>JBAMJR010000204.1:0-710257 GCA_038501785.1 Myoxocephalus aenaeus | reverse complement strand
ATTGGGAGGTGGGACCAGCACTATTTCATTGTCTAAAAAGGCACACTTTGCCTCTCTCACTTTCTACATGAGAATAAAACATAAAAGAGGAAGGACAGGACCGTGAAACACATTAAGTTAGCTGAAGGGAGAAAAATATAACGTCCAAATTTAGAGAAAGACAAAAACGCCATGTTAAAAGACGGTTTACAAGCTGTATCTATTTCTTTTTTAGAAATGGACCATAAAGCTAGATGTACCTTCGTAATATTAAACCTTCTAGCTTCACTTTCCATTAGGAGTGTACAAGGTACAATCTCCGCTCCATAGGAAGAGCATGCGAGTCATAATGTGTGGGATACAATACCTTCGGCTCATTGAAAATGGGTTGAAAAGGGACCCTTAAAAAAAAAAACAGGAAGACAGAGAAAGAGGGAGAGATGGGACAAAGATCACTCATCTCCTGCGAGAACAGTTCAAGGCCACCATGCATTAGCTTTTAGCAGGATGGATTAAGTCAAGTTTGAGTGTGTGCATCCTAAACCTCCCCATGTCCTCTTCTTACCCCTCCCATATACTCTCCTTTCAGAATAATAGCATAAAAAAATGGCAACATAATACCTTCTCATTGCATCATATTCTAAAATGGGGGGGGGGGGGGGGGGAAGACAGGGAACAAAAGCACTGGGGCTTGGTCTTTTGCTCTTGCCTTTCCATATACACTCACTCGTTCACTCGCTCGCCAGCTCCTGTGGCCCGACAGCCTACTCTCTCTCCGACTCGCCAAGCTGGCAAAAAGCTGCTTTGTTGCCATAGTATCAACTCCCACTTTTGATACTGTCATTTCAAGTAGGATATGGTAGCCTTGATACAATATGTTCCCTATTTCCATTAAAATAGTTGTCGAAGAGGATGCTGTAGACTTTGGATTACACTTGACTGTGCCTGACAAGCCCCCCGCCCCCCTCTCCATACACACACACTCCCCATCTCTCCCCATTTTATTAATGACCAAAGCCCCGTAGCCCAAATGGAAAAGAGAAAGAGAGGAGAAGCAATGGGAGAAGAGGAGAGGAGGGGTAGAAGACTGAGGGAGAGGTGAGCGACAGAACTATAAGAGGCCTTTTATGTACTCCTATCCATAAACAAAGTGAGAGCCCAAAGTTTGCTCCACTGAATGTACCGGTACTCTCTGGATGAGATGGGAACCAACTAAAGACAAGACATTTTTATAATACACAACAACCCCTCCTCCACCTCAAACCCACCCACTCCAACCCCCCCGTTTGCTGAGGGTCCAAACAAATACAGTATGCTGCTTCAGGGGGTCCTCTCAAACCAGAAACCAAAAAAACATCCAAGTGATAAGATACTACTCTGCAGAATAGCTCTGTCCATTAGAAACATGGCAAACATGTGCAAGGGCAGAAAAGAAAGAACACCAATGCTACTGGTTTCCTGTGCTCTATATTTGAGAAACTACGCTGAAAACGAAGGGATTCAAGGGAGAACAAAAATCCATTGTTTGAGCACGACTCCGGACATTACAAGTCTGCTCAGGCAAAATGAGATATCCGCCTCCTTTCACCACAAACTTCGCTTCCACTTATTTAAAAACCTGACTGAAATAAGTAGATTAATCCCATTGAATTTACACACTAACTGCAGGCCTGGATGTCAACAAATGACGGTGTGACCTGCCTCACAGTCACTGCAACCAGTTGGCTTCTCACCCGATAACCCAATCTTTATACGGTGTGTTTCACCACTAACTTGATGAACTTTCAAACGCTGCCATTGAGTCACAAGCCAAATGCATATGCTGACATTCAATTAAATATAGTCAAACTAAACTTTAGAATGACATAGCCTCTGCTGTGGTGTTTCCACTATACATTCAACCGTAGTTATCAAAAGGGACTTCGGTAACACATTATGAACTAGGCAACTGACTGCACACAGCTGGGAGTGAAATGGGATAAGTGGGCAATGGGATGAAGGCTGGTGAGGGGGTGGCTTTCTGCCCTCCCATGGGTGGGGGACGGGGGGTAAGGATGGGGAATAAACTCCAGCTCCCCCACACCCTGGCCTGTTTCATTCTTCTCTTCTCTCAATGAGGGGATTAGTGCAGACTCTCTTAGTGCGGCCACAAGGGCTCTCGATTTCGAGGTGGATAGCAGGACAGCAGTGGGAACTGGAGACAAGGGAATGAGTTATAAACAGAAACTGTCTAGCATAATGACATGATAGAATTAAAGTTTCTAAATATTATAAGTGAGATGGAAACAAAAAAAAGCAAAGCGTAGTCTATGCATTCCAGGCCGAGGCATTGTGGCTAACACTCTTAACGTGCTGGAGATGGAGTAAAATGCTTCTAAAGAAAGCTGAAGAAAGGAGAAGGAGAGATGCAAAGCAAAGTTGACACCACGTTTGTTGAGAAGTGAGGGATGCGCCGCTTCTTCTGTGGTCTTATGCAAAGCAGGGTCACACAGGGCTATGAGGTGCACAATAATGGTGATTACACGCATATGCTAATTATTACACGCTAATCAAGTACAGTAGCCTTATATTCAACGGTAATGCCTGGAGACGGCTTCTCTTCCCTCAACCCATTTCTTTAAGGTAAAGCGCAACTATAAATACTTTAGAGTTGCTCACCAATCTAAATACTTCAGGCTACTAACTACAGGGGTGTCAGTCAACTGAAATGACAATTTAAAGATAAGCAATTGGGCAATCAGACTGAGGGACAATTTCAGACTCAATACATTTAATTTGGTGACAAACATGATGGAAAATGAAGTGTGCAAATGTCTTGAAAATGGTGCCATTATAAAGATAATCATACCACTTTCTCGTATGTTTGTGTTGGCCACCTATTGGATAAAGACTCTTGGAGCCGATCATATTTTAACTGAAACGATGCCTAATTTAAGCTTGACAATTCGTTCTTGACCTTGGAAACCGCAGTTGAAAAAAAACTCAAAAAAGGTCCAAGGCCCTCAAAGTCGCTTTGCTCTGGAGCTTTTAACCATATGACCGTCTTCAGCAACTCATTGAGTTTGCTCTGTTGTCATTGAACTGAAGATGTTCAAATGTTTCATTGTACTATACACAGGATGTCTTGTTCAGGTATGTTACGTTTGAACATCTACAGTTCGATGACAACTGAGCAAACTTCTGTCTGCTGATAAAGACTGTGTGATATGGTCAAAAGTTCCGAAACATGTGGGTAAGTGGACCTGGAGATGTTTGTTTTTTTGTCATTATTTAGTAAGATCATTGACACTAGGGGCTGCAACAACGAATCGATAAAAATCGATTATCAAAAGTGTTGGCAACGAATTTCATTATCGATTCGTTGTGTCGCGCGATTATTACGGCAGTCAATAAGTCGCGCAGAAAAGAAAAAAGAGCGGAGCAGAGCAACTGGCCGGTCAGCGTGTCTGAGATTGGAGTGAGACACGAGAAAAGCTGAGGTTGTGATCTTAGCAATAGAAGATCTTTGATGTGACATGACGAGTCTTGGCCAATCACCATTAAGATGTCTACAGCGTCTTCATTTCCCTCAAACTTGTTTTTAAATGGAAGCTAGTCAGCTTGCTGCCACGTTAGCTAACGTGTTTGGGTTGTGTATTGTCGTTAAAGTTACTTTATGTTCCGTTACAGTTCAGTCTTGCTTGTAAAAAAACGTAACGTGATGAAACATGCCGCAACCCCCGGTCTGGTTCAGTTCAAGCTGTCACTCGTTAACATTAAACCGGCAGATCTGGCTGCAGGTTTTTTTTTTACTCAAAATAGAATGAATCAAATCACGTAGTTGGGCTTAGCCAACAACGTGATGTCGTGGTCAAAAGAGACCCAGATATTGATGAGATGATGTGAATGAAATAGTTTAAGGAAGAGGACGCTCTATATGTAGCGCAGCTTGATGCCGAGCTGAGATGAAGTGGAGCTGGGCCTGGAGGTTTCGGTCAAAACAGACGTGGGAGGAGCAGTACAGCTTCCCCACTGTCCCAGTGTTTTATACATATTGATAAAGCAGGGCATGCTAAATGCAGCCTCTGCTCAAAGGAGATGAATTACAGTAAAAAAAAAAGGGCTCACATTTGGCAGATGTAAAGCATACATGTATGTTTTTAGTGTTAGTCCATTTAAAAAAAAAACAGCTCAGGGATGTTCAAGGAGCAACCTGTTTGTGCACTTTCTGAAGATGTTTTGCACTGTCAGTTCTGTTTTTGAATAAAGGGTTGGAAATTAATGCTTTTTTGATTTTTTTTATCAGATTCATCGATTAATCGAAAAAATAATCAACCGATTAATCGATTATTAAAATAATCGTTAGTTGCAGGCCTAATTGACACATGAAACCACCCCAAAAAATACACAGGATATGTGTTTTGCAATAGCCAAGATTTTCTAACCGTTATTCTCCTCCCTGATTTCTCAACAATGCCAAACTTCTGGACAGTGTCAACCAATAGTCGCATGCGTAGCACAAGCATTTAGACCCACATGCTTCTCTACAGTAATGTACATGCTGACACCAGCAGTATAAACTGTTACACTATTACTTGCCCCAGCTCTTACTCTATGTTTTTATTCTTAGCTTTTGTACGTGGATTTGATAGTTTTATAAATGTTTTTACAAGTTTTTCCACTGCACAAGTGAAGTACCTCATGGAAACTATTAAGTATTTTTGAGCTAAATTGACATTTTGACTGCAAACTATGGAATAAAAGCATTTGTTCTCCATTACAAGTTCTTCAGAAGAGTAGGAGGAAGGAAATGTGTTGAGGGGGGTGGGAGAGACTGGAAAGGATCAGGATGCATACTACATCCTGTCTCCAGGTCCAGAAAAGCTGACATGCTGTGTTTTGTTCCCCTCTGGCCCACTACTTTGGATGACTTTTGATGAATAACCAGTAATGTTCAGACAAGCGAAAGCATTCTTAAACCTACCAACATCTCCACTAAAATAACATTAGTATATGTACATGGAAGTAGCAAGCAGAGCATTTGGTCATATAGGTCTTTTAGGTTGGTCATTAAGTGTAACCAATTCTGTTATCTATTCTTTGCAGTCAGAAAATGGGGTGTGGCTGGAGTTAAACTCTAAACTGCTAGGAAAGGCTTAAACTTTTAGGAGCAGTTAATTTCATCATCGTTTTTTTCAGCTTGCTCAATGGGTTATATAACTTTTATTTGAAGACATGTGACTTGTGTGAATGGGTAAAACAGCTGCACTGTCACGACACTGGAAAAACACTTGAGGCTAATGTAAACAAATTCCCTTCATTAGCACAGCGATACCAACATGTCTGTTACCAGTAAATACAACTACATTTAAATGTTTTTACTTGTTAACATTGTTGTCCAAAGCTTTCGATCACCTAAAACATTTAGTCAAATAACTTCGACCCATCGCTAACATCAGTAACTAACGTTAACTCGTTAGCTTAATGTCAGCGAGCTAACCAACGTTAGCTAGTTTGACAAAATACTAGCCCGTATGCTAACGTTGGCTAATTCGTTTCGCCCTAAGCGCCTCCTCTTCGTAGATAATCACGCACACATTTAAATATCGACATCGGTATTACACGCGCGTCTTTTTGACAGCGGTGGACCTGATGTCAAGAACGCAATACTTATTTTGACTACAGGAATAACGATAGGTTGCTCAGGTAGCTAGCTTAAAGCTACTTGTTACTGCAGGCTCACCTTCAGTCTGACTTCATACGTGGTATATCTTGTCCTGGCAACCCCAATGGTATCAGGGTTGCTCACATCAATCTCTAGAAAATTACTTGGTGGTCCATAAGCGTCATTTAAATTCTGAGGCTTAGAGAAGAGCCTTCTTGTGTCAGCTATGGTATCAGCCATTTCTCCCCTGTCCTTCGAGCAGCTGGAATAGTCAGTAAAGTTAGCCAGAATACAAGTATTTACATCCCGTTGGTGACCTTCAAATTAAAACATTCGGTGGATGTCATCGTCACGTAAAAAGACATAAAGATAAAAAGATGCATTATATCAGAGAAGTATCTCTTATTACAGATACTATATATTTGTAAATGTACTTTGCAAGCAATTAAATCGCTAACACATCTAAAAAATATAAGAGTAACTTTGATGTTGAAGGCAAACAATGAGACTTCCGGTATGGCTCTGTGTCTCACTATCGCGAGCTTGAAACGGCCAGCGCGCTGCAGTTCCGATCAGCTGAGGTTCAGCTGACGGTTCTCGGCCAACAGCCACTCGGTTTGTTTACAATCCGCCTGCGGACACATTGGCCATATTCACGTTTTTGGAGGATATACATAACTTTAATCGTTTTAATCGTATAATCGGACCATGTGTGCTTTGCAATGTAAAGTAATTAAATTAATAAGATATAAAAACACAGGTGATCAACAACCGAGATATATTTCGGTCGAAATTAGCAGGGTTTTTTTTTCTTTTTTTTTTCTTTTTCAATTAACCTGAACATGTATGGGTTATTTTATAAGTGAGGCTTTTATTTCTACATGTCTTATTTTATTATTAGATGTATTTATAATTTTGTCATTTATTTACTTATTATATGGCGGATTTATTCCTCATAGTTTACTTGTTTGAATGTATATGAATCGATAGTAAATGTGTTAATCTCTGATTAAACGTATTCAATACTACCATGCGTGTCATGTGGTTTATGTTTGTCAAATGTTTGTCAATAAAGTTTTTAGCGTGTTGAAACATCATGGCGGCGTACACGACCATCACAGCCGTCCGATACTCAATATTTGCTTTCCGAAAAGACACTTTTCTGACCTCAAAGAAAGTTTGCCGACTGTCAGCCATTCACTCAGGAAACGGTGCGTGTATTTCCGTTATATTGTAGGTCAATGGTATTCAGTTATTAAAACATATGTCTTCTTCGGTAACATCGTACATAACCTTTTGATCACACTACTGTAGCGCCTTCTCTTTCCAATCACGGTTGCATTGCATCTAACGGTATATAGAATTAAGGTATGTTTGTAATCTTTGTGTAAGGATTAACAGAGAATGCTTTTGCTGTAATGCTTCAAGGTTACGCTAGTTGGAGGAGCTGCAGTTCATCCGCATCCTCCTGCTCCTCTGAGTCTCCAGCAGCAGATACTTGTGCCTTCGGCGGACACTATAGTCGCCTAGTAGAGTGTGGCTCCCTGAGGAAAGATGCTCAGCAAAGACAGGTTCTCCAGCAGCTGTCTCAGCTGCAGCTCACCCTGCAGAACTACAGTAACAACATAGACTCTAGTGGATCTGCTGCTAAGGTAAAGGAGTTATGGTAACACTTTCTATGACGCCCATGTCTATAATGCATTATAAACATACTAACATACATGATAATGCATTCAATCATAATGCCATTATAAGTTACATATACATTACATGAGTTGGCATTGTTTGCTTTAAGTAAAGTGAAAAAAAATCATTAAATATATGCAAGAACAACACACACAATATTGTACAATTCATTTTTAGTTAACTTAAAGCCAACAATGTCTACTATCAGTAACGTATTATCACATTGTAATGCTTCATAATCACTATGCATTATAAAAAGATTATGTAGAATTATAATACACTATGATCCTTGCAAATTATTTGTCAGTGCATGACCAGAGATTATGAAATTATATGCTACTTTACCGTATAAGTACTTATGATGTGTTATGATAAATGTTATAAGGCATAATGCATATTTATTAGTTATTATAACTATAATCATACAGTGTTATAAACAGATTAGAACACGTACGTATGTTTATAATGCATTGTAGACAAGTGTGTCATAGAAAGTATTACCAGTGTGGTTATACATGGCCCGATAATTAAATCCTCAACACTCTTCAATAGAACACCATGTACTCATGCCGACGAATTATCTTCCACAAATTACAATTAACTTTGTCTAGAAAAGGTTTTTTCAATGTATTTTATGTTAGTTAGTTAGTTACCACACAGTACTACATCAAAGATGTTTAGCTTGATTTAAGTCTGTATGTCCCTGTGATTTAGATTATTCCTTATTGCTAGGTATTTGACATGTTACTGGTCTGGTAACAACAACAGATCAAGACCACACCAGAGACCCATCAGCAATGACATAAAGCAACCAGTTCCCTGATGTGTCACTCTGATTCAGCCTAATTTAATTTGCTACAAGGAGCTCAATGAAACATAAACTAACAAACATTTTGAACACACCTTCTACAATTCTGCCAGGTGCATGAATTCTTAAAACATAAAGTCAATACTCTGAAATAGTCCATGTGGTAGAGGGAGTGTTTGTATGTTATATTTGCAGATTATACCAGACCACCAGGCCTATAAAATCAATACTAGAGCTTTGACAAAACAATCCAAACTCAACTATAATCACTTTTTGCAGAGGTTTTTCCGTATAATATGGTTTTCATCAGTGGGTGGAGTTTGGTCAGTTTTCACAGAGATGCATCTGTTGATATGTACGTTCAGTAGCTGTTCTGATACTAATACAAATAGCTACTGGACCTGCATGTCAACAGATCCAACTTTGTGACAATTGAGCAAACTCCAGCCCCTCATAAAGACCATGTGATGCGGTTGAAATGGCGAGAGAAAGCCTGTAAGTAGACATTTGAGTGGGGTTTTGTCTTATCAATCTACTAGTTCCAGTTTAATAATTAATTGCATGCACTCGACTAATGCGATGTCTGAAATCATATACACTCAATAGAAGTAGTCACTTGATATTTTGGGCAGTTCATTAATATTTGGCATTGTTTGAACAGAAAGCAAAAAGCAGTGTACAAAGCAGTGTACATGCTGTCTT
This sequence comes from Myoxocephalus aenaeus, assembly GCA_038501785.1. NCBI lineage: Eukaryota > Metazoa > Chordata > Actinopteri > Perciformes > Cottidae > Myoxocephalus > Myoxocephalus aenaeus. The sequence goes on along the minus strand of JBAMJR010000204.1, from coordinate 701,438 downwards.
TCATGGGATTTTTGAGACTTAATTAATTCTGACATAAAATGTTGAAAAGTAAAAATATTGGACACTAGGTAGAACGTAGTGAGGGATTACAATACATGTACAATCACAACAGCATGACTTTCTTTACAGTGTGGCATCTGGACTCTCTTTTATAAAGTCTCATTGACGTCTAACATGTGAAAGGTCTTCACAGAGTGCACTGTACTCCAGTTGTATCACTGATGGTGGCCATGGGGCTCAGGTCAAAGGGAGGGTAGGGGTCTGGGAAGTGTATTGTGCATGCAAGTTTTGGAACGGCGTAATGTAGGGGGCTGTTGTTGTTTTTAGGTCAGGGGAGCTGACTGTCTAGTATTTGGTGGTGGGAGTTGTTTTGTTGGTTGGCTGGCACAGACAAATAGGGTTAGGCAGAGATTTTGGAAGGCAGCAGGGCAGACCTCCCGCTGGGCCCGTCCCGGCACTCCTCTCACTCTCTCACCATCTCCATGCAGTAATGAGGGGATCCCCATTGTCTGGGCCATTCTTGTCCTTTTTGCTTTTGATGCGGGACTCTGACAAATACTTTGGTGTTAGGCTATCAACACCACCGCCCCCCTCTCCACTTGCACCTTATTTCTTGCTCTGTCTCTCTCACACACACACACATACACGTACACACTGACTGGAGGACTTATGCAATTAATCTGGTTTGAATCAGGTCATACCACTGTCCTTTTGGTGTCTGTTCTCTCTTTGGAAGTGCCGCCATTGTCCTCACTAACTGACCAAGTCTGTGAGGAGAGTACAATTGACTTAATATTGACCCAATGTGGCGTGGTTTTGCGGATGGTCGGCTAACAATGGGCCATTGTTTCGAGGGAGCCACTCTCTACAAGTCAGACCTGCATCATCCTCCTGTACACAGGAGGTCTCCAGCAGGACAGTTAAACCACTTAGACCTAACGTAGACTCCTACAATCACTCCTTTAACCTTCTTAGTGAGAGACATGACGTCTCTTGCTGTAGATAAACATGTGCAAACGCGGTTTTCTTGAAGTCATTTCAAAGCCAAAGTGACCATGTCCTGCATGTGAACTTTCCACTCATGTGCCAGTCTATATCCTCCTCTAGGAGGTGAGACAAGGCCACAGAGATCCGCTAGACAGAGTGGCTGTGGGACAGCCTTGTCCTTCTCCACTCTTCCGTGGCAGAATGGCTTCCAGCCACCACTGACAATTACCCCGCCATGCCAGAGGGCAGCTTGGGAAGTCAGGGAGAAGTCACACACTGTTATGCCAGAGCAGACAGGAAAGGCTTGTTGCTCTTCCAGTATTTCACTCCAGCACAGGACAGGCGACATGGAGGGATGGAGGGGGTTGAGGGGAGGAGCAGGGAGAGGGCAGAGAGAGAGGATGGGTAACAAGTTTTTTTTTTTCATTTGGTCTTCAATTGGCCATTGTCTGCATTTACCCAGAGTTAAGTGCTCCTTGTGCAGAGGACACTGGGTACCGTCTCCATAAAATAGTTGCTAAATTACATTTTAAGAGGACAAACCTTTCTATTTAGTGCCTAGTTAATTCCAAAGCTATTTGGCGTTGCCCGGTTACAGAGATGGACGATCCTCAATCACACTGTTGTTAGACCCTGTATTAAAAATCTATAATTTGTCCTCCTACATACAAATATGCTCTAAGTTATCATTACATGTCATGATTAAACTGATGGCATATTTGTTGACATGGCTTAGAGATATTTGGCTTTACTTGATATTCTCAGCTTGGTCACACAGAAGACGTTTTTTTTTTAAGTAAGGACCTTTTGATGATAGGAGGCAGGCAGCACAATGACTTCCAGCAGCACCTCAATGCAACAGTACCGTATCACAATTAGCAGCGCTAAACAGGCTGCACAGACAAGTCCACTCCATCTCGTATGGAGCCTCATCCAGTCCTCTCCGTTTTGTCTGACAAATCCCCCCATTGTTCCTCTGATGATGCTTTTCTTTCGTGGGAACCCTGGCTTGTCTTGTTGATTAGATCCCCTTTGTCTTCCTCCCCTGCAGTGGGCTAGTCTGGAGAATGTGAAACCTCACACTGTAGTGGTGGCTTAATGCCTCAGCATACTTTGTTTATTAAACGATGGATCAGTCTTATATGTTAATGAATATAACGAAGTTTATGTAGGTCACCCGCTAAAGTGTTTTGTGCTTTTTGAATCAATCAGGAATTAATTTTGAATAACCGTAGTGATTTATGGTTAACTGCTGTGCATTGTTGTTTATGATGACAAGCAGCTGTTGAAATATTTGATGTAAAACAATACTTTAGTCACATCCTCATGTTTTCCTCTTTCTGCCCAAAAGGAGGAACCCTCTCCACCACCCAAAGGCTTCTACATCTATGGAGATGTTGGTAGGATCACTAAATAAATAAATATTACCGTGGTATTTTCTATGGTGCTAAATTCTACAAGAAGTCAGAACAATTGCTTCTTCTTTAATCCCTCTCAGGCACCGGGAAGACCATGCTCATGGATATGTTTTATTCTCATGTGGAAAACACTTGTAAAAAGAGAGTCCACTTCAATGGCTTCATGTTGGACATCCACAAAAGTGAGTATTATCCTCCCACTCCACAGTGCTAACTGCTGAAGATTTGCTGGCTTGACTTTATGGAAGTTAATGACTCCTCGTGCGCTGGAGATCCTATATTTATAGCTCTCTGTTTGTCCTGAACCCCTCCTGCTAATTGTCTACCATTATGCATACAGGTGAAATTACCGCCTTATTCAGTATTGTCATTGGGTTTGGGCTCCCGATGCAGGTGTGCTTTAAGATGTGCCTGACGTTTGTGTACTGCTTCAAGGGATCCATCGGGGGAAACAAAGCCTGCCACAACGAAAGCTCGGGAAAATGTTCACCTATGACCCCATATCACCGGTTGCCATGGAGATCAGCAATGAAACCTGCCTGTTGTGTTTTGATGAGTTTCAGGTGAGCGAGTTTGTTACTGCGTATGCGTGTGTGTGTGTTTTTGTGTGCGTGTGTGTGTTCTTAAAACCAGCTTGAACATTAGTTGCAAGTAGCAAACCATATATCAACTGCTTACATTTGATTAAACAGTACTACTCTGACACTAGTACTAAGTAATAAGGAATACTGGTAAATATACCGCGAGTACAACTCTATATAAAAATGTTATGCTGATGCTTAGGAACATTGTGGTAATAGCTGGGATGATTAAATAAATACCCTAGTCTTTAAAATGTGCCAAATATTTAAAGTAAATACGTCATGTAGCATATTGTGTGTATGGGATAGATAATATCTTATAAAGGATTAAACAATGAGAATTCCCAAACGACCATGATGCTGAACAATGTTCATATTTAAAACTTAATATGGCAAATAATGTTCCAGATAAATAGACAATCTGACCTACAGTCATGCTGAAGTAATTATTTTTACATTATACTGAGGGGAAAGGTGAGCCAACAGCCGATATATGTTAAAGATTAGAGCCAAACACAAAGCCAGAATGAGCAGAAAGACACAGGAATTGAGACTGGCATATACAATTCACAGATCAGATCTTTTTTAATTCAGAAAAGAAAGAAACTGAGGGACGTTTTACAGTTCTTTCTTTTGTCGGTCGTAGTAACTGCTTTATGGTTTACCCTTCTTTCTTGCTACATCAAAAACATGTAAAGAAAAAAAAACATCTTACATTTTGCACTCTTTTTATTCTGAGTTAAGAACTGTGTATTAAATCTGTAAGAAACTATTCATGTTCAAATAAAGCCAGTGTCTTTCCTGTCTGAACAACTGCATGCGTCAGATCTTGATACCCCCACAAAAACAGGACTGGGGACACCTAGTGGCCTTTTTGAATATAACACAATTGTAAATGACTCCCAGTAGCAATGGGACATTCTCTCTCCTTAGTATGTAGTACAACAGTGATATACACTACCACAGTAGCCGTAAACACATGAGGAATGTCACATGTATTGATGTATAACATTTCCTTGTCATTACGCAGTTACTGCAGCAGTCAGTTGAGTCGATGATCTGCTCCTGTTGCTTGTTTATGCACTCACACTGTCAGTTTGCACCCAAACCATTAAAACCAAAGTCACCCATAGTTTGAGAAAACGGGATTTACAGAACTGAAAGGCACTGTCAGCCATTAGTGCTGCAGAGCTTCTCTTTATTTTACTCTGCGGTGTCAAAGGAGAGAGCCACGACTGAAGCTCTCTGTATTCTCTGTAAGGTAGTTAGTCATTCACTGAGTAGAGAAAGATGTGCGCTTCTGTCTCCATCATTAGCCAGCCAAACACATCTGTTAGCAGCACAATGCTGTTCCTCTTACTGATATCATTACAGTTAATGCCAGCAGGTCAAAGGTCACAGAAGGTGCGCTTGCTCTCTCTAATCACTCTCTATGCATCTGTGAGGATCAAGAGCTGCTCCTTTCATCCACCCGTCTTTCACATTTTAAACTGCGGCGCTGTTTGTGCATTCTCATTGATTTGTTTTGTTTGCCGTCGCCAGCTTTGCTGTTTTCGCGTGTCGACTGTTGCTATCGGTGAATGGAGGGGAAACAAGCAGACATGTGCACGTTGTTTGTGATGCATAAACAAGAGGTTGCGAGGTTGGGAGAGTTGGGCTGGGTGTGTGTGGGGGGGGGGAGTCTATACCAATCAGCATCCTCCTCCACTCAGCCATGCAAATGAGGCTCTGGGTATCAGTCGCACTCTCCCGCTTCCTTAAGTGAGTGGAGCTAGAAAGCGACTGGCGGCGGCGGGTCAGATGGATCTTATCCTCTTAAATGCTAATGACATTTCTCCATTCTCTTCATTAGCGCCGTGCCATTATCAGTAATTTGTAGCCCCCCTCCCTCCTTTTACAGCCCCCACCCAGCTCCCCTAATGAATACTCGCCATTGAGAGGTCCGAGATGGAAAGATGGGAAGAGAGCGAGGAAGTAAGACGAAGAGTGAGAAGAAAACGCTTGAGCGTCATTGTCTCAGGGCCTCAGTCACTGTGCAGCCTCTGTGAAATTGCTCATAGGTTGTGTACATAAAGAGGTGTAACATCAAAAGAGGTTTAATTTGGCACCCGTGTGCCTCAGCTGTAAACTGACAGTCGCTTGAGTAATTGGATGCTCATTTAAATATCGGCATTGGCTGACGGAGATTGCACCATTATTTTTGTGTTCCACAAGTACTGCATCAGTCCCCTCCACCTTTCTCATTCTGTGGGTAACCATTCTCTTTCCCTCTCCTCCGACTCATTCAGCAATCAATATTGCCCCTCATACTATGCCCATGTTGAGGGCACATGAATAAACAAATCCAGGTTGTATAAAAGGTCATTTTTAAATGATTCTTTTGAAATGAAAATAAAATCCTGCGGTCGGAGGAAATGGGGGCCCCTTCAGAGAAACAGAGAGCCTTGGCTTTCTGTTGATTCTCATTACCCACACACACAATCACTCACACACACACACACACACACACACACACACTAATTTGATGCCCCTAGCCACCTCTCCTTAGCGAAATCAAGGCTTTAACACAAATGTTAATCAAGTATTGGCAAGGGCAGTGGGGCTAATATGCAAAAGCAGAAGACTCTCCAGAGTATGAAAAGAGGCATATGCCGTGTGTATGGCCATCAGAAGTACCTGTTATATACAGGAGAGTAGGTAAGAGGGAGTAAGAGGAGAAGGCAGGACAGAAGTCTTCCTTTGATTCAAGACATCCCAGTTCTTAAAAGGATTCATGGCCTTTCTTTATGATAATAGCAAAAGTAACTTTAAATGTATCTCAATTTATTTAAAATGTGGATGGTATTCTGTGAAATGTTTCTCCTCAAAATGTCTTTCTACTTTCTAAGGGAAGGTCACTTGGTTTATTTGTGTGTCATATTGACAGATTTTTTTATGTATTTAATATACAGGACAATTAGCATGCGACTGTGCACAACAATATAAATAATTAGATTATTTTACATGTTATATATTGTACATGATGCTTTAACCGAACAACAGAGGTGAAAGAGAGAGAGAGATGAGAGAAAACGAACAAAAGTGGATCACTACTAGAAAGGTCAGAACTCTTCATTTTGCGACCAACGTCCTTGCTTCAGTGTTGTCATTGTTCACTGTGGACTCATAGAAATAATGTAGATGAAAAAGGCAGTGGACAGTTGAATTGGATAACCTTGTGTAGTTCATACAACACGCACCTTTATGTGGTCATTTAGTTTAATATTTTAGCTTTCTCTGCCATTGTGACCCCAGACTGGATTCACATTGCTCCATTTTCATCACTTTTCTTCCTCTTGTTTTCTTGCGTTCTCACGTCCGCTCAGTTGATTAGCTCGGTGCCGCTGCCTTGCCTCAGCTACTTGTCCTCAGCAGAAAGCCGCTTCGTGACCATTTGCAGTCAGTTCAAGTGGTTTAGGTGTGTGTGTGTGTGTGTGTGTGTGTGTGTGTGTGTGTGTGTGTGTGTGTGTGTGTGTGTGTGTGTGTGTGTGTGTGTGTGAATGGCTATGACCAGACACAAAGGATTGAATGAGCACACCTGAATGACCCTAATCAACATGGAGTGTTGATGGCATGGTTTAACCTCAGACGCGCACACACACACACACACATGTGCTGTGGCAAGAAAAGGTAAATTATACAGTTCACGAATGTCTCTCTTCTTCTCTGGTTCTGTTCTGTCAGGTGACCGACATTGCTGATGCCATGATCCTGAAGCAGCTGTTTGAGACGCTGTTCAAGACCGGAGTGGTGGTGGTGGCCACCTCCAACAGACCCCCTGATGGTACGACAAGTGGTGTCTAAGCACATTCATTGTACCATTTTATGTGTGTTTTTAGCTCCTGTTTATTAATGATATTATTGTTAGCGAACACATAGTTTAGTGAACAGGTAAGATGCTTTAGTGCAGTGGTTCTCAAACTGTGGGGCGCGACCCTCTAGTGGGGCGCGGAGGTATTACAGGTGGGGCGCGGGGGTGATGCTGTTTTTTTTTAATATATAAAAATAAAAAAATCTATAATCCATCCATCCATCCATTTTCGACCGCTTATCCGGGGTCGGGTCGCGGTGGCAGCAGGTTCAGCAGGCCGACCCAGGCTTCCCTCTCACCCGCAACACTTTCCAGCTCATCCTGGGGGACCCCGAGGCGTTCCAAGGCCAGCCGGGAGATATAATCCCTCCAGCGTGTCCTCGGTCTTCCCCGGGGCCTCCTACCAGTTGGACGTGCCTGGAAAACCTCTAATGGGAGGCGTCCAGGAGGCATCCTGACTAGATGCCCGAACCACCTCAGCTGACTCCTTTCGACACGAAGGAGCAGCGACTCGACTCCAAGCTCCCTCCTGATGTCCGAGCTCCTTACCCTATCTCTAAGGCTGAGCCCGGCCACTCTACGGAGGAAGCTCATTTCGGCCGCTTGTATCCGAGACCTCGTTCTTTCGGTCACGACCCAGAATAGAATACCCAAAATCTATAATTCTATTATATATTATTTTTTTAAATATATAATCCTTTATTAATCCCACAGTGGGGAAATTATTCTCTGCATTTTACCATCCTTAGTAATTAAGGAGCAGTGTGCTGCTGTGAAGCACTGGGACTTCAGTGTCTTGCTCAAGGACACTTCAACATGAAACTATGGAGACCAGGGATGAACCAGCTACCTTGTGGTTTCAGGACGACCACTGTCCCCATGAGCAACATGATAACTTCACATAGTACAAAAGTACAAAGTACAAGGACATAAAACATCATCAATAAATACATGGAGAAATGCCTGTACTTTCGTGGAAATGTTTAAGTTACGCCGTTAATAGGTTACGCTTGCGCGACTCGCCGATTCTTGCCGTTTTGCTAAAAGCCTCCGTGAGATCTTTTCTGCTGTTGCGTCTCTCAAAACAGAATATAGATCTAACCTCAACATTGAGCATGAATTGAGAGCGGCCGTATCAAATCTACAACCCTGTTTTAAAAATATGTGTAGAGGAAAGCAGCTCACTGCAGCCACTAATACTGATACAACCTGATGCTCACACATCTGCACTCATTTAGTTTTGCACAGGTTGAACGTTATTGTTATTATCTTGAAAATATATTCAGTGTAAAACAGGTTATTTGCAGCCACAATAAGTATTTTTTTTTGCCAAATATTAGTTATTTTTTGCACAGATAGAACTTTATTTGCAATGTTCTAACAAAGTGATTGCAGATGTTATTAGTTTTTGTTTGATGGAGCAATCTGATTTACTTGAAAGGGATTGTATTTTTTTTTAAATTTTATTATTTAAAAAAAGCACGGATGGAGGAGTCACAAAAAGTTGGACCATTTTGTCACAATTTTGTTGGGGTCGGTGGGGCCCGAACATTTTTCTTCCTCCAAAGTGGGGCGTGACAGAAAAAGTTTGAGAACCACCGCTTTAGTGCAAGATTGCAGGCATCAAAGTAGCACTCTTTTCATGTAGTAAAGTAAAGGAGCATCTTAGTAACAAAAACTACCACAGCAGTAATAGTATCGACAACAAATATTAAATCTACTCATATAATACATATAATATATTTACATAATGGTACAGAATTTGAAGTAATTCAATCACAACATATATCTGAAGATGTTTTTCCTTGCTGTGGATCTTACGAACAAATAAACCAAATCATTTCGATTTGTGAAAAATATTGTCCAAATATGACACAATGGTGAATGGACTTGCATTTATTGAGTGCCTTTCTAGTCTCCCAACTACTCAAAGTGCTTTACACTACATGTCAACATTCACAAGGTGCCAGCCAATGCTCATTCAATCACAGATGGCCAGAGCCTTCGGAGGCATTTTAATGTTCAATATCTTGCCCAAGGACACTTTGACATGCGGACTGGAAGAGCCGGGGATCAAACCGCCGATCTTCAGATTAGTGGACAACCTGTTCGAACTCTGATCCATAGCCTCCTAAAAGATTGCTTTCTAACACCAACTTTACTCTATTGATATCTTGCTGACTACAGCCACAATTACCTTTTGCATGCAGATATCTAACATAGCCACAGCCATGTTCATACTGTCATATACACTGAATGTGAACAAATTAAGTGTTTTACACACTAACATTTTTCGTTTTTTTAATCAGGATTATCTATGCCGGAAAATTAAACCAACTAAATTGTAGCTGCAACACATTTTTGCCGTGTTAAGTTAAAAAGTTAAAATGATTGATGAGTTGTTGAAAGCGCATACTAGCTTCAAACAATCAAAATGAAATACATCACTTAATCTCTTCTCCTATGATATGTCCCCCAAATATTTCTGAACATACACCTTCATCCAGATGGAATCGGAAGTTCTTTCCAATTTCTTGTACATCAGTTCATTATGTGACTTGTAAATCATAATACTTTTGAAGATGTATGGGAATTGAGCATGGTATGTTGAAGTGTTTTGCAACAAGCAACTGCTTACTGTCAAGCTTTCACCACTTCAATAATTAAAGCAACTCTATGGTCTATAAAAAAGCTCACTCTGGTAGTGAAGCATTGTCAATCTAGAAGGGCACCCGGAGAACGCAGACCCCCCCACCAAGGCCAATCTGCTCCAAAATGTAATAGTTGTTTCCTTGGCCCATGTTACACGATTTCGCCAATGTTCATAGAAATCAGGCCAGTAGTTTTTTCTGTGATCCTGCTTACGAACAAGCAAATATATCGAACTAAAGCCATAACCTTCTTTGAGGAGGTAACAATGCCTGAGCCCTGAAGGTCCTCTTAACGACGTCATACACATCTCCCTGCAGCTGAAATAGCAAGTAATATTCCTGGAACATCAATGTTTGCCTCGTCTCCTCTTGAACCAGCACATTATTCACCTACTTTACATACATCTACATTATTCACTTAATGTTCACTTAATACTTTTATCCAAAGGTGCTTATACTCCAGCAAGGATCAATTGTGCTTTACAAGATCACGCCACCTACGTCCTGTTAACAGCAAACAAGGCGAGACACATTTGAAACAGCTCTCACTTTTAGAGACATGACAACAAGCTTTAAACAAGCTTTGATGTTGCATTAACTGCCAGTGGAGCAAGGTTGGAGGAGGAATGAGCAAGGCGGCGATCAAGGTGGAGATAAATGCACGGTGTGCTATCTGACGTCTTTTTCTCGGGGAAGACGTTGATGCCTCAAAGTCTTGAGTGGGTAGGAAGTGGATGGCAGCAAGATGGCTCTCTGAGACAAAGATGCTGTCTCTGATATTTACTAGCTATTAAGAACAAAGCGCCAAACCATGCAAACTTGATAGAGGGGCTACTTGGTATTAATTACATGGTTAATGGAACACTAAAAGCCATAAGAGACAACTGAACATGAAAGGCATACATTTTCCATCTTTATTGATGTGGAGATCCCGGTATCAAACAGCCCTAGATGTGTGTGGAGGGGATATTTAGAAAAAGGGTTTTGTTAGAACGGCTAAAGTAGCATTTTATTGTTTTTAATACACTGAAGGAGTTTAATGAGATTGAGGAGGGTTAGATGGATAAATGGTGTGTTTTTTGGAGTGGAACTCCCTCAGTGCAGTGGATCACATGCTGTTTACATTAAAGGACTTGAGTTCATTCAATTATTTAGTAATGTATTAAGTAATAAGAGTCCTTGCCAGCAGCATATATTTATAGCAATAGACAGTACAATATCACTATAAATAGTCTTTTAAAATGAAAAATAGTTGGCCCCTGGAATGGTTCAGCACACTTTTCAAAGCTTAAACCCTTTGCTATCTTAAAGAAATTGTTTGACATTTTGGAAAATGTGCTTTTTTTTGCTACGCTTTTTTTTACCTCTAAAAGTCACACATTAACATGATATTTCTTTTGTTTTTATATCTATTAAAAAAACAAAGTGTAAAAACAACAGGATGTGGTTTCACGGGACGTTATATGGTAGACTATTTTTTAGGAATTCACTGCTCCAGGACACAAACCCCTTTAAAACCACAACTGGTCAATTGAACACTTCGGCTTGTGTGCTGATTAACACACAATATAAAACATGTTAATTCGTGAATTTAGAGGTGCTGGTAAGCTTTGTAACCTATACCATTTCACCTTTTTCAGTGTTTGTGCTAAGCTAAGCTAACTGTTCTGTCTCCAGCTTCCAATTTACTGTACAGACATCAGAGTGGTCTCTATCGCCAAGAAGGCAAACAAGGTTTTGTCTCACAGTATTTAACTACTACTTGGCAATAGTCATGTCTAATAGACGGCACAGTCCATACAGTATAGGAGTTATTTAGCGAGTGCGGCAGGTCCAAGGCTACTGTAATAAGCTTAAGCCCAAACATCAACATCAACTGCTTGTTTACGTTCGCAGCTGGAGAAAGCTTAAGCCTCCCATGTGTCTGTGGGTGTGTGTCTTTGTCCGTGTTGTGTGTGAATCCCTATCTGTTTTATCTGTCTATCAGGGATGCTACTTCAGATGTAATTTGTTCCAGCCGAGCTAATTGAAACATCTATTCAGAGAGCTGCTGTGGACATTGTCCGTGCTGAAAAGGCGACAGTCCTTTCTCTCGCCACCATTGTTTGGGAATGTAATGAATTTTATGTTGCTGCCGCTGCCGGTAGAGAAATCCATTTTTCTCTCCTGGTCCCAGTCCTTTTGTCGTGCCTCCCCACCCATCCTTCAGTTCATCAAAACCCACTTTATCTGCCAATCTGTGGCGAGGGAATGACATTATTATGAGGCTAAACAGCAGCTCTAATACAAGCCCTCCCTCCTCTTTCAGATCTGTACAAAAACGGACTTCAGAGGGACACCTTCCTACCTTTCATCGACATGCTAAAGGTAGAGACAAAGTCATCCCTCTCTCTTGTCTTGTTAATTAATTCATTTGTTTCTCACAAACACACGCACACACACACACACACACACACACACACACACACACGCATGCATGTGCGTCTCATCCCTCTGTGTCTGTCTTGTTTTGCAAGTTGCTCTTTAGTGGTTTGATGTTTTCTGCTTCCTGGATGCCTCGCACAGTGTCACAAAGCTGTCTTTGATCATACCAGGGCACGGTGAAAGACTCACAGAGAGAAAGAAAGGTAGAGGGAGATGGAAAGAGCGCGAGTGAGCGCAGGTAATGTGAATGAGAGACGGCCGGATGTGAGCTGAGTGACTGACCCAGACTGCTTGCATTTCAAAAGTAAAGGGGGGGGGGGGTTGGAGGGGAGGAGAGGAGAGGAGCGATGCGGTGGTTAGCATTTCCAGCGAAAAATCTACTTTGCAATTTAAGCAGGTAGCACCATTATCCTGCCTGCATCTCAGATGATCATTGATGTGTTTGGAGTGATCATGATCATAAATAATTGCATAATAATTTCTTGTCATGCATTTTGCAACAGAGGAGGGCAGCATTCTTGCATCTTTTATTGGTATTTAGTCTAAATAGTAACGGCAAGCAATATCCGACTGTAGTGTATCAGGCCAAAAATGTACTGTATATTCTTATAGTGTTCATAAGAAAAAATGGCAGACACTTGGAGCAAACCAGGGTAATGTATGATGTCTGTCCAGAAATACACTTTTGTCTCAGCAAAGGTCTGACTGGATTACACTCACAGCCAATATAATGTAGAAAAACACTCTCTTGTGACTCAAGTTCTGAAAATCACCACTCAAAGTGCTACTTGAATTGTACGGCTTAATGAGGCAAACAGTTTTTAAGTTCTCATTTAAATATGCTTTACTAACAAAAAACACATTTATCAAACACTGGTATTACAATTGTATAAATACAATGCTTATAGTCCTACCAATATTTATTTTTATATTGGTCTTGGGTTGGAATATTCCCAAAACAAAAAATATAAACTACTATATTGGTAGTTATATGTACTCGTCATTAATATGTAATGAATGAAATTTTTTAGCAACATTTTTATATAAATCAACCAACAGATTAAAATAGACCAAATAGGTTTAGCATAGCATCCCATGTGAGTAGATTTAGGTACATCTGGTAAGAATATGAAATTGTCCTTCTCCCAAATAACGCCGTTAGTCTGTCTTAAAATTTCCATTATATGTTGTTGCAAGATTATAATGACCCCATCACATACCTGTACCTGTTACCTGTTACATCACGAACATTTTGTTGTGTACAAAATAAGAAAATAATAGTAGTAAAGCGCAACAATAGGTGCTTTAACAAGAGCAACATTGTCGATCTGCAGTGCCAGTTTCCCGGTCATCAGAGCTCCACTGTATCTTCAAACACACGCACATGGACAAACACATACAAACGTGAACGCACTACAACCGGGGAGGCCTTGGAGTCACCCTGCTCCCCACCCACTCTCCCGGCAGCACCCTTGCCCTCTCTAATCCACCCTCATCAAGGTCCTGAATGCCTGTTGTCCCTCTCTGCCCCGCACTACCTCCACTCTTTCAGGGTTCCATGTTCCCCTTTGTGAGGCCATCTGGTTTTCAGGGTCGGGGGTTTTTTCGGGGGTGCCCGGCGTTCTCTATGGCGGACCGTTCTGTGGAGTCAAAGCATGTTTTAGCGAGGTCACGCTGCTAACTAGCTGACCCTTGATAGATTGAATTAATGCTTGCAAGGCCCGGTGGTGCGGGTCCTCCTCCCTGATGCGGCTCGCTCTCGTATGTGCGTGCCTGAGTGTGTTTCTATAGCGGGAGAGGGAGTGAATGAGGGTGTTAAAAAGTAAAAAAATAGCCTCTGACCTCTCCGCCCTATCACCTGAGCTGGAGTGGTAAAGGTTAATCCACCAACTATGTCCGCCTGGGTTGACGACTTTATTTAACTATTGACTTCTGATTAGTTGTGACCCCCCTTTTAAACACCCCACCCCCCCAAGTTATCCAGTTTCCTTATCTTCGAAATAGGAAATCATCAAATCATTATATCATGTACAAACTTTCTAGTAGACCCACTTGCCAGACATGGAGAGCAAATAACTTCCCTGAACCTAAAGTCTCTTACTGCTTTTGTCGATTTTTAGTATATTTTCTAGTTTTTCCATCCACTCAGTCATTTGTAATTTCTTGTCCTTTTAGTGTCTCTGGAGACTGCATCAGGAAACCTATTCAGTTGTTAAGGCTTCTTTTTCTTTGTAGCCATGGCAAAGCTCAGAGTTCTGAAAAATACAGGGTTTAAGGGCTTTTTTTTAATGGATACTGCCAGTATTGTAACTAAGACACTCTTTCTCTCTCACAAACTGTCCTCCCTCTCCACTCCACTTCTCATCGCCCATCCTCTCTCTAGCCCTCCATCCCTGCTCTTTATTCTATTACTCTCCCGCTCTGCTCGCTGGCTTTACTTACCCAAGGTCAGGTCTCTGTATTTTGGTAGCAGAATAGTGACTTTACAATGCTGCCGAGGGGAGGAAAACATGACAACAACCCTGAGGCAACTTTGAGTATCTCTGTGTTTCCGGCTGTTTTTAACCCTTCTTTTGATCCATTCTCCTCTTTTTGTGTGTGTGTCATTGTTAATAATTGCTGTATGCTGTGCAGTTGCTGATGATAGAAAAATAAATATATAAATAAAAATGGGATGATAGAGAAAGCAAAATTGAGGAATGAGAAGGCTGTGGTCCTCCAATGAAGACCTTGGTGAGAAGGACTGCTTGTGAAGAGCCGGCAGTCTGCCAGTTCAAATCAAATGGATGTTGATATTTGATGACTCTCATTGTCTTCCAGAGCATTTAATGGCAGGGCAGCGCCACTCACCGTATGCCTCGAGGGCGTACATCACTTCTTTCATATTAGTGTCTCGCTTCTACAAAACTGAACAATTAATAAAGGACAAATAATTTTTTCTCTCCTTTTGAACACAAGGAATGAATTCTGTCTCTGAATATATCGCCTCATTTTGAATCGATCCAGTGACCTGCTGCCTAAGTGATATTTTCTGCTGTTTTATTATAAAATTGTGCACGTGCTTGATCAAGCATGGACGCACACAGGTGTATTATTCGGTCTAGTATGTGTTCATTTGTAAAGCAAGCTGCAATCTGAAGGCAACGCTTAATTCAGAAATGTTGCCATCACTTAACTTCATTAACATGTGTATTTAAAACCATGTCTACACTTGTTATGCGCTCAGCCTGTTAGATTCTTGATCAACCCGCTCGCCTCTTGATGTTCTGCCTTGTTTTCACATTTGTAACATCATAAAGCTCAAAAGACGAAAATATTTTAGATTTTCTTTTTATGAAGAGATGGTAACTTCTGTTGGTGATATTACTGCTCACATAAGGCAAGACAACTTTGTGTGGTAAAAGTCAAACTACAGAGTCAATTACATGAAATTAATAATAGTGGCAGACTAAAACACAAATAGATCAAATGGAAATAGATGAAAATGAATCAGATTTAAAGGTTAGATTATTAGATAGTGTAGTGTAGATAGTAAAGATAATCAACAGAGTTAATTAAGTAAGATGTGAAATTAGCATCACGTGCATCACTAGAAGATGTATCACTCTGTTGTACAGTGTTATTACAGAATGAAGCTCATAAACAATCTTTGGCTGAGTACAGACATCATCGTGCAGAGAGCACACAAAACACCCATTAAGTAATAAAACAGAATTTATGCCAAGTAGTGACACCGGATGTAACCTACCGCCGCCACCGTTTGTCTTTTTAACCAGTGAAAGCGACAGTATTATCATTATTAAAAAATGAATTAAAAAAAACGTCCCCTGGGAAAAAAAAAAATCCCTTCAGCTCTCCAAACCAGTACTGCCGCTCCAAAAAGAACTTGGGTCTGATCTCCTCATTTGACCCTCCACAATCTAAAAAAGATAAAAGCAGTTTGATGCGCCTCGTAACGCTTTTGGTTTGCCTTCAGCCATTTTAAAACAATAGGTGTACTTTATAAAAGTATGGGCCTGAAGAGTTTTTAAATGAAAAAGACCTGGACCTGCTCATCTCTGCTTGAGGCTAGCGGCTCTCCATTAGCCGCTAATTTAATTATTTCAGACAGAACTGTTGGCAGTGGCGTTGCATTGTGGGTAATGTAGGCGGCAGGTTGTTTTGACAAGGAAGAAGATAGTGTGGAATAAAAGCGATAATATCTCTAGTTCTGCTACATTTTAAACAGTCCATCGTGAGTCTGACAATGTTACAGAAGTGAAATGCTAAAATCTGTTCTGAAGCCAGTGCAGAGCTGTTAGTACCAAAGCGATCTCCAGATAGAGTCTGTGTGTTGCTCCCCACATACAGAGCCTCTGTTGGCCAGGTGCAGGTAGCACAGACTCCACAAAGATTCGGAGCGGTTTGGTTTTGGGCCTCATCAGAGCTCGAGAGGGGTTGAGGGTGGGGGGTCCACTGGGGTCCTGGATCACGAAAGGTGGGGCCTCCGACTCAAAAGATGTTTCCCCAAGAGGAGCAGCCGAGGCAGGGGGAGGTTGTGAGAACGACCCCTCAGAACAAACCATCGCTGGCCCAAGGCGGTCACACTTTAAGGGAATAGATCATTAGGTGTAATTAGGGTGTTCACATTGTCACGTACCCCCCCCACCCGACTGCCCAAGAATGAATAAAATCACCAGATACACACACACACACACACACACACACACACACACACACACACACACACACACACACACACACACAGCAGCTCCCCAGTTACTGAAAACACTTTGATGTCAGAAGAGTCGTCCAGAACTTGCCAGCATAAAGGCAGTGTTTTAAGCTTTCTCTCTTTTCTTCCCCCGTCTCTCTCTCTCTCTCTCTCGACCCCTCCATCCCTCCCTCCCTCTTTTCTTCTGTCCCTCCACACAAGGCTGTAAGACACACATGGCTGAATGGACGACAACCTTTCCCCTCCTCCCCTCTCCCTCTCTCTTCCCCCTTCGTCTCTTTTTCAGCCTTCCCACCCCGCATTTCTTTGAGGCCTGGTCAATTCTCTGGGCCAAACAAAAAAAGCATCAAATGTTTTCTGCTGCTGGGTAATGAGGGAGTGGACCTCATCAGGGCCCAATAGTCAGCTATCCTTGGCTTTTGTTGCAGCTCAATAGCACCGCGCTCTTTGAAAAACTCAAAAGCAACTTTTTGAGGAGTAAAGGATAGAGAAAGATATGGCGTTGAGGGAGCAGGCGCAGAGGGGAGGCAGCGACCAGAAGAAAAAAAGCTACTCTGTTTTTATGCTAAACGGCTGTCCAGAGAGAGCAGTGGACAGCTCGGACAATGACATGATTGGAGCTACATGTGTTTTGATGACTTTCTTCTAAAGAGACTCTGATTCTCATGTCTGTCATCTCTCTCTTCAGTCTCTCCCTCCCCTCTTGTGTCTGTGAGTTGGTGAATGTGCCCGAACAAGTAGTGAAACTCTTAATTTGCAGTGCCGCTGCTTCCATGCTGCTTTTCTGTAGGGCGGCTGCATTTAGGGCCAGTTTTCACACCACTAATACAAAAAGCTATTATTATGGCATGACAATTAAACTAGGAACTATTGATGTATCTCTTTACCAATTTAATCTGTCAAGTTAAGTTTTAAAATGTTAGAAAATAATTAAGAATGTGACAACTACAGATTGCTTGTTTTGTCCAACCAAACAGTTTGAAACCAAAATATATTCAATTTGCTATCAAAATATTATACTTTTGAGTAAATTAGCCAGTTTCCAATGCAGTTTTCCCATTAGGTACAGGAACATTACATTTTTACTAAATGTTTAATGACAATTAGTCAATTGTAAATTTGCTGGCAATTATTGATGTGTTGATCACCTCCTCAATTAATCCAATAGTGAGATAGAAAAGTCTTTGTAGAAAAGTCATCACATGTGCAAAGGAAGGTCAGAGAGACACATGTTAAAGGGATTGGAATTGGTCATTTGACCATTATAATATAAAAACAGATCCCTTATGCAAAGTAATTTTGTCTCACTAATATCCCAGTATTTGGGCATTAATAGTATGCATGATATTTTGTTCATTAGGCATATATATTATATATATATATATATATATATATATATATATATATATATATATATATATATATATATATATATATATATATATATATATATATATATATATATATATATATATATGTATGTATGTTATATATCTATATATTGGTATGGTATGTATATATATATTTGCATGTATATATATATATATATATATATATATATATATATATATATATATATATATATATATATATATATCAGATTGTTGCTGTACAGCACGATGTACAGAATAAGCTAAGTGGGAGATGAGACTGTGAAGAAGCGGCCAAGTAGACTGACGAGGATTTGAGTCTGTGAGAGGAGTGTGATGCTGGAGGGGGAGACCACAATGTGTAGGCGGAGGAAATCTTGGAGGAGTGAGAACTTGACAATCCCCTCAAGATGGATAATCAAGTAATGACCCGCAAGACCTCAGCCTTATCTGACTATAAATAACCAATGGAATCATCACCACTGATTGTGTTTCCATTCCTCCCTTCTTTCCTCTCTCTTATTTGTACCTCGCTTCTTCGTCAAGCCAAATGCATCAGCCGCCTTTACAGCAGGTAGAGACGGTTCATAAAGAGAGTGGAAGATGGCAGGAGAAAAGACAAAACTGAGACTCTAATGATGTGGCAGCGATAGTGACAAGTTTTTTTTTTTTCATTTTGGAGGGACTATTTACCCGTTGGTGGGGTCGCAGTAGGTTGATGAAATGACACCTCCCTTTTGTGCTTGGGGGAGGGCGAGTTTGTCAGGTTGTTATTAAGCCTGATTCAGCCAATTGGCTCAGAGTGGGAACCCCGTTTGTGTGAGCGGACATGGAGATAAAAAGTTGACAGCGGAGAAGAATAGAATATTTCCGTCCCCTTGCTTTGTGATGATTACTAATTATCCTGCAGCTTAAGGGGGCCAGTGGTAGAAATTCACTGATTTCATAATTTCTCTGAGCTGTCGTTGAATACTCAGTCAGCCGGCAATGGCTTGGATGGGATGATATGCAATTCCTTTCTTTTCTTTGATAGAATGGTGGAGATGATGATTATAGTTTGTGGTGCACTCCCTGACATGAATCCTGTTGACGTTTTACACTATCTGGAAAAGTTTGAACTCCGCATCACAAGTTCAACCCTGCTGTAACACACTTGAATAGCTGCAGGAACAATAGATCGGCTCAATAAACCACAAAGTGTCACAAAGCCCCGGCGCTGTCAGAGGAGAGAAAGATGTCTCCTGCCTACTGTGTTGCACTGCTGGTGAATTTGTTCACTTGTTTCTTATTTGCTCTTTGTCACCTCTGCAAACTCTGTTATATCAGAGATTTCCACGAGAATATCGATCGGGACTGAAAAAATAGCATTTAATCTGATAGCCTGCTCAGGTTTATTCCTCATTTTCAGTATTTCCTTTCTCTATTTCCAGTACTTCTCACACATTTTATAAGTTAGAGTACAACATTTTTAAATATATGTTCATACAAGAAATAAAACCCCAAAGAATCTAAACAAGAAACCCTAATCCCAAATCAGAAAAACCTCAAACTGAATTTTAAATCATTACATTTGAGTGACATTTGGTACCAAATTGAAATAACATAAACTACTTTAGGGACAAGTTGGTGGTATTGATTATTTCCTCATATTTACCGACTATATGAAAATACCAACTTGAGCCTACCTTAAAGTAGTCTCTGTAACAAAAGGGTGATATTTCGTATTCCTCTGTTCCACAGAGCGCCACTGAACAAAAACCATTAGAAACACACCAATACACTCACACACTGTAGTGTATCTGCGTCAATCATACGTACACTGTACTGCTGCTGTAAATACTCTCTAGCAAAATAAATCCACAGCTGACAAAATAGTCCCTAACAAATGCATATACATATAAGTTTGAGTTCAGTAACAAATACAGTGTGCAGCTGTTTTAGGAAATGGTTTAGCCTTTTTTATAAATGAGACTACAGTAAATATTTGGGACTTGTTTTTTCAATATTTCTATCTTCAGTGGGAACCAATGGGTTTACATCTGAGTACCACAGGTGAAGTAGGGAAGGTGCAAAGTATTGAGGAAATGCAAACCCATTGGTGGTTTGGGTCTTTTCAACGGATTTGTTGAAAAAAAGGAAAAAATTGACTATTGCCTTGAATGCAGGAGAATATAAACAACCTTGTCGCAAAGAATACGCTGTAGCTCAAATAGAATACACAAAGAGCATTGATCATTTAAAGAAACTACAACCTACTCTTAAAATATATATATATATATATATATATATATATATATATATATATATATATATATATATATATATATATTTTTTTTTTTTTTTTTTTTTTTAAGCTAATTTAACTATACAACAAGTGTGCAGGTGTATCCTAAAATGTCTCATTTATATTTAGGTTATAATAGCATAATGATAACCCTGATGTTATGCGTTACCTCTACAGTACAAATACAGAACTCCAGTATTGCTTTGAAACATAAGATGGCTTACTTTGAATATTTGACCGTTGAGGCACTTTTCATTCGTCCTACTGTATGTTGTGTGTTTGTGCGTGTGCAGGAGTATTGCCACACCATCTGCCTAGACTCTGGGATCGACTACAGGAGGCTGGATAACACTGCAGCGGGGAAACTCTTCTACCTGTGAGACACACTAATAATGGTCACATTTGTTCTGCAGGCTGTGCAGTGGGTCTGGTAAAGAGTCAACATTAACCTGCATCCACAGCTTGCATTCACATACACACACACACACACAGGAACTGTTTTTGCACATCCTCGAGATTGATTTCTATTTTTTTAAAGGACAGAAAGAGAAGGCAAACAGATGGATAAATGGGGAGAAACAGACTGGCAGATTTATAAAGACCTACATTACCATGAGAGATCCATGAAAAGAAGGAAAGAGGAATCAATAGAATATGAGAAAATGGTAGAGCTTTAAAAGCTAGTTTTCCATTTTCATCATTACATATACGCTGGAAGGAACACGCACACACACAGACAAAAAAGGTATGAATGACACTGCTGTTGCTCATCGCTGTATTGGAGCTTTCAAGTGCTTTCGTCTTTTCACTGTATGTAAATAGAGCACAACACACACTTTTACATAGTGTTAAAACACAAGCACAGACACAAACACACACACACTTTACAATCTGATTTGGCATGCATTCACAGGCTAATGCTCAGGTTTAGAGCCTAACATCCTATTTTTTACCGACGGAGTGAAAAGCTAAGTACCCACCCTCCGGTGCACTCCTTTCTGCCATCGTTTGATGTGGCCACTTCAACGTTATTAATTTCATATCCTTTTTTGTCTTCTCTGTTTCTATGCCTGTGTGTCTTGTTCAGCACAGGGGAGCCTGGTGCGGAGGCCGACTTGGATGCGCTGTTTGAGGAGCTGGCCTTAAGTCAAAAAAGTGGTAAGAAAGTTAAAGGGGAACACCATCTTTTAAATGATGCATACTAAATGCCCCCTGTAAATACTTTAATCTGATGCCGCATGATAACACTTTTGGCATAGACCTTGTTGAATGATAGTAGACAAATAGCATGTGTTTTGTACCATACATTTCCCCACATTTAAAGATAATACTGTCAATATGCAATATTTCTGTGCACAAATCCAATGAAAAGGTTGAACCTTCTGCGTTTGACTTCCCTACCCTGTGGCTCTGATCCTCTTATGATTCAAGATTATATACTTTCATTTTATTAACTAAAAATGAAATTAGTTTTTCGCAAACGGGATTAAAGATGTGCAGTTTGTTTATTTTTGAGTGACCGGTCCCTTTTTAAATTCAGTTTTGGAGCTTTTAAAATGCTGCATCAGATGTCTGGTTTTGCTGTTCTATTTCAGCCACCAAGTTCAGTTTTACGGGTAATTTTATTTTATTTTATGGGTTAATTACTAGTTTAGAAATTTGACTGCGTTTGTTTTTTCTTGTCTTAATATATATCTAAAAACTCCATATTTAAATAACACTTATGAACATAATGTAGAGAACAGAGGGTTGAAATTAACAGGATTTGACTTCTGTTGTCTAAGATTGATTCATTTCTTACTCGATTTATTTTTAGTATAATGATTCAACAGTCAATGTGATGATACAATCTGTATGATATGAGGATGAGTCATATTTTTGGGTGTGTGTTTCCATAGTTACAGGCCCTCGGTTGCTCACAGTTCTGGGCAGGGACGTGACTCTGGAAAAGACCTGTGGCTCCATCGCTGACTGTAGTTTTGATGAGCTTTGTGGCAGAGTGAGTGTTTTATCCTGGTTTGTTTGTGTCTTATCATTCTGTAATTGTAAAACAAAACAGATAATAAACATATTTAGGTCCATATATCATTTTCTCAACATGTTTACAACAAACAGTATAAGAAAAATACAACATAAATGACTAGTTACAATAAAAGTATAGTTACAATGCAGGAAGGGAGCACAGATTTTACACACACACACACACACACACAGTTCATTCTCACACCCAATATCCACTCACCACTAATCAAAACTGCTCAAATTCAAAGCACTGCTCTTGCCTCTTTATTTTTCTGTTTCTTCCCGCCTTTGTGTACTTATTGTCCAAACCAATGCTCTCAAACTGAATCACCTTCCCTCAATCTCAGTCCTATTTTCTGCTCAATGTCAAAAAGCAGTCTATTGACGATTTAGTGAATAGTTGAGCCTGTTGTGCCTCAAATAAAGCAGTGTGGTACAGTAAGCTGCAGTGTGTGTGTGTGTGTGTGTGTGTGTGTGTGTGTGTGTGTGTGTGTGTGTAAAGTCTCTTTGATGGACAGCGGTGAGCTTTTGCAGGCATCTAAGCTTCAAGGCTTCCTCTTCCATCTGACTATATACGTATGTTGGCATGTCCACTTTAATTTTAAGAGCATTCATCCTGTATGGCAACGAACCAAGGACAGGGACTGAACATCAGCCGGAGCCTTTTGCACAAGGTGCCCCATCATACAGTTGACGTTTTTGTTATAGCCACAGACTGTAATCATCATAGTGTGTGTGTATGTATGTGTGTGTGTGTGTTTATGTCTTTACAAGGGTGCTGTGCATGTGTGCTATACTGAAACAAATTACTCTCTGTGATGTGCTGCTGTCGTTTAGAAGCTCATGTAAAATGCTCACTTGTTTTGCAGCCTCTGGGTGCCAGTGACTACCTGGAAATGGCACGGCTCTTTGACACCGTATTCATCCGCCATGTTCCCATTCTGACATTGACGCTGAAGAACCAGGCCAGACGCTTCACCACCCTCATAGACAACTTCTACGACAACAAGGTGCTTCATACAATTGGAAAAACTAAAATTGGGCTTAAAATAGACAAAATCAATGAATCATATCACAAAGGCACTAACTGCATAAAGGTTTGAAGCTCAAGAAAGTATAGTGTAGCAGCAATTTTCTATTCTATATTATTCTGTATGCAATGCACACATCAATTGAGGGGACGATGATCCAGATGGTGCCTCGGAAAGCAGCCTCAGCGTAGGGTTCTTTGCAAATTAACCCAGCTCACTGTGCCAGCCTCCACCTGTCAGTGGATCACAAACCAGTGGCAGCAAGTAAGGCTCGTGAAAATCACATCCAGCATCCAGACAATCAGCACTGGTGCCCCCCAGGGATGTGCGCTGTCCCCACTGCTGTTTTCCCTCTACGCCAACGACTGCACCTGAGGAGGACCGTCTGGTAAAATCCTGTTATCGGCCTCATCTGGAACGAAGTCTAAATTCAGATGGTAGGTTTAACAGCTGGCCCTGTGGCGTGATCAGAACAACGTGGAGCTGAACGCTCTGAAGACTGTGGAGATAACAGTGCCCCCATCACCACCTCAAGTGGACTTCCAACATGGACTAAATCAGGAAAAAGGCCCAGAAGAGAATGTATTTCAGTGCAGGAGGTTCAACCTGCCTCAGGAGCTTCTGACCACAATCACCCATTCTGTTCTCTGTATGTCCATCACTGTGTTGTTTGGATGTCAGGACTGCAGAGATATTAGTGCCAGCCTGCCCTCCATTCAGGACTTATGCCGTGTTCACACCAAAACAGTTGCGAATATTCGCAACGCCACTTCGCCTATATCGCGCCGCCCGGCAAAAAACTCGCTCTAGTGGTTAATTCGTTTTTCGCAACCATCGCTGGGGAAAGGGGGCGGGGCTTATCTCCATGTCAGTGAAAACATTTACTATTTCCGCCATTGACCATTGAAATAACCACTAGTTATGCTTTATACTTGTTGAGAAAGTCCCACAAACGTCGGAACATCAAACGCCCCCGTGTCTGGGTTCATAATATTATCCGTAGTCGCACACAGCTCCGACTCCTCCGGGACGAGTGTCTGAATGAAGCCGCTTCCAGCGCTCCTTCAGCGGACCCGCAGTTTGATTCAGTGACGGCAGAACGGCGGTGATGCCGGGCGGAGCTTCTCAACGCTGATTGGCTTTCGCAACTCCGCGTCGGGCGAATTTTTCGCTGGCGATGAATTATTTCATCGCCAGCGAAAAAGCGAAAAAGCGGAGTTGCGAATATTCGCAACGCCATTTCGCCAGTATCGCGCCGCCCGGCGAAAAATCCGCTTTTTCGCAACCTAACGCGGCTGTGCATTGACTTAACATGTAATCTGGACGCGCGAATATTTCGCAACTCTTTTGGTGTGAACACGGCATTATACTCCTCCAGAATCAAGGAGAGTTAAAAGAGGAGATGTCGCGCGTCATATCATTGAAGTGCAACAGGCATGTTGTCAAATCTGGTCTGTGGTTGCCAAAAGGCTCACTAGCTGGCACACAATCAACCCCAAATATGTCTGCTTCAAACCAGACCGTCCCTTTTACTTCTAGCGCCGTCTGCTGTAACCCTCCAACATTGCAGCTCCAGTTATACTTCTGCATGCTATAGCCCATGGCTCAAGACCATGTCCCAGCTTTCTTTTGATAGCCTTGCCAGTATCAGGACATGGGCTGGTAACATCACTACAGGCCCTTCACACCCTGAACACAAGCTGTTTGAATGTCTCCCCTCTGGGAGGCACTTCAGAACCATGTACACCAGAACAACCAGACACAGGTTTCTTCTCCCAGGTCATCACATGCATGCATACATACATGCACAGCGCTAGCCACTACACCACCGTGCAGCCCACTCCATCTCTCTCCTCCCTAATTTACTGACATCTCTTCACTTTTGATTATAAAATAAAGGCATCTTTTTTTTTAAAGAAAAGTGCTTGATGATAGACATGATCACAGACATTTCAATCGTAAATCACTACACTAATCACTGCAAAGGGTACTATTACTGCATTATATAACCATTCAGTACAGTCTTAAGTCAGTCTTCAGTTAGTTAGCCAATTTAAGTTAGAGCCTCATATTGGCTCACTTCCTATGAACTGTATATATACTCTATATTTGATACAAGATAAAGTCAATATGCACATAAATCTTCTAAGGATGCAATAAAACACATCAAATTGACCAGAAATATAAGTACTGTCATTTTAAGGAGGTAATGAATGAATGGGTTAACTGCTCTCCTTTAATATTGATCAATATCATTAATAATTGAGGAAGTAACATTCTTAAATAAAGTGGACATTCCTGTGTCTCTTTTACTCCCCTTCGTTTCCCAGGTGAGAGTGGTGATGCTGGCAGCTTCTCCTATAGAGCGGCTGTTTGTCTACACTGGAGGGGACGATGAGAGGGACAGACAACTGATTGATGACCTGGGCCTCAGCGGGGTAAAACTATAACCGTTACTTCATATCACTAATGAATGGAAGCTGTTCCAAAAATCTAAATATCTGTTAATCACATCACTGATTGTATTTTTAAATAATAGTTCGGTTCACCTCATTGTAGGCTGCGCTTCAATCAAGATAACATTCAAACAAACTGACATTGTACATCTGTGTTGAAAAGTGAGGAGGCGGGACATTTTTCATCCGCAACAAAGTTTTTCTTCACAGATAATTTGTGTACGTTTTCATGACATAATGTGAGTGTGAACATGGCATTCCTGGAAAAAAAGATTGATCCTGCATGTCCAGGAATCAAACAGGCAACCGTCTGCAGTCTTAATCCTGTTTCTTTAACCAAATTAAGTTTAAACTTCAGTTGGATTTGAGTGTATAAGCTGTGAACCCTGGTGTTGGCTCCTCTCTTCAGGAGGCAGCCGAGCACCTGACACTGTTCACAGCCGAGGAGGAGATCTTTGCCTTCCAGAGGACCGTCTCCCGATTGATGGAGATGCAAACTGAGTCGTACTGGACGAAAGGAGAGCGCAGTCACAGCAAGAAACACATGAACACCTAACATCCACTGCTGACCGCCTGATAATCATGTATACCTCCAGACAACGCCGTACCTCACTAACTACTGACACTACTCAAGAGAAGTTCATAATTAGCAGAAAAAGAAAAGACTCCACAGTAAATATATAACAAAACTTGATACCTGTTTTTGATTTGGATCCAACTTCCCTTGATCTCATGCATGTGTGTTCTTCCAGTTTACTGTGTGGTCCTCTTCTCAGAGGTGTGCTCTCTCCCCCTTGTGGACTATTTACTTTAAAGAATATGGAAACCTCCCCAACATGTGTGAACCACAAGGCAAACAGTTACTCACTTCAGAGAGACAAAGTGTCCCTCAGAGTAGCTGACTACCTCCCTCTAGTGGCCAAATGAGAGAAGGGGTAGACCATTCTCTAGCTGTTCCTGATTTTAAGAACAATAGTAAACTGTGTGTTTTCTGTATAAAATCTGGTATGAATTGAAAATGTTATGCATGATATTAATGCATATATTCCACCCATTAAACCCACTAGATGTCAGATTGGCATTGATTTATTCCAGATTCCAAATCTTGATTTTGAACTTCACCAAGATGTTTTGTTTCTATTTCTAACACTCCAGCAAGCGGAAAACTGCAGTAAAACCCTTTGAGAACACTTTTGTGAGGTGGGTTCGCCCTCTTTAATCCAGACTTTTTTTTTTGTGTCATGCAGGTGTGTAGAGAAGATCAACAGTCAAATCTGATTTTAAAAAGTGCACATTTACACAAAATGCACAAAACACAAAACATCACTTCAGTTACAAAAAGTATATATTTGTGTAAAAGGTAACATGTGAAAATTGGAGAATAAAAAAGTCACATTCGAATTTGGCACTTTGAATGAAATGTATTGTTTTGCATCCGAGGAGCCTTCATGGTAGAACAATTTATATATATATATATATATATATATATATATATATATATATATATATATATATATATAAATTGATATTGCACAATATGATATAGGTAAAGATATGTTAATGTCTGTGTTTTTTATGATTGCAAACTTATATGAAAAAGACCACACCATTTAAGCTGTAATATAAGTGAAAGGACAACGAGTTGGACTAATTATAAAAACCTCTATAGTTTTTTATCTATAGGTACAATAATAGGGCAGATATGTTCTTTGTGTTGTTGTGGAAATTCTTCCTGAGTGCCTCTAGGTGGCAGCAGAGGGCAACTAATTGATACACGGTTTGTTATTGCGTCCATCTAAGGATGAGGTCATTCTAGTGCACCATTCCAGCCTGGACCAGCCCATGACAACTACAGTAAGAACAGTGAGAAGCACCTCCAGTATCTAAACCAAGAGCATTAGAGAAGACACTGTGTTTGCACCAAGCAGCTAAAGTGCAAACACACCATAGTAAATATAACATATTATTATAATGTGGGACAGTAATTGGCTCGGTGTGTGGGTGTGTGCAAGGATGCATGCACATAATGTGTGTATCGTTAAAAAACGCTTGAGTCGGTATAGGCGCCTAGTCTATCCCACCATAACTCTCAATTAAAGAAAAATCAATCACGCCCTATACCGAGGCCCCTAATCCAATCAGAGCAATATGCTGTTTGGGGAAAACATCAGACACAAACAGAGATGGCCGCCATGCTTTGATTGTCTTAATTGGATGATTCACGCTGGCTTAAAGGGGTGGTCGCTGTCTCCATCCTCTCTGGACCACAGTCTTATGCTGATGGAGGGAAAATGGGAAACAGTTCACCTTTTTGTCTATTTCTCATTGTCATATCAGTCAAAAGGGGAACACAAATGGATACAAATAGGAATATTATGCCTTCTGCATTCAATTTAGGTGATTTTGGAAACCCCAAGATGTTCTAAAATGTTGATTACATTTTTATTCATACGGTTGTACGACTTTTATGTTAGAAGGTCTGGTAAACAAATAAAATTATGTTTTGAGAGAGCATGTTTACAATACCATCTACTATGCTCCAACCTGAAAGACCTTATAAAGTGTTGGATTAAATGAGTCCCATGTACTGAAAACTGGAATAATACAAATTGTTCAGGGTTGCATGTGTGTTTGCTTGCTGTACATGCACGTGTCCTTGTGCAACACTGTGGCTCTCAAAGGGCATCTAAGGTGGAGTTGTCTTATCTTGGTGCAGAATAAAGTGGCCAAATGCCAGGGATACTGCAGCAGGGACATGAGGGTACACAGCTGACTTTGCTTCACATGACGACACAGCTGGAAAAATATTTACAACATCCTACTATTTTAAATGTGCTGGTACCAACCTAAAAATATTCCAATAGTCTGTAAGGTTCAGACAATGATGATGTGCTCAATGGGATGCACTCAACAATCGAATGCTGGTGCTCTTGAAGAAAAGGGGTTGAACTCTTCAAAAGAAATATACCCCCCAAAAAGTTCAGGCAGTCCCATGTACAGACAGGGGAAATGTGATTTTTTTTTTTAAGCTGTTACAATTAAGACTCTGCAGGTCTGCTTATCGTGTGTTAAAAAGGAAACAAAACAAACTCAATGCTTTACTGAATATTTACCAATAACAAAAAACATAAAAGTTATCTTTAAATGTACTTAGAATATCTCAGGCTGATACAGCTGGTTACATACTGAATTTCTGCACGCGCACACACACACACACACACACACACACACACACACACAGACTCTCAGACACCATAACCTCCCTCTGTACATCCAGTGAACAGTTAACTCTATAGTTCTCTGCGGGAGCCAAACTGCAGCATCAGGTATTCTCTTTGATGTGAAGGGAACAAAAACCATCACACAATATGTGGTACATGCACTGACTATCTGCCTGTAATCCTGTACAGTACAGACTCCACACTGCAGCTGTAAATGAGCGTGTGTGTTCTGTACAAATTTGCCTGGTTGAATTTAAGTTAGTGAACACAATGAAACAATAATGTCCGACCTATTGAGATGGCATATGTGTCAGCTTTGTAAATAAGGACATATGGAAATAAACTGCAATTATTGCCCAAAACATACAATAACACTCTGATATCCTACATTAATATGATATACCATTTTGATGTCAATTACATATAACAAATATATATGCATTTAAGTACCATACACAAAATAATAAATAAATCCATGCAGTAATTTAGAAGTGATATTTTGTGACTGTCAGCTGTGTCCATTCCAGCACATATACCGCGAGCACGCGCACCTAGCATGGCAGGCAGCCCTCGAGACAAAGAAGACCTGGACGAGGTTGTTTTGATCCGCAGGACGAGGAGTGGGAGAGGGGGAGGGGCAGAAGGGGGTCCAAAGCATCACTTACAGGATGGAGAACCATCTAGGATTTCTCCCCTTATCTCTGGCTAATAAACGGGATGACGTCATCCTGAACTAGGTGGAACGGGCTCCAGAAAGGGGGCGTGGTCTAAGCACTGACAGACATGATTGACAAACTGGTTCGCTGATTAAAGGCACAATCATCCATTACCAATTAAGCAACAAGAGGGGGATGGAACAAAAAAGCTAAAATCAGAGCACATTTTTCAAATGTTTTACTTTTGAAGCACCATCATATACAATACAATGTTTCTTTTTGTACATAGCAACATATGCTAAATACACGTACAATGTTAAGTACAAATTTAGACCAAAAATCACAAGTGATATTATGTAATTGTCAGTAACCTATAGGTCAACTTGGGCTCTGGGAAACTGTTATGAATATGTTTTTAGTATTTTCTAAGTATGTATTGATTAATTGATCACGAAAGAGTTCTTAGTTACAGCCTTCAGTAGCTTAAAAATCGAAATAAATGGATTCTCAGAAAGTAGAGACCTGTAACACACCTGCAGTGCTAGTTACACCATGATGTGTCCTGCAAACTGAATTGGTGACAGTACCAAAAAAAAAAGAAACTTCCTAGAAACGAAGGCACTACTCGACTTTATTGGTTCTCCCTGTGGTCTTCTGTTGTGTCTCTCTATCCGCCAAGACGTGTCCCCGCCTCAACGTGCGCTCAGAAAGCTCTGTCCTGTTGGACTGCAGTGTCTCTTTAAAAGGCGATCCCATGCGCAGGATCCAGGGGGCTGGCCCTTGATCGACTTGCATGCGCGTGTCTGTGTATGTACGTACGTGTGCGTGTACGTGTGTAAGTGAGCGTGTGTGTGCGTGCAGCGCTGAGTGGAGAGCAAATCGAGATACAGTAGTAACCCGGAGTGAGGTGGCAGTCTTATTCCACATCGACACTGACTTGCCCTGCATACATCCAATCTGTCTCTATATCGCACAACGCACTTGAGGAGTGAAGGAGGAAAGAGTCAAGATGGCATCTGGAAGTGGCTGTGGACGATCCGGGATCTAGTCTCTTCGGGGGTTTTTTGTTGGGTTTTTTTGTTTGGTACCACACAGCACAAGTGACTGGCCGTGGTAGGTATTCCGTTTAAAAGTAGCGAGATCGGATTTATTTCCCAGAGAGATGATGAGCGTTGTGCACTTTCTACTCAGCCATTGATCTCCAGTAGGTGGATTCAGACCCTTGCACCAGGACGGGATTTAGTGTAGAGCTCCTATTGATGAGCAAGTAGTGTTTTATAATGAAGACATGCGTATGGAGGCGATTTGCCTCATTTAAATCCCTTTTATTTGTAATTAGTAGTTTATTGCTGCTTCATTGACAGACACACTCGCGCTGCTCTATTGTATCTGTTCGGCTGTGTTTTAACTTGGCTCTTACCGAATGTGTCGGGGTTATGCTTTATGTCTTCAACAGGCGTTAATAACTAAGTTGCTCGTGGCCCAGTTGGGACTTCGCTGGTGTGGAATAGCAACAAAGGACGGGAGCGCGCATTCATGGGACGCGACTTTGACAGCTCCTCATTTCTTGCCTTTTAACATTATTACCTGGCAGCGGGGCCGAGATTGTGAGAGGAGATCATGGCTGAGGCTTCGCTCCCTGACCCACTCCCGGATTTGGACGTGATCATCGACCCGGACTTCGAGCCTCAGAAGCGGCCTAGATCTTGCACCTGGCCGCTGCCACGACCAGACTCCAACACGACGAAACCGGAGAGCAATGACACATATATTATACCTGAGGAAGAGGATGATGAAGACGATAATACCGCCAATTCGGCCATCGGTATCAATGGCTCAGGCTTGGCGACGGAGGACCAGAGCAGCAACAGCCCCGTGGCCGATGGAGGGCTCTCCTCCCCCGGCCAGGAGAGCGGAGGCTCCCCGCTCTCCGCGCACTCCCCGGCGGCCACCTCTGGCGCACTGAACCCCGGCAGCCTGGCTGCGCAGCAGACCCCGAGGAAAGCATCCTCTCGCCGCAACGCTTGGGGGAATCTTTCTTACGCCGACCTGATAACCAAAGCCATTGACAGCGCGCCGGACAAGAGACTGACACTGTCTCAAATTTATGACTGGATGGTGAGATCCATCCCCTACTTTAAAGACAAAGGCGACAGCAACAGCTCTGCAGGATGGAAGGTAAGAGTCGCCCCACTCACCCATCCAGCAGCCCCCCTCCTTTCTCCATCAAAACAAAAACAAAAAGCATGTGGCTTGTAAATCCACTGGCGCACACACAGACAGACACATTCACACGCACACATTTATCCCAGCGCAGTCGCGTTTTTACGAGCGTCTATTTGGAAAGTCTGTCTCTCATTGTACCTCTCATTATCATTCTAATGGAAATTACAGATCAGTCTGCAAACGTAGAGCGAATGGGGGGGATCACTTCAGAGAGGCATTTTAGATCCTTAATCTCTTTAAGCAGCGTGGGGTTGGGTGACCTACACATCATTATCTCATAAATTGACCAAAACGTGACATTTTGCACTTAATACCAGACATGTAATAGACAAATAAGGCTGTGGAGTTTGCATCATATGCATGTCCTTTGTCTTTTTTCATTGGACGTTTCTGATGAGTTATGTGCATGATATTCCTCTGAGGTCACAGTCACATGGTTGGAATTAGAGCAAACAGAAACGGTGTAACCAGTTTGTCTGGAAAGGCAGTAGCCTATTTTGAGTGACGCAACCTCGTTTAAGACGCTAAGACATTATACAATTACATAAGACAGTGTACTGACCAGCAGCAAATCCATTAATAGGACAAGGACCTGGATGTAAACAAACGATTTAACATGCTGTGTGCAAAGTGTATCCTGAAAAGACCTCTTCTAAGGACATGATCCCGCCTGTAAAAATATCCATGTGATACACATCATGTTTTTAACTTTTTATATTTAGAGGCTAAATTTCCATCATGCTACTGTATCCACAGTGGGCCATTTGTTATGTAAACCTTGGCAGGGATCTATCTCTTGGGTCAGGTAGGCAACTGCCAAGGTTGCTGATCCTGCCATGAGGGAATTACATAACTGGGACGCTGTGAGTTTAGGTGAGTGGTAAAGGGAAAAGCTTCTTCTTTTTTTTAAAAGGCACCCATAAAACATGGGACCCGCGAAAGGAGACTGCAGAGGAGGGAGGTACAGAAGGTCAGAGAGCAGAGATTAACACCCATCAGAGGCTAAAGGAGCAGCTCCATGGGGTGTGGAGTCTATAGGCCATATTTTGTCAGGGCTTCTCAAGTGTTGCTATGTGATATGCTTCAGTGAAGAGCAAAGAGGGAGGTTGTGTGTGCAGGCCCACCAAGTCAAGGCCGGGTTCACCATCACCATGCAGGGCTCTTACTCCTGGAATTTCGGGCATGAGGGCCAGGCTGTAGGTGGTTTAGTGTTACGCATGGTCTGTCAATAAATCTCTGCTGCAGCTCGCAGCCTCTGCCTTTTTTAGTTTTCTTACAATAAACTCTTCATTACATACTCTAGTTGTTTCTTCTTCAGAGTGGTGGCAACACATAGTATCACACATTAGTACGGTGTAAGCAAAGCATATTTACGAAGACTTGTCTTGAGGCTGATGCATCTTTGCAGCTCCAAACTGACAAGCCGGTCCCTCAGCATGAAGGCCTGAGCATGTCCAAAGTTGCAGTTAGGTTTTGTTAAAAAGAAAATATGAAACCAAAGACAGCCAGCATAGCCAGGTGTTCAGAGGACTAGCTCTGTACGGACACTTTTTCAGAGCCCCTTTGCTCTCCATTTCACTCTGAGACTCTTAGGTTTCACCTCCACACAGAGCCAGGTTTGAACACCTACAGTTTCATGCAGCCGGGGCACCTTTGTTGAGGAGATTTGCTCAGCAAATCCTAGTAATCCCCCTGGGTTTCTCTCCCAGGTTTCCACTTGCGTCATTCTTTGTCATATCTCTGTCAGTCAACCATTAGCACTGGTAAAAGTTGGTTAAGAGAACCAAGCACAACACTCGGACATATTGTATCACCTTAGATTGTCTTTAACCAAAAGAAGCCACTGCACAATCTTTAAATAGTAACACAATGTCTGGTTATTTACTTGTTCTTAATAAAGAACTCAGTGTGCGTCATATCAACAATGATTTAACCTTGATTTTACTTTCTTTAAATCTTATTTAGGGCTAAGTATTGAACTTCAGTGCTGTCAACTGGCATCCAATGTCTGCTCAGATTCATAATCACTTTAAAATTTATTTTAATGTGATTTAAATTAAAATCTTTTTTGTGATCCATTCTTAACTATATCAGCCATCATAATCAAAATTATTCTTGCATGCGTTCAAGAGTTTGTCAGCCTAAGTGTTAAGTGCCAAAACCTTTTTTAGTACCACACATCGTACCAAAACAGCCTGCGTTAGAGGGGCAGGTCTGGGGCGAAGCTGCTGAAATGTGTGCTAAGAGAAGCTTTGGTATGGCGAAGGATTGACGAGCTGCAACTCAAAATAGCACCTGTAAACACGCCTGGAAGTGTGTGAAGTCATTCACCTGCGTGTCTTTGCATAATCAAAAGATTAGGTGCACTTGTGTGTATTTGTGTGCACAGGCAGGTGTATTTGTGCATGTGCGTAAATATTTCTTGCTGCACCTTGTGCTCTGGTGTTACTTAACCCTGTTGTAACAGGCTCCCTGTTCCCAGCAGCTGCACATCACGGGCCCAGACCAAGTTATGTCACAGTGACACTCCACATAAACACACACACACACACACACACACACACACACACACACACACACACACACACACACACACACACACAACACACACACACACACACACACACACACACACACACACACACGTCTGATATTCTCATTTAAGGTTATGAGGTTTTGACGGCCACTCACACTCACGGTACATACAGATCTTTCTACCTAAATGAAGTTGACCCATAACATTTTTAAACCTGTTATCCATTTCCACACAGACAGACATGCTCAGACATGTCCAGTTGCATTTGCCCGGTCATGTTCAGGCTTATCACCAGGGTTCATGACATTGAGCCTCTACTGCTGCAGGTCTAAATTTATGCAAGGGTCTGAAATGAGTTTAACTCATTATGACTCATTCATGAGATTACTTTAACCTTTAAGACCCCTTAGGTTGCAATCCTAGACTGTGTATATGAAGTGGACGAAGTAATCGTGACGTCACCCATTGGTTTCTGGACTGTCGCTTTGAAGCCTCAGATTTGACGATTTGTCCATTGCCATTTTGCAACCAACGGATGGCAAATGACCATATTTGGAATGTGGAACAGTGACGTAGAGACATCGTATACGGTTCTGGTAGCGACAACGGACCGTTAATCACACTAAGTCCCCCCAAAAGCATGCTCCGCTTTATGGTGTATTTTACTCTAAATGGGACCATCATTTACAAAATGAACATCACGCTGTATCGAATAGAAGACTAGAAACTAGGGACTGAGACCATAAACTCTTGTTTACAATGTGTTCTGAGAAGTAGGGTCATTTTCTCATAGACTTATACACAATAAGACTTCTTTTTGCAACCAAAGGAGTCGCCCCCTGCTGGACAGTAGAGAGAATGAACGTTTTAAGGCACTTCCGCATTGGCTTCACTTGTCAGAACCAGAGTGCCGCCTAATTGCAGCAAGTCACGGCGGTCAACATGAAGTTGTCGTTTAACATGTACTTTAGTCATTATGTTGTTTAACTGATGGCTACTTGCAGGTACTTCCCATGCAGCACAATCCACGAACAAGTGAGTCATGAGTGTTAAACACACCTTTTCTCATTTAATCTGTCACTTTACAAAGAGACCAAATAGCAAGGGTTCATCCATGGCACAACCATCCCACACACAGATACACACACAGAGGCTGCCGCTCTGCTCTCCTCACTTTACCCCATCTGACATTGTCTGGAGGCGTATGGAAAGCAGGCCCCATAAGCCCGCCGGGCATGTTGATTATCATTTTAACGGCCTAGCATGCTGAAAGTGTTTATTCTTTGGGGCTGAAATAATTTATTGTTACTATCAGAGCAGGACGGGTTTGAGAAAAGAGAAGGGGGGGGGGCAAATAAAGAAAACATGCATCCTTTCATTGGCTGTCCCTCAATGCAGTGGAGTGAGCTTTATGTGTGATAAGATCCCGGTGTCAGCCACGAATATCCCTGTAAGACATGACTACTAGTGGCTAGAATTTAAACTTTTAGTCATTATCTGAGGGGTACATGAGGTACCGGACTAGTAAGGAAATTATTATGGTACTGAAGAAAGAAAATACTAAAAAGAGATATGCTGAGGAAATAGGGACTGGTCAACTTTATTTAGGTAGAAAGCTGTGTGTGTGTGTGTGTGTGTGTGTGTGTGTGTGTGTGTGTGTGTGTGTGTGTGTGTGTGTGTGTGTGTGTGTGTGTGCAGGTACTCAGAAGACAATCAGGAGGCCCCTCAGATAAAACTTGCACTCTGTCAAACTGGAGGAACTGAAGCAAACAGGCAATAAAAGGGG
This sequence comes from Myoxocephalus aenaeus, assembly GCA_038501785.1. NCBI lineage: Eukaryota > Metazoa > Chordata > Actinopteri > Perciformes > Cottidae > Myoxocephalus > Myoxocephalus aenaeus. The sequence continues at coordinate 665,225 of JBAMJR010000204.1, read as the reverse complement.
TGTGGTGGGGGGGGTTGAAGACAGTAAGCAGGAGAAGGGAGGGGGAGCTGAGAGGTAAATTAACAAGCTTTGCTCTAAATTGGTGTATTACAACTGCCCTCTGGCATTGATTCCCAATGGAGGGGTCTGTGGTTGTGTGAGGCTAAAGGGCCCATGGGTTATGGGAACACAGACACCCCTCCAAGTCTGAATAGTGTCCCCCTGAGCAGTCAACCTCTGTGTGGAGGAAAAACCCCAGGCTCTGTTCTAGTTCTATTTCCAATCAATGAACACATTTTTTTCTTCAGATGCCCGAGGAGCTTGGCTGCATCAAGATTTTTAAATCTGAAAATTACCCTATTTGGCCAAAAGTGTGCAAACACCTGAGCATCACGCCCATACGGGATTCATGAGCATTTCATCCAAAAACAATTTTCATAATGTTCAGCTGACACAGCCTCCACTCTTCTTTGGAAATCCTTTTCCACATGATTTTGAAAGCCTGCCAGCAGTGATTTGCACCCATTCAGTGCATTAGTGAGCATAAGATCAATACCACTCTCATGTCTGTATGGTAAATATGGAGCTCCTGCTAGCCGCCAGTTAGCTTAGCACACAGATTGGGAACAGGGGGAATTAGCTTTGCTCTCGCTAAAAGTAAAAACATCTGCCTGCCAACAACACCTCTAAATCTCTTTGTTTAATCTGTACAATAAGAGAAGAGTATAACAACGGCATACTTTTTGGTCAGAGTTTATGTCAGCATGTAAGCTCCTCTCTCTTTCTTTGTCTTTGTATCTGTCCCATTTTCACTATCTTACTGTCTGTCCTTCTGTTTGCCTGTGAAAGTGGACAAATCCTTTGTATGTCATAAATATGTTGAAACCAGTCATTGAAGCTTGCAGACACACAGTAACAGGTTTACCCAGTATTTTCTGTGTCCTCACCAACCCAACCATGTCACATTCTGCACTATCTGTTCCCCTCAAAGACACTTCTCAATTATTCAATGTGCTCGGGATGAATTCAGATCACTGTATTAATTTTTAAGAGCTTGTTCTTGGCTAAGGGCTAACCCTCTTTCTGTCTCTCTTTCATCGCTCTAACTCCTCTTTTTCACTACACTCTTTCCCTCTCTCTCTCTCACAACGTCCCTCATTATTTTTCCTGCCAGCTCCCTCATTTGTCTGCATGTAAAACACTGGTGAGCAAAAACAAGCTGTTCCCCTGTAGCTTGCTCCTCTGTAGCCCAACTCTTGAAATCAGTTGTGGGCTCTTATGAATAGAGATAAATCTATGTTACACTCCATACTCCCTTGATTCCTTCATGTCTTTTTGTGGCCATCATAGTAACACTGCAGAGACACATGAAACATTGTGGCCACACTGTTGTTGTTGCTGTGAAATATGCAGATTGTAAAAGAAATGTCTTAAAACCTCGATGTGGCCCAGCTCAAACTGGGCCACATGCAGAAATTCAATGCAAATTCAATGCAGATTTTAGGAATTACTTTTGTTTTCCATGTTGATGATAGTTAAGAGCAGGATAGATATGTTACGTGATTTGTGTGTGCCTGAATTTGTTGAACATATATGAGCACAAAGAAAAAGAGAAACCAGCTGTCTTCTCATGCCCAGTCTTTGATAGCATCTAAAACACAAATACGTGTGTATGACATACTGATTACAAGCTAAAGGTGGGGCTGGATTTAACAGGCATTTTGCCTCATGCAGTGTATCTTCTTGAAGGATATACAGTAACTGAAAGGAATAGTTAAAAAGAAATTGTGAATGCTTTTTGCCGAGAGACGAGAAGATTGATACCACTCTCATGTATGTACTGAAGACTGAAAACAGGTTTATTTTAAGATAGCTGTTCTCATAAAACCACTACATGTTGATTGTTGTTACATTTGGACAGAGTTAAGCTAGCTGTTTCTATATGCTATATGCTAAGCTAAGCAGCTACTGGTAAAACAAATGTTTTCTTCACTTGAGTGTAAGGCAGTACGAGAAAGGATTAACTTTATTAGGCCAATCAAATCCTGTGTTAGTAAGCGAAAATGAATTTGTAAGATTCAGTTTATTTGTGATAGTGACCCTGACCGGTTATGCGGATGCTGTAATTTTCTGCAGCCCACATGATAACAAATCATATGTGGAAATTTCCCAGACAATTTACTTTAACTTGGTCATTATAGTATAAAACTAGAGCAGAACTATCACATTTTAGTATTATACTTAAGTGTTATTGAATCCCCAATATTTCTTATTCTGGTATCAAAGCACCTTCACACTACAAAACAATTGTTCAGTAGTTTATACAACATCAGATTACACCGATCTGTTGGAGCCAGATAACCGCAGCAAGTTGCAAGAATTCATCAAGAACTGAATAGAAAAGCCAAGAAATGCACTGAATTCCCTAGAAACACAAAACAAAAAGGGGATGTACAGGAAGTAGAGATGTATTTCTAACATCTAGGACAAACACTCTGCTTTGCCAAACTGAGCTTGTGTGTTGTACACAAGCTCAGTTTGGCAAAGCAGAGGACTATGGTGGTTTGTCCTGTGGTTAGAAACTAGTCTTTAACTGGAGCACTATGGGCTAATTCTCCCAGCTTCAAGCTTTCTGTTCTGTAGTTGACCCTGACATTTGAACTCTCAGGAGAAAGGTCAATAAATGAAAAATTTTCACTAGCAGGATCCATAAATAAAAAAGGGCAGAAAGATTTTAGTGATGTCAGAGAGAATACAGAAATACCAGTCTGACTGGAAAAGCGTCCTGTGGACATATTGTCTGTCTGCCACTGGAAAGATTAAAAAAAAACATAAAGGAAACGTGCAATTACATGTCGTCCTTAGCCTGGTTTGTGCTGTCTAAATAAGATATATTCGTAGATGCAAAAGAAAAATTCTCTTTGTGTTTTTTTTGTCTGAGGTATATATCAATCATCCTGCCAAAACAGCACCAGTGTTTATTAAACAAGCATGTGCTTATTGAGCATTACATTGATGCGTCAGCACTACTGAATGTAAGTTATTTCATTAACAGTGACGGGACTGAAGAGTTTCTTCTGTAGTATGTTGTACCACCGGTGCTTAAGTGGCCCAGAGCTCCAGGGACTTAATGTGGTGTGTGAGGTTAACGTGTAGGTCTTATAAGAATAGTATAACATTTTGGTAAACGTGATTATTCCTTTTCCTACCAAGAATCAGATGAAAAGATAGATACCACTCCGTCCGAAGATAACAGAATCCACCTACCAACATCGCCCAGCAACCAGACTCGCCAACACTTTGATAATTGTTTTATCTTTGCACACAGCCAGGTTACATATTATATAATAACAAGGGGGCTGAATCTAATTTATCATTTCATAAATAAAAAACACTGTGCTCATTGTTATTAATATGTTCTTTGTACACTCCCCTTGATTTAGAAAAACATCTGCAATATCCCACCCCCACCTCAAAATAATATATACATTTATATATTCTATTTTAATTAATGTAGTTGCTAAAAGATACAGATAAGATTACTACAATAGCCTCCCCTTGTATGACCCCTACCGCCATGCTAATAGCTTTTAAACGGTCCCTAGGCGGTTTCCAGTCTTTTAGCTGAGCTAAGCTAACCGTCTGCTAGCTCCCGCTACATATTAACCATTCAGATGTGAGATGGATGTCAATCTGCTCTTCTACGTCTCGGCAAGAAAGCAAATAAGTGTATTTCCCAAAATGTCAACGTGTTCCTTTCGATAAACTTTGAATCTGTCTACCTGGTGGGACGATGACATAATCGTCCCCTCATTAACTGTCTCATCTACATTTTCCCCTTCTTTGTCTCTTTCCTCCTCCACCTGTTGTCATCCAACCCATTTATGTATTGATACAGCAAACAAAACAGTCGGCTTGAGTACAATGGAGAAAATATCTTTGTTTATATCTTACAGTAAATAAGCAGTGGAAGCACAGGAAGTCTCTCTGGGGAGAAAAGGAAAACTCTTTAGGAGTCTAGATTAGAGATAATGACTGCCGCCGTCTCAACTCAAAATGTGTATGTGTACATACGGCTACATGCATAGCAGAATGCATACTTTTGTCAACAGGCCGGGATAGAGGGGGGTAATTGTTTGTCTCCATAGCAACTAATAACTTGGTGGGGGGCCGAGTCACAGTTTGTGTGACAGCTGATAACAGAGTGACCCACTGAACGCATCTCCTGTCCACCTTTTCTCACACACACACACACACACACACACACACACACACACACACACACACGTACACACGTTAAGCACACACATACAGTCAGACGGCACACGTCCCGTTCTGGCCTTGCTTCTCAGTTTCTCCGATAACCACATTGCTAAAGTGGGCCCCTTTCCTCTCGGCCGCCTCCTCCTCAGTAATCGACTCTCTCCACCACCACACACCATAATAGCATGCACACAGTCTCAGCCACATTTTCATAACTTAGTAATAGTGTGTATATTTTTTTGAGGTGGGAGTTATTATATATATATATTAAATTAAGATGTGTTTATGTATTTTGGAGGGTTGAAGAGGCAGGTGAAGATCGAAGCGCCTCCCTTTCTGTCCTCCGTCATCATCTGAACTCTGTCAACACTCATCAGTGTATGGCTGATTTGAAGAGATCATCTCTGAATTTGGCTCACCAATGCGACTCTGGGCTTTTAAACTTTAATTTGTTTTCTGCAGAGCCTGTCTCTTTCTATTACACCACTCCACCTATCTGGCATCCCTGAGTCTGCAAAGGACGGGCTGAGCTACTGTTTCTGATTAACATTTAATTGACTACAATAAAGCTTTCTGTGTCAGAGGAAGGAGGCAGAAGAAGAGAGGTGGGGAATGGGGGTTGGTAGTGAAATGTGCTACTGACATATCATGAGGAAAAACCCCTCTCACAAGTCTTTTCTGTAAACCAAATGCAAATCATAAAGACTTTTTTCCATTTTTGCTTTTATTGGCAAGATAAAGAACGGAAACATGGGGTGAGAGAGTTCGGTTACATGGTTAGCGTCTAACTGCTAGGTCGTCAGGACAGTGCCCAAATCATAAAAACTTGCTTCTCTAAATGCCTAATGTCAGGTCGGTCTTTCCCAGGAAAACTCCTGTACCACACAGGAAGTAGTGCATTTCATGTTTCTACAAAACAAAAAAACTTGGTAGTAAGAGGTGATGAAGAAATGGATGACATAATACTCAACACGCTGCTAGATTGACAGGTAAATACTGGGAAATGCAGTTAAAAATCATGACTGCTGTCATCATCACCAAAATAGATAAATATAGAATTTAGGGCTGTATTTCACAATTATTTTCATCATCTCTTAATTAATAGTTAATTAAATGTCTTGTTTTGTCTGACCAATAATTAAACATCCGGAAACGTTTATTTTACAAGCAGAACCGAGAAGCGATATCTAAAAAAACTCAACACATTGCTTTTTTTGTTGTAAACCTCAAAATACATTTTAAAGGCTACAACCATTAATTGATCATCAAAGTTGTTGCAGGAAGTTATAATTTTCTGAGAAATCCACAAATGTTCATATAGTTTAACCTGACTCCCACAGTGTAGTCTGTCGTGTTTCTAGCATTTTGCACAGTGTGCAGTTTCACACACTATTTAGGCTCCAGAGTTACTGGTGGAAGCTCTCCAACCACAGAGACGGCACTCCCAGATTTGATAAGCAAAGATTGAGAGTGCCATCAAGCAGCCAGCCTGCCAGCCACCTGTTCAACCCACAGGCTTTCTATCTGGACACACAGGATTCTCTTGTCTCTGTGAAATCCTATAGGTCAGAGTCATACATGCAAAGCGTGTCAGTTTTCTGGTATGAATTACACGGCTTGAGATGTGTTGCTGTACACATGCTGGCCTCCAATGTTCCACATCCACCATTAAAACAAGGGAATTATGTTTTCAGTTCTTTCTGGGCATCTGATGATTGTTCCCATAATTTCCTCGTGGCGATTTGTCTGAACAAAATACTTTTACTTGTGTGTATATTTGTGTGTGTGTGTGAGCCTTTCAAAGCCTACTTGGATGTTTGCATGTAGCTGGCAAATCGTAGTCCATTGTGTTCGTCTGCCTCAAGGTCCCACACACAGCAGCCTCTTAGCACTAATCCTACTCTTCATGAAGTCACTACTAGCTGTGGCCCTGGACTTCTGAGATTACGTGCATGTATGTGTGTGTGTGTGTGTGTGTGTGTGTGTGTGTGTGTGTGTGTGTGTGTGTGTGTGTGTGTGTGTGTGAGAGTGTGTGTGTGTGTATGTGGAGGCGGGTTACTGTGGGAAGAAGGCAAGCCATTGTTGAGCCTGCTTTAGCCACTGAACACCGAAACAGAAAGACATGGCTGATTGCAGCAGCTGAAGTTACATCAAAGAGTGTGCGTGCGCCTCTATCTGTTCATTTCTGTTTATGCATGTGAAAAAGCTCTTGTTTGTGTAGTTAATGTTTTCCACATGAATCAAATATGAAAATGTCACAGCAAGAGAGCTACAGGGAAAACACGCAAGGGATAGAGTTTCAATTATTACTTTCTCAAATCAAGGGCCACTGGGAGTTGAAAACTGGATCTGAGATCTATCGCATCCAGTCATCATCGCTCATCTTTTGGGTCAGCCACGCCACACACTTTTAATGGAATAAATGTTTTGCATATTCTGTAAAATATCTCATCCACCTAACAGACGATGAATCCTAATAATTTTGGTGAAACTCTGACTTTTTCTCCCGTGACATCATGAGGTTGACAGTGTAAAACCTTTGGAATGCCACGCCATCAAATTCAGTACACACATTCATGTTCCCCACAGAATGGATTATAATAATTTAGGTGATCCATTATTATTTCATCTAGAACCAGGTCAACATTTCAGATTTAGTATTCAGCTCAAAGCACCACTGTCAAAGATGTAGCCTCTATGTCTCGTAGAACTAGCGATGCCTTGAGACCTCCCTCAAGTTCATAGATGCCTCATATCGGTATTCCAGCTTTTGACCTTGTGATTACAAAGTAGATAACAGGTGTCAGTCACCTCTTTTAACAGATCTGGTTCTAGACCTATGAGAGGATGAGGCAATAAATTACCTTCTGTGTATCTGTGCAAGAACTTCCACTTTTTCTGTCTCTCGTCATTTTGGGATGAAACAACTCAGTCACAGAACCAGATTAGAGGTCACTGCAGACCTGATGAGCTAGGCCTCCTTTCTTTTCATTAGTCCCCTCCTCTCATCTTATCTGTTATCGTTTATGACGCCTAGGTAAACCTTTTGTGTTTGCACACCTGGGTTTTATAAGAGAGATTGGGGGAGGGTAGGGGGGTTAATAAAGATCAGCAGATATGCCTGCAGAGCACAGCAGCAGCAGATATGGGTGGATCTAATTAGCATGGACCTATGTGTTTGCTGACAGTGCACAAACAAACTTGACCTTTAGCCAAATAATTTTGGACAAGTTTGATTTATTAGGAAAAAAAAGAACTCAACACTGAAACACTGACAGAAGAATCTTGCAAATGAATCTGAGGTTGAGACCTTGGAGTTAGTGAAATCTGACTCCGGGGTCGTGGGCATGGGTCGTATCTGCCTTAAGCTGATGAAGGGAAAGGTCAGAACTTAAACGCCGACCGAAAAGAGCGGTTTCTTTAGGACCTCTTACCCACGAACCTACAGTCCCAGTTTGACTTCAAGCAGTCGGGGAGCTGAGAGCAATGAACCTCTTTCAGCATCTCTCATGTATTCTGCTCTCTAGAAATTCAACATGAGAGTGTCGGATCGGATGTCCAGGTCTAAAACATAATTAGTACTCAAAGGATAAACGACCAAGGTCCACCAGGTCAAATCCTTGGACCAGGTGGGCATATATAAAAAAAATATAAAAACTCAACTGCTACTGGGGAAATATCCTTGAGCAAGGCACTGTTCTTTGAGAGCTTATTTAAGTCAGGAGCTATGAATGTTATTAACACAATTCTATACTCGCAACAGGATGTGTGTATATATATCTCAAATGAAGTATAGACTTCAGCTACATCCGTTCTTACACTATATTTGCCCCTTAAAACATATGTCTGTGATTTTAGGCTGCACAAATCAACTTGACTTCACTCAGCTGAACCATTAGACTGACCAACAGCTTCCTGGATATGAAAGGGATTTTGCATTTGCAAATGGTGCTGTGTTATTATAGAGCGCATGCACCCGTATCGTGCAAAGGTTAAAAAGGCATATACTCATGTTGACTGAGGCAGCTGAATATGAACTCTTTTTCGTCAATAACATTGAAAGGAAAATGCTGTATGAATAGTTTGAGCTCTCTGCTGCAACCATTAGTGAGTGCTTGTTGTAGCAGACTTCTCTCTTTGCTTATCTTTGTTCTTCTGTCCGTCTCCGCCTCTCACCACATGCCAATGCTTTTTTTTTTTATCTGATGCGGGTAGCTGGGCAGAGAGAATGCCCTGCAGTGAGTGAGTGTTTGTACGTGTGTGTGTGTGTGTGTGTGTGTGTGTGTCTGGGACTGTGCGTTTCATTGCTTATGGGGGCATGAAATCGGTCCAAAGCCCCAAGGCACATTGGGCACGGCTCTGCCCAGACACAGCGCCTTCCTCTCTGCTTTACACACTTTCCCTCAGCCCTTCCTACTTCTTCGCCCTGGTGGTGTGTTTGTAGGCATTATGGGTGAATGCATGTGTGATTCCTCTCAACTTGTAGCTTATCCCTCTGTTCCCACAGCGACCTTCATCCCAACCAGCGAGCCATCTGTCCATCAATCACTTAGTCTCTCTGTGCTGCTAAGGAGAGTAACCGATACTCCGAGACACTGACCCGTAGACCACAATGGTCTCAAAATGGCTCCACGACAAGGAATGCTGAAAACACACAGAAGCACATGTGTGCATTTGGAGGGAAGCAAGCATGCATTGTTATACATATGTAACATGCATATATAAAAGTGGAATACAGTTATTAAGCACCTAGCCAGGGAGCTATTCTCTAGTGCAAGTTTCTCATTTCCATGCTCTGCTCCACGCATTTGAAATAGGGGGGCTTTGTGTTCATTATGAATATATAGGCACGTGTACGTGTAGTACTATACACAAAGGGGGCTGGGCTAATGCAGGGGAAAGCCCTTGCCTCAGCTGTTGTTGTTGTACATTTCCCCACAGAGATCCTCACTTTCCCTGCACAGCCAACTTTCTCTCCTGCTTTCCATTCTAGAGGAAGCCTTCAGGTCACTGTGACGTCTGAGGACTTAAAGCAACAGAGTTGAGCAAAAGAAAGTGGGCCTCTCGCCTTCTCGCCATTTCTTCTGCCATTCACTCAGCATATTGGTGGTGGGGGATGGGTATGTACAGTGCTGGAGCTCATGTGATCTGGCTGGAGAGTGAAGCAAGCAATCCCACCCTGGTACACTTACTATCTATGTAAAAGACTCACTACAGGCGACTGTAACCGAGGATAATTAAAGAGATAAAAGAAATCATCTGAAAGTTCAACACAGTTTTAAGCTTGTGGACGATATGTCTAACATCTCTGAGAACATTTTTAGTAGTGTTTTTGCAGCATCAGTGCCTTTATAATTCTGAGTTGTATGTTTAACAATCATACAAAAGGAGATTAGCAGTCAGAAAAAGTAATTCTGTAACGGTCACCTTCCCTCAACTCTTTTTTGCTTCATCACCAGCAATAACGCAGTACTATCTACACCAGCAAGCAAAGTTCAAGCAAAGTTCAAGCAAAGTTCAGACACACTCTTTCTTGATTGCCAAAGTTCATTATGGGAAATGTTGGGCACTCCAACCAATGTAGAAATTTCTGCAATAAGATGATATTGATCATTGTATCGGCCTGGTCAATTTATTATGAGTGCATTGTCAGCAGCTGACCCACAGTTATGCAGGGTGCATTGATTTGCCCCGATAGCTTGTTAGCATTGTCTTGTAAGGCCTGGATATGCTTTAAATTAAGTAGTTTGTATAAAGTGTCATGTTGTATCAGGTTGTGCACCCCAACCACCGGGATTTAAGAAAACGCTAGCAACAGTTAGCAGCTAACTTACAGCAACTGAGAATGGCAACAAATTGAGGAGACAACACGTTAGCATAAGCACCTCATCTCTCAGGTCACCTGAGAGATGAGGTGGAAGCAATTCGCTGCCGCGATACAGTATGTTATATGTAACACTCGTTTACTGCTTTGCTCCTGTGATGGTGGAAATCACACATTGGGGCAAGAATATGCCTCCATTGTTTGGTTCTGTTTGAAAAAGTGAAGCAGGCGTAACGGCATCTCTTGTTTACAGCAGTATTGCTGTGTGAAAACGGGCTTATAACATGCTCCAATATGGTCCCACCCCCTTGTATCACGGCGAGGGCGCTCTGTAATGGTGCAACGTTCAAACTAGAGGGTCACACCAGCCATCTCAATTTCACTACACAGTCTAATTATCCTGGACACCTCGCTCTGGAGAGACCTTTAAGTGCTGCTCGTCTTTTTCTTTTTGTTTCAAGTAGACGGGTCAATATTGGTCAGGAATCCATTTTCATATGAGCACTTTAGTCAAATTATTCATGAAGACCCATCACCCCTGATAGGCTCAGCTCTCCACTGAAAAGAGGGAGGTGAAGGGGAAGACGCCATGTATGGACCACCAGTGTGAGCTAGACCTGCGCTGACCACTGTATCCTCAGGGATGGATTATCGCTGTGCAGTGACATCACTGTGTGGTTGAAAGGCTTTTAGTCTGATTATTGTACAGTGTGTGTGTGTGTGTGTGTGTGTGTGTGTGTGCGTGCGTGTGTGCGTGTGTGCGTGTGTGCGTGTGTGTGTGTGTGTGTGTGTGTGTGTGCGTGCGTGTGTGAACCAGATACGGATCTGGAGTGTGAGAGTGTTTTTGAATGTGAATATATGTAACTGCCAATATATGGTTCAGCTTAGTGCATCCATGTCTGCACGTTTAAATGTGTTTGTGTCCCAATGTTTTGAATCCCATCTTGTCCCTGTGCACCATATCATAGCTTTTTGTCTTCCCTCTACTCCTCATAATTCATAATTTCCAGCGAATTGGCTCTGTTATGGGGGCTGTATAAGCCTCCATCTCTTTAAATATGGGTTAGTGTGCCTCACGCTGCTTCTCTGCACCTCCCCGCTGCCCCCTCTTTTTCCCTCAGTTTGGCTTTCTTGGCTTTTTTATTGTCTCGCTTTTGAGACTATTTTTCCATCCGCAGTTTGTTGCCACCAAAGCAAAGCGATGACACATAGAACAGAGAAGAATGTAAATGCATTATCTATGTTGGACGTTAATAAAATTCCTTATGCAAGGGTTTCTCTTTGAGCCTGCAGTCAGTTGGCTGCAGGTTGAATTTTCCATTTCGCTTGGTGCCAGGGATGCCCTCATCCGCTCTGTGGTAGCATCATGCTGTCAAAGGTGTGTGTTTTGTGGGTTTTTGTGTATAAGTGGTGTGCGTGTGTAGAAAGTTTGACGTCTGTGTGTGTGTTTGTGGGCAAGAGTTATTTCTGTATCTTTGTCTTCAGACTGTGTTTACATGAGCTCAGTGTTACTTTTGTTAGTCTCAGTCGCAGACATCGACAGTAAATCATGTACACTTTTATTGATTGTTTTATCTGGCACAACATCCACCTACATGTGTGATTTATTTAGCAAGAGTAACAGAAAGTACAGATAATAAGACAAAATCAAATGCAATAACAGCTCCTATCTTTATCATGGGATTATGAGATATAGCAGTTACTGTACGATAACTGCTAAACATGGACAACAGGTGCTGAATGAAAACCAGGGCTGACCTCAGCCAAAGACATTCTTAGTTGACCAACATTCAAATGATTTGTTGTTCACTGATCAATTCGGTGATTTAGCAGATAACAGCTAACAGTTAACAGTAAAACTGAGTTTCTCTACAAATAATTACACAAAAGCACAGCATTGAATCTTGTGTTGACCAGAGAAAACTAAGACCACAACTACCGATTGCTCAACTAAGAGAGGGCAACCCAAATGGAAACCAGAAAGTTGACTTTCGAGGAATTCAAGCAAGTTTAATTACATGTTTTGACTGAAGTCAGGGGGTCATGAAACCAAGTTCAAGCTGAAGTAAAAACATGATGATAATCATCAAAACCATGAGTCATGAAGTGTTTGGGAAATGGCAGCAATACATTCTGCCACTTTAGATATGTGTGAGTGTCTCGGTGTTAAGGGGTTGTTTTAGAGAGCAGACTTCTCAGGCTCTGAAAAGGCTAGCCTGGGCCTCGGGCTGGGAAAGGAGCAAGGACAAATATGGGGCACTAATCCACTCTTTAACATTAGCCAGTATTAGCCTTCATCTGTCTACTGTTGTAGCGCCATAAGACACTGACGCTGAGAGCAAACAAGGAAGTAAACACCGTTTATTTTTTATTCTGACCCACATTTTGCCTCCTTCTTTTTGTATCTCAGCCTCCCAAACTCCCTTCTGTCTCTTTCTTTCTCTCATTTTCCGTGATTCTCATCTGTCAAGCTCACCCTTTCTGTCTACGTCGCTCTCATTCTCTCTGCCCCTGTATGATTACTGAAAACTGTATGGAGACAGTGCAAGAGCTCCGCGGAGAGCAGCAGATGCCATTGGCTGGCTGGCACTCCACCCCCACTCGTGATTGGCCGCAGGCCTCAACGTAAGATTCAATCAGCTGGGTGGAAGTGTATGTAGGTCAGTGTGTAGCGATGTGAGCCTTCTCTCTCTGTTCCCCTCCTCCACCACCTCAACCGGCTGTTGTGTTAATTGGCCATGTTCCAACTTTCAAACCCAGAGAGACTTGCGGCAAGAGAGGAAAGGGGGAATAAAGAAGGGAGGTTAAAAGAGGAAAGGAAGTTGAAGAGGCGAGGGGGAGGAGAAGGAAGAGGGCAGAGAGGAGCGTAGGTGGGGGAAGGGAATGATTTAACATGGGGTGCCCTGTTGCACTCAACAGTGCAATAGTACAGTGTGTGTCAGTGTCACACACACACACACACACACACACACACACACACACACACACACACACACTATCCAAACAGACAACTCCTGGCGAATATAGCAGCGCAGGGTATTTATTTTCTCTCTGTTTAATGGTGCAAGGAGATGTGGTAGAGAGGGAAAAGGAGGATAGAGTATCATGAATAAAAGGTAGCATGAAAGTCGAAAACGCTCTCTATTGTTGATTTTCTACCGTTTCAAACCCTTCATGCTTCCTAGTTTAGCCCGTGAGTTTCCCCGCTGCTGGCTCCTCACGCAGACGCTGATCACAGGTCGTCCTCACAGACTCGTAGACCCCAAACGACATAGATAGAGGATTGTTTGCTTATCTAATTTGCTGGGTTGTGACTTTGTGGACACTGTAAACCCATTGATACACACACAGCCATCCTGCCAGAGCTACCCCACACGCCCTATTCCAGCTTCTAAAGTGAGTGTGCCGCCCAAGGAGAGAAGCTTGCGCGATGCTGTACTCGTCTACTCCAGTGAATAATTCACGCTAACCCAAATTCTTCTACAGTGCTTACTCTACCCCTAAGTGCTCCCACACAGACACAGAAACACACAGCGACTCGAGCACCCCCCGTAAGTGGTGGTCCCAAGGCGTTGCCCATAGTAGTCTAACCCAGACAAGCAGACTGTGAAAAGCAGACAAAATAAAGTCTTGTACACTTCACTTTATTACTCCCTCTGCAGCAGTGTCTGTCTGAATACTTCACATTAAAAGCACCCCACAACAGTTTGTGTTCTCTGCAACCTGTCTGTCTCTCTATTTGCCTGCATTTTTTAAAAATAGGAACCCTTCATTTTGTACATTCGGACTCATTGCATTTTAGAGGAAGCCCTGTCCACATGAGGTGAAGTACATTCCTGCCTGTCTGGCTTTCTCAATTTCCTTTTTTAAATATCTTTTGTCTGTCTTCTTCTCAATCTGCACTAGCTTTGAACTTATTTTGGTGGATGTAGGTGGTTCTTCCCCACCCATCAACACACACACGCACGCGCACACACTGGGTGACTTTAGCCTGACTTTACCCTCTTACTCAGCCAGCCACTGACCCACTTAGTGTGGAATAGAGCACCAGACAGACGACAGGCGTTTTACTCCAGGGCACTCTGGGAAAACTAAGCTAAAAACTACAAAAGATGCACATGCATACATACTCGCATAAACACACAATGGACAAGTTTACTCAGAGTCTGATCATGCAGACGATGGAACACACTGTCTACTTCGATGGCTTCAGGTAAAGTCACATACTGGTTGGTCCACTGATGTCATCACTTCAGCAACGCACATAATGCAGACAGTCACGTTTACTAATGCGAGGACTATCATTAAGTACTCTTGTCTCTGCTGTCTGCTATGTGCCCTATTTTTTAAAGGAATAGTTCAACATCTTGGGAAATACACTTCATTTTCTTGTGGAGATTCTAAAGAAATCCTTAGACTGTTGTTTTTGCCCTTCAGTTTTTGTACGGATTAAACACTCGAAAAACAACATGTGAATTAATGAGCTTTAGATGTGCTGGTTCACATATTGTGTTACCTTTGTTTCTAGCTTCTTCTTTGGTCCTCAAAAGTGTAGAGGATATAGTTCAGTAAATAGCAACATACACAAATGCACACACCCTAAAGCATGTCATATATACAGTTTATAGACTGACCACACCTTTAAACTTAAACAAACTCTGATCACTATGTAACACACTGAGGACGATGCAACGCAGATGTTCACCATAGCGCAGAATACTTAATTTCATGTTTTCACAGACGGCACGATATTATATCTAGATATATATAGTTTTTTGTTACAACACAGGGGTCAGAGCTATAGCCAGTTCAGATCTTTCTTGCACCTCAATCTCATGATCAGGGAAGCTAGCGACAGACCGATGCACTAATGTAACACCACCACTTACTCTTTCCTCTGGTTATTTCAGTCAGTTCGAGGCCCGCGGCTGCTGACTGCTCGTGCCACATTGTAGTGACTGGTGCGACGTCAACATGTGAGTTCAGAAGGGGAAAAGTCACAAGTTTAATTTTGCTCTGACATTGCACATTGGTCACCTGAAACCACTTTTCTTGTGCAGGCTGCAGTATGTCCAGTGTTGCACTTAATGCATTTATCTGTCAATCTCTTTCTTCATTTCGCTTCCTTGTAGATCCGTGGTCTGAAGCGAAACGTGTTGCGTGACTAGCATTCATGAGCAAGCCTTTCATTACCGTGAGCATGTGTGCGTTTGGTTCAAAGCGCTGTCAATCAGCTTTGAGGTGAGGTTTTCCAGAAGAGTCCTTCATGAAAGGTTCACACAATCTAAGGTCCGTGTGTCGTGTGAGCACATGTGTGCATTTGTGTGCTTTTTTTTTTATTAGCATGTGGAAGCTATGGTGCTGAGCCTACTATCAGAAAGAGGCCCGCTTGGCTGAAAAGCCTGTCAGCGCTTTCTTTCTCTCTCGTTTTTCCCCTCAAATCTTCCTTTCTTCCCTTTTTTTCCCCGTCTCCGCTTTACAAGGCCTTCGCTCACAAGCTCCAAAAGATTACCAGACACACCCCTTTCAGAAGCACCGAGCCCTACAGCTCCTCAGTCACCTCACAGTTTGTGTGTTTGAAAGCGAACATTTCAGCATTCGAGATCTCACACTTTTTAACCACTCGGTCTCCTCAGAGAAAAGAAAGTGGAGGAGGAAAAACAAAAAGTGAGGTGGAAAGAGGAGAGTGGAGTGGAGTGGAAAGGAGAGTAAGATTTAGTGATTGCTGCACAGAGCAGTAGAAATAGCCAGAGAGCAGGGTTTTGGCCTGCAGCCAGCTAGTGCCGCCATACAGCTTTTGTGCAGAGAGTTGACTTAGAAAGGACCTTTCAGAGAGGGAGAGAAAAGAGTGGGAGATGACAGAAAAAATACAGAAACGGGGCAATGAGAGGACGTCAGAGCAAGAGGAGAAGGGGCAAAAGAGGAGGAGAAATAATCACAAAAGGCCGCTGTAAGGACAGACAATAATGAGAAAGGAGAAAAATGAGGAGGGTTTAAAGCAGATGATAGAAACTAATTCATGAGCCTGTACAGTAGATTAAAGAGATCAGACCACAGCTAAACCCTTCTATCTCTCCCTCCCTCCCCCTTTACCCTCTCCAAACGCAGTCTAGTCTCCAAACTATGTAACACTTCAATTCTCATTTGGGCATCACACTCTGTAGTTTCGTTTATCTCCCCAGGTGAGGTCAGAGGAAGTGCACTGATGTCACTGTGTCACTAAGTAATTCTGGGAAATGCCACCAACCTCAGCTTAGATGAGGTTGATGACCTGCAAGACCATAGTTTCTTGCCATGCCAACACGAAAGCATGCACATCTCATAAAGAGAATCCTTCAAAACAAAACTTAAACATAGCAAGGACCAAAAAAGAAACTACCTTTGGCCGCACATGCAAAATAAATAAATACACACACACACACACACACACACACACACACGAGACAGAAGGGGTAGCAGTGTGGTTGCCAGTGGTCTATTAATACCGGGGTAATATAAATACAAAGTGCTGCGTGTGGGGAAAAGAGCTCGACTGGAGAGAGGGTGGGAGGGGACACTCTGATTCAATAGAGGCCACTGTTCACCTGTGTGTGTGTGTGTGTGTGTGTGTGTGTGTGTGTGTGTGTGTGTGTGTGTGTGTGTGTGTGTGTGTCTGTCTGTCTGTCTGTCTGTCTGTCTGTCTGTCTGTCTGTCTGTCTGTCTGTCTGTCTGTCTGTGTGTGTGTGTGTGTGTGTGTGTCTGTCTGTCTGTCTGTCTGTCTGTCTGTGTGTGTGTGTGTGTCTGTGCGTGTGTCTATCCTCATGGATGTGCATAACATGCTCGTAGGTGTAAGGAAATACCGGCCTGATCTGTGAACAGTAGTAAGTGGGTTTGTGTGTGTATTGTCATGTATGAAGCCAAGCTCTAAGCTGTGAGCGCCTGAGAGAGCGGAGACAAAGAGAAGGATGAAGGAAGGCAGAGGAGGGCCTCTTGTGTCCCCGTTGAACCCTCTGTGCTCAGGCTAAATTGGGGCCCAGATGCCCATACTCTTACCCTCAAATAACCCCCTATAGCAGGGGTGGGCAACAATGGGCTCTAAAATTTGACTGAGGGGTCGGGCCAGGAACAGATGGATGGAGTGTTTGTGTGAACTAATATAAATGGCATGTAAAAATCATTACATGAAAGGATGTGGCCTTTAACAGGTAGCAAAGCATTTATTTGCAAGGCAATTTAACAAATTGCACGAATTGCAACTAACGATTATTTTAATAATCGATTAATCGGTTGATTATGTTTTCGGATAAAAACATCAAAAAAGCATTAATTTCCAACCCTTTATTCAAAAACAGAACTGACAGTGCAAATTCAGTGCAAAACATCTTCAGAAAGTGCACAAACAGGTTGCTCCTTGAACATCCCTGAGCTGTTAATAAAAAAAATTAAATAAAAATGGACTAACACTAAAAACATGTATGCTTTACATTTGCCAAATGTGAGCCCCTTTTACTGTAATGATCTCCTTGGAGCAGAGGCTGGAGCAGAGGCTGCATTTAGCATGCCCTGCATCAATATGTATGAAACACAACCCAAACACGTTAGCTAACGTGATAACAAGCTGACTAGCTTCCATTAAAAACAAGTTTGAGGGAAATGAAGACGCTGTCGACATCTTAACGCTGATTGGCCAAGACTCGACACGTCACATCAAAGATCTTCTATTTGTCTCAGTGTCTCACTCAAATCTCAGAAACGCGACACAACGAATCGATAATGAAATTCGTTGCCAACACTTTTGATAATCGATTCGTTGTTGCAGCCCTAATAATAATAATAATATTTGGACAAGTTCGGCGGGCCGGATTAAAAAGCCCAACGGGCCGTATACGGCCCGGGGGCCTTACTTTGCCCATGTCTGCCCTATAGCATGGGGGTATTTAAGTTCACGCTGCCCTTGGGCCCAAAATAAATACTGAGACCTGATAACAATGTACAGTCTGCTTGGCTAATGAAATTCCAACTTTGTCCCCATGGCATTGAAGTTCACTTCAAGCAGCGAGGACAGAAAGGAGGAGTGTGGAGTTTGAATTTAGCCAGGCAG
Source organism: Myoxocephalus aenaeus (assembly GCA_038501785.1). Lineage (NCBI taxonomy): Eukaryota > Metazoa > Chordata > Actinopteri > Perciformes > Cottidae > Myoxocephalus > Myoxocephalus aenaeus. The sequence continues at coordinate 647,079 of JBAMJR010000204.1, read as the reverse complement.
GGAAAATTAATGATTACCTCCAGAATATGAACATAAGCATGGAGCTTAATTTGCGTCAATGCTTTTTTCACGGAAGAAACAGCTTGGCTTCCAAGTGGTGAAGAATGTAATTGGCTGTACATTCTGCAAAGTGGAAGAAAGAAATCAAAAGAGTGGGCGAATGAGAAATTAGGAGTGGTGGGTTCCTTTGGACAAAGATGCATATTTTAAAATCCATTGCAATCTTGCTCATAACCTTTCCAGCATGTCCTCTCTTTCTCTCCCAGACTTCCTGTCATTCTCCTCTGGGTACTTTTTTTTGTTGTACAAAAATGCCATAACTGAGAAGAATGAAGTATCCTGGCAGCACAGTTGTCATATTCTTGTCTTGTGTCTTTCTTCAGTAAATAATCTCACCATGTAACAATTGATACAGATATATTGCACACCAGAAAGTCTTAACGACAGGTGCAGACAGATCAGTAAAATATCTAAAAGCAGAGGTAGCATACAAACAATCTAAAAACTGAACCTTTCTATTCCGTAATATGAAGCTGTATGCTGTAATAGCACAAAAGAAAGTAAGCTTCTGTTATGTGCTGCTCAGCGCACCCTCCTACGGCTGTGGTTTAATGTTTAGAGTTCAATTCCTGTTTTGAACAACCACATGCACATATGATATGAGGATTTAGTAGACCCTAGTATACCCGTTTAGTACACTCGCAGCTTCAGTCAACGCAGAACATTTAATTTATGATTCAATACTCTGAAAGACGTAACATTTTTGGTATAAAACTAATGTAAATGTATCTAAGAATAAATTGTGCAAAACAAAGCCTGCTTACTGTGAACTACAGCTTTAGTTTACATTCAGAATGAAATGACAAAAATGCATATACAACAATGGCAGAATTAAGGCGAGGAGGACGTGCAGATTTATGCTGACACAGCAGAGCAGAGGCACCACGGCTACATCGTCATCATCTCCTTTGGCAATGATTAATATGCTTAACAGAAATGTACTCCACACACGCAAGTATACCTGTATAAACAAAAGCTTGGGCGCACACATTTGCACACACACACACACACACACACACTCTCTCTAATTGGACAGAAGAGTCTCTTATTTGTCTCGAGACAAACTACAAAATGCATGTCCGAGCCCGTGTCAGAATAATAAGAGAAAAAGAGCAGAGTGAAGGCTAACTGCTGCTTTCCTTCCTTTTGGTCTCAAAGCAGGAAGTCATGTGACTCCTCAAAAGGGCTGACCCTAGAGAGGTTAAGGAAGAGGCTCGCTGTTGCTGGGAGAAAACTCTCCCAAAGTCTGTGTGTGTGTGTGTGTGTGTGTGTGTGTGTGTGTGTGTGTGTGTGTGTGTGTGTGTGTGTGTGTGTGTGTGTGTGTGTGTGTGTGTCAGCCATTGAGTGTTTTCCTTGCAAAGGTTAGGCTCTCGCCCCATGCTAATACACACAAATAAAATATACACTCAGGGATACGGATACACTGAGTGAGCATATGTGTGTCAAAAATCACCACCACACCACCTCCCTCCTTTTGCTCTAGCTGCTCAGGGCTGACAGGCCTGGAAATGCTGACATCAGCTTAGAATGAAGCACACACACACACACACACACACACACACACACACACACACACACACACACACACACACACACACACACACACACACATACACACGGTCAAACAGCAATACTTTCTAGTTCAGAGGTGCCGGGTATTAAGGTCAGGCGAGTTAAACAGACCTATAGATTCTGAACATGAGAGAAGGAGGATTGAATGGAAACAAAGTCCAATTTTATAAATCTTAACAATAAAACTCAAAGACAGCTCTACACTGAGTCTGCACCATCATTTATCATTATCACTTCGCACCAAAGGTTTAGTTTAAAATTTAAAAAGGAACATTTCTGGTTTATTGCAATTTCATCTTTTAGCTAGATTATTTTAACTACTGCTGGATGTAAAAAAAGGGACTGCACCCAAAATAATTCCTCATCCCATAACTACAGTGGGTGCGGTGGGTTAAAGTTAAACTACAAGTATGACTGTAAACTGAGACGGATGTTTACAGTGGACAGTTTGGGGAAACACATATATGGTTTGCCTTTGTTTTCACTTCAGATTAAGTTTGTTTAAACTGTTTGATGACTAACACTAAGAAAATATACCCAAATTGTAATAAACAGGAATTATCCTTTAATATGTGTCATGGAACAACATACGGTAGGAATCGTGTGTGTGTGTGTGTGTGTGTGTGTGTGTGTGTGTGTGTGTGTGTGTGTGTGTGTGTGTGTGTGTGTGTGTGTGTGTGTGTGTGTGTACTGTTTCTGTTTTTAGCACCATTAGAGCGAAGAGCCCCATGAACACCAGCGGGGCCTCAACACTAATCTGGCCCAGATGTGAACTCCACCACTGCACCAAAACTCAAAACATACACATCCATAACACGCACAAATACACCCTTTACAAACAAGAACCGTCAGTTCCAAACACTCAAGCTCAAACTAGATTTGTAGCCCACTGTTTAGTTAGCCAACATGATTATGCGTAATGCTATTATTGCCATAATCTGTTTCAATGAGATCATAGCTCACCTTCAGCCGAGTTAATTGAAGGTTTGATAGGTCATTAAACCGCGTACGTGGACAGAAAATGTGAAGACGCCTCCTCGAGCCTAAACTCTGTCCCGTGGGCGTGACCTGGATACAGCCTTGGGGCTTTGAGCAGGCTGTGTTGTGGAAACACCGGGTCAAAGGGACAGCACACCCCAGGGTCACACGCACAGCAGAGCAAAGGTAAATCAAGTAGACCATTGTAATGATAAATTACATGTGGACATACAGAAATGCACAGAGGGAAAGTCAGTGGCAAAGGTGTGTGTGTCTTTTAGTGTCAGCGTGTCTATTCAGCTTAATTACTGAGTACACCTAAAAAAGTTTAAGAGCAAGGCACGGTATTCAGCAGGGCACGGTTATGCACATGTTACATAACGTGAAGGGCCTTTACTTCCCTTAAGTGTCATTAACCGTGACATCATGCCTAATTTCAACACCTCTACAGCAATAGGCAGTTTTTCATAGCATGTCAGCATGAACTAGTTATCTTTAACATTTTTACAGTATGAAAAGCAGTAACTTTTGTTGTCAAAGTGTACTTTACTTGTTACAGGTTAGGGGGTTTGTTTAGAAGGGAGTTGTAAGAAGTTTTGCTTTTCCGATTGATTCATTGGCCCCAAAACGTGAAAAGAAGCCAGTATTTCACAAAACAGCAAAACTTTGAGAAAGGAGATACGGAAAGTAGAAACCATCTTGGGATGGGATCACACCAGCAGCAACGACAAATCTTATGGGCCCTTCCTCTCAACTCAACCTTCATTTCGATCTCAACTACACATCTGAACAGTTTCATTACTGCATCCTCTACGGTTGCGATACTATCGCGGTCACAATCTGTCACAGACACACACCCATACTCAGAAGGTGAAAACCACAACAGCTTTGTAATAATATTGTGGAACAGAATTATATGATTGTGATTTTTTTTTTTACCAATAATGTAAATTCATAATCTTTCACACTACATTTTTTTTTCTCCATTCATGATGAATACTGCCTGCAATGAATCTTTGCATACAAACTATATATGTATACATTTTAATCCTCTAATTGTAAAGCAGAAAGTTCTGATCTAACCAGGGATAACCATTCAGGAAGACATTTCAATTTTAGGATTTCCTGCCATTGACTGGAAACGTTTTTTTCTTATTTATCTAAGAAAACTGTTCATTCTCAGTTACAAAGGGTTACAGTTAGGCAAAACAACTTTATCTCCACAGAAAGATTTTCCGTTCTCCCATAAATCTATTTCATATTCCCAGTGTAATCCACAAATCTACCATTTCTAGGACTGCATTCGTAAATTGACCATTAATAAAACTCCCGTCTGAACGTTTTATAAATGTTGATCGAGTAGAGAGTGGTCCAGAATCCAATAGAGAATTAATCCAACAGGTGAATCATATTGTTAAGCTCATTGATGGCTATTTCTACCTGTTGAAGGAACAAACAATCAATCAATCAGAGCTTTGTAGGCAGGAGTCAGAATGGAGATGCCATCTTCCCAAATAGCTCGCCAGGCACCTGCAATGGCGACAAGTATGAACGATAACGACTGATATCTTTGCGTATTTCTTTATTGCGCCAGAGGTCTTTCACCACAGTTACTTCGTGGTTGAACCAGGAGATGTTCATCCCATTGAAGCCGAGGAAGTCCTCCAGCTGTCATACTCCTGACATTGTCGATGCAGAAAACGGACAGGACTTTAACTTTCAAACCCCCCGAGTGCCCAAAATAAATCCTTTCACTACCCAACTCCATTGCCCTTGAAATAGGTCTGTGGGTTGAGGTGTAAATGGCAGGCGCATTTCCCAAACGTATTCCTCGTCACACGCACCGTATCTTCCCACAGGAATAGCAACATTCCTCTTCCTGATAATTATAAACGATTCTGCCTCTCTCCCTCTATCCCTCCACTCCTCGGTGCTGCTCGTATCGCGCAGAGATGTAATTAATCATGTAGACACCCTGCTAGTTTTAATACTAAGGGCGCCCTCTTGTTCTCTATCTCTCTGCCTTCCCCCTATACTCTTTATCTCATTCGGTCTCCCTCAATGCCTCTCAATCTCCCTCGCACAGTTTGAAGGTCTCATTAATCACCTGTTCACATAGAAAAGCTCTGTAATTCATACCATTGGGATCATTTGGTGGTTGGCATCCCTTGTCTTTTTACCCTTGTCTCTATATACTTTATGTGCGTTATGCACCACCACAACACTGTGCTTTCATTCTGTGTGTATCAGAGTGCATCTGTCATCAGCGCGCTCTTACGCTGGGATAAATACGATAATCTTCGCTACCAGACTTGCCCTCTGGTCCCTGTCTATTTTTAGATGTCAGATGTTGAAATAGTTCAAGTTCTTAAAAAGGGCAGGCTGCAAGTCACCACGGCATCCTCATAAAGCCGGGGCACAGGATCTGTCTACCCAACCCAACAGGAAAAACCCAAACAACATTGATGTCACACAACAAATTCATTATTTAAATCCACCAGCAGTTTAGCACCAAAATATTAAGAGCATGTTTGTCTCTGGTTGTATTTATTGACTGGCAGATGGTTTCCCTTCAGTACTGTATCTATAGTGTATTTCTTTTATAAAATTTGTCATTTTTCTTTCTTTAAAAGGGGCTCCTGTGAGGTATGATGTGCAAGAAGGGACATTATGATGAGATCTGCACTACCATGAAACAATAGAGATTTCTCTATTTCACCAGAAAAATGTATCAAAGTAATTATCCCTTAAATATACTGTATCTTATATGGTTGTTCCATCAAAGTGGGAGAAAGCTCCTTTAGGATAGTGTAAGTCAGGGGTATTTGGGCTTTGTAACAAAGCAGCCCCTTGTAGGTCATTGTGGGCTATGTTGCACATGTACAACGTTGTATAGGATCAATGTGTTAAAGTATTGTAATTTGCCTCGTATTCAATTTGCTTGATTGCCAAAAAAAAAACCCACAGTTTCTAAACCGCAATATATTTGACTCATGTCCCCCACCTCAGTACTTAGGTTTGGTATAACAATATAGAAAAAGTGAAATACACAGATATGAAAATATTGTTGTTTGCATTGATTAAGTTACTTTCCTCACTGCTACTTTACACTCTTGCAAGCCTGTTTCTCCTTCTGCCTCTCTGACTGACTACGTCGTCTTTCTCTCTCCTGAAATGTGTCTGTGCGTGTGTGCGTGTGTGCGTGTGTGTGTGTGTGTGTGTGTGTGCGTGTGTGTGCGTGTGTGTACTTGGCAGGCACAGTTGCTGTGTAGCTTAAGGACAGCGTGTCCTGGAACTCGGGTTGATAAAGCCCAGCAGGGATGTCCTGTGTTGTTCCAAAGTAAACCGTACACGTCCCGTACTGAGGCGAAATGAACAGTGTGTTTGTGAACGACCACTGACGGGTGGTTTTTTATGCGCGAATGACAGAAATTAGATTGTTTTTTGTCTTTTTTCAGGAGCCAAATCATGAAAATATGTAGTGATCGATTTCCCTGCTGCTTCTTCTTGCTTTTGTTTCCTTTATTCTCCTTCCAGTGTGTGTGTGTGTGTGTGTGTGTGTGTGCTTAACTTTCCACTGTGACCGTGAGCCAATGCTCCATCGGAGTTGAGGTGACCGTCCAGCTCTGACGTGACTAGCCATGCCTTTTCCCCGGCCTGCACTGATAGGCTGTTTTATGGGGGCTGGGTTGGCTAGCGCCCCCACCTCGGGCGAACTGATTGGAGGAAACATCAGAGTAAACAAGGAGTTCTTTGAGCATGTGGCTTTACACACCTCGGGACACGCTGCATGCAGGCGGGAGAAGAGAAGGAGGGAGGCAAATGGGAATGATAAAACGAGGGAGTTTGACATTGCAGTAGTAAGTTCTCGTGATGACAAGACCAGGCTTTTTCGGGATTTAACAAGGTCACAACTCTTGGAAAGCAGTGTGTGTGTGTGTGTGTGTGTGTGTGTGTGTGTGTGTGTGTGTGTGTGTGTGTGTGTGTGTTGGAGGAACTTGATATTGCTGTTGACACCATAACGATGGATTTGTCAGTCTCAATAAGGCATCACAGATTAGACAGATCCTTTTCCTTTTTTTCATAACGAAAAACAAATGAAGATCTATTTCCTGAATTGTTTGAAGTGTGTTTGTCTGTGTGTTTCTGCATTCCAATGAAGACCTTAAGCTATTCACAAAAAGATGAGCATGAGCCGAGGGGGAATGAGAGTAGAAATATAAGCACAATGAGGGGACCAGGATTCCTTCTGCCAGGCTCCAGATCCCCATCCAGTGCGCACACACACACACAGACACACACACACACACACACACACACACACACACACACACACACAAGCGGAGAGACACCCAGTCGCTGGCCGGGAAAAAGCACATATGATGGAGAGAATGGAATGTTCTGTCTGCAGTCCAGAGCTCAGGGCAGCTGGAACCTGGACCGTGTGTGTGTGTGTGTGTGTTAGTTAGTGTAGGGTCACAGTATAAATAACCATCCTCGGCCTTGTTAACGCAGACCAGCCTGGCTGTTCATTTATAAACTGCTTTATACGTGTCAAAGACATCTACGCCTCCACCTCACGCCACCTCGTTACACTTTCACTGCTCCGCTCTACGAATTGAGGCTCATGGTTTCCACGTCCACGTGGCTGCAAGGGAACACGCAACATACATTTCTAATTGCATTGCAAGTGTGGAATCTGTACGTGCACTAGAAAAGTGAACTGGACACTGGTTGCGTAAACTGCATGTGTGTACTGTAATCCCCGTGTTTGGTCATAGTATTGTTAAATTGTCGCACAGACCGTTTTGTGCCGAATACCAGTTGCCAATCATTGATGAATTATATTGCCAGATATAGATTGTTTTTGTTTGGTTTCACTCACGACGCAGCTTCATTCCAGATGCCCATGTTGTTGTGAAAATACTTGTGTATTGGAATGACCAGATGAGATGAAAATTGGGAAGAACTTTCTTTGTGTGCCCTCTTCACTTTACTCGTTTGCTTGCTTTCCTCACTTCTGTTTTGGTTTAGCTGAACAGTCAATCAGAGTGATTTCTTTCACTGATGGCTTCTATCGCCGATTCAACATGCTCAGATAAAAAGTCTCTGACAAGGGCCGGCGAGTGTCAACTGTGCGAGACACAACACAAAAACTAGGGCCACAGACGCTTACCGACAGCCTAACAGGGCCAACAGGGCCTTAAGAGTGACACTGTCTCAAATGTGACTTCTTAGGTCAAGGCTATTGTTTGTGTCTTTGTTTATTTATTGATTAATTGGAATATTTAGAGACAGTGCAACTTCATGAACATAGCTAGAATTTCTTTCTTTCTTTCTAAAAACCAATGAGCTCTTTTGTCTCTGCTTGTGAAGTTTGCTTTTTAAATATTTTAAAGTCGTTTTTTATTTTTTAAAGCATTATTTTCAACCCACAGCCCTTTGTCAGTCCCTCGTCTTAAATGGTAACTAATGTTGCACCAGTTGTCTGCTCGACCCAGCTGCGGTCACTGTTGACATTAGACTCAGATTAGAGCTGGTTTACATAATGGCTGAAAGTGTGGTTATGTTTGGCCAGGACTCACACATACACACAGTGTCAGTGGATAGTTAAGTACACTAGAGGTGTGAGGCTCAGGTCACATCGTTGGTCCAATCACAGCAGTGGTAGCATGGTCAAGGGGGTGGGGCTAACATGTTTGAGGCGAGAGCTGCAACCCCAAAGCACTTTGACCTTTGACACATCGCTGTCGCCTGGCGCTGTGACACTGTACCCTCTGACCCAGCGTTTTCCTGTAGCACAACACATAAAGAGCTGTGTGTGTGTGTGTGTGTGTGTGTGTGTGTGTGTGTGTGTGTGTGTGTGTGTGTAGGGTTTTTTTCTGCTTTTTTTTCTGCATTTCCTTCCCACTAAAGGCAGGGAAGGTTGTCTCTAGGTTGGGCTGACCAGTAAAATGATTCTCTCAGGCACAAACAGAGTACAGGAACCTGGCAAAGTGAAACTGACCCAGTTCATACATTTGGGTTCAGATATGTGCTGTAGCTGGGTGATGAAATATACTTGCAACACCATGCAGACCCTCCCTTTTCTGTACTGCCTGGCTACGCAAACCAATTTCGCTCCACCAATCACCAGTGATGGAGCTAGGACAGCTACAACCTATTAGAAAGCACTCTCAGAATCATCTGCACCAATCAGAGGAACCTGCTGAGGTATTCATTTATATACATTTCCAACATGCATATGGGGTATTCAATTGATATCATTCCCTTGCAGTAGTTTAAAATCTTCTTAAAATCCCCCCTTAAAAAAAAAATATACACACACCGTCTAAATTTAGATTGACATGAATGCAAATATATGAATTCCCACCTACGCACCTTCAAAAATCTGAATAATGAGAGAAAGGAGGGAGAGATTCCTAGCGTGGTTGCTGACAGTGATTAATTGTTCCCACATGTTGCTGACAGACAAAAAGGCCTCTGTGTTCCTGAGCTTTGGCTGCAGCTGGTGCACACACACACACACACACACACACACACACACACACAGCTGGGGCTGTCTCACGAAGCGAGTTCAGCTTCGTCAGGCTTTCTTTGAGTCTGTTTGCTTCATAAATGTTACACTGGTGAACCTAGACTACCGGTCTCGTGAACAGTTGACTCTTTAGACCAGTTTTCCCGACCGAATAAAGAAATAGTTTGGTATTTTTGGAAATACATGTGTTTGCTTTCTTACTCGATGAGAAGATTACTTTCATGTCTGTACACTCAATATGAAGCTACAGCCAGCAGCGAGTTAGTGTAGCGCAAAATCCTGAAAGAAGGGGAAACCAATACTCTGGTTCCAAAATCCACCAACCAGCACCTCTCATTAACACATTATTTCTTGAATGGTTTATTTTTATACAAAATATATTTGTTGGCCGGGCTCAGTGACTTCCAGTCTTTAAACTAAACTAACTTTAAAAATATGAAAGTGCTATCAATCTTCAAAGTAAAGCCATTTGTTCGACAAACGTTGAATCCAAAGTTAGTTCACTAACTGACTTGTTGAGGCCCAGATGTGTTGTTTAGAGCTCTGAGATAAATGCTCAAATGAGAGAGAATGAGGTGGAGGGTACAAAACAGAAAAATGGAGGGACAAATTAGGTCGAGAAAGAAAAAAAACAACAACAATGCACAAGCTGTGTTTGTGTGTGTTATTTAGCTCCTGTTGCAGCATAGTAAGAGTTATGAATCAGAGCTGCAGTCCCAGTGGGCTTTGGGAATATCCCAGAGGAGCTACAGTAATAGGCATACACTCACACTGCGATGTGACATGTACACACACAAACTCATAGAGTGCATACATTCTGCAATTAACTAAATATAATGTAACATAAATGACACCTGACGTGCTACTACAGATAATGCCGTTTTGATTTCAGTTATTACACATACTTCAGTTATGAAGATGCATATACAGATGGAGGGTAAGTGACATGATTTAGATTGACCAACAGACAGAACCATCTCTTGTGTATTATGAGGATTTTCCAAATATTACTCGGAGAGCCTTTGGAGACTCTTTTTCCATTTCTGAGACGTTTGCTCCCACAGTTCAGTAAAGTTAGATGAGTATGGAGGCTGTTATCAAACGTAGGTGTGATTTAAGCAGAGGTAGAAAGATATGAATATCAAGCAAAGAATTAAATTAGCATTTGCCAAATACCTGCCAGGTACAAGGTAACACTTTCAGGTCTCATGACACCCTGATAGAGAATGGAATATTATTTTAGAAAGTCATTCTTAATTTCAGACCCTGTAATCAAGTAATATAACTTAATAATAATACTTATAACCAGTCCAATCTGTCTCTCTGGTCCGACTGTGTTCCTCAAATTCAAAATGTTTTGAATGAGGCTCTGCCGTCACATCAAGGATCACCTGTCACAAACAGCAGAAAGTCCTGAACATCCCACTGAAAGTAGAATATCCTTAGTGAACGCAGAGGTAACGGGGGCTCTACGAACATGTTAGCATTCAGCATGTTAGCCAGGCCCAGCGTGCTCTATACTTAATAGGTTGCGTACATCTTGGGTGTGTCATTTAACGTGCAGAGTGGTGCAAAATTAATTAATCAGTAATTATAGAGTGGCCTTTTTACTTTTTACTTATGTAGTGAACTCGGCCCGTAAATGCGAACATTTATAACATATCATTTCCGGGGTGCAGAGTGTCTCCCCTATGGAGATTTGCCCTCCTGCGGCCGCAGAAACCCCTGCATTTTCTTCTCTGCTGCAGCTGATTTATCTTATTTCCTCTCTGCTGTTCCATTCTCACACACCAAACCTTATCAGGACTTTTTTCATGTAACTTCTTGTTAGTGTTTTTCTTTTTTCTTTGGGGATGCGACTTGAAATGTAGCGAAGTACGATGTGATGTATAGTATATGCATCTTAAGGGAAAGTAGTAAAATTACAAGAATGCAAAAAAGACTATAATTGTTACTTTGAAATTTGGATTTAAGAGGAGTTCAAGGAACTCAGAGGAACGTAAATAATATGATTGGCTTTGTCACTAGATACAGTCAGAATCATGGCAGCCAGAAAATAGACGTGGTCTGCAGGAGAGACTGAATGTCTCCATAAAATATCAAAACACAAATCAGCTCAGCTCAGTCCACTAAAATCATAAAACAACATACTTTCTACTGAAAGAACCACAAGAGTGTTTTTTGCCAAGATCTTCCGCTTCATCCCAATACAATTAGGGTGAATGAAATTTAGTTTGTGGTGCTTAAAGCTTTGAAAAATACCATTTGAGAAATTTGTTTTTTGCAAAAAAACACATCTTGGAATTGTCCAGAATAACAACAATAATCATGACACGGTTTGTGAGGAAGTGTAGCCCATGTTGCAGGATCTACTACTACCATGTAATACACACATACATGACACATAATACTGATACATACCAGGCACAGTTTTCTTTCTTTCATCTTGCAATCATCGTCCTCTCACCCTCTTTCTCACCATCACTCACACATTTTCACTTGGCACCCAATTTTTTTGTATTCATCACTGTCCATGCTTCGGTTGCAGATGTCCCGTTTCCTTTTATTGCTGCTCCATCACACCGAGTTAGAAATATCTCACCTGACATCTGAAAGATACGAGCAGTGGCACGTATAAGAGAAACATTAAACAAGTGGCTTTGTTGGGTGGAGGGAGTGGGGAGGTGCAGGGAGAAAGGTGGTGTAGGATGAAGCGCGGGAGAAGGATTGATGAAGTGTCAGGAGCTGGCAGGTAAATGTTTACAGCAGCGGGAAAAGGAAACTCACATTCCATTCATTCTGCTCTCATTCATCCCTTCAAAAGTTCTATTTTTCCTTTAAAAAGTCTATCTCCTGCCTGTATTTACATATCCTTGGCAGCTGGAAACTTTTAGCCAGTATACGTGCTGCATGTGTGTCTGTGTGTAAAAGGTCCTTTAATAAAGCAGCATTACGTCATGCCTCGAGAGATGCTGACAGAGGATAAACACCCTGGTATCTCTTCTCATCTTACCTCATTGCACAGAATACACACATACAACACACACACACACACACACACACACACACACATACACATACACACACCATTCATGATTACGTGCAACTTTTTATGGGTTTGCTAATGGTCACAAAAAGCACAACGTCCTGCAAAAACAGCTTTTGCATTTGCAATTTCAAAAACTCGCATTTTGAAAATGGAAAACTCTAGATTTTCCATATAACTATCAAAAACACACAGATGCATATTAAATAAAAACACTCACACAGGGTCATAGGTTCACTTGGGCCCCAGAGATCAACCGTTCTTACTCTGCCAACGCAGCATTCAGAACAGTAATGTAAGCTTCTCTTTCTCCTCTCTGATTGAACTGCCTTTGACCAGAAAAACAATCCAGACTAAATTGTCTGTAGACTGTTGCTCAGGAAAGACGGGACCGCTTCATGGAAAACAATATTGTGATTCCCACAAAAACTCGAAGACTTTGGCCCTCGCCATTTGAAACCCAGAAATCTGTTCCATTTCAGGGAGTAAAAATATACACGGGAGGAAAACACAGGGAAAAATGCGTGCTTGTTGTGGATGGCGGTTGGGTTGTTTATATGGAAGGATATAGCATAGCCTCAGAGTCCCTCAGGGCTCATAAGAGCTGTGTGTTTGTGAAACAACAGAAACTGCAGAAGAGGAAGGGGGTATGGAGAGAGGAGACTGAGGCAAAATAATGAATTCAATGAGGCCTTCAGTAGGTTGTTGGGCACAAAAAGCGGAGGAAAAAGGAGAAGAAGAAATTTAGGAAATGCTTGAGACTGAAGTCAGTTTATAAGTATGTCTAATAGAGTTGATATCGGACAGTGTGACTGAATGTATGTGCATGTTTGTTTCAATATGTGTGTACCATCATTATGCTGTCACATAAGAACCATGAAATGATGTCTTCTTGAGTAACCAGATGGCTGAGAGTGTGTGTTTTGTGTGGGTGCCTGTGTGTGCGTTGGTGTTAACTGAGGGTTGTCTAGATGAAACCCGTAATGGCACGCAACAAAACAACTTTCAAGAACTACTACTGTTTAAATAGTGCTGTAGTTTCATGAAACCGTTGTATGATTTTCTGGCCTCTGACTCTTTTCTTGAGGTCAAAATATAACATAACTTTGTGAAATTAATCTAAAATCATTAATGACTCCATCAAATCCTGCTCTCTTCATGTTCTCCCCCAGGATTAGCACTGCAATCATTAGTTGGACTGAAATGTGGCAAAGGTTATAGAAGGTACATCCAAATGGAAAACAATTTAAACAAATTCACATTCAAAAGATTTGTGGATGATAAATTGTGTTTTGCTAAATACTTTTACCCATCATAAGTCAACAAGCCTCAGAGACTACGGCCATGCTAGCGGCTGTGTGGGGCTGTCCTCTAGCAGTGGTGGAGATATGAGCTTAACGCTAACTTCTGCTCACAATGACGATGCAAACATCCAGATGTTAAGATATTATGTTAGTTCAGTGCGTTAGTTACCATCTCTAGATCCATGTGAAATAAGAAGGTCAGTGATTCAACAGGGATGTTGTATGGCAGTTTAATGTGTACATATATCTCTGTGTTGTGAATATAACTCTTGATCATTTGCACCAGTTCCTCCAAAATGAGCCTGTAGGGCTCACACAAGGAAGGAGCTCAGAGTTGATCAATATACGACAAGACTCGCACGCAAACACACAAGATCCGACACAGAACGAGCTCCTTAAGCAACAACGGGGCTCTTTGTATGTGTCATTCATAATCGAGGAGACGCTTGATTATAGACCACTGTCTTCTTTATAACCACTACACAAAAGCTACAGGGGAACAATGCAGACATCAGCGCTAAGTGCTACAACACATTAATGTGTTCCTGTCTATTTAGGGGATGAACAATTGAAACAATTGGATTTTTTCATTGTTTGTGTGTCTAATCAACAGAGCAACTGTTTACATTGCTGCAGAATCCGTAGTAGTGGGTTGTTTATGGATCAGTGCTGTTGGACTTAATGAGAGATATTCATTGAATGTTGTATTGGTAAAAGGAAAGACAGAACACAACAACTCACTATTCATGTCCTTGTTTGAGCGATTGCTTCAAACGTGTTTTACACACATCCCTTAACACAGTCTCTTTGTTCTCTTTCTGCTCTTTTTGTTACAGAACTCCATTCGGCACAATCTTTCTCTTCACAGCCGCTTCATCCGCGTACAGAACGAGGGAACGGGGAAGAGTTCCTGGTGGATGATCAACCCGGAGGGAGGGAAGGGTGGCAAGGCTCCTCGCCGCCGCGCTGTCTCCATGGACAACAGCAACAAGTACACCAAGTCGGCCCGCGGCCGTGCTGCCAAGAAGAAGGCAGCCCTGCAGGCCGCAGCCGCTGCAGCTGGTGAAGGCGGCGGAGACAGTCCTTCTGGTCTCTCCAAGTGGCCCGGAAGCCCAACGTCACGCAGCAGCGAGGAGCTGGACGCGTGGACAGACTTCCGCTCCCGCACTAATTCCAACGCCAGCACACTGAGCGGTCGCCTCTCACCCATTCTGGCCAACCCTGAGCTAGACGAGGTGCCCGACGACGAGCCCCCTCTCTCGCCTATGCTGTACTCCAGCCCTGGCAGAGCGCTGTCTCCTTGTAACCACACAACCAACGGGACGCCTGCACCGGCTGAGCTGCCCCGGCTTGCAGATCTGGCAGGTACAATGAACCTGAATGACGGACTTACAGATGACCTGATGGATGAGTTGCTGGATAACATCGACCTCGTGCCAACCGTGACTGGACCAACAGCTCCAAATGGTTCCTCTGGGTTCAACTTTGTGCCCAAACCCAACGGACTAGGCTCACCTCCCTCCACCTGCTCTCCCTCCACCAACACTACTAACGGTGGAGTTAATGGTTACAGTAACTCCATCTTTGGCCCCCACACAGCAGGCTCCTCTCTGCGTCCGTCCCCCATGCAGACCATCCAGGAGAACAAGCAGACCTCCTTCTCCAGCATCAGCCTCTCTCGCTTTGGTGGTCAGACACTACAAGACCTGCTCAACTCTGACAGCCACAGCCACAGCGATGTCATGATGACCCAGTCGGACCCGCTGATGTCACAGGCCAGCGCTGCCGCCATCATTTCCCAGAATTCCCGTCGTGGCGTCATGCTTCGTAATGATCCCGTAATGACCTTTGGCACCACTGGAGGACTTCAGAGCAGCCAAGTGGAGATACTTCAAAGTAACAACCACAACCAGAGCTCCCTGAGGTCTTTAAACGGGGGCCTGAACCTAGCCAACGAGGCTAACGCTCTGGCTAATGCCAAGCAGCAGCTCCTGCTCTCACCCTTGGGAGGAAATGGTTCCTCGTCCATGCAGATCGACACCTCGATCTTCCTAAACGGGACAATTAGCAGCAGTGGAGGGATCTGCCAGGACCATTTTCCCACGGATCTGGATCTGGACATGTTCAACAGCAGCCTGGAGTGTGATATGGACACCATCATCAGGAACGAGATGATGGAACCAGATGGCCTGGACATTAACTTTGACACTCTGGCCAACATGAACGGAGTCGGCAACTTCGCAAGCACCAAGCAGACCTCTCAGAGCCGGGTACCCGGCTGAGAGGGTCAGGCCGGGGAGAAGCAGAGCAGGTGTGTATGTTTGGGTGTTGTGTGCATGGGCGTAAATCGTGGGGCCTTAAAATAGGGATGCACTGATCAAACCTTTTCTCACTCGATTCAGTACAGATAGGATACTAGTGCTCTTTTATACAAAATGTAAAATCTGTAGACGTCTGTGCAGAACTGATTAAGAGATGTGTAAGCTTGCATGACAATGTGCTCTAAGTGGAAATATTTATGCACCAACAAAATTGTATCTATATTATCTATATTGTTTTCATTTTTGTGCTGTACAATTACTGGTGTTGAAAACAGATACAGACCTGAAGAAAAAGCTCTGAACTGCTGTCATAAACCCTAATCAGAGTCGATGCTGCACTCCACATGGAAAATGTTCTCTCAAAGTAATTACATGACTCTGCATCTCTTCACTAAACCACTTCTTAGCTCAGGGGGATGAGTGGTCGTCCCGCAACCACAAGGCAGTCGGTTCGATCCCCAGTCCCCCCATAGCTCACATGTTGAAGTGTCCCTGAGCAAGACACTGAACCCTTAACTGCTCCCCGGGCGCCTCACAGGGCTGCCCACTGCTCCCTATCCAGGGATGGGTCAAATGCAGAGAAGAATTTCCCCAAGGGGATTAATAAAGTGCATGTTTCTTTTGTTTTCCTCAAACCAAAACCGACCTGCTAAACAACAAAGCTTCTCCATTAGTTTTGGGTCCCCAGCAAATATGTGAAATAGATCGAATGAACGGTTCTCGAGAAGACACAGACAGAGATTCCTTGCATTATAGTTACATATGATGTCAGTCCTCGTTTCCTGGGCCATTCTCATGTATCAAGATGTGTTAAAAACACAATAGAATCTATTACATCCATGCAAAGTTTAAAAACGACGTTCCCAAAAAAGAAAAGTCTGTCTATTTTTTATAGAAACCGCAAAAGTTAATGTTAACACTTGTGTAACAGTAAAGGGCTACCTCTGCCTTCACAAAAGCATATATTGTGAGCCACATGCAGGAAGTTAAGTAGCTTTAAGCACAGTGGAACAAAAACATCTGGATTGGTGACGTTTGGTTAATAAACATATGACTTTGCAACAGAAAATATTTGTTCTTGCTTTTAGTTCGTACAGTATGAATACTCAGTCATAATCATCTCGTTGTTCATGTCTCCAGGTCTGAACTATGTAGTGCAAGAGAAGATCAGACACACAACATCCTTTTTGCCAAACCTGCCATCAGCACAACGTAAAATACGAACCCCGTGTTTACAGAAGAAGACTTCCTCTTGAGAGCTTTACCTTCGCTCCCGCACTGGTGAACCATGAGCGATCCGACAGACTCCAGAGATACTGCACATCGTCCCTCGAAGCCTCTGGTGAAACAACAACAACAAAAAGAAAGCTATGTCAAACTCACAAATCTTAGAATTATGCAATTTTCCTTTGACACCCAGTCTGTTGACATCAAAGAGACACTGCTTTATCAGAAGGGGTTTCAGGTGATATATACAAGAACTTAATATCAAGCCAAGATTGAAAGAGTTGTTGCAGTTGTTTCCGTTGAAAACAAGAAAAAGACATAAAGAAAGTGTAAAGTGAAAAAATCAAGAAGTGATGTGGTGTAAATCTGATCCAGTGGTTTCCTGGGATGTGTTATGTTGAAAAAAGAATATCCCTATGTTCTCTCTTGGTGATTTTAAATGTTCAGTGTTTGTTTTTTGGATTTTCTGTCTTATCATCATTGTTTCTGCATCATACATGTCTTTACGAGAAGAATTGGTGTATTGATGAAATGGAAAAATGAACACGGAGTATCTTTACTCGCTGAGTGGCCACGCACCCAGTACATGTAACCACAACCACAGACCAACCTACTCTTTGCCCCAGTTTGCAAATCTTCAGGACCCTTACAAGTCAAAACTGCTCAACTTAATGCCGTGCACTTCCAGTTATGTTGCTTCGATGAAATACTGAGGGTGATATTACTATTAGCTGAATATTACAAAAATATTTGCTCTCTTTTGTAAAAAAAAAAAACTGTAAATCTGTAATCTAAATGTAAAAAATATGAAAAAAGACTAGAGGAAGAAAATCTCTGTCGTGGATATTTGTACAGTGCAGAGCAGTGTAAAGTTCAAGAAGGACAGGGAACGATTGTGTCTGTCTTTTGTTAGATTTCTTAAATTCTGGCGATTCCTGTTGGGGTCGTTTATCACTGCATATGATGTAGCCAAAATGAATACCTGTGTCCTAGGGTTGTGAACATTTCCACACCATTACAGGTGCTATGTAAACAGTGTTGAACCCTGCCCTGAGAGCAAGCCGTGTATTTTGTTTGTCCGTTTTGTTTCTGTTTATACCCACGACCTGCAGAAGCCCAAAGCTGCAGCCATTTGTAGCACGGCGAGGTTGAACCTGCAGACGGGGGTGGAGAGAAGAGGGGGGAGGTGCAGGGTTTTAGGCTCATTCCTCGAGAAGCCATTTGTTTCTTGAGTAAAACAATAATAAGCTATCTCTGTATATTGCCAAATTACTTGAAACAAACAGTAGGATATGCTGGCAGCCAAATCACGACACACACAAACACACACACACACAAGCACACACATTTGTCACACACACATAGATAGAAGAAATAATACCAGGGATCCGTGTTAAGCTCTGCTGTTCTCTTGTCATGAGCTTGTGAGGCTTCTTATGCATATATAGAATCACTCAGGGGGGGAAAGGGAGGCTTCCCATTTTAAGTAACATCAAGTCACATTCTAATGGTATTTTAACATTTATTGATAGAAAACCGTAATGCTTTGTGTTTGTGAACTTGTAACCTGTGAACTTTTGGCCGTCAAGATGAAGAAGGAAGATAAAACAGCAGGATTAAGACTTCATGCGGTCTGTTATTTTTGGTTTTGCTGTCATGGCTTTTTCCCCCCTCTCGTCGGACTTGTGACACGCGTACACACATCCCCCTCATGGACACGCCTGGTGCTCCTACAGGTGACTTCCTGTATCTCCTGAGTACATGTTTATGTGCGTGTGTGTATGTGTTTATCTGTGGAATTTATTTCTGTTGAATTAATCTCACGAGGATGTGTAATCCCTCAATATCCCTCATGGTGCATACAGCACAGCCGACTGTATGCATGCATGTATTTATGCATTATGAATTGTGTGAAATGCATATATACTCGCTGTATGTCCTTATATACTCATGTAGTACTTGACCCCTTGGATTTTGTGATACCTCTGAAGGTTAAGTTGAAGAAGTAATGAACAATGTTACACACCCTGTAGGAGGGAACACTGTTACCAGCGATTTAATTGTTGAACCAGATTTTTTTTAAATGGTGGAAAGCACCATTGTTGTAGCATCTGGACACCCTGGTATCCCTTCTCTGTCTGGGGTAGCAACATGAAGTGTATGTCCCGCTGTGTATAATAATGTACAGATGTGTGTGTATATCACTTTGAGGCCGAGGCAGAGGAGTGTGTGTGCATGGTTGACTAGAATGATCTACTGTGCTATCTGAGGTTTAGTGCATGACCTAGCTGTACCCCTAGACCCTTCCAATGGTGCCGTCCTGCGACAGAAATTGTAATTCACAGAGGAACCCTGTGTCTTTAGCACTTAAGCACACGCACACTTTCTATTTTTAAAATCAGGGCTTACAGAGCTGCGTCCTCCCACATTAATGGGTTTATTATTACGAGTGTGTGTACATCGAGGCTGACACAGGGAAAGCCTCCTTAACGGACGTTGCTCAGCTTCACACTTGTTTTATTCCACGTGGAGTACAGCAGGTTCACGTCCTGGTGCTCTAAGTGAGTGTTTGGTCATAATTGTGATGTGGTAGAAGCGTCATCTGACAACGAGCTGGGATTTCCTACACACTTGTCCCATCTAAAATTTCCAAAGCATTTATCACATGTCTTGGCAGGGGGAATCCTGAGCCATCACCTGAACTGCTAAGCATTTGGATGTATCTTCACTGACCGCACTAAATATTAGAAGCGCTTAACTACGCCTGTGAAGAAGACTGACAAGGTAAATCAAAGGAGCCCTGTAATCCCTTCTATTTAAAGAGGGGTTATTGATCCTTGATAAAAATGCAAATCTCAATCGCAGGAAGGTGTTCCATACATTTTGTACATCCAGTGTAAAATGTTTTGGCTCTTTGGGGAGATAGTTTACACTTCGACATAGTGGAGCAGGCCTTCCACACAACCACTCAGTGCTACTGCTTCATTGATGCACAGATTATCTCCTCTTGTGCCCAACACACACACACACACACATACACACACACCTGCAGCACAACACGTGCAAATTTAAAGCTAAGAAAAGCAACAAAAAAACAGAAGAAAGATACCACTAGATACCTTAATCACTTTCGGCGTTTCCTTTTCATTATCTTCTCTTGGACCTTTTTCATAATTGTTTCGAGGCCTAGGCCAGCTCCCCTCCTTACGCCCTCTGAACTTTTCCCTTTATTATTCTTGCTTCTTCTCGACTTGATGTTAGTGGGTATTTTTCCTGTGTATTCCATTTTGAATTGTAATCTAGTTTGTATAAGAAATGGTGCGCATGTAAATAAAGCTTGGTGAGGCTCCACACCCTTTCCATGTCCTTGTGAAATGATTTTAGAGCTAAATATGAAAGTATTAGAGGTACATAAATGTCATGAGTGCTGCTGTGGAAGCAGCTCTGATAGCCACAAGAGGGATTTTCAGCTCTCGCCTGCCTTACATGTGGTATTAATTCACCAGTTATCTTGCCTAATGTTTTCCAGAACAGTGTGTGTCTGAGCACTTGTGCATGAGCAAATTTAACCTCGCCCTCCCTCCAGGATATACATCTTTTTCTCATGTCAGTCTGGAGGGATCTAAACAGCAAAACAACTACGTGTTCTTCTCAAGTTCCTGGAAGTCCTCTTGCACAATGTTTCGTGTCAGGCCTTAAGCCAGAGCAGACGTAAAGCAACCCTCTGATACCTGACACCAGGCTGGATGCTTTTCCTCGGTTGTTGCGAAACATAAAAGGGAAAGGGAGAGGGGGAACAGTCAGAGAAGGGGGTCACTTGCATGTCTGAAATTTTAACTCAGACCTGAGCCGCCCCGTCTTGCCTCTCGCCTGTTGAGAAAAGCCAAAAGGCCAATTTCTCGTCTGCCAGAGGTCAGGCCCGTTATCATGAAAAGATTACTCCAGATTATCCTGTGAATTTAAGCGAGTGTGAACAATGTGTGTTTCTGTGTGGATGAGTGTATCTCAAGGTTTAGTGGACAGGAGACTCTTTCTTTTAAGGAATCTTCAGGCAACAGCATTTATGATAACTTTAATATCTTTGTTATTTAAAATGGGGTGTTAGTATACCACAAAAACAGATACAGAAACAGATAAATTAATAAATCACAACAGTAGTGCTTGAATTTCAACGTTGTAACATGGGCAATTGGTCATTAGTTCAGGGTCCTCAGCAACCTTTGCTGGAAATGCTAAAGGTGTCAACATCCACACAGTAATGCATCACTGTTGCTGATGGTCACTTTATCATTTTTTATCTGTTTTCTTTAAATAATGTTACTTAATCAGCAGGGAAGGGGCATACAGTGGCCATCGTTTAGAAATCTAATGTTATGTTGTCATTTTAATTTGGGGATTTCTACGCCCTAAAATGCAGTAAATTTCCTTCAACTACGGACAAACTTCACATGATGACTGAAACTGATCTGATCTTATCGCCTATATCTTAAATATGACAAACAAAATAGTAAATTCTCAATCCAAATTATATTCCTGGCCATGTAGATAATTCAGTGAACTATAGCAATTATACCATCATAGAAGTACTTTATAGACATGCAGTAATTATAATAATTGTTCAGTTATCCTTTTAGAGTCTGGTTATTTCTGGTTTTGCACTGGGAGAATGTGGTTAGAGAATTTGGACCCATGACTCCAGTATTTCTGCTATCCTGGCTCCAGAACTGCTGCCTAACTTGTATTACCATTTAAAAAATAATTGATGATGTCACTAAACTTTTCACAACCTTATAAACATTACAAACATCAAAGTAGTGAAAATACATATTACTGGAAAAATGTAAATTAGAGCCTATGCCGCCAACCACAATTATAGTATGCTTCATAAAATGAACAGCATTACAGATCCACTTCTTCAAATTACTATCGACCATTTCATAGTTGTAAATGTAAACATTTGTAAATGTAAACATTCCAAAACTAGTTAATTTTCTGCGGCAGTGCAAGCCAGTGCATTACATCACTGACCTCCCAAGTCGGTAGTATTCTCCGTGCATTTGATTGTAATCCATAACTAACCACCCATTAAACTGATAATGATATTCTATTATATTCAGGAGGTCTAGCGTTAGTTAGCTCTCTCTATTATGGTCCGGAAGCGGCACCAATCACCAAAGTTTATAATGTTATACCTCTATAAATCTGTACCTTTATACCGGTACTTGTTACTTTGTTCGTCAATAAAATTAGTTAGCGTTTGCCCTTTGTTTAGCTAGACGTCCTACATTCATTTGGAGACAAAACCGGTAATTCCAAGAAAGGTGTAAAAAAAGGGACAGGGAGCTGCAATGTTGGTGAGTGATGGAAAATGTCGGAGCCTCTCTCGTTCAATCGCTGTCAGGATTTATGTGTATGCTAGCTAATAAAATAGGTGAGATAACTAGTATGAATGTAAATCACTGAGGCAAACAGGCATTGTAGCATACAGTCAAGTCCTATACCTAACTCTGACCGACCATATCATTGAATCCAACAGTTATAATCAGAGCCCTTAATGTATAGATCTGGTTATTAGTGTAGTCTGGGCAGCAATAATAGTTTGTATATGTATTTATTTTTTGTTAGAAACATTTTTCAGTGAAAGGTGAAACAACACAGATGTGATGGGTTATAGGATGACTTGCAATGGCTGCCCAATTAATTTCAATAGAACTGCACCTATGCAAAATTGGAATGGCGTAATGACCCTTCCTTCTTTTATATATTCCTCGTGGCAGTGTATGTGAATGACATAAGCTGACAGGAAGTACATGGACACAAGCTGTTGCCTAGCAATTACATCATGTTGAAACAGTCTATTGTATTCACTTTGTCAGACTAAAACTAGTCTGAATGATTTGTGAAACCCAAGCTGTGTTGTCATACTTGGTATGTTACATTCATAGCCACACTGTTTGTCATTGTTGCCAAACCCAGGACATGCATCAGGTATTCAGGTCTACCAATGTTTCCCTTTCATTTTGTTCTCAAATATACAAAAGAGCCTCAAACAAACCCAAAGTCCTGTCTGTTTACTTGATGTCCTCAAGCACTCTTTCATGAAGAGACATTTAAAAAAATAAAAGAGTAATGGAAACAAAACAAATCCACGTGCTCTTCCAAACAGACATTGCAAAAGCTTAGGGTTGACTGCAGACGCCAAAATGCTCAAACATGCTTTATGACTGAAAGAGCAGGCTCACCACAACTCCAAATACCAAACCCACACTTCAATAGCCGTTCACGGTCAGCTGGTCACCTGACCTGACTGACAACATGCCTGGTCTGGCTGCAGTCGCACCAGTCCATGTGAGGTCACTGAGGTTACTTGTTGGCTGGAAACTCTTCTGAACTATTTTAGAGCAACGACTTCCAGATTCAAAATTCTGCGAATTTGAGCCTTACCCTCGCGTGATGACGGGCATTATTTTTAGCTTTAAATTGACATTTGATTTTATATTGTATATGGTTAGAGCATTCCAAAGCTATACAGTAATGTCGTTTTATACACAGCAAAATAAGCCCACATCTGCTGTCCGTTTCTCGTTTCGGCTTGTTGGTTTCATGTCATGTCATAAACTTACTGTTTCTGTTTGTTCGCCCGCTGTCTTCATCTCCAACCACATTTTTGCGTTTTATTCGCCTCTGCCTTATTCCATGTCAGTGCCCTCCCTGTTTTGTAAATGTCATCTTTGTTTTAATACAGGAAGCAATTAACCTGTGTCAGCACTGTATGCCCTCTGTACAATTCAATTAAATTCCGTTTATTTTGTATAGCCCAAAATCACAAATTTGCTTCAGAGGGCTTTACAATCTGTACACATACGACATCCCTGTCCCAGGACCTCACATCGGATGGGGAAAAAATCAAAATCAAAAATAGAAAAAACCCTTTCACATTGAAAAAAAGAAAGAAACCTTCAGGAGAGCAACAGAAGAGGATCCCTCTCCTCGGATGGACAGAAGCAATAGATGTCATGTGTACAGAATGAACAACGTAACAGAGTTACAGCACATTACATGAATATGACAGAAATGATTCATATAATGAGTAGTAGGCACGGACCACAGATAACCACGATCCATGTCAGCAGAAGGAGGTAGAGAGGACGGGCTCCATGGAGAAAGCACAGAGGCTCCCGGGAAGAAGTAGAGTTAGTAATGTACAGTGAGCACTATGTACTGTTTGTGTTTGTGTGTGTACTTGTGGTTTACATTATAATATCACCAATGTCCTCCTCCATATCTTCTCACTGCTAACCTATCAGGAACTAACACCAATTTCCACCTGACAGCAACATGTTGTATGTGTGTGCATTGGGTTAGAGGTGTTTTTGTGTGGGCTTGAGTAGTTTGAGAGCATGCAGACTCTCAGTATCAGAATGGGATGTAATACCTAATAGGGAGTGGTGGGGTCCTTTCAGTACATACACACGTGTGTAGTTGTTGTTAGTTTTGTATTGTTCATAACACACCGTGTGTAGTATCGTGAGTCATCACTCCACCTACATAACATGCACGCAGCTGACTCACACTCAAAGACTTTAGACCCTTGAAAACATGAAGCGAGGACACTAGCAGGTTTCTGTGGGCATTCAGTACATGATAGTGTTGTGTTCGCCAAACATACGCCATGTCGTGTACTGCAGCATATGACGTGAATTAGAATTGTATTTATTTGTGTATGTCTTGTTTAATTTGATTCGTCACCTGAAGAAGCAATCCTATCCATGTGACTTTTTCTATTTTTTTATTTTGGATGTCCCCGTTGTTACCCAATGACCCATAGAACAAATCAAAAAAAGAGATATGTGCAGTGATTCAGAGTTCTGGAATCCGGCTAACAATGTCGTCAGCTCTAAGTCGCCAGGTGATGTATTATGTATTGTTATCCAGGACTGACTCATAGTTTCAGCCATTGTGACAGATACATGACCACAGAAGAAGACGTGCTATCACCTGACAGGAGAAGGAGTCGCAGTATACAATAGACACACAGCCGCTAGTGTGTGGGTTTACACAGAGAACAGTTTGTGCCGACTGATATTAGCTTACTGCAGATATCAATATTGTGGTATGTGTAAGTCAATAGATAACAATTGCAGTACAGTACAGTATATTGGTTCATATATTGTTATTGACTTGTTTTTTTACTCTAAACTATTGATATTGGTGTAATCTTTTGGACATCTGGCAGTTTGTAAAAAAACACTTAAGACTTAAGAAAATGTAATAAAAATTAAGAAATACGAAAATGATTCAAATCCAATCTGTGTCACTATATAAAGCATCACAATATATTGTAATATGTCCACCTCTAATCCTCTCTCAAACCTCATGACCTGATGACTAAATGATGTCCTTTAATCCCAGTCTATTTATTGATGGACCCCACCTTTGAGTTTAGCCATTTATAATAGGTATGACCAGCCTGAGACCAAACCTTGTTTGAACCACAACAAAAGACTGAGGCGTTGATAACTTTGCAATTGGAACAACCAAGAAACCCGACTGCTGCCGGACCAGACTGGAGGACGAGGAGTCACTGAGGCTTCTGGCTTCCAGTGCTATTCGTCATAATGACAGGTTGGATGACAAGTTGGTTCTGACATGAAGATGAAACAGCTAAATACAGAGCAATAAGTGGCATGCAGTCCTGTTGAATTTTTCCACCATCTATCTATCATGCACACACATACTTATGTATATATATATTTACACCTCTGTATCCATCCATCTATCTCTTTCTTTTCTCTCCGCACACACATACGCACACAAATGGAGACACGCAATGCCATGCACAAATGCAGGCTAATGAGCAGTGAGTCATCAATATGTGATGTGGGGTTTAAAGTGTAAACAAGATGGAGACGTGATGGATCTGTTAAGATACGACCATTAGTGGACTTCTCATCCCCCAGCACTGACACTGCTCCGCTGATGGATGTGGTAGGGCTTCTCTTAATCTCAATAGCTTGCCTGATCTCTATACCTTATCTAAACTTCTGCTCTGCACACACACATACACACACACACACTCACACACAGACACACAAACACACACAAATGTGCATACTAATTGCTGCTGGCCACATGAGGATGAATCCAAGACGGGGGGAGACCTGAGAACTGAGCAGTCGTAAATGATACTTCTGTGTGTGTGTGTGTGTGTGTGTGTGTGTGTGTGTGTGTGTGTGTGTGTGTGTGTGTGTGTGTGTGTGTGTGCGCGCGCTAAGTGCTGCAGTGGAATGATGTCATCTCTGTAATGGCACACCGGCACAGAGCGGTTGAGCATTGTCCCGCAGCACCTCCATCCACAGGCTGTGATGAGCGTCATCATGGCAGATTATAGCTCAGACTCACAGCCTGTGGTGAAGCGACAGATCGCTTCACACTGCACAGACTTTTTGTAATTACACATTCACAGACAAAAAAACAACAACCATCATGATGGATTTACACACATTTCCTGCCGTTATGTGGGAACTATCTCTACGTAATAATTTATACCAACGTAATCGCAGGCCTTTCAATCGCTTCTCCTTTGCTTCCGTTTGTGATTCACAATATGTGCATCCATATGGGAAAATCAAAAGTACGAACGTGTGAGGATGTGATGCACAGTGTCGGCGTGAAAAGTGACAGGGAGAGGTGAGGTGCAATGACAGAAATAGGGATATGAGAGGAAGTGAGAAGCCTTCTAATCACAGTCTAATCAGCTCCGTTGATAGGACTGTGTGCGGACACAAATCGGTAATCATCTGTAGTCAGTCCTGTGAGTCAGACTACTTTTCTAAAGGGTGAAATGTTAAAGCAATTAAATAAAACATATTGTACAATTAAAGATATTGTATAACTAGAGACCATCTTGAGATGAGATCGGTCAGGCCGGGGGCGCACAGTGACGCTGAGTGACAAAATCTGTCCACAGACAGACAGAGAAATAAACACATGGCAAAGTACTCAAAAACACTTCTGCGATATTTCCCGCTACATTAGGTGTCTCCGGGACAACATTTTGCCATGATGACACACGCAGACTCACAAGGTGAAAACAATTCAGGCTTCCCTGTCACAGCTGGTAAAAAGAAAGCCCGGGAGGAAATGGCATAATTTAAACTTTATTTTGAGAAAATTAAATGATTGAATGAATGATTCAAAACTGAAAATAGCACCTGGAGGTTTAAACAGCCATACCATTCTATGTAAATATAAAAATGACAGCTGTAAATAGATTTTAATGTATTTGTGAGTATTATACCTGTACCTGGCTGCTTTTGACAATTATTAATAATTGATAAGTCCTTACATGGCCACACGTTGCAGCAAATTGAACAAATTGAGTGATTTGAGAATGTCAATGTAATACTGTTTTTCCTTCTGCAGATGGAAGTCTCAGTGTGACGGACATTACTTCCAAAGTCTCATAAAGGTAAGCAATATTTAGTGGTCTTTCACGTCTCATTATGAAATTCAACATCAAATACAGAAAGAGTGGATGACGTTTCTATTGCAATGTAATACACCACTCTCCTCGTATTTCATTTTCTCTTTATCTTGTTTTGTTGAATCCCTCTCTGATCTCTCAGTATTTTCCACACACTCTCTCTATCACCCTGATATATGAAGGTGAAGAGAAGAAATCCTTTCACTTTGCAGAAATGTTTTGAAGAATAATGTGAAGAGAAAAGAAGTGTGAATGAAACTCGCAGGATGTGGATGAGAATATAGAGGAAAAAAACACAGCAGAGGCTGATGGATGTCTTGTTATCCACCTTGGTGAAGCATCGCCACGGATTCAAAATGATTTTGTTCTTTCCGTCTCAATTGATGGGCTTTGACCATCGATGGGATTGAAATGGATAACCTCACGCACCAGCAGTGCACGAGTGAACTGTTAGAAGAGGGGAAATGATTGTGTTGATTGATGCTTTTCATTTGTCCCATTGATTTGTTTTGGACTTGTGAAGGGTTTTAACATGTGATGTAATCTTGAGTTAGACATGATAAGTTTTATTGTATCTATTGCTGTAATTAGTCATATAAATAGATATAAATTCATAAAATGAAAGCACATATATGACATGATAAAATCTAATTAAAAATGTTCTTCCCTCGCGCTCATTTCCTTGGCCTCTGCTCCCTCGCCCGCTCTTTTTTCTCACCTTCCTTTCATTCATCCTCACACCTCTTTCCTGTATTTTTTTTCTTCTCTTATTTCTCCACTGTCAACTCCACTTTTCCTCAATAACAGCCCCACAGAGAAAGAGAGAGGGTGATGCTGGGCTGAATGCAGGGAGGGAGATGAGGAGGAATAATCATGGAGGAAACAGAAAAGCTGCCTGTCAAACCTTCATCTCCACCTCCTTAATATCAAGCCAGTAGAAGTAGAATTCATCTCTCCTTCACACACACACACACACACACACACACACACACACACACACACACACACACACACACACACACACACCTCGGCTGCGTTATGTCCTCATGTGAGGGGCATCGTGCTCGGCTTGCTCTCAATCCTGGTGCCGTATAAGCCCACTAACCCCCATCGTGTTCCCATCCCCCCTCCCTGTGGGTTGAGAGCATTACCTCCCACTGTGGCTGCATGTGACTGTATTACATGTGTGTCCAATGGGCCATAGGGCGAAATATATCATACTGTACTCTACCATGCTGCCTCTTTGTGGTGGAGGATTCTTGATGAAATGTTACAGCTGAAGACATTGAGAAATGTTTATATGTCATACTTTATAGGCGAGTGAACATGTCTTGCATCATCCACTACTGACCTACATGGAAATGTATTATTTTACAGAGGATATGTTCATTACTACAGATTAATAATTACCCCATGTTGTTCCTGTGAGTGTTTGTGTGGCTGAGATGTAACACATTACTTCTCTTCCTCGTTCGGTTAGCCTCCATTCGTAACGATGCCAGGATTGGTATCCTCCTTACGAGCATCCTGTGAGCTTCATGACTTTCTGCAACCTTGACAGAGATATAAAATATATACAGTGTATTTAGATACAGACAGAGCTGTGTTGATGAGTGTTAAACTGCATTAGTGCTGGGCACAGATGTGGTATACATGTGTTTGTTGTGTATCTTGATGTTTTGGTAATGATTGATTGTCTTTAAAGCCCCTATGTGAGAGTTGTTATGGCTTTATAGCATCTACCAAATAGTCTTATTTTTTATTTTAGGAAAACTAAATTATAGCAGTGATAGCTACCACATCATTGCCAACTGCAATGTATTTTTAGATTTCATTACTAGGGGTTGATAAAGAGACTTTTTTTTAACTTTTAAAAGCCAGTCAAACTAAGCAGGCAACTGCCCTTTCAGGGTCCCAAAAACCCAGACTTACTGTGGGTGAGTTGCTTTTAAATACTAGTATTGCTTACAAATTGTCACTACTAAAATACAATAGCAACTGGGTCTTACATTATTATGTAATCTTGTAAGGCAAAATCTAAAATCGTAATCCTTTTCTAATTATCACAAACTAATTGGCATACAGAAAATCTGAGGCCAGGTAGCTGGAAGCAGCGGTTGGTGAAATGTGCTTATGCTTGATGGGGGCCCTCAGCAGGTTAAGGCGGCCATGAACACACTTTTTTTTTTGTGTGTTTTAGTGTTTCATTCCGTAGGTAAGACCTCAAGGGTTGTTGTGACAAATTCATTTAAAAAAACAGTAACATCTATACAAAATAACTCAATCCTATTAATTTCCTACTTTACCAATGGTAGATATTTTTATATTAATATTCTTAAATGTTTTTTTAAATAATTGCTCATGATGACCAGCATTTTGAAAACCGCTGTGGCAGGCATGTTACTGCATTCATTTGATGTTTTGTTGATTTATTTAGAAAATTGATGTACTGGTGCACCATTATAATGATTCATAGATGGCTGTGTTGGTGCACAGTCAATGTAGACCCTCACCCACCCCCATCCTACACGCACACGCACAAGCACGCGCACACACACAACATCAAGGTCACTGTGTTTCCCACAACCATATATCTTCTCTGCACTGACCTAAATGGGGGGGGCAGGACACACACAAAGACACAAAGAGAGAGTCAAAAGTATTGCTTTGGGCGTTTGTGTGTGTGTGTGTGTGTGTGTGTGTGTGTGTGTGTGTGTGTGTGTGTGTGTGTGTGTGTGTGTGTGTGTGTGTGTGTGTGTGTGTGTGTGAGAGTATGCATTCTTTTGTGCCTGCGTGCGTGTGTGTTGAGGTGAATTATGGCCTGCGCTCACCATTCAAACCACCGGGGAAAGCACATACATAGCTTCATTACTCCCTTCCTCCCTTCCTCCCTTTCTCCCTCCCTCCATCCCATTTTCTCCTCGCATTAAGTAATAATGCTGTTGGTGTGTCGGCTGGCGAAACAAAGAGGAGCTAATCTACCGTAACAAATGAGAATGAGTCAGCGTCAAATCAAGCATAAATCTAACACTTTAGAGTCTTATTTATCAGTGTTATGTTTCCCAAATGTTTCCAAAATGTCCCGCAAAACTGTGCACAAACATTTCTCACACGCCACATGTGACCTGTGACCACTTTAAAGACCAGACGCTGCCTGGCTCCAATCAGTCTGCTCAAATGTGGAAAATAATCTCTAATTACTTTAATTTGCATCTTGTGTCTCTTTTTATGTCTGTCTTAGATCCTGTGTCTTTGTCCTCATCGTGTGTGTGACAGCCTGCTCACACGTGTGTTTACGCTTGTGTGACTAATTTCCCCACCCTTCTCTTATAGGCCTCATTCTCATCTGCGTTACATATGTGTTTATGAGAGTGTGTGTTCTGGCTTTGACGTGCACATCTGTGTGTTTATATGTTTGTGTATGCATGAGTCCATGTACAGTTAAACTTGTGGCTTCAGTCTCTGACTCTGTTTATTAAGCCCCCTTGCATGAGAGCAAAATATGCAAACCTGCACATGGACACATGATGGTCATTGGACTTTGTTGTTTCTGTCTGTGTGTGTGAGTATTATGAATGAATCAAGTGTCTTTCATTACGAGATCTTAAATTGTTAACTGGTTAAATGTTTGATTATAAGATTGTGTTTTTGTTTGTTGAATGTGAAAAATCCATCACCATTAATCAGACAGGAAATTGTGGCAGGATTTAGGACGGAGTGAAAAACGGGAAGCAGAAACTGTAGTATCTTGACTTCCGGTTCAAGGAAGTGTCGCTGTTTGATGATGTCATCCAGGCCACGGTTCAGTGTTATTAATAAAGATGGACGCGAACTGCGCCTTATACGGTCACACGAGTACCGAGTGTTTTACTTAGACAATTAAATGTCAGTACACACACATAAATACTACATGGTGTCAGAATAGCTTGTTTCTCATCGAACCTGACGACGGAAGATGGAGAACGCAGGCGTCCCCACGCCACGGATGGATTGGGATTCATCTAACCTGCCCGACGCATGGAGAAAGTTTCGCCAACATGTGGAGCTAATGTTCTCCGGCCCGCTAAGCGCTAAAGAGGAGGAAGAAAAGTGCAGTTATCTACTCCTGTGGATCGGTGAGAAAGGCAGAGATGTATATAATACATAGACCCTCACGGCAGATGAGAGAAAGGTACTGCAAACGTACTATGGGAAGTTTGAAGCATATGTAACGCCCAAAGCTAACCCCATTTTCGCGCGATATAAATTCCATGAAAAGATACAAACGGACTGTGAAAGTTTCGACCAGTTTGTGACTGAGCTAAAGCTGCTAGTAAAGGATTGCAATTACCCTAACGCTGATGAAATGATTAGGGACCGGATCGTTTTCGCTACAAACTCTCCAAGAGTCCGGGAGAAGCTACTATGTCATGGTCCGGATCTAACGCTCGAGAAAGCGATTGACATTGCGCGCTCACACGAGCTATCATGGCAGCAGCTAAAGACAATGGGTTTCCCCGCTGCTGACACAGCCAGCCAGTCTGTCCATGCAGTTAGCAGAAGGCCGTTTAGTTCCGAACAAAGATACGGACGAAAGTCTACTGGCGGCAACGACAGCAACAGTGTCACGCACGGCAAGGAGTGTGGAGCATGCGGAAGAGAACACGGTCGCACGGAAGATTGTCCCGCGAAAGGACGTCAGTGTAACAAGTGCAAGAAGTATCAGCACAGAAGTATCACAGTATCAGCCAACAAAGTACAAGCCCAAGCAAGTGCATACTGTTACAGAAAGCACGGAACAGGTACCAGTGGATCTGTACATTGACACTATTATAAAGAAAAACGAAAATACTGCAAGGGAACAGGCATTTGCAGAGGTGGAAATAGGTAAAGCAAGGCACAAGCTAAAGCTCAAGATCGATACAGGTGCTCAGGCTAATGTGATACCAGTAAACATATTTCACAAAATATTAGGAAGTATCACATTAGGTCCATCAGACAGCAATATCTCAGGATATGGTGGACAGAGACTTGAGGTAAAAGGAACTTGCAAGTTAGCATGCAGATACAGGCAGAAAACAGCCATGTTAGATTTTGACATAGTGTATGCAGAAAATGCTCCACCTGTATTGGGCCTACGTGCATGTCTAGATTTAAACATGATCAAGCTAGTGCACATGGTTGATGCACAACCAAAAACACACACCAGCATCACCGAAGAGTTTGCTGACGTATTTAAAGGCATTGGACTATTCCCTGGAGAATGCACCTTTCACCTTAAACCCTCAGCAACACCAGTGGTCTGCCCACCACGCCGCATCCCATATGCCCTACGCAACCGACTCAAAGATGAGCTTGATGAAATGGAAAAAACAGACATAATCCAAAAGGTCACAGAGCCGACTGAGTGGGTAAATGCACTAGTGGCAGTGGAAAAACCTAAAACAGGAAAGCTTAGGGTGTGTTTAGATCCCCGCGCCCTAAACAAAGCTATCCAGAGACCCCACTATCCACGTCCCACTCTAGATGATGTCACACCAAGACTAGCTGGAGCACAGTACTTCAGTGTACTAGACGCTAGATCTGGATACTGGACAATAAAACTCAGCCAGGAATCATCCATGTTGACCACGTTCAACACCATCTTTGGCAGATATCGGTTCAACAGGCTCCCGTTTGGAATCATTTCTGCACAGGATGAGTTCCAGAGGAGAGTTGATGAGGCCTACGAGGGGCTTCAGGGTGTCGCAGCCATAGTGGATGACATTCTGGTGTATGGCCGCACCAAAGAGGAGCATGATGCCAACCTGCGCGCCATGCTGGAGAGAACCAGAGAGAAAGGAATAAAGCTCAACAAAGACAAAAGCATCATCTGCGTAACTGAGGTGAGCTATTTTGGACATAAACTGACAAGAGAAGGCATCAAGCTAGACCCCAACAAGGTCAAAGCAATTAAAGAAATGACTCCCCCACGCAGCAAAGCAGAGCTGGAGACCATACTGGGCATGGTCACCTACCTCTCCAAGTTTGCACCCAGACTTTCAGAGACAGTTGCCCCACTCAGACAACTGCTGAAAGAGAACAGTGAGTTCATGTGGGACTCAAACCAAGACGTTGCATTCCAGCAAATGAAAGACTTGCTAACACAGGAGCCCGGCCCAGTGCTCACATACTTCGACCACACGAAAGAGGTGAAGCTACAGGTCGATGCTTCAAAATGCGGCTTAGGAGCAGTTTTGCTTCAGGGAGAGAAACCAGTCGCATATGCATCCAAGACACTCAATGAGACCGAAGAAAATTACGCTCAAATTGAAAAAGAGCTGTATGCAGTACTCTTTGAATGCAGACGCTTTCATCAATATCTGTACGGACGACAGGTGATTGTCGAGTCAGACCACAAACCGCTGGAGTCAATCATGCGGAAACCCTTGGCAGCAGCACCGCCACGCCTACAGCGCATGATACTGCAACTACAAAGGTACGACATTACCATTACGCACAAGCCTGGAAAACAAATCCCGGTCGCGGACACGCTATCCAGAAAGCCGATTGAGTGTAATGATAACTCTTTAAGTGAAGGCATGGATTTACAAATCCATACGGTGATCAGCAGTGCACCAGTGAGTGATCGCAAAATGGCAGAAATCAAAACCGCCACGGCACAAGATGAGCAACTCTCAAGGTTGAGACAAGTTATCCAAGCAGGACGGCCTGAGTCAAACAAACAATGTCCGTCTGCTGTCGCTGAGTATTGGAATCATCGAGACGAGGTATCAGAGACAAACGGGATCCTGCTCAAAGGCGAAAAAATCATTGTGCCTCACTCACTCAGAGCTGAAATGCTTTCACGCATATACACAGGACACCTGGGGATGGAAAAGTGTACACAGCGAGCAAGAGACATACTGTTTTGGCCCGGAATGTGCAAACAGATAGAGACACTAGTAGGATCTTGCAGCATCTGCCTTGAGCGACGCAGCTCTAATGCAAAGGAACCAATGCTATCACATCCTATCCCAGAACGACCTTGGCAAACAGTAGCCACAGACTTGTTCACATGGAACAGTACTGACTATATAGTTCTTGTTGACTATTATAGCAGGTACTTCGAGGTAGAGAAAATCACCAACCTCACATCTGCAACTGTCATAAAAAAGCTGAAATCCATGTTCGCCAGATTTGGAATACCCCAGACAGTAATCAGTGACAATGGACCTTGTTACAGTTCACAAGAGTTCAGAGGTTTTGCTCACGCATGGGACTTTGAGCATACCACAAGCAGCCCACTGTACCCGCAGAGTAACGGTTTGGCTGAAAAGACTGTTCAGACTGCCAAAGCCCTCATGGACAAAGCACTGGCACAGCAGATAGACCCGTACCTCAGTTTACTGGAATACAGAAACACACCAGTTGATGGACTGCAGTGTTTCCCCTAGGTTTACAGCTTCGGCGGCGGGGGTGGCGACGACACCAACACAAACACTTAAAGTAGTGGTTCTCAAACTTTTTCTGTAAATAACTTCATTTTGTGACTCCATCTGTGCTTTTAGAAATAACAGAATAAAGAAAATTGCAATCACTTTCAAGTAAATCAGATTGCTCCATCGGACATTTTTTTATTTTTAAATTGCAATCACTTAGAACAATGAAAATAAAGTTATATCTGTGCAAAAAAATAACTAATATTTAGTTACTACTAAATAGCTCATTGTGGAAAACAATAAGCTATTTTTCTTTTGCCAAACAAAACAGAATGAGTGCAGATATGTGAGCATCAGGTTGCATCAGTATTAGTGGAGCAGTGAGCCTCTACACATCTTTTATAAACGGGGTTGTAGATTTGATACAATTCATGTTCAACGTCGATCTGAGATCTGTTTTCTGTTTTGAGAGACGCAGCAGCAGAAAGGACGTCACGGAGACTTCTGGCAAAGAGACAAAAATCGGCGAGTCGCTATGCGCATGCGCATGCGCAACCTGTTAACGGCATAACGTAAACATTTACCCGAAAGTACAGGCTTTTCTCCATGTATTTATTAATGACTTAGTTTTATGTCCGTGTACTTTGTACTTTTGTAATATGTGAAGCCAGCAGCTCATTGTTGGTACAAGACACGAGCACTTTGTCTCTTTCACCTGAGCAGGAGAGCTGCTCCGGGTTCAGGAGAGTTGCTCCGGTGCTCCTCACATGAGAGCTGCTGTTGCCATCTTCACCCTGGGAGCGTTTAAAACGCATATATAGGTCTGCTTTTCACGCGACATATTTTTTGACGCTCTCTGTCCGCTGCTGTGTGCTCAGCGCTCACGTGTCTGTACGCATCAGGGCGGAACTCCGCTGTGCGCGACGCAGAGCAGAGGAGAAGTGTTAACGCGACCATTTAGAGACAGAAATGACAAGCTGTGTGTGGATAAGATCAATAAAATACGGCCGTTTAGTTTGTTTAATAACAGAACAAGGTGTAGACCTGTTCTATATGAAAGAGAAACTTAAATGACGACTTGTGATCTGGCGCTGTCGAGAAAAAAATTAATTATTCTAACGGTGGGGGAAACACTGGACTGAAGTCGCCAGCACAGCTGCTAATGAGCAGGCGTTTGCGCTCAATTCTACCAAGCACAGAGAAACAACTACGACCTGAACTGGTCTGTCGCCGCGTAGTTCACAGCAGAAGGCAACTGTGCCAACAGAGACAAAAACAATATTACGACAGGAATGCTAGGACACTACCGGCACTACCAGAAGGAGCTATGGTCCGTTTCCAGCTTCCCGCTGGGACATGGGAACCCGCAACAGTCGTCGAGCCAGCAGGTACCCAGAGGTCCTACAACATTCGCACTGATGAAGGTCACATGCTCAGGCGTAACCGGCGTCACCTCTTGCAGACGTGTGAAAGTGGAGCAGACCCGGTACTTTCACCAAACAACCGCCAGATGGAGGTTGAGGACACTGAGTCTCAAGCAGTACAGCAGGACCCTGCAGGTCATACAGGTTCCAAAGAGCATCCAGACTGTACTACCACAAGATCAGGCCGCATAGTGAAGCCTAGAGACATATTGGACTTGTGATACCCAGCATTAGAAGAACTGAGGGATATGTTCATGAAAATAAAAATGTTACATTTGTCATAGTTGAAATGCCATTTAGTAACTGTTCATATCTGATAACTGATAGTTATGTATCCTTCAGTAATCCATTGTTCTTGCAGATGTGGCATACATAACTGCCTCTATTCAGTTTGTTCTGAAATGTTTAAGTAAGTAATGTGTACTATTTAATTTGGCAGCTATAGTCATGTTTATTTCAAAAGAAGGGGGATGTAGTATCTTGACTTCCGGTTCAAGGAAGTGTCGCTGTTTGATGATGTCATCCAGGCCACGGTTCAGTGTTATTAGTAAAGATGGACGCGAACTGTGCCTTATACGGTCACACAAGTGTTTTACTTAGACAATTAAATGTCAGTACACACACATAAATACTACAGAAACAAAGGGAGAGAAAGAAATGCTACGAGAAGGGAGAAGGACAGTTATGGTCCTTTACTGGCAACTATCACCCAAGAAGGATGGATGATCCTCACGATGGAACAAAGGCGATCGGGTCTGGGGGAGGGGTGACAGCAGGACGAGAAGACCTCACCGATGAAGTGATATAGAGTGCGAGTGTGGCAGTTAATATAATGCAGGCTACTAGGGAGCTCCATAAAATGCACTGCACAATGTCCTGCTGGTGCACATGGGTCTATTTTTGTGTTTGTTATTTATTGTTACCATTCTTGAATTGGATGTAAAAACAAATGTGGTTTGGGCTCGACACATGCGGTTCAGCTGGGAATGCTCAGTATGAGCAACTGTGGCCATGTATGTTTCCTGTGTTGTGTTCCACTTGGCTCAGCCTTTCTGTGTGTCTGCGGGGTCAAAGGTGATGTTTCCCCATGTGATGAGCAGAGAATCGATGTGACACCCTCTTGTCAGCATGCACCAGTACACTTTGAAAGACAGCTCTATATTGGCATTGGCTCATTTGTTGTATGCATCTTTGTACATCATATTTTCCACTGCATTCTGCAATTCCAGTAAAAGTGACAAAGCAAGCACCGTGCAGCTCAGGTGCAGCCGATTTCCATTGTGAAACCATATCAGTTGCTTCTCTTGTTTATCTAACTGTGTGTTGCTCTTAAAATTCATGGTTTCAATATCAGTTTTAGAGAGATGTGGGCAGATGCAAAAAAGCAGCTTCAAAATAAAGTTGCAAATCAAGTAGCCTTTGAGCAGCACATCTGCAAAAAAATAACCCTTGTGTTTTGTAGAAATGTGCTTTATTTCCTCATCGTTCAGAGTCCTATAAACCCCACGGCCTACACCCAGGAGAGGCCTATCAACCTGTTAGACTTCTTATGAGCAAACTGTTGTAAATGCCAATAATAATGTTTTGCAGCTGTGGTTTCTGAGACCCCAACACAAAGTAAAGCCTAATTTATGTTTCTCCGTCAGGTCGACGGCGTAGGTATGCCGTCGACCTGACGCCGTCGTTGAGCATTCGAAGTTCTGCGTCGAGGGTCCGCGTTGCTCTGCAATTAACCGCCTTGCCGCCAGGGGGGTGTGCCTGTGTGGCTGTGTTTTGCGCGATTTCTCGCCATGAGTTTAATGTCATTTTGCAGTCTTTGTAGTCCCTCGAAGAAAAGTTATAAAGGTGGTCGTATTTCCTGACCTCCTCGATGATTCGTTCTTCTGTTTGGTCCATTGTTACTACCGATCTACAAGAACTTTAAAAATAGCGGTGTAGGAAGACAAACCGGAAAGAGCAACCGCCGGAAATTACGTTCTGAGTTGACCAATCACAGCGTTGCGGTCCGCGTCAACACGACGCGTAGTTAGGATTTTTTGGAGGTGCGCGTCAGGCTACGGCGTAGGGGTCTGCGTCGACGCGTAGGTACGCCGTCGACCTGACGGAGAAGCATGAATTAGGCTTTAAGTGTAATTTTCCATCATGGACCTCTGAAATATGTTATCATTTAAAATTCATCTAGGAAAGGTACTGAAGTATCAAGGTGATAAAACTATATTAAACTAAGACGCTAACACATCTCTTTTTGTTTTCTTTGCTCCTAATAAAAGAGCATGACTGCACCATTGGCTGTGTAACATAAATGAGCAAAAGGCATTCAAGTAAAAGGAGAAGGTTAGTTACTGCCATACAAATCCAAAAAGACACACAAATGCACTTACACAAGTGGGACCCTGATAAACACACTTAAGCCTGAAAAAAGAATAGAATCTGTAAAAGAGCGAGGCGAGCGCCGATGGCCTTCACCAGCCCCCATGTGTGCTCGTTCAGAGAAGCCTATTGTGAGAGCGACGAACACAGACCTTGATGCTCACTTTTCAGACTGAAATGTTTTTTCCCCAGGCCGAACAACACGAGGGGAGCAAATATCTGGCGAAAGATAGAACACACATTTGCATTTCAGCACCTGTAAAGATGAATAGGGGGGGCAAGGCCTGCCATGTTTGAGAGAGTCGGTGGAAATGTGCGTTTGAGGATGTTTATATGTGGCGAGATGGCCTTGGTGAAAAGTGCTGTGAGGACCAATGCAGGCGAGGAACATGGTGAAACACACAGACAGGTCAGCACCCACACCCGCATATCTATTCATAGAAACAGGAACAAGGGCTGAGTCGCCTGCATTTTGATTAGCATACAAAATGAGATGGGATCTGTCAGGATGATGGCAATCTCAGGGGGGAACAGTTCCTCTATGCACCTATACAACATTTTACTCCCCGCAGTCGCAAGGACGGTTTAAAAAAAAGGTATTAAAAGAAACAGTTCTACATTTTGCTTTTTAGACGAGAAGATTGACTCCTGTCTGGAGAATACATATGAGCTGGTTAGCTTAGCTTAGCACTAATACTGGAAACAGTTGAACAGACTGAAACAGCTCTGTTAGAACACCGGTTAAGATAACTTGCTAACTGTAGCTTTTACAATGTCTTATTTATTTCAAATGGTGCCTTTCATAGATGTTGATACATGAACGTTAGCCTAAGCTAACTTGCTAACTGTAGCTTTTACAATGTCTTATTTATTTCAAATGGTGACTTTCATAGATGTTGATACATGTAAATAAAAAAGGTTTTATGGTGTAACCAATATTATACAAGTGGACAGGCAATAGAGTTGTTATGGACTTATAACTTTAGGTTTTTATCTCATGGTTTCTCCTGCTGTATTGTACACCTGCATGCCCATATGTTCACGTGTTTGTGTGCCTTCTTTATGCCTGGATAAGGCTTTCAAAAAGCTCATCTGTGCGTAACATCAGTGTGTGTGTATGTGTGTGATATCATATTTTCCATGCACACAAGAGAGGCGACTGTCTGCCCGGCGTGTCAGCTTTATTTGAATGTCTGTGTACAGTGTCAGTTGACTTTTAGTCCTAACAGACAGCAGGAGACTCTGGCTTTCTGCCCGCCTCTGCCTCTGACCGAACAGTGTGGAAAGACACTTCAATCTCATGACAGGAATGTGGACATACTGACGTTTACACACACACAAAATATACTGCCAAGGTAAATGATTGTACGGATAACGCGTTCTGACTGTACAAGATCACATGGTTTTTGTATTTCTCTTTGCCTTTTCCTCCCATATAAAACTGACTGGTGATCAAGAGAAAAACAGTGCTTGATGTCAAGTAAGAAACGTTACTGTAGCATGTTTTTATCTTCACAGAAATGTAAAACATACAGTTTTGTTCTGTCAAGTCAAAGTCAGCTTTATTTGTCAATTTCTTCCACATGTGCAAACGAAGATTTAAAAAAAATGTTCTCTCCTGTCCAACATGAAGTGAATACAGATAATAATAATAAGGTCCAAAATAGATTTTTTTTAAAGAACATTTAGACAACATATATATATTATATATGTATGAGACATCTCCCCTTATAACTAACCCCAGTTCATCTTTGATTTCTGACTAAGCACAAAAGCTGAGTGTAATCTTGCACAAGCATCAGAGCTGAGTTAGATTTTTGTCGTGTCAGAGCTCACCCCCCGTCTGTCTGTCTGTCTGTCAGAAACAAGCTGCTGACAAAGAACAAAACACAAGAACGATTCACTGCTAATTTCTGTCATGTCAACCTGCTGGCTCATTAAAACTTAACTTTTCTTACTGCTAGTAACGCTGACTACAGAGTTACAACCAGGCTGCATGGCAAAAAAGAGAGATAAGAAGAAGAGTAAAAAAAATCACCTCAGTCACATGAGTGTTACACCCTTATGAGTCAACGGCAAAACAGGAAACATGAATGAGCACTTTCTTTAAAAAAAAAAAAAGTCCCATTTGCGAACAAGAAAGGAAAGACTATATTGAAGTTACAACATCTGTAAGATGTTCCCATTTCGATACAGCAAGTCAAAGGGTAGTAGTATACTGTAGTGTTATAATGGAGCTCTTGAAAATAAGTGCATAAGTTAAGTCAAGATTTATTGTTTCAAAACTGATTTTTCCAAGGCCAAGAATGAATTGTTATGCTCAAAAGATATAAAACACTGAAAAAGATGGATACTGATTGTCAAATCATGTGAGCTCTTGAAACATATTCAAAGGAAGTATGAAATGGAGGACATGTTGCACACACTATATCATAGCATAGTGTGATATTGATAAACTATTAAGTTAATTTTCCAGCAAAAATGCCAAAATTCACTAGTTTCAGCTTCTTATATGAGAGGCTTTACTATGTATGTGTTTTAGCTAAATGAATATCTCTGGATTGTGGACTGCATGTTAATAAAATAGTTGTTGACATATGTTATCTGACATTTCAAAGACCAAACAATGAATCGACTATTCAATAATAGCTGCATCTATATCAGCAGAGAGATGAAGGCAATACTGAGGGGAAAGCAGGTCAAAGAAACGGGAGAATACAAAGGGACAGATGGAGGGAAGAAGAGATATCACTCTTCAGGGGTCAAACCAGGACTGAATGGCGACTGAGGGACTGTAAAGAAACCCCCGTCCTGCAGTTCGAGTGCTCGTTGTCAGTCTGCGCTCCTGGCCAGAGATGGAGCTGGTTGCCAAGGAGACACACCACCTTCCACCAGGACGATGGCTCTCACAAATCAACCCGTTCATTCCTGTGACGTGAGCAGCACCGATAACTGTGACGCGGGTGCACGATGAGCCCGTGTGCACGGGACTGCGTCGCTGCTGCTGAGAGGAGCTTCATCTTTAGACCCGCTTTGTGCCGTTCTCTCCCCGGCAACGCTCCACAGGTTAACTCAAACACATAGACTCTGACTATAATGGAGTCCACTGCTTAGCATGTTAGTGCCAACTGTCCTGGCAGTATGTTTCCCCCTCCCTTAGTGACAATGAAATCACAGAGAGCATCTTCCTCCTCCCATTGGCTGGTGAGCTCCGTGGTGATGCCCTGTGATTGGGCATGCCCAGGATTCCCTCTCGGCCAATCAGGTTCCCTGTATCCAAGAGACTGAAGCATGTAAGGCTATTTAAATCCAACCAGAGACTCACAAGATTGTTCAGATGTATATTACACGGTGCAAAAAAAAATAAAAAGCTAAGGGGAAAAGTTTACGAGTGGACGAATGTGCAAATCCAGACAGACCTGATTGGTGTTGAGAGTGGTCGGCCCATCTAGACGAGTTAAAGAGCTCAGAGCGAAGCAGCGTGAGTTGAATGAATGAACTTCTGCATCATGTTCTCCTCCTGAACCTCGAGTTTATCTAGGAACATCTATCAAATGCTACTTCTTCTCTGCACTGATGTTTGGGTTTGCAGTTGGTGAGGCTTGAAGAGAGCGGGGACGGCACGGTGCAAATCAAACGGACAGAGGAAGTAGAAGCCGGAGGTCTTTTCTCCTGTACAACCGTGTGTTCAGGGGGGCAGCCAGCGACGGGGCTTTTCACGGTGCACCCGGAGCAAAGACCACCTTGCCGTGGACCTCAGCTAGGGAATGAAACTCTCGCTGACGAACACAGCGTAAGTCTGCAGCCATTTTGTGTCCACTCGTTTTTTTTTGACACGTCATACTTTCTGTAGCGACAAAATGGTGGACAAATCCGAACATCGGGCTGGCAACGCTAAATCCTTTTCAAGCAAAATCGAACAATTTTGCTGAAAGTGCATTTTTGACAATTTGATATTGTGTAAACTGCTCAAATGAGACATTCTAGTTTAGGATACACTTTTCTTTGCATCTTTTGTTGAATTACATTTGTCTTGGGTAAATAATCATGTAACTTTCAATACAGCTGAAATTAACTTGTCTTGTACACGGTATACTGCTTTTATTTAGTTTGCACTATATGTTTGCCACACATGTTGTTCTGTGTCACAGAGAACGCATGTGTCAAAAGAACAAGCTCTCTGGCTTACAGGATTATAGAGAATGACCTGGCTGTGAGTCTTTCACATGAATGAGGGGTGAAATTAGGTTACAGCTACGACCGTCCGACCATGATCGCTCAATGGCTGACTGACCATAGGTATCTAAACGGTAGAAAATAGAAGAAAATAAGTGTATTTTGTGAACTTAATACAGCTTGTGTCAAGTATAGGTTCATAACAACAGAATGTACAAGATGTGCAGTATTGCTTGATAGTACAATCATACTTTTGTATGCTTCAAAGTGTGGAGTGAGTTTTACAGAGCAGATGACACACGACAGTTACACTCACTTTTAAGTTGCTATTGAATTTCTGTTGAACTATTAACGCTTAACTGCCTATTTATGAAATGATAAAGCTAATAGTTAATTATTTCTTATTTCAGTCAGTGGAGCCGTTTGTTTCTTCCTACACTGTGATACTGAATTGTGCCTTTTGTTATCGTGCTTTATCCAATTATGACGATCCATCTGCTATATAGTCTACTCTATAATATAACACTGCTGGAGTGGTTTCTGTAACCTGTAAAGGTTTGTTTTAGAAACGTTTTAAAATGCATGAAAGCATATTTCTGCAACAATGACAAATAAATATATATTTTTTTTTTCCCCAGCTTCTCGGATCTTTTCCCTTCTTTCAAACAAGATTATGTTGGAGACTGTGTAATATTTCTTCCTTTTATTTTGTTTTTACTTACTCAGTATAGCCAGACAGATTTATATGGAGCTTCATATATACATAGGAACATATCCAGTCAAAACCTAAGTGAAAACATTGTGGTCTACAGACCTTAAATCAGACCTGGGACTGTCCCAGTCCGGCCTGCGTGAGGTCAATAAAAAATTTAAAATAAATAAATAAGGTGCACGCCATAAATGCAATACAACGGCACTGCTTTTACTTTGAAGGCAATTTACGCATGTAATGTAAGATGTATAGTGTGTCTCACTATGGTGGTCTGTATTTGATGTATTTATGCATTAAAAAATAAAACTTTCCATGTGTTTTTACTGCCCAGGACTAGTCTAGGACTGAAAATATTTCATTAAAATCGAATTATGTGTACTTTTAGTTTGTTTTACTTTTAC
The DNA here is from genome assembly GCA_038501785.1 of Myoxocephalus aenaeus. NCBI lineage: Eukaryota > Metazoa > Chordata > Actinopteri > Perciformes > Cottidae > Myoxocephalus > Myoxocephalus aenaeus. Next base: position 603,064 of record JBAMJR010000204.1, on the reverse strand, counting down.
TGACCCCGATTTGAAATTCGGCCTTCAGGACATTTTTGTCATTGTGTTCTTAATTAAAGATCCCCACAAAATACATATAAGTCCTCTCCCAATCCTGTTAAATCTTCAAGGTACTCAATACAGAATTCAGAGCACATCTAGAGCTCTGAGCAGCACAAACACTGCAAACAGCTGCAGATGGAAGAGAACAGCGTTGACCGTGCATGAGAGCCAAAGGGCCACAACAGGGATGTATGTATGTATGTTACATACATACATACATCCCTGTACATACATCCCCGGGCTGTGTGAATACATACAGTATGTATTCACACAGCCCGGCTGTCTTAACGGAGCACAAAGAAACTCAGAGTGACTTCATTCTCTGCTGGAGTGGCCATGACCTCCACTGTATCTTTACATTGCAAATGTTCTGCTGAATTAATTGCTCTGAATTTCGAATTTAGCAGCTTTAAGTTACTTACGTGTCCATTTGTCCTTCAGACAGAGTGCCTATATTCGTCAGGGCGATTAGTTACACGTCCTAAATCAACACATTTCCTTCAAGAGAAATCATTATACTCAAATGTTCCGCGCAAAGCTGAAGGTCTCCAACCTGTTCCCGCAACTCGAGTAAACGCGCGTCACCGAATCGCGCGAGACTGCCGTTCAGAGAAGCTCGTGCACGTCGGACTAGCTTGCTGCAGGCTGCAAGATGGGAAACTTAACAATGTGCAACAAGTTGCTGTTGTTATGATTGTTTTTTCTTCTTCTGTGGAAGCCGAGTTTGAGACCTGGAGTGATGACTGTAAAATAGTTGTTGTTTTTTGCCGGGGTTAACTAAGTAAGGTAGGTTTCTAGTTTGCTTTACGAGCTGTTAAACTTTACGGATATAAACCCGGTTTCTCACCGCCGCTCGGTCTGCTCATGTAACAGCTGGGTGCATTTACTGCAGGATATAACTTACGTTTTCATCTGCTCTTGATGGGAATAACTAAAAGTTTAGATCGCTTGTTCTATTTCTTGGGTTTGTTGTCCAAACTGCCATAGCGGTATTTGGTCACCATGGAGACGCAGCGTGAACGCGCAGGGAGATTTCTCATTCACTCAAAAAACACCAAATCTAGTGAGTGGATGGTGCACTTTGGGACTTTAAGTAAATTGAGAACTTTTATTTTTATTGCATATCATCACCGTGAACAACAATCAGACATATGCTGGTAAATGTTTGCAGCCAGCAAACCATTATTAGGATGTTCTTATAATATAAATACATTTGGACTTACTGTTTACTATTTTTTGCTGCTATATACTCTACCACATTTCATCTGACAGATATAGTTACTAGTAATTTTGCAGATTAAGATTTACATGCATGTTTTGTATGTCCTATAAAATATGATGTGTTGCAATCATTGCAATTAAATGCAATCATTATAACAATGATATGGGTTAATCTGCTGTCTAATGAGTACTTTTACTTTGAATAATTTTGGTATATTTTGTGGATGATACTTCCATACTTTTAAGTAAGATTGAATGCAGTACTTGTATTAGCCATAGAGTAATTCTACATTGTACATTGCAACTTGAGATCACTCAAAAGATCTGGATACCTCTTTCATCACTGCTTGCCAAGCTTCAAATGTTATTCATTGCAACCTCATAAGCATTTTACACCTGCTGTTCATGTTCTGTTCTGGCATTATCCTTATTGTATGTTTCCCACTGTTTCCCATCAGTGTGACACCCTGTAACCACCTGCATAATGAAATCAAACCACTGAAGTCATTTGCAGACTGTCTTGGCAAATGTCACATCAGCCTAAATGGCCTCTCTGGATAGAAAACATGAGGTTTGCAGCCCCTTCACTCCACGACGTAATGCGGGGAGAAAAACAAGTGCAGAGATTGTCAGTGAAGCCAGACGGTCCCTGCGAGTCCAGTCCACCCAGCGACCATTTACTCCTAGAGATGGACGCCGGCAACTTTTTGGAAAAAGCTCTGTTCGCGCTGACTGCGACAGCAGACCTCCATCTACGTTTAGGTTAGTTACAAATTTCACTTAAATCTCCTTCTTTTTTTCAGGTTCTGAGATCAACTGTGGTTCAAAGTTGACTCATAGAAGTAATTCAACTTTTTTTTCTCACTCTTAGTCTTCATGCTCAAAATTTTGACGCACCTGACTCGAGGCCAGGTTCAGGGGCACGCCTCTCTCCTCTAGACCATGTAAGTTATCTCACACACACACCTATATAGTTCAAATAGTTTTGAAGTTTCAAATTGAGGTGTTGTTTGTTATAACACATTTGCATCTTTTGATACGATGAGCATCACCATGAAAACAGAAAAAAAGGATGAGGGGTAAACGCCTCTGTACACCAACATGAAAGCATATTGATTTTAATAAATGGGATTATAATGTTAATATATATGAAGAAAAAAATCTATTTGTAGACATAAGTAGTTTCATTTGTGGATTCAAGTTATGGGTAATTGTTCACACCATCATATTCCAGTAATGTGTTTGTGTGGTACCAGAAGCCAACGTTTCCAGTCCCCTGTGATGGTGAGGATCCCTTCAAGGCCTTTCCCAAAACCCCCAGTGCCCCACTGAGAGCGAAGAAGGGGCTGCCAGGGACGCGGGCACGCCTCCTCTGTGCTGGATCTCTCACCGCGTTGTCTCCCGTAGAGGGACACAAAGATAGTAAGGAAAAGATCAAAGTAAAGTCCTTAATATTTTTGAAATTATCCATGTTGTGCTTACATTAAAAGGCTAATAAGAGAAGGTGTTAGATGGTGCATTTGTTAAACAGATAGAAAAAAAAAGCAAACCACACTCGTTGCATCCCTGTAAAGCGCAAGAGCCGTTTTCTCAAAGGGAAATGAAAGGACCCATTCACGTGCTGACATTATACCTGATTTACATTCTCTGTGGTTGGGCTGGGTGAAAAACGTGATTCACTGCTGCTGTTTTGAGTGGGAAATGAGTGCTCTCGCTCTCGCTCTTTCTCTTTCTCTCAAACCTTGTCTTGCAAATCTGCTTTGCTATTTGATGAGGATATTCAAAAGCATTGTCTGAATTTGTAAATCTTTGAATTGAGTACATACGCATATATAGTATACAAATTCTTCTTTTAGGGAAAACAAGCACCAACGTAACTCCAGCATATAGCGGCAACCTGTAAATAACTTGCCACTTCCTTTCTGTGTGTTTAGTGAAAGAACGATTAAATCCAGGCCCAGGACAAAAGCAGCCGTCAGCTAAACGACTCCCCGGTACAGACCACACCGAGGTCTGCAGTGGTCCCCACAAACCAGGCCCACGCAGAACAGCAAGTGAACGGTACGGAGAGGCCTCTATTTGACTCGCAAGATCTGTCCTTCTCTCTTGTCGGCCACCTCCCCACCCCGAGTGACAGTGCAACAATGACTGGAAGAGTTATAGGCACACAAAGGTTGCAGTGATAGCCATTACAAGATGGAGTTGATTGTGCCTCCCATTTTTGCCTTTCATTAAATCCTCCCTCCTTCTCCTCCTCCTTCTCCTTCTCCTCCTCCTCCTCCTCCTCCTCCTCCTCCTCCTCCTCCTCCTCCTCCTCCTCCTTGCCTATCTCTTTGCGTTTCCCGTTTTGGTCCAGAGAAAATTATAACAGGAAATACCTTAGTAAGGCTTATATCATTATAAGTGTTTGTGTTTTTGCACCATGCTCAACTACACATGATCCAAAAGTTAACAAAAATGTAAACACAGGCTTGGAAAGTGCAATTGCTTTCATATTGATTGACATGTCTTTTATATTGTACAGGGACAAACTTTGCACACACTCAAACCCAGTGTTAGTTCCTAGTGTTTTATTTTAGATGCATTCAGCTACCATCACTGACAGCTGAGGAAGTCAGTTAGACCAGCAATGGTGTCACCAACTAATATTTCAAATGCTTCAACTTGAGACACTCAACCCCATTTTAAAGCCTCATATTATTTACTGTACACTATATCTTGGTCAAAGTGAAATCCAGCTCCATTTTCAGTGAAACTACCTCTATCTGTCATTACAATCATGTGTCAGCTTTTACACTTTCACAGTACAGAAACACTAAAAGCTCGGCCCTTTTCTGCCGACCTCATCAGCTGTGTGTCAGAACGAGGGGCATAATTCTGGGCGTGACATCGGGGGCTGTCGTTACAATCCACCCGCCTATCGATTGGTTGGGGCAGCTGAGGCTGGAGAGGGGGAACAGACCATAAAATACTTTTACAGGAAATCTGGGCTATTGCCCACAGCACAACCTCCTCACCTCCTCCCCCACAAGCCAAGTTAACATGTAATGTTTATGTAACTTGTTGCTGACAAAGAGAGTTCCCAAGAGATGAGGCTGTGGTCAATTCATGATTTAAGAAGCTAAGATTAAAGACTTTGTGATTGCTTTTCGGTCAGAGTTTTTTGAAGCACTGTTGTTGCAATGATCTACGAAAAAGGTACATTAGACAGAGACAAACAAAGTGAAAATCACAGAGATAGTCAAGACACAAGTGCAAAGTAGACGCAAGTGAAAGTAGACACAGCATGACAGATTAATATGATGAGTTGGATGAGATATAAAGATAGGGGAGATTAGACATCCACTGGGTTCTTTTTCTCCAATAAGCCGGAGCTTTATAGCTCCAAATGGCTCTCTATTAGATTTGGGTGCCCATCTGGGCAAGGCTGGCAGCAGCGTGTGTTGTAACTGCAGTGCACTGGCCAGGCCGAAGACAGGGATGAGGTCATGTCTCAGAGAATTCAGTATCGCACAAAGAGGCCTTATTATCAGGCTCTTAATCCTATCATACAGAGCCAAAGCCCCCTCTCTGACATTCACTGCAACATGCCTTGTCCAGCTCCCCTGCTACATATGCCACTTTCTACCAATCACTAAAATCTCCACCAAAATGAAAGTGCACTCGATAGTCACACCCACGCATACTGTATATTAATAATGCTAATGTGATCAAGCAACGCCTGCTGGTGATGCTCCAATGGAATGAAAAGGAGACATTTTTACAATAGCTAGGGCCATTTTCTGTGTTATACCTGTCAGCAAAACCATGAAATTAGGCTCACTTCAGTGTAAAAGCGCAATAAACTGAGTCAGCCTTTTGTACTAACGTCATTGCAGAAGCTTTAGAGTCCTGATTACATGATAATGTCTGTCTTTGACTGGAGTGATTACACTTTTCCATTCAATCTTTAGTCTGGGATTTGTGAAGTAAATCTTCCAGTTACAGTAGTGATTAGGATGACTCATCATGCTACTTGTGTTTATCAATCTTTTCTTATTCATAGTTATTTTCTCAGTTGGTCACATAGTAAGTATTCATAAGACACACTCCCTGTCGGGTTTTACCGACTGCATTGTTGCATAGAGTCATTCTCTTTGTGTGTACAGTGACATGCAAAGAGTAATATGCAACAGTGACCTGCAGAGGGCAAGCCACAACACATAGCATAGCATGACAAGGGGTGTGTTTTTGAGGCGCTTTACAGTCACTGCACAGAGGCGGTGAGGCTGTGGAGACGGCTCACAGTGACAAAGCATGAACAGCTTTAACCAAACTGCCCACAGAGCTAAGATCTTAGTTCCTGTCTGTTGGGGATTGCAGTTTGTGATGCACAACGCTACACACGCCTGCACTGACACAAAGAGTCACACGCACACAAAAACTTCCAAGCAGTCACACACAAACAGACACACACATGTATCTGCATGCAAATGTACACACACAGGCACACGAGTCTCAACCTCTGCTACAACAGGGACACCTAGTGGCTCTCGATGAAAATACAGCTGTAGCCTTGTTGACCGAATATAAAGTCAGCAACTTTGAATGGAGATGTATTCCTTGACACAAGTCATCCTTTTCATTATTTTGGTAGAATTTTTTCACAATTATTGTAATGCCCACATAAGCCAGAGCTCCCAAATTAAATGTAATAAAACTAAACTAGTCAGCAGTCACATACTGGATGTCTCATTTCCAAATTGTGATGTAACTCGACACTCTCTTTGGGATTATTTGTGCCAACAGAAGAATAATGCAGCCTGGTGTTGACTCAGGCGTTCGACTCACAGAGTGCACAGCAGGACGGGGAACAGGTTTGTCCAGATATTATTATTATTATTATTATTATTATTATTATTATGTACAGCATATAAAATAAAAAATATAGTTACAACTTTTACTGACATAACCACTCATGTCACAGATGTGATTTGACATCATAGTAATGTCTTTTCTATGATATCTATTGCCAAACTGAAATCAACCTAAATCTTGAGCCCAGAAATGGGATTTCACAAGCAACACAGGCACACTTCTCCCTCAGTAACTTAACACTCCTTCTTGAATGTCAAACTTTGATTGGGGTGTTGTTGCTAAGAGCAACCAGCCAATCGCTGAGAGAGCTGTTGGTTTGGGCAACAACAGTTTCCTGCATCACACCAAGAAAGGGGGTATGCAAATGTTAAAGAAAAAAAGGTGCATGGCGTGTGAGGTTGCAGACATGTGCGTGCACAAACACGCATGCACACTTGTTTTCGTCACACGTGCACAGACTCGAATGCCCACACGCAGACTATTTCAGCTCTGTGCTCAGAACTCAGAGGAAGTGTCGCTGTGGATGGTGACCTTTCATTGTGGCATCAAACTTCCTGCCTGTTTTATTTTAAGACGGTGAACTTGTGAACCATGCTCGCCGCTCATTTTTACTGTCTGCGTTTGGATGTGGTAATTGGCTGACTTCAATTCTCTCTTCACATTTCAGAGCAGAGGAGTGGAGACAACACAACAAGCACAGAGGAGGATGCAGAGTCATTGGTGTGGAATAATATGATTGCATCTCATCTCCAACAACTAGAGAGAGTTGCTGCAGGTAGTGTGGGCAATGCAATCAGAAACTCAATAACAAAAGTGCAAACATGTGACATGCTTTAGTCCTGACCAGAGCCATCTATTTGATCCAAAGAGTATATAAAGTGTTTGTCACCAACAAACACTTTATATTTTCAATATATTTTTCTTCTTCTTTTGGGCTGAAGAAATGTCTCTGAGATTAATATAAAATAATGTTGGTGCAATGATTCTGGTCTTTTTCAATTAAAGGTTCTCTTTTTTCAGTTTTCTTATTACATTTCAACAGGTTTTTAGCATTGTCAGATAGTCATGCATGCCGTCTTGCAAAATGAAAAAGCACTGTCATTTCAACCACTGAAGAAAGGCAAACAAAATAGTAATTTGTTTGGCATCAATGCAGAATTGTCTCAGCCTGAAACTGCGGCCTGGCAGCCATTAAATGAAATATATGGCTGTAAATATTTTAACGCTCTACAAATTTAATGGAAAATTCATTTGAAAGATAAATATTAAATATTTATTGTACCAAGTGCCTTCTGGCTCATGCATAAAACACCTTTCAGATTCAGTGGGAATTTGCAGTGAAATGTTGAGAGTGAGACTGCAGCCAACCTTTTTTTAGGAAATGGACAAACCCTGTTATATATGCAGGGGAAACATTTATTTTACCTCAAAAACAAGGAAAAGACTCCACCCTTTCTCTTCCTCTGCGTCAAGATCGCAGCTGCCTGTTGCAGAATTGTCCCCCTGCATTTGCCCACTGAAACACAAAGCTGCTTCTTAGGGAGGGGAATGTTATTTTACTGCTGACCAATGCATTATTGATGTTGAGGATTTAACCTCAAGTTCCTCATGCTAATGATAAATGGTTACCATGCAGTAGAGCCCAAGCATATTGCACATACATACCACAAGATACACAAAACATCACTCATCTGTATTTATATGGATACACACTTGCCAACACACACGGGAGGGTGTTTTCATTTTGGGATGTTTGCTTTCTCTGTGAATGTTTGACATGGTGCCCTGAATTTGACATGACTTTCTTTTTTGCAATATCTGGCTTCCTGCGATGCCAGGCAGCTCGGTGGACCGGCTGTGTGATTTGTGTGACGGTCTCCACGGCACCTTGGCAGAAGCGGACATGCTCGGCCGACGCTGTAAGAGGAGGTCAGGGATACTTCGAACACTGTTCCGCCTCATCGACCTCAACTCTGCACAGCTCAACCTGCGCATCGCCAAGCTCTGCCTTGCTGTGAGTTGTCTATGTCTATGAGGGTGTCAGCATGTCAGCCACTAAGTCACTATCACAAGGGCATCCAGGGCATACAGGCACTAAACACTAAAGTTGTGTGATTTTTTTTGTTGTTGCATTTTTCTCTCTAGCTGTGTGTCAGTGGAAACAACCTGCTCAACATCTGTAAGCTCATCTTCCAGATCAGCCGCAGTGAAAGCAACGACCTCCTCTTCCAGAACAACTCGATCATAGGTGAACGCTATTCTCAGTCACGATGATTTAGCTTCGGTTTCCTATTCTGTCCCAAGTTATTTTTTGTCATTATAAAGAAACAGAATGTTAAATAGTTTACTTTCTGTGTTGGCTAATGTAGATTTTCCCACTATTCAACTTTTTTGTTGTTGTTTATGTCTGGTATATGAGCTGCTCCAAGAGCATAATGTTCTTGGCTGGCCTGGAGTGAACTTTAATCGGTCTGTTATAATATAACAGAAATGACCAGACACAAATATAACCAAACATATATATGTTTGGATATATTTGTGTCTGGTAATTTATGGAAGCTCTTTACCAGATCATTACAGATTGCTGCTGTTTTTCTCCTCAACAATATGAAAGGTAACATTGGATTTTTTTTCTTCTTTTTTTTCTTGTGTCTAGATTCATTTCTGGACATTTTGAACAACGAGGATGTGTCCTCATCTGGAGAAGCTCTGCTGTACTGTGTTGGGACTCTGAAATTTCTCTCAGGAAACAGTGCAAACCTCCGACTCCTGCTAGACAAGAACTGTGTTGGTGTGGCTCAGAAGCTCATCCAGATGCTCTGCAAAGCTGAAGACACCAACTTCACAATAGCAGGGCACATCCTTGTACAGGTGTGTCAGACTCAACACTGCTGATAACGTTTCAAAGGATATTTTAAATAGTTTTGAATATTTATTAGATATTTGATATAAACCCATAGCTTTTGTATTACTACTGGTGAAAGCATCTACTCCTGTTTACTAAATAATACATACTTTCTCTATGTCTCTATACAGTTTGACTATGCAAGTAAAAAAATTGTACTAGGTCAATATGAGGGAGCAGAATTTAAATCATGTTCTTTATGTGTTTGTTGGATGATGTAGTAGACTTTCCCACTATTATACAAAAGTAGTTTTGTTTATGTCTGGTATATGTTCTCTGCTGGCCTGGCCACTTTCTAAAACACACAGTGCTTCAAAATGAGCACTGCTAACTGCACAAGTTGGCTCAAGCAAACATCTTGAGCCATCGATTCATTTGATATCTAACACAACTCAATACGCTGTTAGAGAAGGGAAATACACAATTTCCCAGAACGGTCAGTGCTGCCGTGTGTTGGGAATGACTGTTTCCCTTTTATGATCAAATGATTTATGTCCATACTGAATAGTTTCCTGTACGGGCCAGCGGCCAACCTTAATGAGCATATGACCAACATTGTGTGTGGCCGCAAAACCACAACACTGAAACACACCACTGGCCTAAATATCAACACTCAAACCCTTCTCTCTGTTGACCTTTGACCCCTGTAGCTGACAGCAACCTTGAGGAACCTTGCAGATCACCCTGATTCTCGTCCACTCTTCATCTCCTTCTCTATACTGTCGGAGCTCTGTGTGGTGCTGAGTCATCACCGCAAAGACCCGGACATCTGCACCAACATTTCCAGAATATACAGGTATCCCACGTGCACTTCCATGAGCGTAATGTCCTCCTTATATCATCCTACGAGGAGTAGCTCACTGACATAAACCATCATAACCTGTGTCGGGAGCTGAATCAAAACAGTCCTTCATTCAGGTCTCGTCCTCTGGCCTCTGTTTTCCCTTCTAACCCCAGCAGTAACTTTGCTTCTAATTTACCTGCTTTCTTTTTTCTTCCGACATTGAGTCTTTGTTGTAATTGGTTCTCACAAAACAAGTGTTTCTAGAGAAACATAGCATTTGTCAAAGGCAAAGTATGCATCTGTTTTTGTGTCAACGTCGTAAAACAAAAAAACACAGCTAGTTGCCAGTTGCTGTGATGTAATAGTTGTTTTTAGCTTTTCCTGTAGAGTTCTGAATGTGCAAATTAGTTTAATTGTGAGGATGTACATGCAAAGAAAAGGCTACTACATGTGCAGTTTAAAGTCAAGTTTATGTTAGGCCCTTTGGTCTATTAAAAAAAATCACATCTAAACTAGAAGTAACGAAAGTAACCTAGAATCAGACACTACTCAACTACACCAGTAAGGTGCTTTTAACTCACACAAGCTCATAGTAAACAAAAAGACTGTGCCAACAGTGTACAAAAGGTCCTTCTAAGGTTAGACTAATCAGACATAACCGTATGTGACTGTATATGCAGGTACTCAGACAGAAAATACAAATAGACAATAGTTTGAAGGGAGGTAATGCAACTTGTGTCACAGTAGTGAAGCAGCAAATACTCAGGTGAGCAAACTGACTCAGTAATGTCAGTTATACACAGTTAGATCCACCTAAAGCTTGCTAACATTAGCTAATATTAGCTACCTTAAGCTACTGGTCATACCAGACCAAGTAAGGCTGTGGCAGCAAAACCTTTGAGGTGACTGAAGTAAGCAAATAATGCCTTTTATTGCTTGTCAAAACATTTTTACATTTAACTTTCAAGAAGAAGAATGTGTTATTTATTTATTTAAGTATTTGCAGGCAAAAACATTCACACTATAATTGGAGAGATGGAATTTAAGCTGGAAGTGTTCTGCAATTTTACTGAACCAGACAGACACCTGACTTCTCCCTCATCATTCACCTTATTCCACTGACGTACTGCGCTTCTTGCTTCAGAATAAATGCAATGCAATAGGTTCCAGCAATACACTGTAGAGGCACATGGGAGAATGGTTTAATGTCAAACCATGCACATGGCTTACTGTTGGCTCAATAACATCTGATCTTAATACCAAACCGAGTGCAATGGTGCTCTGAATCCTCATCTTCAGTTTTTCCCTCAAGGTAAGATAAGATAATGAAAGCATGAAAGGTAGATCCCAGTCCAGAGCTACTTATCCATTAGCAATGTTGATTTAATATCTCCATATTAAGTCAACATAGCGGAGCAGTCAGTGAGTGGAATAGTCAGTGGTAATTGTTGTCCCGTCTCTCCCTCAGTAAACTCTCCTCTTACTCGGAGTGCCGCCTCGCTCTGGCCCAGACCCCCAACTGCTACCAACTATTTTTAGAACTGCTGAACAAACATCACCAAAAACAGGTGAGTCCACGGGCCTCCTCTTGCGTGTGTGTGTGTGTGTGTGTATGTGTGTGTTTGAGTCTGTGTGTATTAGAGAGAAGTGAAGACAAGATTTTAAGGCGTTCATCATGTTATCCACCAAACATGTTTACCCCCAGAGCAAGTTGTTGATGTACTGTACCTCAAGTACAAGAACATTGTGTCCATCGGCATGAAGCGTTCAGGTCTCTTTCTTGTGTGTATTTTGACATTTAATCATTCCAGGAGGGCCTGAGTAAGTCAAGGAAAGGGGCGGAGGGAGGGAGGAGAACAAGGTAAAAAATGAGGTGAGCTTGAGTAGATAAATACAGTAGAGGTGATACAGAGGTTGAGTTGAGGAGTCATAGAAAAGAGGAGTAGGCACAGAAGAAAAGGGTGGGACTTTGAGAATCATACATGACTAACATGTGTTCTTAATCTTACTGGAAATAAACTCACGCCCACGCCTCCAAATACACACACACACACACACACACACACACACACACACACACACACACACACACACACACACACACACACACACACACACACACACACACACACACACACACACACACACACACGCTGGACAGTATACATGTAATGAGCACCCAGTCCGGGGACAGCCCGTCCTGTCCCGTTACCAATGTCATTTCTGGTTTATGAAATAGTCTGTCATCAGCTGTGTGGAGTTGGGATACGAGAGTGACGCACAGGGTGTCATTTATCACAGTTTTCTCTGCAAGTGTGTGATAACTCATTGAAAAGATATGGAGTAGTTACCTTCAAACATGTCTACACAGCTATGAACCCTTTGGGGTAAATGAGTGACACTTGACGGGGCGGGCTCAAGTCAAGTGGCTGGTGAGCTTCAACTTGCAAATTAAATCTCATAGAATCTAATGTTGACTGTTTTAAATTTTCTGCTCAGGAATACTCTCGGAGGAGACCCTTTTTTCATAATATGCAGTAAAAATACTCCTCTAAATATACTATATTTATATAGAAATATTTAATTGTAACCATCAAGCAAAAATGTCAAAGGTTTGCTGGTTCCAGCTTTTTAGCTGTTGTGAATCATTGCGAATTATATATATTTTGTTTTTGGGCTGTTGATCGTACAAAACAAGACTTGAATACATCTTGAGCAGTGGGACAATACACTGGTGTCAGGAAGTGTGACACATAAGCAAAAGCAGAAGAAGACAGCAGCTGGAAACAGTTCAATGAGTTACTTAGAAATGTTAGTGAGTTGGAGTTGGGGAAGCTGGATACAAAAAAAAAACGTGTTCAAATCGCACATACTACATACTGTTTACCTTTAGAACTGGATAAGTTAAAATGCTGTACGAAAAAACATGGATCAGTTGTATAAAATGTTTGAAGCCATTAAGTAACTTTTCCCAACACATTCTGGCCTTTCAGACAACTGGTACAACTAAACTTTAATCCACAAAGTAAAATAATTGCACAAACATGCATATAGACCACTACAGTACACTTCACCGTTCTCCCACAGGATCTTGTTGTGCGCCTTCTTTTCACCCTCGGGAACCTCACAGCCAAAAGCGACGAGGCTCGGTGGCAGCTCTTTCAGTGCGAGGGCTGCGTGGACACACTCCTGCAGCTGTACGACACCTACCAGCGTAGAGACGACCCACCACACACACAACCACGGAAAGGTGCCTCTTCCCACGGCGAGCCTCACACCCCTGCAGGGAAAGTGCAGCAGGACGAGGACGTGCTGGTGAAGCTGGTCAGGGTGCTGGCAAACATGTGCATCCACCCGGCTGTAGGTCCAGCTCTGGCAAGCAACGCAACCTGCATTCAGCTGCTGATGGAGACACTTGGTGAGCAGTCAGTGTTTAATTAAACTACTTAAGTTAAAAAATAGAAGATACAGTCAGTAGGAGATGTACGGCGATAACGTTCCTAGATTTGTTCTTATTCTACATGTTATATATCTGTCCTACAAAGGGAGCAGTGTGTGAAAATCTGGAGTTCTGAAGTTTAAAAATAGATGTTTAGTACATTGTGAGTACAGTATCTGCTAAGCACCCAACCACTTCCCCTGTGCTGGGAACAAGACATGACTTTGGTCGAAAACAAAGTCGTCATTTGTCTTTTCAATCCATCGCTCGCTTTCCGTTCAGTGCTTTTTGTTCAATACGCAGCACATCCTCTTTTGGTTTACCTGTTGTTTCTTCAAGTCTGACAGAGCGAAGTGCTTCACTGCATTTGCAGGATGTTCTGCCACATCTCACAGCCGGTTTGTGTGTGTGTGTGAAATTCTCCCATGTGGTTAGATGGTTTCAGGACAGGTTGAACTGATGCGCAGGTGGTTGTGAAACTCTGTTGCCTGCCTCCTACAGACGGCAGTTGGGAGAGAAAATGAAACACAACAGAGGACAAATTAGTGAAAAAAGTCAACTCTCAAAATAAAGCGGGGTTTGAGATTTATGCCAGAGAGTAAGATGAGAAAAAAAAGACAGAAACTTACAATAAGCGAATGAGGGAGAATATGGAGTTGGTGTGACAGCTGGAAATAGAAAACAAAGTCTCAGAAGCAGATGAAAGTGTGAAAGAGCAGGGTTGACTGATCCATGTCCTGTTTTGATCAAGTTCATGACAGGCCATGCCGCCTTACATTACAGAGCTATTGGGGGACAACAAAGCAGCATTTCCAGTCAGAAACGGAAACACAGCCGCCTGTTGACACCGACCGCAATATCCGCGATTTATGACTGAGCACACGACATCTGCTGCTATATCAAGCAGACTCGGTTTCCAAGCCGCTCAGTGTCACGGCTGGTTGAATTGGGTCACATTGACCTTTGTGTATGCCAGCTCATGACTGTCTATATCAAGCTAAAACCACAGATAACAGCTACTTTTATGATAATGTCACAGTGTCACATTATGCATGTATTTATCATATTTAAATAGCTCTATAATGGTTCCATTCATCTGTGAATTAATAATTAACTTTTTACATTTGCATTCCACTTGGAAATACATAAAACCAACCAATACAGTATACTGATAACTCAGTTTAAACATTAGAGTTGTTTTATGAAATAATAATCTGCTCTTACTTTATCTTCTCCTCTTCACCAACATAAAAAGAAGCAAATCTGTCATCTGGATTCACCTGGTTAGTCATTAAAAGAGGAAGAGCTGTATATTTTGTGTTCTCTGTGAATGCGCATGTTATTTACAAGGCAATAGAAAGTTGAAATTACAATTTCTGACGTTAGGTTGAGACTCATCACCAGAATGAGGGCAGACATATTTTGGGAGCACGAACGCCTGTCCAGTGCGGATGCTCCCTCTGTTGGTTGTATTTTATACAGGAGGATGTTTAAGGAAAAATCTGAAACATCTAGTCCAAGATCGCTATTAAAAATTATGTTAATTCAAGGTGAAGCTTCGCAGTGATTTTTCATTTTGTGTTTTTGTGACACAGAGCTGAGGTGTGTGCAGGAAAGCGAGGAGCTGTTGGTGAATGTGGCTGCCACCATCAACAACCTGTCCTTCTACCAGGAGGACAGCTCTGTATTCAGACAGAGTCAACTCCCCATGGCAAAGTGTAAGACTAAAAGACTAAAAAGATTTTGATGTGGAAATTAAAACAAAAAAACAACAGGTGTATTTAGCTGATTCCCCATACCCCCATTTCTCTCTTGTCCTCTGCCCACTCTTTCTTTTTCCTTCAGTGATGTTGAAGTTGGTGCTCTGCTCCAGCATGGACGCCATGCTTGAGGCCACCCGTGTATATGGAAATTTGTCCCAGTCCAAGGATGTACGGGAATTTATCATGCAAAACAAAGGTATATATGATGGACACAAACACCAACAGACACACACAAAACACTCCAACATGAGACTATAAGCATTTCCTATTTTGTTTCAGCCATAAAGTATTCATTAACTCTTTAACTCTTAGAAATATATTTTAAAAGGCGTACGTAAATATGCATAAATCTTATCATTCAAGCACAGAACTATACAGAATACTGAGTACCTTGACACAGAATGCCCAGTACAGTACGCATCTCTGCATACTGTGTCATGTTTAGGCTGGACTTATCTGCAAGGCCAGCTACAGTCAGTATAAACCTGCCCGCTGACTCTGGTGATAGCTGCCCTCTTATCTTTGCCCTACTTTGTCTTCGTCTGCTCCCTCACAACATCATCTTTCTCCACTCTCTCTCCCTCAGTGCACCAGTTTGTAGTGACACTGCTCGACTCAAAAAGCACTGAGATGTGTATTTCAGCCTGCGGGGTCCTCACCAACCTGGCTCAGGACCCTCCCAACAGGGCTAGTCTCTCAGTGGAGGGGGCTACTGCCAAGTAAGGACTAATGCAACTCAAGATTAAGTCTGTGTGTGTGTGTGTGTGTGTGTGTGTGTGTGTGTGTGTGTGTGTGTGTGTGTGTGTGTGTGTGTGTGTGTGTGTGTGTGTGTGTGTGTATAAGAGCATATAGGTGTTCACAACCAGCAGCATATAAATCAATAAATAACGTATATATAATTTTGAGACATCACCATAATTATTGTATTCTACATGTTATGCCAGTGTGTCAGATAGGATTAATTGCTACAAGGCAAAAATAATAATAGCTTTGCATCAAAAGAGAGCGAGAATGTCGGGAATAGTTGACTTTTGAAGTTATGAGTTTATTCCCTTTCTTGCTGAGCAATAGATGAGAAGATGGTTACCACTGTCACGTCCGTCCACTAAATATGAAGCTCCAGCCAAGACACAGTTCACTTCGCTTATTTTAGCTGCGATAGAGAGGAGCAGAGGAAACAGCGAACCTGGCTCTGTCTGAAGGAAACCGAATGCAGCACTTCTGAAGCTTACTCATTTAGACATGTATTGTTTTTTTGAAAGTGTTATCATGTTCTCATCTATCTCTCCTCAAGTGAAGGTAGTGTTTTCATTTCTTTCCCAAAATGTTGAACTATTCCTTTAGTACCAAACCGAGCAAATGCTTTCTGGATTGTTTTTTTGCAAAGCTATCATCAATTGCAACAGAGTAAACCGTTTTTTGGGGAAATGTGGTCTTCATTTTGACAAGCATGAGCACAACAGCTCCACTGACATGAACAAGACGCCAATAATATTACAAACCTGATGTTATTTGTTTACAGTATTGATACAATTAAGTATAACTACAAACAACATATAAATGATCTTCTAGTGCTAGCTTCTCACTCCCAAAAGTTAGCATTGTTTGAACATTTAAATTCTTACTTCCCCTTTAAACACACACACACACACACACACACACACACACACACACACACACACACACCTCTTTCAGATGTAGGTCCAATGAAGTGGCACTAATGCCCACAAACCTGCCGGTCATGTGAATCCCTCTCCCTGGAGTCACGCGATGTGTGTCCGCATGTGTGTCTTTGTGTGTGTGATCAGGCTCATGGACTGTCTGAGAGACTTTGCACCGGGTGATTGGCAGCTGGTGGGCCAGGTTTGTCAGGCCTTGTGGAACATAATCAGCGGCGGCTCAGAGAAGCTGCTGGATACACAGGAGAGAGAGTCGCTGCTGGAGATCCTCACCACATACTTAGGTTGGTACACAGTGTTATTACGAATCCTTACGTAACAAGCGGAGGAAGACATGCTGGAAAGAACATGCTCTTGTTCACATCAGTAACCCTCAGGGGAAAGGGAGGGACACGCTTATTTCCACCGTCACGAACATCAAACCTCCATGGTCACATCTGGGAGCTGCTTGAACACATAACATGTCACTGAGAAGTATTCATAATAAACCTGAAGCCTGGAACTACGCTCTCTCATCCTCTGTCCACTCTTTTCCATTTTGTTAGATGAAGAGGAGGCTCTGGAGGGGATAGAGAATGAAGACATGAGGGACTTCCACAGGGCATGCTGGGAGTTAGAGTTCCTTCCCGTCGCTCAGAAACTGATGAAGACGCTCCAGCCTCCGGCCCAGACAGCCTGAATAAATCGAGTTAAGAATGTCATGTTGTCATAGAAAAAGCTCTTAGATTCTTCTCCCAGAGTCAAGGGGGAGGCGGGATGATGCCAGTCAGTGATTTCTATTGATGCTTTTCAAGCCTAAAAAACTAAGAAAACGTCTCAAACTGCTGCAGCATAATTCACTCCTCTGTCCATCTACATACTCAAGTTAGTGACCATTGATGGTATGTTTCATAATAAAGCAAACTTTAAGAGCCAGTTTTGAGGCCTACAGATGGCCAGTGTGTCACATTCAAAACAACAGGTTATGGTGGTTGATAAATGTAATTATGCAAGAAATAAGAAGCAGGGCAAATCTGTGTGTGAATGTGAAAATTAACAGATGTTGTCTCTTTATACTCACACTTTATAAACCATATCTTCATTTATTTATTATATTCACTCCTTATACTATCAATACCAGCTATGTTTATGCACTTTAATTCCTGTAAAACTTGCAGCTTTTGGGTACCTTCACATGTACGGGGATAATTTAATACACGCTCTTTGCACATTAATGTAACAGTCTATATCTGCTTTGTAAGCTCGCTGTGTCGTAAAGGCTCTTTTATGAAAATGTAGTCTTGAAAACAGATGACTGACCTAGAATAAGTGAATCTTTTATTGTGTGTAGATTGTGTGACATTGGAACTTGTACATAATAAAGCAGAAGTAGTTGGAAAAACATGTTTGCTTCTCAAAGCCTTTATTATTACACGGATATGGGGCCAGGCAGTGCTTACACGTAACACCAAGTAGCCTTAAGTACAGCATTTCAAAATCACATCATTATTACATCGAAACAAATCCAAAACGGCACTTAATGTAAAAAAAAAAAAAAAAAATGTTGTAAGTTCCCCTAGTTTTCACAATAGTGACCTTAAAACAACCACAAGACAAGCTGATGTTTTAAAAAAAAACTAAACATTTAATTAGCCAAAGCTAATAACAAACATTGTTCTCTACACAGAATTTCTCAGGTTGATATGAAGGACAGTTGGCTGGCTGATATCAAGGTTGCTCAACTGATGTTTCCTATTCCAAGTATAGTCTGGGAACGCCACCGAAATGCGAAGGCAGTTTGGTCAGTGGAGTTAGCGTTTCTCCGAGTGATTGCGTATCGACAGACCTCTGTAGCCTTGATGGGAAACGCCCTGAACTTCATTCAGACAGCCTCATCTGGGAAGTGACAGATTTTTCCCAATGAGGTGCGACATGGAGGTCAACAGGAAAGAGGTAAGGGCTCCTACGAGAAATTCCCGCTTATCTTAATCCGAATGTTGATCATGAACAAAGAGACTTTGACCCCAAGAACCATTACCTGGTTCCCAGTGAGTCACTTCTCATACAGTAACATGTAATTCACGTGAAAGCCCCTGGACCATACTAATTGATGAAGTCATCTGTATTATCAAACAGCTGAGTGTACTTTGGAACATAAGGTGTTGGAATAACACCCCATGTCTTCATGAGTCATCTTGTTATGGGTTATTTAATTACCTATACTTGTGAAACTGAGCAGTGGAAGTGAGCTGATGGTGACACTGATTGTGCTGTGACTGTTCAGGCCTCTCCACATCCAATACAATCTCTTTGAAGAAGCAGTGAAATTAAATGTTTTCGGAGAAAACTACGAATCATACACAACAATTCAATATCATAGTTTATTATTATTTTTTCCATCATTTTTCGGATATTTTCATATTTAAAAAAAAAGTGTCAGTAACTGACATCAGTCAGAAGTTTGAAAAAGAAAAAAAACCTCCTTCCTCTCAAACCACTTCCAAATGTACCATTCCTTTATCGTCACCCTCCTGCTCCTCCTCATCACTCATTCATCTGTCTGATTCTCTCAATCCACCCTCAGAAGAATGCAGTACTTTACTGGTTTTAGTAAACAAAAAACAAAAACAGCAGAGGTTTCACACCTCTGTTCAAAATAAAAATAAAAAAGCTGCTTTTGCACTGGTTAGACTTCCCCAGCAGGGAAATAAGCAGAGCTACAACCTTTTGCGTTCGACAGCTATTCGACCACAGTCGGCCCTGCGTGGGCCCGCCGGCCCCCGAGAAATGGGAACGCGGCAGCCCGGTAAGAGTCTCTGCTCACCAAAGAGCACTTCTTAAATGTTGTATAGAGAAAAACAGAAGAGGTATTCATTTACTGGTAAATTCACAATCCAAAGCTTCGAATGTGTTAGCGCGACCAGGCTGCTGGGATCGGCGGAAGACAGATACGGTGTGGTTAGGGCAACCGGAAGCAAATCCCTCCTGGAAAACCTGGTGTCTAACTTTCTTCTCAATTAGCTTCTTATTTTTTTTATCATTACCAGAAAAATAAAGACATCATCATTATCAACAACAAATGATACACAGTTATCTCACAATAACAGAGCTACAGCAGAAGCAAGAAGTCTTTCCTTCAAAGTGCCTCGCTTTTTTTTTTTTTTTTTTGACACATGAAATTTTCTCCGTCATTTCTGTGAAACAAACGCACACAAACATCCACACCTCAGTCATATTAAACACAGAACTCATCCACACATTTACAGTCAAACTCAATAAGGGCTCAGACAGTGTTCTTTGAGTTTCTTTCCAAACCTCCTGGTTTTCACACACTCCTTGAATTAGCTTACATTGACATTTGAGATTTGGGATGGGGGGGGGGGGGGGGGGGAAGAGGATAAGAGGGAGGTAATGCAGTGGATTTCTAATGAATAGGGGCTTGGGGGATATAATGAGGGTTGGGGGTGATTTGGGGATCAATATGACCCCATTGAACACATTATGGGAGCAGCATCATCAGCACATCTGCACACTGTGCTGGATAGTTCAGGCACACAAAAAAAAAAAAAAACACCGCCCAAAGTTAATGCTTCCATCTCCAGTTACCACTAACAGCAACTACACTGACAACAACATCCACTTCTCTTAATACAAAATGAAATAAAAAGGTATTAAAGAAACAAATATAACAGTGACAATAGAATCAAAGTGCAGACTGTTTCTGGCTGCACAGCTTGCTGTTTTTTTTTTCTTCTTTTTCTGTGGGTCTTCACTCTACCAGGAGACAGAAGAGATTGGCAACAAATGTGTTGCCAGCTGGAATTTTGAAACATCGTCCTGGAGGCCTCCGGTGTCGGTGCTCAAGCCCGGCACAAACTCCTCAGCAGAGCAGGAGTTTGCGCCAGGCAGCCCTCTCTTGGTCAGTTTTGGCACTGCAGGCAACACAAACTGATGTTGTGTATCCACTTAGTAGTTTGAGATGATTTTCTTCAAAGGTTCCTTTTTTAATTTTCTTGCTTTCATTTGTTCTGATCCTCTTCTCAACACCCATCCAATAAGCACTGTCACAACCCAGGGCTTCTCTTCTCTCTCTTCCACACTTTTGTTGAATCCCCCTCCCCCCTTTGATTTTCTTTTTTTCTTTTTTTTTTCTTGAAGTGTCCCGTAATATGCAACGACATTGACAAACGATAAAAACAGCAAAAGCACTTCATGTCATGTAGCGGGTGATCGCTCTCAGAGCGTATAACAGTTCTGCCTGCATTCGCGCTTCCATAAGAAGCAGATTAACGTGGACCTGCAAGAGAAAGGAGACTGCTATTAAATACTGGACATCACCAACCAGTTAAAGACCAACCAGTCTGCTTCACATCAGAGTCTTACCTTCTCGGAGTGCTGAAACTGCCTCCAGAAGCTCTCATACATTCGTTTGGTGGTCTTCTCGGGACTACACACCATAGTCTTGATATAGATCTTAAAGCTACGGTCCAGAAGCTGGTTTATCTCCCCGTAATCATAGTCATCATACCTGAAGAACACAGAGAAACAGTGTTAGGCAATGGTGCTGATTTTGCATATAGGCACACATTACACAATAAAGGTTGTATCCATGGAAATGGAATAGGAGTAGCGCGGACATTGAAATGTTTGTCTTTCTCATTTGACTAGTACAAAAGAAAATGGTGCCATTGAGAGTGGACGCAGCTCGCTGGAAAGAGACAGCTGGCTGGCTAGTTAGCTAGTCCTTTTCTGGAGTGAGTCTGTGAATCTGTTTAGTTTATTCAGAAGTTAGCCCGGTACAGCAGTCGCAATGGCAACAGTACACATACAAATGTCCGCCAAACTACCCATCCTGCTATGTTGGTGGAATGGGAATGTCCGTACTACCCCTGCCTGAGTATCCAGCGACTGACCTGATGCCAAACATGCAGTGGATGTAGTTCCAGATGGCCCTCCGCAGCATACTGGTGTCGACATCCTTGTGTGTCGCCATGGTGTTGTAGGTCAGATTGTAGGCCATCTGGAACTTCTCATCCAGCATCTGACCAACATCAGGGTAGAGTCTGTTGACCAGAGAGAAACCGTGATCCTCCCAGCTGTAGTCCTGCAGAAAAGAGAAATAAGAAGTAAATAACAGTCATATAGGCATTTTTTGTGTATACCGTACTCTACATTCAGACTGTACTTGATCTCTACCTGCACTCTGAATGTGGGAACATGCTCCCCTCTCCTGGAGAAGTCCTTGTAGCCATAGCTCGGGTCCTCAAAGTGCCGGGAGATGTCTCTGGAGGGGACAGACTCCTCGTCCTCTGCTGTGACCACGAGCATGCTCTCAGTCTTCTCCCTCTCGAAGCGAGTTGCCATCTCTTCCTGGCTAGCCTCCTCCTCCTCCTCGCGACACTCCTGCAGCTGCTTCATGCGCTCCATAAGCACCTCCACCTCGCCACACATCTCCTATGGAAGCAAAGAGCAAAAGAGCACGTCTCCAGTTAAGAAAGAGTCCCGCAGGAAGCATCCTCACTCGGCTGCTGCAAACTTATTAGCATCCACCACACACAGGACGTTTAAGTGCAGGGATTATACCCGCTGCCTGGATTTAAGTTTCACAGACCAGTCAGAAAACCTTTGCATGCTCTCGCTCTCTGCACATACGCCGGCCTTTTAACACTCACCTCGTTGCCAAGCAGATCGTCGTGGTGATTAGCATGGCCGTTGCCATTGGCAATGTCACAGACGCAGTACTGGCTGACGGAGGGGGGTCTGAAAGTGTGTCCACCGTCGCAGTGGATCTCAGGCGTGATGCCGCAGCCGAACGTGAACGAGGCAAGGGAGTGGTAGTGTGTGAGGAGAACCACGGCGTGGATTAGCTCGGCGAGGGACCAGCTGTGCTCCTCCGCTTTCAGAAGGCGCTGGAAAGAGGAAGAGGAAAAATAAAGTGAGTCCTGGTAACTGGAGCAAAAATAATGACTTCAATACCACTGACCTTTTAGGAAGTGGGAAAATATTTGTTCACCCTTCCTAACCAATTTATTGTGTCTTCCTTTTTTCCCCTCTGTCATAATACCTCTACTGCGAGAACTTGCAAACCCGCCCAAGTTATACAGCTGCAGCTATATTCTGGCATACACCCATGATCTCAGCCTGTTACGCAAGACTCCTCATGTCGACCCTGCAGACCACGTTCGTCCTCTCACCTCTATGTGTTCCTTGGTGAGGAGCCACGGTCGATGGGCCAGGATTTTGTTGAGTTCTCCGAGCTGCTGCAGCTTCTGTGGGGCACCATCCAGGCCGTTCAGCCACTTGGGATCCCCCCCGACCTGGAGGAAGTCGTTCACGTGGAGGTTGACCAAGTAGGAACACTGGTGTCTAGCTGCCGCCTGCAGGATAAGAGGAGGAGAGGTCAACCTCAAGATATACAACGGTGACTTT
This sequence comes from Myoxocephalus aenaeus, assembly GCA_038501785.1. Taxonomy (NCBI): domain Eukaryota; kingdom Metazoa; phylum Chordata; class Actinopteri; order Perciformes; family Cottidae; genus Myoxocephalus; species Myoxocephalus aenaeus. The sequence continues at coordinate 579,966 of JBAMJR010000204.1, read as the reverse complement.
GACTTTAACAGTTAAACGAGGCGCGTGGTTTGAGATCACAGGATGGAGCGTACCATGATGCCGATGTAGTGTCGGTAGTGCAAAGACAGGGGTCCATCCATCTGGAGCAGGTAGTGCTGCGTCCGGAGAAAACTCCCCAGGTACTGCGGATGGAAGCCCATCACGAGAGAAATGTTGTCAAGTCGACCGAGGGCTGCAAAGGCATCCTCAAATATCGACTGTGTCCTGGCGTCCACTTTACTGACTTGAAGAATCTTACATAAAAGAAACAAAACAAAAAAAACAATAAATACGCAGTTTCTTACATAAAAGCCATGTTGGCAAGTGCGTTAAAAGTCTGTGGAGAGATTATAGACAGTGTTTTACCTCTTTTTCAGGTATAAATCTACTTGGTCCGTTTCCTAAGGGTCTTGGGATCCTTACTCCCAAGTCCTATAAGACAAAGAAAAGAAAAAAAGGTAGAACACATTTAAAATGCCACAAAAAAGCAGAGAGGAAAGAAGCACAGTTTATCTGACATCACTTCTCATTGCTACGGCCACTGCATTGCTTAACCAGTGTGAGAAACCCGAGTGTCTTTGTTTGTCTGACATCCATAACCTGTGAGATCTCTGCTGCTGAAATAAAAAATGCGATTACAAAGTCGTAATAATACATTTATGCATGAAATAAGAATTATACTCTTAACGAGAAATCCAAAACACAAATTGTGCCTTCAAACTAAAAACCACTGCCTCGTCTATGACCTGTAACTTTCCGCTACTTGTCGAGACATGTCCAGCAGCGGACAATGAAGCAGATGAATGAATGACCAACGACTCGTATATTATTCAGAAATTAAAACAAATGCATTTAACGTGTCACTTAACCCAAATGTCTACTTATTCGCAACTGACAATAATTTCAAGCGAGAGGCTTTCTTGACCGATGACCCCCAAACTCTTCTTACTCGTAAACAAGCTGCACAAAAGACTGCACTGCAGCTTGTTTGTTCCAAAAGGAAAAAAGCGTCGCGCAAAGACGACAACAAAATGTGACACAATTGTCTAAATCCCTCCGTCGGGTTGAAGCTTTAAAAGCGGTGCGTTTTGACAAGGAGTGTTATTCTGTTCCTGAAGCTCCTTTTCTTTCTCTTACCTTTTTGCTTCGCCGTTCACAATGGGTACATATCTTTAACAGGTCTGTCACGGCAAAATAATTATTTTCCACGTTTTCTGCCGGTGCGACCGCGTGCCTCATCGCGTGTCCTCGCTGCACTTTAATTATTTGAAGGGAATAAAAAATATCTAAACAGGTATTCTGAATGGCTCTTTCCTCTTCTCTTTGTTCCTTGAGGCACTGGGTAAAGTGCTCGGCAGTCAGCTGTTGCAGCCCTACAGCAGAATGCCGTCCTCTCTCGCTCATACATTCGGTAAATAAGTCGAGGCTCGTGTGACTGACGTACCGGGCGACCAATCAGGTGGCAAAAACAGCCTCCCGGCAGCCAATGGCGGCGGGAGGCCGCACGTGTGGGCGGAGCCAACCGTGAAGAGAGGGTGGGGGGGGGTCCAAAACGTGAGCGAAGAGACCGATCCCCCTCTAAGAAAACATCATCACTTCTCTTTCTGCTTCTTTTGTTCCCTGCTGCCATTGATCATGATTGACTTCACTGTAAAGCATTGCAATCTGTATGCTAAATAATGGCAGCAATCAATTCAAGGTGATTGCTTCCTTGATATTCCCTTTCCTAATCACTCCAATCAATACTTTAAAGCAATCATGCTCTGGAATGACCAGCCTGCAGGATGACTAGAAATAGTTTTCTGCAAACACTGCCAAATGTTGCTGGAAAAAAACGGCATATTTGTGGTATCTGCACGATCTGTGTAATGTGCATTCAGTGAAAACAACAACAACAACAACAACAACAACAACCCAAAGCCAGCTCCATACAGCAGCAAGTCGCCCTATTGGCTCCGTGCAGCACTGGGGAGGGGGGTCGACCAGCAGAAGAAGGTCTGCTGTGCAAAGATCAGCATCAGCGTGCAGCGGGATGGATGGATAGCTGCAGGACCTGCTGCAACAACAACGGCCCTTCAGTTAGTGGGTTTGCACCGCAGCCTATCAGACCACAGATAATGTGATCCACCTATCAAGCCACAGCAGAAAAAAGGACTCCTTTAAAAGCTAGGAGGAAGCAGAGACAGGGAAGGCAGGTCTTATGGCTTTGTTTATCCCAGCTTAACAATAACACGTTCATCGGGACAGTGTATAACTGGTTTATCACACCGTGGTGGTTAGAAAGTCAATAATTACTCAGAGTTATATCAGATGAGATGTCCTGAAAACAACACTGCGAACCGCACATTTTATATCGCAGTATAATAGCTTTCTTTCATAATCCAAACAGGTCTGGATGTGGGATTTTTTTACCAGCAGAGTCTTTAAAATTCCGTGTAAACGAGAGACAGAAGAAGAAAGTTGTAATTTCATGTAAAAGTACATGCGGGTCAAGTGTTGTTTCCTCTTTGGATTGCCAGCAACCACGTTACAAAAGCATCCACATGTTGGCCAGTGAGCACACACACACACACACACACACACACACACACACACACACACACACACACTTACTTCTGCTTGAGATTTCAAAATAACATGTTTCCAAAGCAAAACAAAAAAATGCTTTTCAGAGATTTCACAAAGACTCATTTTATGGGAAGAAAACTAGACGATGATTGTTTAGACATTTTGTGAGGTACTTTACTTCAGGTCATCATTACGAAAGTGTTTGGGCGAACCGTGAACGGATGCCCAATAAAAAAACAAACAAGTTCAATTTGGTAACGAGGAGATGGTGAGTGGAGGCCAAGAAAATGCATGCGCGCCCATGTGCACACCAATTAAGAGCCTGCCCGGGCCGTTTGGCAACCAGCTGCAAGTCCCAGCACAGTTAGATAGCACAGTGTTCAGCAGGTTCATTGTGTGAGTCGAGCCAACAGCTCCCCCTCCCCTCTCCTGGAGGTCACAGGGTGGCGTGCAGGGCAGCGGTAAACATGTTCCCAGGGCTGGAGTCAGCACTCCCAGGGATGCCGGGAGCCCCATGGCTCAGCAAAGCTGCAGAAGAGGCTGGTCAGCGTTAGGGCTTACGACACACCGAACCTTTTCACATAAAAGCGCTTAGGCTCGGGGGGTCCGGCCTCGCGGACAGTGCCAAACACTATTGTCAGAGTGCACGCACTGACTACTCTGCAGGCTTTACTGTACTCACATCAGGAGTATCTCTGTGTGTGCAGTGATCCGGGCATATCTCCTCCTTCCTACATCAAGGCTGCGATTACACCTTCAGCTCACCGTCTTTGGTGCAGTTGATCGAAAGTTGCATGTTTATCGTTTGTACTCGGAACTGAACTATGCAAAAGCAAACCAGGGCTTGTAAACAAGTAACATGGAGTTAGAAGAAGCTAGCATTAAGACGGACTTCAAAACACTAAACATCCAATATCATATTATACATGCTCTGGAAGGATTCGGAAAGCTCAAAAGTGCACCTTGACTTGAGGTGTTTTTCTCCAACTATTGACGCTTTTACTGCCGACGTCATCAAAAACATATGTGCGCATGTTAACAACGGAGGTGCCTTTTCCCCCAGCCATCCAGACGAGTTAGCAAGCTTTACACTTTGAATTAAAATATTTTACCAGCATCACAATGTCTGGTTGTCAGAATCGATATTCCACCAGCAAACTCAAGTATGGCAGCATCTTGAACCGTCGCTGGACGGATACAAAAATGCTTATGTTTGTAATGCCCACATGAGTCTAGTGACTTGTATGCTTGTTGTTGCTCTTGTTTTCTACCCACTCACTAATGGCACACAGATCTGGAAAGTAACGTAAGGATGCGTACGCGATCACTGGTGGTTAACGCCCTCACATCGGTCGACAAACTATTACATTCCGCTGTACTTCCGTTCCTAAATGTAAAAGGGTCTGTATACATTCAGCCCTGAAGCCTGCATCTTTCTCTGGCGCCGACACAATTTAAGAAAACATGACAAAACTCTTTGACTTCAATAGATTACGCCTGGCTCGTATTTGAACCGGTTAGACTTTTGTGGTGTCTTCTGAATCTGGTTCAGAACATTGTGTGATGTATAAAAACCACACTGCAGGTGTCTCGCAGAAGACCTACATCTTTAGGGGTCTCCCTTATTTGATGTCACCTTCTGTTGTTTTCAGCTCATTGCTTTAAGCTAAAACCCAAACTTACAAGACAACACGCTGGCTGAGAGACTCATTAGTTGTTGTAGGAGATAAACCAGTGACCTTTCAGCAACAGGATTGTCCACTAAGCCGTGACACCCTGGATATATGTGTGTGTGTGTTTGTGTGATGGGCGGAGTAACGGGGTGAGGGACTTCAGATTTGTTTTTAACAAAGTGTCTATGATCAGATAGCAATCTGTTGGATAAAAGGCCTGAACAACAGACACAATTCCACTACGCTTACACTAATATTCATGAAAACATATTCCCAGAAATATTGTTCAGATCAAATGTTTTTTTTTTACATAAATGTTTTCATGCATATTGTAAGAAGCTGCTTATTCATATTTGCTTGAACACCATTTTCACCGCAACTAAAGCTTCTTAAGATTGTAACTCCCTGACTTTTCTCCGTGTATACTACATTTCAGCATTCACCATTATCCCATATTTGTTTTTTGTGGCCAGAAAATATTTTGTGTTCAGAAAAAGATTGCTTTAATGTATGAATTTGTGGCCATTGAAATGTAATGCCTACTTTAAACATGCACGCCTTAGCTGACACACATTACATGGAGGAAAACGGAGCGAACATTTTAGAAACCGTGTATTCCGCCACATTTTGGTAAACAAATGTGTATTGTACTGCAGAAGTGGTTGGAGAAGGCTTTTTTTTCCTTCTTTTTCCCCACAGTAAAGACATTTTTTTAATTTTTAAATCCATTTTGTCCAGCCTAAATCCAAGCTGACCTCTGTGCTTCACGAATGACAAAACTACACATGTTTTCCAGCCTGAAGCCTTCAAGTCCACCGTGTGTGAGCGTTTGCACACTTTATACATAGCATCGGTCAACAAAGAGTGAAATACAAACCACAGAAAAAAGAAAAACCATCGTAAGTGTAGAAAGTTGATGCTGCCACTGAGGAATTTAAGGTTTAGGGAAGTAAACAGACATGCAACAGTTGGCATGTTGAGATAACCTTTTGAAGCAGAGTTATGAGTATTACTGTAGAAAGAAGTATGACAGTGGGACTAAATCTGGTACAACATTTTTTTGTAGTTTTAAAGCAAAGTAGCCGTTTCATTATGATCCAACGGTACTGTTAGGAAGGAGTTCACTCAACTTTTTATAAGTAAGAAAGTCTGGCAGCTACTTTCTAACGTGCTCTCAAAAGCAGTTTTTTATGAGTGTGGAGACAAATTAACAACAGGCTTAAACTAATAAAGAGGATGGTAAAAGCTAATATGGTTTAAAAAAAAACAGTGAGAGGAAGCCATGCCAGACGTAAACTCTGCACATATGTGTCTCAGTGCTGCGGCTGCTGTGTTTTCTCATGCAGTAAGACGCGAGGGAACCGCAAAAACTGTGGGGATGTTCAACAAGTGGCAGAAGTCCACCAGACCCGTTCAAACCTAACCTATCAGTGCTCAGAGGAGAGGAAGCAGAAAACTCTCGAACACTGGCATGAGCCTAGCAACAGGCTTCCACCAATCACAGGGGAGAACAACAGTTACAGGAACCAATCTTCTCTGCTCTCGCTCTCTCTGCCTCTCTTGTTTCTCTGAAAAAAAAAGAAAAGGAAAACAGAAGAAGAAAACAACTTTTGCAGAGGTATGAAGTTCACTGAACAAACTTATCTGGTTTGTTTCATGGAAAGTAATTCAGTTTACTGATGTATCCGCTAAGTTACGATTTTGTATCTGTTTGAGTTTCTCCGCCAAAAACTGGCAAAACAAATGTCTCCAAACTTCACAGCAAACACTAAATCACATGGTTCAACTTAGGCCAGAGGCTCACAAAAGCAACTCTCTTCTGTGAAAAACAACTCAACTTTTTTTTTTTACCCCATGTAAACAGACACTCTCTCAAACCGACAGACTGGTTTTTAACAGTAAAAGAAGTAAATCAATACAATTAAATACAGATCTACAAATACGAGGATAGTTTTAAACTTGTGCACAAAGAGTGAAAACTGCAGACTAAGAGGGTATCCCCCACTCTTCAAACACAGCTCGATGTCGAGCCTGTTCACCTATCACTGAGCATTTAACTGAGCAGACTGGAGGGTTAACCCTTACCTGCCCACCAGCCCACCACCTACAAACCTCCCTCTCAACTTACAGAGCCGTAACCACCTGAAGCGTATGACCAACATGTTTAGAGGAAGAAGTCAGGGTGCCATGCAGTGTCATTTTAAGCTTTTTTCATTTATTTGTCATTTAATGTCAAGACTTCTGAGGTCAAAGTTGAATCCATGTGGGAATTAACTGAATCAGTGTCGCCTTTTGGCCCTCTTTGAGCAACTCTTGTTCCCTTTTCTTCTCCTTTCTTTCCCAGTCGCGTCTTCTCTGATCTGTGTGTTTTCTGGCAGGCTATCAGAGTGGAGCGGTCTCGCCAAGCGCCGGCTTTCCTGAGAGGAGAGGCGTGCCCCCCAGACCAGCGGGTCCTGGACCAGCGCACACCAACACTGAGAGGAAGCAGCGTTCCCTGGATTCCACGAAGCGCAGAGGAACTGCAGAGACCTCGGAGAGCACACGGAAAAGAAGAAAAAAAGAAAACTACAGATCGAGGTATCTGGGACGAAAGATAACCTCATCAGTCGCGACTTTACACTGTCAGGCTGAAACATGAACATACACAATTCCCCACATAATCTACATGTACAGTGGGCTACAATACAGGAGAAAAGGCGTTGGCCGGCAACCCCTGTGTGCACGTGAGGAAGAGTGAGTTCCCGGGGATGTTATTCTAACAGGGAGAGGGCAGCTGTCACAATACAGCGGGCTCCAAGAGAAAAGATCCCATAGAAAAACAGAAAATACCAAACCCTTCCCATGCTATGTTTAGCTTTAAAAGGACAAAGCCAGCACAAATCAATGAAAAAGACTGTCCTCTTTTCTCTCAATATTCTCTTCAATATACCCCGGCTGTTCTTTCAGCAAATGTTTCAGATAGTGAAGACAATGCTCGGTGAAATCTACTTAAAGCTTATCTCTACTATTATCCAAAAACATGGGACCAACAAAGCTGACCTTACACCAGCGTTGGGACTCTAACAGCCCCAATGAAAACAGCCCCTCTGGTCGGACGCTGCTGCGTGCCTCCTGGCATGCACAGCTGTTTTTTCTCTCTCTCTGCCTCTCTGACAAGACCACGGCTCTGCTGACTGAGCAAAAAATGACTCATCTCACTGGGAAGCAGTCCAAAAGGTTGTTGATCATCACCCTGTAATTCTTAATGGGCACTGTAAACCCAGCACAAAAAGAATCAACCCTTCACCTGTCGCTGTGAGAATGCAGAATGGCGGTGACTCATTCCCAAAAATACGGATAAAAAAAAAACAAGTTCACAACTGCAGCTTGCAGCAGACAGCGCTCTGGCTGGTAATCAAAGTGGCCGCTTTGACTCATCCACCACTGAATCAAAGACAACAAAAACTTGACGAACTGTTGAGCCTGACAGAGTTTTATCATTTCAAACAAGGGAGTTTTTTATTTCACTGAACAAGAAGCGTTGACAGTCATGAGAGTAGCGATCGAATGGGAGCTGTAATTGACAGACAAAACACCTGATAGTCTGATGGAATACACAAACTACTATTGTACTCTGTACTTTGGCCTTTTGCTAGAGCCAGTTTTACTTATTTTTTCCCCCCATCTATCCTCTTGATCTGTAACCTTCACCAGTGTATATTTTGATTGCACAGTTGAGAGTGGATGAGATACTGCTGTACTTGAGGGGGAGGAGTGATATGGCCAAATCGCTGGCCTCCATTTTGTCCGTGTCCTATTACTTCATTAATAGGCAATGAGCCCCAGCACTGAATGGCAGAACAGAATAGCTGGCAGAACCTTGTTTGAGAGCAACGTCACAGTGGCTGCCCCATTAATGTTTAATCATTTATGAAATGTCTGTTTGATTAGGTAGAAACTCGATCTCCTTGGTTGCTGTCCTCGTCACCCATCGTCACTGACTCAACGGTTTCATTATTCTGAGAGGATATCTAAGACGGTGATGTTTTGTATGACATTGAACCGTGGAGACCGAGGAACAGCAGAGAGTGAAGGTGGAAATCCTGATTAATACACACATGACTCGAGAGATATTCAATACATATTTCCACTGTATTTGTAAATATTTAAATGTATTACATCACCTCCGCACATGCAACACGAGCTTCTCATTTCTTCAGGGTGAGGAGGACTAACCAGTGTGTTTGGCAAACCACAGCTATCTTGATAACCCGATTGGCTGGAGAGGGCAAACTTCCCAAAATCCAATTAAGAGCAGGATAAACCTGCTCACGCTACCTTACACACTGATTAGCATCAAAGACAAGCTTGCAGAGGAGAAATACAAGTATATATAGTATTTTACAAAACGTTTAACCCTAATCAATATACAGTGAAAGCCTGCTTTGTTTTGGACTCAGGGTCACATGTGTAGAAGGTAAGCTAGACAACCACATGTTATCTATTGCATCTGACATTATAACAGATAAACACACCTTTTAATTCATTTCTTACACTTCTGTTGTTGTGTTTAGGGTTTTAGAAAAGCTAACAAAAACACACTGCCTTCCAAACTCTTTAAATGCAGAGCTGTGAGGAAACAAGGGGTGTTTTCCCTCCAAGCTCCACCCGTTTAATTTATTTTTGTACTCTCCTTGGTGGACTCTGAATCAACAAGGCCAGTAAAAGAGGTCAATGGGAGAAGTCTGAATAACAGAACAGTATAAGTACCTTCTAATAAACTGAAGTGTACAGATTACAGTTTGGACTCTTGCACCACATGTTCAACCTCAAACGGAGGTCCAAGATGGCCTCCACAAAATATACAGAATCGGACTCAATTTGTGAAAATATACCCACATACATGCATGTTGTCCTCTTGGGACGATACACAGTGAGTTCCTCAAACACAAGCGCATGACACGAGATCATGAGTTTACTGTCCAAGACACCAGCGGAAAAAATGCAGAAAATGCTTACCGAGGCACATTATCTTCTAAAATAGTGCATGCTGTCTCACAGAACACATCTAAAAACTGTAAAATAATGAAATTATCATAATCAAATCTGAGTATAGCAGCTTTTGCAAACCATCTGCTGTGAAGGAGACATTTTAGAGAGAAAATAGACATTTTAAATTAGCCCGATATAGAAAAGGCTGATGTACAATATATTTAGACTGTATGCTTACATGCTGTGTTTGCACTGCAGAAGCTGCAGGGTGGGAAAAATTTATATCTATTTACATTTTAATCCAAAATTAAACATGGTTTCACAACAACAACAAAATCTAGCTTGAACCTTTTTAACTCAGACTTTAAAAATGTCCTGGATTAACGTGTAAGGCTTGTGTGTATCCTTGTTCTTCCCTTTTACAAACTCTCCATGGACCTGATAACCCTGACAAGTGTGTGTGTGTGTGTGTGTGTGTGTGTGTGTGTGTGTGTGTGTGTGTGTGTGTGTGTGTGTGTGTGTGGTCCTCTGTCTCATGCCACAGGTAGTGTTGGACATATTTGCTCCGTGGTTAATCAATTACAGGCCTGTCGGACCAAGAAAAGAACAAGCCAACAGCCAAAACTCTTCCGTATTATTCCCCTTGTGGACTCAAGTCTGATATATATCACACTAACTTTGATGTTTCAGATATAATCAGGAGATAAGATGGCTTCTGTCCAGTCTAGCATTCACTGATTATATTACTGCGGTGATCAATGGCATTAGTCAGTTACTTTCATGATTGTCTTGATTAGAATTCTTCATACTATTTTGTATTAAACCAGTTGAATGATGTGCAATAAATGGTCTTACATAACTCAAATACGTAGACAACAATATATTAACTGGCAGAGACATGTTTGATAAAAAATAACTAACCTATGAGTAGGTTGATAAGCAGTAACAATACATGGTTTAACTAAGAGTGAGTCACACACACACACACAGACTGTTGACAGTCTGTGTGTGTGTGTGTGTGTCTGTGTGCGTGTCTGTGTGTGTGTGTACAGTATGTTGTGAGTATCCACATCATTTTGAAAAGAGTAAGAAAAAGGAGGAGAGCATCATCATGAAGTAAAGTTTGTCCCTGAGGGTTCAGCAACCAAAGATGAGGAAAAATAACGCAATCCAACAACACAATGGGTTTTTGATAAAAGATAAAGCATCTTAGACTACAAAGAGATGGAAGAAGTTTGTCCAAACTGTGGGGATTTAATGCTGCTGATGTTGTAAAAGTCAATATGAAATAAACATGCAAATGAATTTCATCTTTATCTAAATTGAAATGCATTTATTTGTACTTGTTCATTATTATCACATTACAGACTACCGATCTAGACAAATGCATGACTTTTAGAAGCGACACCCTCATCAGTATTATGTCACACATAATGGATGTGGGGGTTAAAGAGGGCATTCACAATGAATGAAAAGATGGAGTGTGGAAAGAGTGATGAGAGAAGAGTGATAAAAGGTAAGAGGACAGAGGGAGAGGATTATTTGAGCAGTGTGCGGAGAGAAAGCGCCTCGTCCCTTATCATGGATAAGCAAACACCCCACATCGTCTGGAGTGACATCATTGTCCCTGAGAATCAATAACCAGCCACTTCCTGTGCAGCGGGAAAATCGATGACTCTGTACACTAGATTACCTATCTCTGCCCACTCACCTGAGGAGGCACACACAAACACACAACTAGTGCACACACTGTAATGCAGAGCACATACATGGGGAGCATTAACAGAAACAATCCCACTGTCACAGTTTTTGACCAAGGGGAACAGTATTTGTGCGGCTTCAGTGCGGAGTCAGCCCATTATGGGATTAGTGGCAGCCACAGCGCGGTGTGGGCCCTCTGTTGAAGTCTACAGGGGATAATGGTGATGCCAAATCAGACTTCTGACAGGTTTCCCACACAAACACACAACTTCATATCAAAGCAGCATGGCTCAGCCGCAAATCTCCCACATCACCCTGTTTTTCTCAGGCGCTTTTGTCAACCTCTAGTCTCAACCTACAGTATATCATAATCATCAGTGCTCAACAGTAACTTTTAAAAAGGCATCAGCTTTTGTTTGCCGAAACTGAAAATATGATTGCCATTTTGAGTCACCATATATGTTGAGTATTTAAGATACTATGCAGTTGCATGTCAGATTAATAGTGAAAATGTGACATGTACCGTAAAAGCCGGGTTACAAGCCGCTACTACCGTCGGTGGTTGTCCCCGCTGTAGCAAGCAAGCTAGCGCTGCTGCTAGCTCCCCGCTGCTGCTGCCCTGCCCAAGTCGGGCGTCGAGCCAGGGCTGGTCCCGCTACCTTCGGTGGTTGTCGGGGAGCTAGCGACAGCTAGCGGAAGTTAGTGGAGAGCTAGCGGAAGTTAGAGGGGAACTAACAGCAGCGCTAGGGGCACCCACCAAACGTAGTAGCGGCTTATACGTACATGTCATACTTTTGTATGACAAATTTCTCAAAATGTTGGCAACCTGACAGCCCTTACTGTCGAGCCCTGATATTATTATGCCATAAAGGTTGGGTTCAGGGTTAAACATGTAATAAAAACTAATAAGTGGGGCCTATCAACATCTTGAACCACACACAGGCATTTGGCATCATTCAAGGAGCTCCTCGTAAATGTTGTCACCCCCGAACGAGCGGCTATGTGGTATGAGCTTTAAGCACCATTGACAAAACTGAAGCTGGATTCGCTCACAAGATTCTTTCATTCACGCACGAAAAAAAAAATGTTGTTTTCCTGGCTAAAGGTCGAGAAGGAAAAGTTTAGCGTCCCGAGCACGACTCTTAGATAGGCGCCGTTCTCCTGCCAAGGCGAGCAGTGGAAGAGCAGGCCGCTAACTGACCGGCCTGTAGGGGGACAATGAGTAACTTAGTACAGTCCCACATCACCTGTGAGAGACAGAGGGTGTGACAGGAAGGACAGCGAATAAGAGACAAGATAGAGATGGAAACAAAGTGTCAAACTTTAAAATCACACAAACGAAATTAGTGTGTTTCTGTGTGATCAGAAAAGTTAAAAACAGACTTGCTGCTCTTCATTTCAAATGCAGAAAAGAGAGAAGAAGAAAAAAGTGTGTTAACTTCCTGAGGTGACGAAGATAAAAATGCATTTGCTAAGTGGGTGTATTTTTTTTTCCTCCACAGACTGGATCAGGTTTCATCCTTAAAAAAAAAATGGCTTGTTTGGTTAGCCACAGCAGATCTTTCAGTATTTGTTTTGGGCAGGTAAAACATAAACAGTAAGCTAACATTACAACCTTCTCATCTTCACAATGCACTCTTTGTTGGAGCACCGTCTGTCTGTCTGTCTGTCTGTCTGTCTGTCTGTCCACGTCATGCAGAGACTCCAAATGCCAAGGAAAAAGCTCTGCATATACCGTACTTTTCGGGTTATAAGCCGCTCCTACGGCTGATCAGTGTCCCCGCTGTAGCAAGCTAGTAGCGCTGCTAGCTAGCGCTGCTAGTAGCGCTGCTAGCTAGCGCTTCTGCTGCTACCGGCCACTGCTGCTGCTACTGCCCGCTGCTGCTGCTACTGCCCGCGTCCCCTCTGCCCAAGTCGGGTGTCGAGCCTGGTCCCGCTACTTTCGGTGGTTTTCAGGGAGCTAGCGGAAGTTAGCGGGGAAGTGACGGAGCGCTAGCAGGAGCCCCAGCTGGCTACAGCGGGGAGCTGTCGGGGACACTGACCGAAGGCAGTAGCGGCTTATAACCCGAAAAGTACGGTACCAGCATGGCCAAGATGGGCTTCAGGGTAACAATGGTCACCAGTCAGTCACTAATCACTTGCAGATATTCTGGCTACATAATGATAAAACAATATAAATGGATCAGATTTTTATTTTTTAAATCACATGCAATCACAGCAAGACAGTTTCAGACTGACTTTATACTAGTTTTTCACAAAATGTTCATGAAGACTAATAATGAGATGTATAACAATAGTGTGCATGGATATGTGTGTGTCTGTGCATGGATGTGTGTGTGTGTGTGTGTGTGTGTGTGTGTGTGTGTGTGTGTGTGTGTGTGTGTGTGTGTGTGTGTGTGTGTGTGTGTGTGTGTGTGTGTATGCATGGATGTGTGTGTGTGTGTCTGCAAGTGTGCGATCATGCACATATGTCTGGAGAGGAAATCTATTCTCTTGATGCACCGGAGCAAAGTTTTGGCCTCCAGCCACGTAAATCTCTGACCCTCCACTAACCCGACTGTAAGAGCGAGTCAGCTTGCACGGCGCAGGACCGTCCGGCTGGATGAGGGTGCGCTCTCTCTACGGCACTCCCACAGGAAAGCTTCACACAATACTTGGCTCCCCTTGAGGTAGACACACACACACACACACACACACACAAAGACTGATTAAGACAAACTTCTACACTGACACATAAAAAGTGCACAATCCCTCTCACATATGTTAAATGTACTAGCTTGCGCACACACACACACACACACACACACACACACACACACACACACACACACACACACACACACACACACACACACACACACACACACACACACACACACACACACACACACGACAGTGGAACTGTGCCATAAGGGAAGGCTGTTGTCCAGTCACTGGGCAACTGGGGCAGCAGATGGTCATCTTCCCTTCCACTAACACCAGTAAGAAGGGAGGGGTGAGGGGTGAGGCACGGCAGAGTGGTCTCCGTCTCTGAGAGAACACCTTTCACCAAGTACATGGGAATGACTCAGCCATAACGCATAAAGCAAATGAGCTGGACACTGATTATGTGCAAGTCTGCACGGAGTTACAGCGCAGAAATGGAAAGTTTACTAAACCCAGATGCGCCGAGTGAAACGCAAGAGAGGGTATTGCTTTTAGTCGTGTTTGAAATGAACGCCACAGGCTGAAACTTAGGTTGACCACAGGCTGAAACTTAGGTTGACCACAAAACACAGCAGAGAGTGAGAGTGAGCTTCAATGCAGAGAAGGCAAAAGTAAGGGAAAGGTCAACTCTGACATGAAGAAGAAAAGAAAAAAAGTAGAAAGGAGGGTTTCATATCCTGTTGACTAGTTGCTGTGTCTGAGCAGAAGAGTGTGTGTGTGTGTGTGTGTGTGTGTGTGTGTGTGTGTGTGTGTGTGTGTGTGTGTGTGTGTGTGTGTGTGTGTGTGTGTGTGTGTGTGTGTGTGTTAATGGAAGAAAAAAACAACAGCCCTGCATTTTCTCCCCCTTATATTTTCTGTAGCGTGTCAGGAGGCATGTTTTGGGGTGGCTAAACCCATAACAACACTCATCTTACATAAATAAAGGACTTATGGGCCGTGGCGGGCCGGCAGATGCGGGAGAGACATGTGAGCCATTTGTGCTCTTGTGTAAAAAAAAAAAAAAGATGTAAAGCACAGAAAACAACTTTGTATGAATGTCCGTGAGCACCTCCTTCAAGAATACGTGTTTGTTTGAGGCAGTTACAAAACAGTGGAGAGGCATGAGAGAGGGAAGAGTCGGAGAGAAAGCGGTAAAGAGGTAAAGAGCAGGAGAGGTCAAAGAAACGCAAAGGGCAGAGAAAGTGACAGAGCAAACAGGGAAAGTGGGACAAGGGAGAAAGAGCAAACCGAACAAGAGAAAGGTAACCGTTAGTGGCGATAGTGGATCAATAGACGTCGAGGGAATACTGTACGTTGTATGTTGCATGGATTAGATACGTAACCTCATTTTCTGTTTACCTGACACACTAGTTCAGCCAGTCCAAGCCTATACCCTCAGTGTTTTGCGTCAAGTGGTTTACTTCTGGCCTGTCAATCAATACTTGCTTTTCTCCACTGCTATTCCTCTCCTGTCTTCCCTGTTCCTCCACTCCTTTGGCAATTTGTTTCCCTGTTGCCTTTCATCATTGGCCTGAAGCAGTCCCTGCCCCAATCGTTGTTTTCGTCAATGAGAGAGTTAAAAACAATGTGATCAAAGCAGGATTCACAGCATGCCTGAGGACCAACTGACGCATTTAGTCGTCTCAGTGAAAAGCAGCTCGGGTCATGACTGTGTGTGTGTGTGTGTGTGTGTGTGTGTGTGTGTGTGTGTGTGTGTGTGTAAGCAGATAGTTAAATTGTTAAAAAGATGACAAATGACTGCAATAAGTGCCGGATAAGAGTCTTTTACTAGTGTGTTTCTAAAGGACATAAAACAAACAGCACAACAGTTTTATTTCTGACGGTTGTCTGGGTTCTAACCAAATCTTTAAGTATTTTTTTTCTCCTTTTTTCCCCTTCCAGTCTTTCCAAGAACGTGATGGTGGATTCCTGAAAAGCCGGGGGCAAAAGTATTACTCAACTTTTTCAACAGACTTTTGCAAAACAACATCGGATGCCAAGTGCCATTACATTTCTTTTCATAGAACTATATAACACATTGGAGTCATTGGAAGTAGTGCAAGTCACATCCTATATTCCCCCCAAACCCTCCCACCTTCAGAACCCCCCTCGTACAAACACAGCTCTGAATAACATGTCTCAGATTGAGAGAGCGAGGCAACAGAGAGCAAAGGGTAAAGGAGTGAGAGAGGCAGTAGGAAGGGAGAAGGAGGGGTTAACCTATATAGTAAGCTGTGCTTTTTTTTCTCTTTTGGGCTCCAAGCAGACTCCACATCAGTTTGATAAATAGCAGGCCCCCTCAAAGCAACAGATGCAACAGCTCAAACCCCAGCAAATTCATCAGCTCTTGGAAAAAAACAAAGAGAAAAGCCCGGAGCCAGGGCCCTCCACGGCTGTTCCACATACTGACAGCCTGCCTCAAGTGGAACACTGCGAGTATGAACAGTGCACATGGAAAACAGGGCCCCTTTATACCACTCTACAGACCCCTCCACTGCAGAGACAACCCAGTTATAGTAGGCCTTCAAGTCCCCAGACTTCACCAGGGAGGCACTTACAAAACAGTGACACCTTCCCCAGCTCAATGGTCGCTGCACTACAAGTTTTCTGGTCAATTTCAAGGGCTTTTGCACCACTTTTTGTTCCTTGTATCTGTGGTTCCACACCGCAATCATTGCAACTTTTCTTTATCGGCTTGTCCTAGTTACAAACATTCCCCCTGTGACGCACAGGCATCTCCCCACGCCGACACTCCTACAGCTGAAATGAGCATGAATAGTTGTGAAAGGACGTCGCAAATGTGTTTTCCACGCCGTTTTCTGTGAACACTGAAAAACACTGGCTTCTTGAAAAGTGATTTTCTCTCTGAAGACAGATTGTGTTTTCTCTTTAAAGCCAGACAGGCCTTTCTTTGGGGGATTGTTTGGTGTTTTGTGGGCTACGTAGGAGAATATTTGCTCTGAAGTGGGGTTGTGCAAGTTGTTTTGTTTGAAGGAAATCGAAGGAGACAAACAGTGGGTGATATATTTAGGGACAAAGTTTGCATTACGAGGTAGGAATGCGGTGTTTGATTAAGAGCATTGATGCAATCAGCACTTTTTTTGTGTGATATTTGGATGTGGGTGCAGAGGCCAGTCATCTCTCCAAAAGTCAGCTGTCTATGGGACTAGACTGACACGGTTATGGAAATAATGTTATTTAAAAACACTTTGAAATATATCTGCAGCGGCAGCCAAGAGTGACATAGTTTGTCTGCATCTTAAAAGCCACATGACAATTGTGTTTCTGTTTTTGTCTCCTGGTTGCTTTTCACATGATCTGCTTTTAGAAATGCCCCAGACTTCTTCCCGTTTTGTTTCGCCTCAGTCTGGTTTTTATGCACTGGATGTTCCATTTAATAATAATAATAATAATAATCTTTCCCAGTGAACCATAAAGGAACTACTGCTCTGGCATGCAAGACATCAGCCCTACCATAAATTCACCAGCTATCTCTTTTTGACTGACTGTGTGTGTGCGTGTGCGGGTGTGTGTATATTTCCCAAAGTACTTCACAACAGCTCAGGAGTGGATTCTACCACACGAGATAGGGGTCAGGTCCTCTTATCAGACGTGGTTACCATGGCAAACACACACACACATGGAAACAGTCTCATGACCTCAGACAGGCCAAAGACTCTTCCAGAGGGTCAACGTACAGCGACATTGACCAGTGATTTAAAAATGTAAGCCTGATCCCGTCTGTCCTTTTATTCACCGTCAGCATTCACCTTCTATAAAAACGTATTGGTACTGATTTTGTAAACGGGCTGCAATGAGATCTATTGGGCGAGCTGCTCAATGGCGTCCACTTTAAAGTGCTAGTTTTTGCCCTGACCGGCTCTGGTTGTTTTTTATAAGTGTCAGATATTAAGGGAAGAGCCTCAATGCGAGCCACCAGAGTTTGTTGTACAGAATGCATAGCTTATTATCTAAAAATGTTTCAATGTCATGCCTGAATATTTTTGAAGGTCTTTGAATTCGACCGCCCCTATTAATTTGAGCCAGAGTATTACAGATATTCATATTTCACAACAAGACTTCTGCTTGAGCAAGCAAAAACATTTGTTTCTCTCTGAAGGGCTTTTCAGAATGTTGTCAGACACTCATAATAGCAATCTGACCCTGTGAGTGACAAACAAGCACTTTTATTGAACTTAACATTACAACAGTGGCCAGTTACAACGTTCTCCCTCAATGCTGGTCCTTTTCCAAAATATGTTGTAGTCACTAAGACTAACAAACATGGGAAAATACAGTGGAGACAAAAGGTTTGTCTATACCTTTCCCTTAATCCGGTCTGTTTGTATTCAAATAAATACAGGAAGCCATCGATTTCAAAGACCACGAAATCAAGGCACAAAAACATGGGAGCATGTTGAAAAATACCAACATTTCCCTTTAAGACTGACTATAGAATATTTTCTCCAGAAAGCCTGCAAGTTGCACAGAATTTGTTTTATCTTTTGCAAGAGCAGCAGTTTTCAAATGTTGTGTGTCACTGTAATCATTGCTACTTTTCTTTATCAATAGTTTTAGTTACAAACATTCCCGCCGTGACGTCAAGGCATCTGCCCACGCTGACACTCCTACACCTGAAATTATCATACAGCATGGAAACATATCTTTATCATTGTATTTATTAACACTGACTACGCATTCAGTTTGCATCTAAGTTTGCATCTTGAACTTTACTCAAACAATGCAGTTCATAACACTATTGGCTCATATCCAGTGAACGACAGGCATTCTCTCTTTAACAAAGATTACAAAACGGTAAAATAAGCCGTGACTGGTTTAATACCAGCACAACAACAAGCAGCCAATAAGGTCTGCAAGGGTCAAAACAACAGCACACAGACAGGAAGCAGAAACATTCCTCTGTGTTGCAAGAAAATTGCCATTTCATCAATGATGGAGAAGTGCTAACCACATAAACAAGAACCAGATTTCCTTACTTTTTTTTTTTTTTTGTTGCCACGTCCTAGAGGAGTCTGAGCCAGCTCTCGGCAGGTATCAGTTACAGAGGACAAAGTCTGGTCAGGTGGGACTGATGCAAGAGGTGGGAGAGCAAAAGAACCCCAAAAAGAGAGATTACAAAAATTCAAAGTGAATAGAGACAGGCTGGTCTGTGACAAGATTTTCACAAGCGGTGACATCACTGTGTGGGAAAGTTACTTCATGTTTTTTTCTTATCGGCCTCTGACCTCAGAGGTTTTGGGGCGATGTTTGACCACACAGAGCGAGGGTCACATGAAAACACTGCAGAGAAGCCCTGTGCCCCATTTTACGTGTTCACCGTCATCAACACCTGCTTGTGTTGCATGCACACTTGTGTACAGAGACACACGCCAACACACACAATCATACACAGTGGATTTCATGAAGTTGGAAGGCGAGAAGGAAGCCTGACCAAGATTGTGGCAGCGCAGGAAGGAAGTGGAACACACCCCTGGATCTGAAAAGGAAACAGCCAGGAAAAGAGGACTCTGACAGGACACACACACACACGCACACACACACACATAGATATTGAGAACATTACATCTCCATGGTTATGAGCTTGAACACTGACCGTGACATACATTTAAGAAGTGTCTCAATGGAACACACACACCAGTTAAGAAATCAGAGTCAGAGTTGTTGCTCCGGGTGTTTCTCACAGGCGTGTTAATGGACATGTCACTAGAGCTGCTCCCAATATTCCTCCGCTGCCTCACAACTGCAGGGTCAAAAGAACGACGTGTCCCCTCGGGACAAGTCCTGGTCTGTGTGCGAATGTGTCGTACTGCATGTTAATGTGTGCGTGTCACTTAACCTGGAGTCGACACTGTGCTGCACAGTCAGTAATGATGAGCTAGTTTCATCCAACACAAACAAACGATCACCAAAGCTCGTTAATTCTAGATAGCAGCAGGAGAGTTTTATACCTTCATGTCAGATGTACTGGAGTTTCGGAGCAAAGACATCTGGAGGTATCCGTCTAATGGATGCGGTGTGAATGATCGTGCACTGGTGTCATGCAACAGCTCTGAAACTTTAGGACCTGAGACTGAAAGAACTCTCGGCTCATTTATAAATTATTATGCCATGAGAAGGCTGTTTTACTGACTTTCCTGCTAATATGTTCTTAGTCAGGTACCTCTGTTTTTACTGTATACCATAAATGTAATGGATGTTACTCAGAGTGAAGAGATGTAGATATTATTGTGCATTAGTGGCACTGGAAAAAAAATTGAGAGTTAATTCTTCACCTTGGAAATAGCAGTTTGACAAGATAATCTTAACACAAAGTCCACTTACTAGCTTTTAAAGTGTAAAAACTATGGGGTGTTTTGGTAGTAGTTTGGTAGTCATTGAGTAACAAACGACTACAACTCCTCAAAATGTCCTCAAAAAACTGTCAGTAAATAGTTCAAAACTCCAGCCACTTAAGAAAACAGTAAGATGCCATTGACTGCATAGAAATCCAGAAACACACACACACACACACACACACACACACACACACACACACACACACACACACACACACACACACACACACACACACACACACACGGGTCCGTTTACTTTTCAATAACTTTGATTACATCATAAACTGTGACAGCAGGAACTTCCTAGCATCTCATTTCTGAGCTTTATTGAAATTAGTGTTTCAACCACTGAGTTCACAGAAGACACAATGCAAGCAGCCGCTGCCAAAAAGTGAAGGTCTTTAAAATGACATGCACGTGTGTGTACGTGTGCGTGTGTGTTTATCAGCGAGGCATTTTCCTGATCTTTGCTGCGTAGGGGCCTTGTCCAAAGCAGCTGTGCGGGCTATCAGCCAAAATAACCACTCACACTCTATCCTATCTCGCTCTGTCTTTTCATTGTCTATTCAGCATCTCCAAAAGTGTGCATGCTTTTTTTTCTTCTTTAATTCCCAGTATCTCACCTCAGTCATCTCCCAAACTCCCTTTCTGCCCATTCTTCTTCTTTCCCTCAGGCTCTCTCTCCCTCTCCCTCTTATGGAGACAACAGAGAGTCAGAGCCACTGACTTTGATAAGGGGAAAGAAAAACTACAACAAAGCCGACCCGTCCAGAAGGCACACAGTTCCCACTGCTCCGTGCGGCTCATGTGCATCTCCACTCTTTGCTTTAGCTTTGTCTCTTTCCTTTTCTCCATATATTTGGCTGTTACCACTGCAATATCGGTGTCCAGTGTTCTTGCCTCAAATTTGTGTGAAGAGGAAATTAAAAAAATATAAACGAGAGGACGTATCAGTTTGGAGCGGTGCAGAATGTCACACCGGAGCGTCAAAGTACAGAAATAAACCCCCTGCAGCATTCACTCTTACCCGGGGGTTACATAACACTGAGGGGGCTGAAGTGGTGAGAGGGGGGTCACATGACTCCCAGCAGGTTGCACCTCAGGTCATTTACCCTGGGAACACAGCTTATAATGTCCGCTGATAGTGTTTATGTTTTGAAAACATCTTCACTGTAATCTGTAATCTGTATCAAACATGAACAAAGTGTTTTTACTGCAACATATTAATTAAAAAAAATATGAACAGTATGTTTCTGGAACTGATTAGGGTTTATCAAAACGTGTTTCTTTTTTGGTGTTTACAGCTAACAGTCACAGCATGTATGGTTTTACTTAGACAGAAAAACACTTCCTGGTTTCACATTTCTCATCATTTTCAGACACTTCAATGCTAAGTTTTAAATTACACTGAAACTAAACCACTGACCATTCAAAGCATAAACCAATTGCTTTGTGATATGATTATATAATGGTCGGCATTAAAATCTACCAAACTCAAGCTTTTACAGAGGCAGCCAATCATTTTCATAATCACAGTCTCAATGCCAAGATTTTGCAAAATGTCAGAAAACAACCACAAGACATATTTTGCAAAAGGCCAATCTCCCCCAAAGTATGAATCAAATCCAATTGTTTTCTGGCTCTTCAAATGTGTTTATGATACCATGAAAAATAAAATAGTTAAATTAAATTAATTTCTTCTCGAAGCATGCAATGCAATTTAAGGTGCTATACTTGTTCTGCAACTAACAATTACATTTTCTCAATTAATTGCTTTATAAAATATCAGAGAAAGGTGAAAAATGTAAATTCCAATTTCCTAAAGCCCAAGGTGACATCTTTCTATTGTTAGTTTTGTCTGACTAGTCTATTACTCCAAAATATATCAATTTCACTAAGACAAAGTAAGACAGCTAATCCTCAGGTGAGAAGCTGAAACTAGGAAATGTTGCTTGAAAACTGACTGAAACAACATAAAAAGAAGACAGCAAACATTCCCGCATTAACACTTTGCACTTAAAAAGCTCAATAATGTAAACAGATTTTGAGCAGAGTCGGAAACTTCACCACTGAGACTTGTTTAACACTGAGAGGAGCTCCTACATTACCTGACAGCAGGAAGTTGGACTGCTATGACTCATCATCTAATATTACCTGGGGCCTGATTAAGTTTCTTGGCTTCTGTACAGTTTGTATAACGGTGTTGTGTCAGCAGGATTCAGCTTAGTGGTTTTGTGGAATTGCTTTATGTAAGCTTGAATCAAAATACAGAATGACTTCGAGTCCACATTCCTCAGGATAGTCTTCAGCCGCTGTCCTCTGTAAACAAGGGAGGACAAGTATATGAGGAAGAAGACATTCAGAGGAGAGCAGCGTCACAACTGTCCATGTGTGGTGGTGCAGGTCTGGCTTTCATGCTGTAAAGTAACTCCCAACAAGCATGTATTTATGTGTTTGTCCATGTGAGTCTCCATCCAAACTCATGTATATTTGCGAATGTGAATGCAGCCATATCAGCCATGCGGTTTAAGAGGATGAACTCTTTGGCCTTCACCCATCTCCCATGCCCTCCGTTTCCTGCTCCACCCACCCCGGACGGCCCAAGGATTAGCTAGTGGTCGCCCCACTCGGCCTATTCTCTCTCCTCTGTGTATCTCTCACCGTCCCTCACAGCTCTGCCACCTCAGCGTTTGGGCTGTTTGGACAGGAAAGCCCTCCGCCAGCTGCCTGGAACAACAAGCCGACCTTAGTCACTGTCAGAGTGTGTGTGTGTGTGTGTGTGTGCGCGTGCGTGCGTGCGTGCGTGCGTGTGTGTGAAAGAAGAAAGAGAATCTGCCAGGGGAGCTAGGTGTGAAAAAGATGAAATAGGAGTGAAAGTAATACAGTGAGAACATAAGATTGATGTGTGAAATGAAATAAGATATCCAAGATCTCAGAGAAAAACTGAGATATATAATGATAATTTATGTACAGTGACATTAGGCAGCGGAGAACAATGATGAGTGTGTGTGTGTGTGTGTGTGTGTGTCAGGACAGCAAAATGTCTCCACAGACAGACAACTAAGGATGTACAGTAAAACTTGATTTATGCTTGACGCAAAGTGACATCAAATCATCAGACGTGAACCTTCTCATGCGGAGAGTTTTAGCCCGTCCTTGCACATCTGACAGGTGGAAACCACGCTCAAACCCAGCCATAGACGTTAGTTTCCGATACATTTCCCCCCTACAGTTTGGGAAAATATTGGTTTGCCGCAAGGAAAAACCTGCACAGAGTATAAATATCAAAGGTTTCCTCGTCATCTTTCCATGTCAGCCCAATGTCTGTGCGACCGTCCATGAGGAAAGTATAACTGAGGCTTTACTTTTCTTTAGTCTAAACTACAGTAAATAGAAACACTCAACAGGATCATTGTATGTGGTTTATTTAGGACCGACGCAGTTACTCCGTTAATTGTCAACAGGGAGTACAACAATCCCTGTACATTAACATAAGCATGACATATTCTATCACCATGATTTTGGTTTTGATAGAATGTAAATACCTATGTTGAAAGAGCCCAAAATAAAAGTCCAAAATATGTCATGCTTGATTTTCAAAGGAAAAAAATGCTGCCAATAAAGATGATAATGTTCATTTATTGATTTACTGGTGCGTTTAGGAAAGACAACTTACTAACTAGCTATCAACTAACTAACTGACTATTAACTGAGTATCAACGGACTATAAACTAAGTGGCTATTGTGCCACTAAAAGCAAGATTCCAGCGATTGAATATTGCAAAGAGTGGTCAAATCAATGCAGCAGACGCTGAAATACCCTGATGTTAGTCCCGAGTGTGAATCCCCCTTCCTTTTCATAATGCAGCGTGATGATGTCATCCATGAGACACACCCTGCCTGATGAACACCCATATCTTTAAAAGTCAGAGCCCCACTGCTGGTTCCAAAAAAACAAGATGGAGGCGCTTAAAACATCGAACTCGAGGCTTCATACCGTAGTCCACAAACCGTTGAGTGACATCACGGGAACTACGTACACTTCTTGTATGCAGTCTATGGACAACACAGAATGGATGCTCTTGGGCTTGGTGTAACTATATTCTTCGGCAACTAAATGTAGATACAGTATCACACACAGATGTTGAAACCTTGGAGAAACTTCCCCCCTGTGGGCTCAGACAACCTTTTACCCACTCGTACTTCCTGTGTGGGGTAGCACACTCTGAACCTCACTTCCTGTGAAAGACACATACTTTCCCTTGCAGCTTTTTCAGCATCAATATTCCTCTTTAAATCAATGTACATTCTTCTTCTTCTCTCCTTGTCATATCTGTTTATTTGTGTAACAACTGGTTCACGCGCCTGTTATCTCTCCATCTCGCCCTCTGTAAGGTAGTGAGTATATTGACATCAAACTGGTTTGTGGAAATCTGCCCAAACACAGCACCTCACTTCATCAACCGCCACCTTTCATGCAGGGCAAAACCCATCTGTTTTTTCAAGTGGCTTTGTGCCGTGAGGCCACAGCCACATACCCCACAATGACAGAGGAACTAGTTTGAACCAGTGAGGACTGTGGGCTCCAGCCAATGAACACTGCACAGACACAGACCACATACTGTACACACCAGTCTCCTCACACATGCACACAAATATACGTTCTATCATGCACCTCATGTTGCACACACTCAGACATGATTGCTGTTGCTGCGATTTAAATTACTTTCCCCCCCCCCCCACGTCACAGAGTCAGTTGCACGTTCACAGACTCACGCATATGGGAGCGATTTAGCCAGAGCGCTAAACATTTGCAAGCTTGCTGCACGACAGCTCCATGAATGGTTTACCAGTTAGCTTATACAAGTGTAAAGCTCTGCGTCTGTTTGCAGTCACACTTTTATGTATGTACAACTGTGACTTATGTTTGCATCATTCTGTTAAGTGCTGTAACCTTTCAATTCTGAGTAAACTGACCCAGTGGCAGGAAGGACATCCCGTACAGGGAGCAGGAATGCTCGCGCACTTTCTGTAGCCACAAAAAAAACAGAGCCTGTGTATGTTCAATGTGTGTGCAATGTGTGTTCAGCAGATGATTTATGCATCTGCAGGTACCTAATGTTTGTATAACTAGCTTTATGGAGGGGAGAGATAAGCTCCAAAGTGCTGATTTGAGGGGGATACCCCCGCACACAAGGACACAATACATTTAAAGAAGCTTACAATTGTTTGTTTGTATTGAATTTGTTGCCATGAGAATGTGTCCAGACAGGAAAATGAGACACATGGAGCTATACGATATCTTGACACAGCATGCCTGAACATGTAACTCACAGATAAACAGACTTCAGCAGTCTGCTGTTGGGGGTGACTCGCGGTGAAATGAAATATGATATATGCATCATATGTACGCTGACACACACAACCACAACACTTGTTTACTCATCCGTGGCATGTGTATCAGACATGACTGACATGACTTTGACAAAACCAGGGGGAAATAATGCCGCTTACATGTCAACATTTGTAAATGGTCCAAGGGGGAAACCATTGACTAAACCTGTCCTCCAAACATCGGTTTTTCAATCATGACTTTCAACAATAACTATGTACAATTAAGTCTGTCAAGCTTTGGCGTTTCCTCAACACAACGCAGCAGTGAGTGTGGGGCAATAGTGAGAGTGATACTCCGTAAACAACAAGTTAGATGGTGTCATTTTTTTGGTCTTTCCAAAATCCCAAACACAGAAATTAAAGTGTAAACAGAGTTCACACAGTGCATCTGCTCTTATGTAAGCTACTACCAACAGTAGTAGCCTAACGATGCTTCCAAAGTAATGGGTGGTATAACCGAAGCCAACTACATTGTTTTGTGGGCTATAAGTAACTTGTGCACTTTGTCTTTTACTGCATGGGCGATAGACCCGGGTGCTCCTATAGTAGGGTGACCAGATTTGAGTTTGTGAAAAAGAGGACACTTCTTCGCGGGGTGGGGTAGTAGTGTATAGCATGCCGCATATGAATATACCGGTATGTGAATGCATACAAATGTCACAAATGAAATGACTATATGAACATCTGTTTATTGAACTTTAACAAAATTGGTTGGCGTGAATGAATGTGAATGAACCCTGGAAAAACATGGAGACCGTTGTGTGTCTTTCTCATTGCCTCGTCCACAGTGCGCCCTAATTACTAACTGTATCCTTACTATTTAGGAATCAGAACAAACATACAGCTTTAATTTTTGCATTCTAAATATGTAGCAGCATTACAAGTCTTCAGTTTTATATCCAACCCTGGAACAAAAACACAAACAGTGTGTTTGCTCAGTGAGAGCAGGTGAACAAGGTGAGCTCTGTTCTGGCAGCCTGAACATCAACAAGAGAGCAGTTGATAAAAATGTGTCAACCTGAAGAGTGTCGACAAACAAATGTGACATAAAGAGAGGGGCGTGGTTTGATAAAAAGGTGGTTGAGTCCCCCCAGCTTGTGTCATAGGATGTTTAGAGGCGTGTGTGTACGCAAGTGACCTTCATATTAGTAACCCTCACCTTCTCCTCAAGCTAGTGCCCGAGGTCACGAATGCCTCTGAGCACACCAAGACACTCGTCCTCAAACACAAAGACGAACACACGCACAAATACACACAGTGAGATGTTAAGCAAGGAGTGGATGGATGCTGCCATGCTTTCAGCTTTCATAAGTAGCACACATCTCTGGTCTTAATCCTGCTATTGAACACACTCTATACACACACCTTCAATGCACTGTTCAAACATACCTACATACTATGGCGGCTACAGTATCTTTGACCTCAGACAGCCCTGGGAACTGTGGCCAAAGGACAGTCATCTTCATAGCCTGCAGTGCACGACCCAAATATACTCGTGAGGATAACAACTTTGCCTGTTCAACAGTTTAGAGTAAATGTGTGCACAAAAAACGCCAACAAATTAGGTTTTACATCAATATAAATTGGTTACTTGAGGGTTTTGGACTGCTTGACATACAATTTGAATTGTTCATTAGGAAGAAACTATTTAAAAGTGTATACTATTTGTACAAGGTGACCAAATTTGAGAAAAGTCTAATGTAATTTACTTTAGTTATTTATTTATGTTTTACTTGCATTGTATGGCTTTTCAATTTGTTAATACAGAAGGAATAAAAAAAAATATTGTCAGCGGGCTAATCAGTACACTCATACAACTTAAAATATTTATTTTTCAGTTGCGCCCTTGTGATGGGTTTTTAAGCGGTCCACTTTTCCCATTTTTAAAAATGCAACTTTTCCTGGACCATTCCATTGAACTTTAACAAGATATCTGCCCATACGTTATATATAGTTCCTCATGTAGAGTTACCTAATCTTGGTTGATATCAACGTCTTGAAGAGCACACGCTCTCCCTGAAACCAGTAAACACAATGGCTAAACTTTCACTTCCAGAAAATGTAGAGAACTTTTTGTACATCTGAACTGAGAACACAAACATCGTAAGCTCCTCCTACATCCTTGGCATCTGTGATATAAAAAAAAAAAAAAAAAAACTCCAGACACAGACCCACCTACTGAAACCATCTGGTTTGCTTCAACAGAGAGTGATACTGTGTGATGCACTCCCCGCTGTCTCCATGTCACACAGTGTGTAACATGTGACGAATGGCATGTATGCTTTACCCGTAAGACAGCGCTCATGTATTTAAAAAAAATGAAAAACCCAAGTCACTTATAGCTGCTGTTGATGATAAACTGGCTCTTTTATAGCATGCAAGGGCGGGCCTGACCGCAGAAACATGTTGATGTGATTACCAGAGATAAAGATGTCCTTTTTCCTCCATCACAACAAATAATACATGCAGTTGCTGGTCAACTTTATGGGATGGGCTTCTGGCTCGTAAACGGTGTTGACAAAATTAGGTTAGCCTGGTTGTGATTTTCAGGGGGCTCAGCACAAAGAGACACACACACACACACACACACACACACACACACACACACACACACAAAAACAAACAAACATCCCAGTTTCCTAGAAGGTTCTGAACAAGATCCAATGGAAGTGTTCCAGAAAGTACATGTAACTCCACCTCCTCCCAAAACACATCCCCTCTGTTACTGCACATTGCATTCGCAATCACACCCCAACCCCAATATCCCCTTCCTCCAACCGCTCCTCCTCACTTTCTGGCTGCACATAAACAGATTCTAGAGGTGTGTCTCCTCTCAGCCAATAGCAGCCCTCTCGAGCGGTGCATCCGGGCCAATCACAGCGGCCGGTGGGAGGAGCCTTCTCTCCTGTTAACGGCAGTTGTTGTTTTGCTGCTCTGTGTTTTCTGCGCTCGGAGTGATGGATGGAGGGTATAAAGAGGAGGTCAGGTCAGGCATTAATAGGCTTTGAGTGCTTTCCCACAATTAGGTGGGGGCTAATCCCAAATTCACAAGTGTATGTGTGTGTGTGCATAGTGCGCACACACACACACACACACACACACACACACACACACACACACACACACACACACACACACACACACACACTTTGTTTCACCCGAGAACTTTACAGCATTTACATGCTCTTTATCATTATCTATCTCACGCCCTCCCTCCCTCCCCCTTCCTCAAACTCACACAGACCAGACTTTGTTTTTTGCACATCAACATCATTTACATCTCCCCTCTCTTGCTCTCCACCTCTCTCTCTCTCTCTCCCACAGCCAACATCAGCACAAAATAGAAGATGAAAATAAACTGTTCCAGTGAAAAGTTGTTTTTTGTTAACAATTTCACTATACCAATAGTACAAGATGTACTGAACAGTTGTTGTTTTGTTTTCAAACAGCACAAGAGATAGAAAAAAGAGGGACTACAGGTTTCATGCAGAAAGTCACAAACAATCAATAGAAGGAAAACATTCATGACTTGTTTCTCACTTTTCAGTCTTCATCTTCAGGCCAGTGTTGCACAATCAAACAACCAGAGTGTTGTTTGCAACACTCTAGTAACGTCTCAAACACGGCCCTTATCGAGAGAAGTGTAACCGCTCAGACTTCCTGCGATATCAGTGGTAATAAAAAAGGGTTAGGTTTAACAAAAAGCATCGTTGTGAGCAAATCAGACGCCAAAACAAGCTTGTGAGTTTGACTCGGCATGAACACCCCTTTATCTGCCCCCCCCCCCTTCTTCCCACGTACACGACGAGGGAACACTTGTGAGACAAGTGAGTGACGACAGCATGTTTGGACGAACGTCCCGGCTGAATGGCCGCCTTCACACACCTGCGTTCAGAAACATGCAGAGACATGCGGTATTTCACAGAGGTTCTACGACTGATCTTTTTTTCCTTCTTCACCCACAAATAGCCGAGTCCTGCTGACCCATATTCATACGATTCAAAGTCGTTTTAACAGCAGTTTACTTATATACAAAACAATTCAAGACCGGTGGTTGCACCTTTAATGCCATATCTGTTACATTATTATTATACTGCAATTCGCTCATCAGCAGACAGATTTGCTGATGAGCTACTATTGGCTGGCCTATAATTCTTACTCTTTATTTTAAATATCATGGAGAAATCCCAACCGCCATCAAAATTACCTCTTCAAATTGATCGCTTTGTTTTGACCAACAGTGAAAAATTAAAAATAAATAAAAAAGATATTACATTTACAAACAAAAGTAGAAAATGGTCACGTTTGTGAAGCAGAAAGCAAAGAATAGTCACCATTCTTACTGGGTAAATGATGGCCTGCTCCATTAAATTAGAAGCGGACATTAAAAATACATGCACACATAGACGCACACGTGACACGGTACATGTCTGCCAGACAGCAATTGACTTAGTATATCTAGCAATGTACACAAGCTACAACGGCCAAACAAACAGAACAGCCTGGATTTCACTGCAAGGGAGCGCTGCAAAGAAAAATAAGCAAAGCATCCGGACCAAGATAAGCAAGCACAAAGAACTGACAAAGAAAATGACAGATGGGCAATGCACTGAGAGAGGAACACTGGTTGTGTTGACATGTTTGATTACTTGTGAAGTATAGCAAATTATGTGTAACGTATGGGAAGAATTGGGTCATCTATACACCAACCAATTTATTTATGTAGGCCATTTTAGCCGGACGGCAACATCAGATCAGCTGCAGCATTTAACCTCAATAAATATGAGTCTGACTGATTTTAAGAGCATGACTTGCCTTGCTCATTGAGAAAACATGTTACACAAGTTCCCAAACTTCACTTGTTTGCTTTCTCTCTTGACATCACACCATGCCCTGAGCTGTGTAAAATTAATGACAACAGTTCCTTATGGAGTTCCTTTTTTCCTGACGTCAAGTAACAAGGAGTGAGCGAGGGGGCACCGCCACTCCCTTAAAACTAGCCAATCAACGACGGAGAGCACGGCGCTGATGTCCTGAGAGGAGCTCTTGTCCGAATACGATCACACGGGTCATGAGGGGATCTGTTCTCTCAGCAGATATGGACTCCATCTCTCCATTTCTGAGACTACGGTTTGATGTTGGCTAAAGCTGGCATTAGCTCACAGCGTTAAAGAGGGGAGGGAGAACCCAAATGAGCTGACTGAGTGAATCATGGGTTTGTGTATATTTTGTGTTAGTTGGTTGCCAACTTTTGCATGCCTGGTTTCCTACGGGCCTCTGAGTGTTTACTGCAATACGACTAGAAATCTACAGAGGAACGGACAAGGTGTGGCAACCTGCCAGCAAAGACTATTCAGGAACCAGATGGAGAAGTTGTTTTTGTCTCTCTCGCCATCGATCTCCCTATGGCCTAGATACTTCTGTTCTCTCAAGAGTTTAGCAGAGCTTGGCCCCCTTCTATTCTTGTACGTCTGAGCTCCCTAAAAGTCTGTCAAAATCTGTGCTTTTCTTCTCTCCATTTCTCTCTAACTGAGCCTGGTGCTGGGGGGTGGCTTTGTTTTTCTTGAGATCCTTTCACGCAGCCTGACATATATAGATATCTTGTGTTTGCCGTGTCGTTGCATGTTTCCCTCCATTTCATTCCTTTACTGTTTCTTTTCATGCATTCTTTCTGCTATACCTCACTCTACCCATTCATTCACCTACCTCCAGTCCAACCTCTCATTCTCTCTTGCTTGGTCAACAATGGATTGCATTGTTTCCATATATTTCTACTTGTTAAGATCTTTATCTAATGCGCTCTTTGGCCTCTGAGATTATACTTGGTATTTTCAAAGAGTGGCTCATTCTTACTTCATAATTACCATTGGCTAACCCGTTTGAATTACTCTGGTGAAGGCTTTGTTCACTGTTATCTGATGTATTAGAACCTGAAAGACCACATTAAGGACCTAGTTTCTTTACACCTCTATTTTGTTTCCTGGGCCTCTAAATAGACTTCCACAGGCCCTCAGAAAAATTCCATGTTGGCCATTTTCCCCTGTTGTTGACCTGTAAATCAAGCAGTTAATTTTAATAATCCTGTAATTGTGCTAATTTCTCCTGAATTACAGTAAAGTGGAGAACCTCTGCATTACTCTCAAGGACTCTTGGGGAGTTTCTAAACTCAATTTTGAGAACCACTGCCATAATACAGCCATCTGCCTGAATGACTCCTACATTCTCAGAAGGCAAGAAAACATGTTCTGAAACAATAGTGAATGTGCAGCCACATCCATCCAAATCAAAGAGCCTGAAATGTTTCTACTGTCCAATGAAAACACTGAATGTGATCTTCACTGAGCTGAAATAGGAATCAAAGAAGGAAAACAACAAGTAAACAAAACAATATAGTTAAGAGAATTATTTTGAAGTGAAAGACTACTTCATATAACATTAAAATATGTTATAGTGCACAATAAAGAAGGGGGGAAATGTAATATTCTGAATAAAAGACAAGCACAAATGTTTACAAATAAGACTCAATGCATCAAACATAATCAAGAAGATAAACAGCAGTTACAGTTAACTATGATGACGATAAATACAATAAAATACCATTATGCAAATCATGTCAAAACATAATTAAATAAGAAGAGGCCAGACATAAAAAAATTTAACCACACTTTAAGTTCTTAAAACCAGCTATTAAAATAGCCACTAACTAAAAGCAATGTTAAAACACAATTTTCCGAATGCATGAACATTTTATTAACAGACAAAACAAAAGCCTGATGAAAAGTATTTTCCAAAACTGTGTGGTTCTTGTTTTAAGGAAACTGGCTACAGAAAAGAGTCTCATCATTAGTCATTTTCCCATCACCTGGAGGGAGAGAAACAACCGGATTTTCACATTATTCTTAAGGTGGTCAAATGTATTTAAATTGCATGTCATGTGTGAGAGTCAACAAATCTCAATCAAACATCCAAATATCTTCACTGAGGATGAACTTGTAAAAATCAGTTAAACCTAAGATCACCTCTTTTTGCCAATTACTAAAACTAATTTATCCCGATTCAGCTGGAAGAACCAACGAGAAATACACTTCACTTACCTAATGTCTATGGTATATGTTTCATCAAGGTGGCTAAGGCCAATATCTGGAATAATTCAAAAGGACGGGACAACCGCAATTGTTGGTGCAAACAACAAAACACCAGTATTTGCCTACAAGGCTCATGAGTCAGAAGAGCTGAGCTTCCAAGGATCAGTTACATGATGTTTTCAGGGACCAGCTTCCAGTTCCTATCCAGCCTGACTCTTGCAAAACAATACTGAAAAGTATGACACAGATGCTTACACGTACTAGAATGACACGTTACAAAAGTGTAGAGTTGTTAGGTCATGTACCATCAGAACATTCCAGGAGTGTTTTGTGTGTGTGTGTGTGTGTGTGTGTGTGTGTGTGTGTGTGTGTGTGTGTACAATCGGGGGTCTACTAATTCCTCAAGGTATGATGGATGACATTTTGATGTAACAGTATCTCTTTCAACTACTCTGTTGGGACATGCGGTACGATGCGAGTGTGTGAGCATCAGGAGGGTAAACAACTCTTTGCACCTTTAAGATGAAGTTTCCATTCTTGAACTTGAACTTTAAAACCGTTCAACTGTTTAAAAAAAAAAAAAAAAAGGGAACTAAAGCATTTCCTCTTTGACATGTGAGTCTTCTTTTAGTTAGACACAAGAAACAAACATCACAAGTGACAAATCAACAGAGACAGTAACCACACTGGTCGCACGCACGCACGCACACACACACACACACACACACACACACACACACACGCACACACACACGCACACACACACACACGAGGGGCGGAGTGTGAAAAACCTGCAGTCATCCCCCAATTATAGTTCATCTTTAAAACACATATTTTTTTAGATCCAATACAATACAGCCCCATACCTTTGTCCATATTAACTTTCAGCTGTGTTTTCAGGCCACCTTGTGTATGCAAGTCAAATCACTAACTTTGTCTGCTGTTTGTTGCTGAGCAGGTCTCGCCCAGTGGGGTTTTATGGCGAGCAGTGAGAGTGAACCAATACACTAAAGTTGTTGGCCGAAAAGTTAATCAATGAGCTGAAATTCACTGTGAAAGCGACTTATTTCTTTGTCTATTAAGCTTGTGAATATAAGTGAGCATTTGGTCACCATACCAACATTAATAATAACTAAAATGTTATTTAGTGTAAATATTTTTCTCACAGCATCACTAGTCATCCCTTAAAAAACACCACTTTATGTCCGTATGTACCCTTATCAGGTATTTGGTAAAAAATGTTTTGTCAATATCACCACGCCACACTCTTCTGTCAGTCGACTGGAGGATGAAGATGAATCACGAGCAATTAATCTTGAATCTAC
This sequence comes from Myoxocephalus aenaeus, assembly GCA_038501785.1. NCBI lineage: Eukaryota > Metazoa > Chordata > Actinopteri > Perciformes > Cottidae > Myoxocephalus > Myoxocephalus aenaeus. Next base: position 546,208 of record JBAMJR010000204.1, on the reverse strand, counting down.
CACACCTGCCAACAACACAAGTGTGTGGTTGGCAGGTGTGGTAGATCTATATCATCAGAAGTATTTTGCCTCACAGCAAGAGGGTTCGGGGTTCGATTGCCGGACTAGACGGAGCTTCCTTCCGAGTGGAGTTTGCACATTCTCCCCGTGTCAGCGTGGATCCTGTCTGGGTTCCCCGGCTTCCTCCCACCGACCAAAGACTTGCAGCTCAGGTTAATTGAAGACTCTAAATTGCCCGTAGGTGTGGATGTGAGCGTCTGTCTCTAAATGTGCCCTGCGATAGTCTGGTGACCTGTCCAGGGTGAACCCTGCCTTCACCCCAATGTCAGCTGGGATTGGCTGCAGCCCCACCTTGTGCGGCAAGCTGTCACTTTGTATGTGCGTAAAAAGAAGTATTTGCGTTTGCAAATGTGCTTCACTCAAAATCGCACCTTGAGGGACAAATAAAGTAATCTGCGTTGAACGGACTCCCAAGACAAAGCAACCAATGAGGTTTTTTTACCTCAAACAATGTGTTTTATTTCTAAAGACCTTGCCATTATTTAAGTGTATATTCATCTACTTACTTTATTGCCCCTAAAAAAAAAAAAAAGCAGAGAGTCAGCGAATAAACTTCATGATCTGTGTTTTATTTCAAACTTTCTGACAACACTGTATATGCGAGTTTGTAATAAGACACCAAATAACATGGTTATATCCATACTTAGGGCAGACACACGGGCCATTGTGAAGGAGTGTGTTTTCCTACCCTAAATAATCAGGTGAAGTATTTTTTACAAACACTGCATGTCAATCGAACACATGCTGACACACACACACACACACACACACACACACACACACACACACACACACACGGTTTTGGAGGAAAAAAGCTGAGGTCAGAGGTGACCGACTGTGGGAACACGGAGGTCCCGTAGCGTGAAACTGTCACCGTCCTGACAAACTGGCCTGTAACATAAACACGCATACATTCATAAGCTCGGGACAATACCCCCGTGAAGAGAGCACAATACTCCTCCACACTGGGCCTGAAACAATACCACACACGCTGAAACAACATCATAGCCGGGCCTAAGCCAACACGGCACTGGGTAAACTGAAGCAACACCATTTGGTGAGCAGCACCACACAATGCCTGCGATGGGAAACAATCCATCAGGTGCTGACCACAGCTAAGTTCACGTCTCAAAGGGTCTTTGCAAGATTGCAAGATTGGATGAGGTGCACGGAGTGGAACAAGAAAGACCTTGAGAGTATTGTATGTGTCCTGCTGCACGTTTAATGTTTTCTCTCAAGGCTAAATACAGTTAGGGGACTTTTAGTTTACAGCCATTATGGCTGACCAACTCTTAAAACATTTAAACCTGTGTTGTTTAGGGGGGCAAGAATCTAATGTTAACAATTATTTTGATAAAATAATGAATAATTTGTTCTATTTAAAATGTCAAAACAATGAAAAATGTCCATGACAATGTCCCAGACCTCAGGTCTCAGGTGAGGCCTTCAAATTGCTTTTCATTTGTTGTGGTCCAAAACCAAACGAAATTCTGTTGTCAATGATATACAACAGAGAAAATCAGCTAGAACCAGTAAATGTTTGCGTGATAAATTACTTAAATAATCAATCTAGCATGAAAATTGTTTATTTTGTTGATATCTTCTGCTCAAGTCAAAAGCAGAAACATGAAGTTAAATCAATAAAGAATCACAGATTTCCACCTGGATTCAGATTGAACAAAATGTTAGTGGATACACATTATTTTCTGAACAGAAGAAGACAGGAGCAAGTGTCCCTAATATTTTGTTTGTGTATTCCAGCTGGCTAAGCCTGGTGTTGAGCCTTGTGGTTTGTATCCTAATAGGGGCTACCTCAGACTGAGGTCTGGACCGCAGCCACTGGGCTATTCATGCTTTGTGACCTGAGATGTCCACAGATGCCTCTAAAGGCTGCATGCTCACTGCTATAAATCTCTCAAGACCTGTAAACACACAACACACAACACACACACACACACACATTAGCATGCAGACAAAGTCAAGCACACAAACACACACTGGATGAATGCCCAGTGACCGGGTCAAAAGTAAAAAAAATAAAATAATGCGCAGCATTGCATGTATTCAAACCCGTGCATGGAAAATTCCCATCCAGCAACTTGAGAGGGGAGCAGAAGCGGCCATAGACTAGTACATAGTGCCCCCGTGTGTTCACACTGTTGAACTGCAGCTGCTTCAGTCCCTCAATACACTGTGTGAATGATGAAACCACTCAAGTAAAAAGCCAAGCATTAAGAGGATGGAGGATGAAAGGCATATATTGATTTTTTTTCCTCTCCTAATACTGACTCCACTGGACGATAACCTTCATCATTCATTTATGAATTTGATCAAATTAATCCTGAACAGATAGATAAGTTAATAAGATACAAGTCGATAGATGAAAGTGTTCAAGACCAGAAGCCGAGTGCATCAGGCAATGGGGCGACACCATAGGATTGTAGGAGTGTGTGTTTGAATACTCCCTCAGGTTATCCAAACGCCTGCACCAGAGCTTTGGTTTCAGAAGCAAGGAGGACACAATTAAGTCAGAGCACAGAAAAATATATTTATGTGTGTATACGCATTAGTTTAATTGATACATTACAATATTAACCTTAGTTGCCTTAGCTGCTGTTTTTGATTGATGAGAAGTATGAACTGAAAATAAACATATTATGGGTTATTTTAAGGAAGAAGTAGAGGCATTTTTTCATATCTTGGTAGTGCCTTTAGTCTTTCTTTCAGGCTGCCAACCACCTCCATCAATAAAGTAAGGGGAACTACGTATATGTAAAACTGGTTCATATGACGTGTCGGCAAAAGTGTTAAGAGACGTTCTGAATTGCCAAACTCGAAGCTGAGCTAAAAACCTGCTTTCATAGAGAGGAGCAAGACATGCTATTGTCTGTATAGACACAGTTCTGCACTCATGTGGAAACACCAGAAGTGCCAGAAATTGTTGTCTCAAGAAAGAAAGAAAAAAGAGATCTTGGGAGAGAAGTTCAAAACCAGCTTGCCTTTTCACCTCCACACGTTCCCAGATCAGAAAGGTGTGGGAATGGAAACTACACCTTTTGAAATATACAGTACATGGCATTTGGATCTCACGTTCATGGAAATATTCGATTTGATAGAAGGCCTTTTTCACTGCAGACGTTTGGACTAAAAACATGAAAATCAGCCATCATACTGCTCTTACTGCAACTTGTCAACATATCTGCCTTGTATATTGCTACAAGATAATGTAATGCTCTCACAAGATTACTGGGTCAATATATACAGTACCTTTCTCATTGCAGACATTTTGACTTGTCAAAGCACTGGTGTAATTAATAACACAATGATGGATCCGTTCCATTAGTGTCCAGGTAAACTATGTCAGTAAGCAAACATGCACAACACCATGAGATAGGCATCCGTTTTTCAGAGCTGAAAACTTATAAATTAAAGTTGTCTCTATGGATGAACCGGTTTAGGGTAGGCGTTATAGGACGTGGTTACAGCTCATGCACGTAACTGAGGCGGGTTTGTTGCATATCACCTCCCTATTTCTACACTCTCCTTTGTCAAATAAAATGTGAAAATGCCCAAAAATATCTTTAAACAACACTGTGAAACCAACACGATTTCTTTGACATTCAGGCACTTACTTAATGACTTCTGTTTGGGACAGTTAAAAAAGCTTCAGTTTCTACAGGCAACATTAAACCAACAGAGAGAGAAAACAACATAGGAGCTAATGGTGCAGCAGAAGGCTTTACTTTATAAATAATTTGTGAACTTTAATTCCATATGCAAGTTATAAATATCCCATTATGGCAATGAGAGAGTGAGCCTTGTTTATTCAACAGCACCATGTGATCTCCCTATCTCTATTATTGAATCTCCTGATAGGAGCAACACAGTAAATCCTGCTTCTACCTGAGTTTGAAGCATTAGATGCAGAGCAGGAGAACGTGCCCCATTATTACTGTCACACATTGAACTGAAAGCTACCTACAACTCTGTTATTTATGTGACTTTTCTGTGTGCGTTTGTCTCCTTCAAAGAGTTTGTTATTCCTTCCCCCCTCCTGCTGCAGCACTTTGTTACTGTTGTCCTCCGCCTTGCCTTCTCTCTCTCCACACCCCTCCTCCTCTTCCTTCCACAGTCTCAGGGTGTGTGGGTGAGACAAGCTGAGCCTTGTGCCTGTATGCTGTGATGTATGAGGATAATGTATGTTTGATCAGATGGGAGTCAACTGCAAGCCAGGGCAGAATGTAAATCTGGGCTCGGCTGACCAAGTGGCCTTTGTTGTGATTTAGGGACATTTAAATATATTATACTATACATTTTTTTATTATGGAAATTATTCAGGCTTCGGAGACTTGGGGTGTTAATCGTTTTCAACTGGAGGTTGCTGACTTTTCCCCCACCTCCATCTCCATCTCTTCGGCCTACGTGATCTATTCAGTCGCTGTTACTTTCCTCCATCTCTTGTTCAACCTTCAGTGTGTTAGACATCATGCTTTGCAACATTTCCACTTTAATTCTTTCCTACTATTCCATCATCCTTCCACTCAATTCCTGAATAGCACTGCCAGAAATAATCACAGACAAGCCAGCACCCCCACCCCCAAGTAACGGTGTCATGAAAAACCCACCCCATCATTGCACACAGTGCTGCTGGTACCATGACGACTGCTTTGGCTCTGCAAATGCCCATACCTAACACTAGCCCATCCCTCCTTCAGTGCCAGGATAATACATGTTTTAGTGGAACAAATGAAGACTGATGATTCTCACAAGGAACAGATTTAGACATTGGTTTTCTTGGATTTTTGTGCATGTGAAAGAGTAGCTAAAAGTGGAAAATGTAGCTTTTCTCAATCATGTATTCAGGCTTACAACAGGATTGACAGTGACCTAGTTGCACACTTCCCACATTCCCCCTCCTCACTAGTCTTCCCAAGTCTACAGCCGGCAGCATGCTGCACTGGCTGGAAGGGGGGGCTGTGTGTGTAGGATCAAAGTGGGGGCTCTTGTGTTCGTATGCTTTGCTAGCATGTTAGAAATGGTTTCTAATATCTTGGCAAAACAGGCATTTGGTGCTAATGTATAAATCCTCAGATTCTGGCAGTTTATTTTCCGATGTAGTGAATTTGACATACTTGATATATGCAACCTATTATAAATTCATGAAATATTGGTGATTTTAAATTCATATTGTACATTGAGAAATCTGCTCACTGTGAGTTTTATTCAAAGACATGTGGTATATAAGTATTAAACCCAAACAATTTCAATTTGATGATATTGTGAATTGTACTAGGGCTGTAACTAAGAATTATTACTAAATAATAGTTTCATTTTCAATTTCTTTATTAAATCGACCAATACATTGGTCTATTAAATGTCCAACACACTTTCCAAGAATCCAGGATAAAAATGTCTTCAACTATCTCGTTTTGTGTGGCCAACTATTACAAACCCAAAGATATATTAAGTCTTCAAGCATATAAAACGGTGAAAAGCAGCAAATCCTCACAGTGGAGAAGCTGAAGACGTGGCAGAAATGATTAGTCCATTGTCATAAATGTTGATGATTTATTTTCTGTTTAGTGAATCATTGATTAATCAAATAATAACTTCAGCCATAAAGTAGTGCACCAAGACTTTGAAAAGCCATAGAAAAGAAGCTAACGTGCGTCAAAGAAGAGCTACAGCATTGTGCAGCAATCATTGCCAGTATCAGTATCACCACGGCCAAAAAACAATCATATGACAAGAGCTTGAGGAGTAATGAAAAGCCTTATTAAGTGGTCACAATATGATTGTAAACATAAAGCTTTATGTGGCTTAGTTCGATTGAACATCCCACATACTTTAGTTGATAGCTCCTATCAACACTGCCCCATCACGCTGCTCAGCTGGCTGGCAGCTGTAAATCCACAGCTTTATTTCTCGATCACATCCTCCATATCCATGGAGCAATGTACAGTTACTGTGCCAAAGGTCACTGCCTGCTGCTGCTTTTGCTGCTGGTTTCTCGCCCCCCTCAATATGCAGTTTGTCTGACCTGGTTCAAGCAGAGATTGCCCATAATCCATCAGATCCGTCCAGACCGCAAGGCTCTCTCTCCATGGGCCCTCCTCACTATTTAGTAAGCGGAGGTAGCCCGGAGAGGACTGGAGCCATGCACACAAACACGTCGACACATACAGGACACTCAAACACAAAGGAAGGTATACAGAAGGTATACATAACGCACACATTTATGCACTAAAGACTATGAAAAGGAGAGAACTTTTTGTCACTGTCAAAGTGAGCAGGAACGTTAACAACTCTGAACTAATGTTACTGTCTACGAGTGGACTTTGACTCTGCCCTCTCTGAAAAGTACTGTTGCATCTGCCCAAACTCCTGTCTGTCAAGGCTGAAAAGTGAAGTTTCTTTATATAGCCTCACCACCGTTGAGACTTGAAGCTTTCCGAAACCAAACCAAATTTGCAATTGATCACAAATGAATATGGAACAATATCACAACGAATTAACCCACCGCACAAGCAACAACGCAACACCATCCTCAAACCCTCAGCGAAGGGAGGAAAACATGATGAAGATGCCAATTCAGATGAAGACTTTGACAGTAAATGTCCAACCATACATATTTCTGTCTTGACCCACTGGTTTAACGAGCGCGCACACACTTTACCATCTGTATGACCTGTATGCACCCGCCATGAATTAATTAATCAATTGTGAAGAAGCAAGGTGATCAATATCTGATGTCATCTCCGAGGGCCTGGAGACCCTCCCAGGTTTTCCATGTAGAGCAAGAAATGTGTTCTGGGTTATTCTGGGAGGCCAGATCCAGGAAACCGTTTCACTTAATTAATCACACATAAGTGTTTATTACAGGGGCTGCTGAGTCAGCCTAAATGTCCATATTTAGCTAAATAAGTATGTGAAAATATTAGGACCAGCATAAGCTTGAAACATTCACTGCTTTTCTCTTAATCTGAGAAAAACAAGTACATTTATGTTTTTTACAATCCTTATGGTTAAAGGAGTATTTGAGGATTCTGAAAATACCTCAAAAAATGCAGTCAATGTTGTCAAAGAACCTGCGGGTTATGAGAAAAATTGCCAGAGATGTATCTTTCAGAAAAACAGGTACTCAGCTCTGTGACTTGAATGTTATGCTAATAAATAAGAGGCACAAACTGAGGCTTTGTGTCACGCTACGGGGGACCAGGACCCAAAAGCACGACTCGGAGACGGAGATACAGAATATAAGGATTTACTTCACCAGGCAGGCAGGGTCAGAACAGGTAGAGCAGAAGTAACACTGGGAACACGAAATACACAAGACAATCTGGCAGGGGACAAGTGCAAGTGAGGGGACCTAAGTAGGGAAGACTAACGAGGGAATGTGCTGCAGGTGAGACGGGCATGGACCAGGTGAAGGGAACGAGGGCTGACGAGGAGGGAGTGGCTGACAGACTGAGGAGGGCGTGGAGCAAGAACTGAAATGACAGGACAGATGGTAAACAGACAGGCAGACAGGGTGAGGACAACTAGTCGAGGACTAAACCGTGACAGAATCCCCCCTCTAAGGGACGGCTCCTGACGTCCCAAAACCATCGCCACGCCGGCGAAGGGGATCTGCAGGAGGGACCTGGGGCACGGCAGAAACCGTCCGGGGGACGGGCCGGAGGACGGGCCGGAGGACGACCCGCAGTCGGACAGATGCGCTCCGGGGGGCGGCCCGGAGGACAGAACCCAGGACCTTGCTCTGGGAGGAACGAGACCCGGGCCCTGAGGACCGGGACTCTGGGGGCCGGGACTCTGACGGGGAGCAAGACTCGGAACTGGAAGACTGATGGGGAGCGAGACTCGGGGAACTGGACTCCGGGGAACCCGGAGACGACTCCGGGGAACGGGACTCCGGGGAACCCGGAGACGACTCCGGGGAACGGGACTCCGGGGAACCCGGAGACGACTCCGGGGAACGGGACTCCGGGGAACCCGGAGACGACTCCGGGGAACGGGACTCCGGGGAACCCGGAGACGACTCCGGGGAACGGGACTCCGGGGAACCCGGAGACGACTCCGGGGAACGGGACTCCGGGGAACCCGGAGACGACTCCGGGGAACGGGACTCTGGGGAACCCGGAGACGACTCCGGGGAACGGGACTCTGGGGAACCCGGAGACGACTCCGGGGAACGGGACTCTGGGGAACCCGGAGACGACTCCGGGGAACGGGACTCTGGGGAACCCGGAGACGACTCCGGGGAACGGGACTCTGGGGAACCCGGAGACGACTCCGGGGAACGGGACTCTGGGGAACCCGGAGACGACTCCGGGGAACGGGACTCTGGGGAACCCGGAGACGACTCCGGGGAACGGGACTCTGGGGAACCCGGAGACGACTCCGGGGAACGGGACTCTGGGGAACCCGGAGACGACTCCGGGGAACGGGACTCTGGGGAACCCGGAGACGACTCCGGGGAACGGGACTCTGGGGAACCCGGAGACGACTCCGGGGAACGGGACTCTGGGGAACCCGAGCGTGTCGACCCTGGGGAACCCGAGCGTGTCGACCCTGGGGAACCCGAGCGTGTCGACCCTGGGGGAGCCGAGGGAGTCGACCCTGGGGGAGCCGAGGGAGTCGACCCTGGGGGAGCCGAGGGAGTCGACCCTGGGGGAGCCGAGGGAGTCGACCCTGGGGATGCAGCGGGGACAAGGGACGGCTGCAAGGCGGCAGCGGGGACAAGGGACGGCTGCAAGGCGGCAGCGGGACCGCCGGGCTCGGGGGGTACTAGACTCTGGGCCGCCGGGCTCGGAAAAACTAGACTCGGGGGTGCCGGGCTCGGAAAAACTAGACTCGGGGGTGCCGGGCTCGGAAAAACTAGACTCGGGGGTGCCGGGCTCGGAAAAACTAGACTCGGGGGTGCCGGGCTCGGAAAAACTAGACTCGGGGGTGCCGGGCTCGGAAAAACTAGACTCGGGGGTGCCGGGCTCGGAAAAACTAGACTCGGGGGTGCCGGGCTCGGAAAAACTAGACTCGGGGGTGCCGGGCTCGGAAAAACTAGACTCGGGGGTGCCGGGCTCGGAAAAACTAGACTCGGGGGTGCCGGGCTCGGAAAAACTAGACTCGGGGGTGCCGGGCTCGGGAAAACTAGACTCGGGGGTGCCGGGCTCGGGAAAACTAGACTCGGGGGTGCCGGGCTCGGGAAAACTAGACTCGGGGGTGCCGGGCTCGGGAAAACTAGACTCGGGGGTGCCGGGAACAGGTCGGGGCGCCGACAGGACCCGGGGAGCCGGAGTCGGACGGGGCACCGACAGGCCCCGGGGAGCTGGGTCTGGGACTGGCTGCAGCGTAGATGCCGGGGCTGGCAGCGGCGCAACGGCGGAGGCCGGGGCTGGCAGCAACGTAGAGGCGGAGGCCGGGGCTGGCAGCGGCGCAGAGGCGGAGGCCGGGGCTGGCAGCAACGTAGAGGCGGAGGCCGGGGCTGGCAGCGGCGCAGAGGCGGAGGCCGGGGCTGGCCGGACCGCCGACTGGAGATGTCGGGATGGGGTCAGCCGGATCGCTGGCAGAAGGCAGGAAGTCCGCCCGGGCGCTGACGGGATACAGGGAACCGAGGTCGGCAGCAGGGCAGAGGCGACAACCGGAGCCGCCGTAGACTGCGGCGCGGAGGCAGCAGCGGGAACCCGACGCCGAAGAGTCCCTGAGGTTCGGGCCTCCGGATCAGGAACCTCGGAGACCACCCCGAACACCCTGCGAAGCTCCGCGGAAAAACGCTGAAACGATGAGCAGGCTGGCGTGCGTCTCTCCCACTCGGCGTTGGCCCACAGTCGCGCCCTGTCCGTCAGGTGGTTGATGGTACAGGTTACCTTAGCTTCCTCCGAGGCAAAGGTGTGGGGCTTCAGGAAAAACAGGATGGAGCAGTTTGTGATGAACGGGTTGCAGCCCTCGGGTTCTCCAGCATAGCGCTCAGGAATTCCCACCTGAGGCTCGGGTGCTGGAGCAGGCAGCGGGGCCAGATGCGGGGAGGCAGGAGACGGAGAGGCTGGAGACGGCGCTGAGGCTACGCGCTGGGCCAGGGCTGCCGTCAGTTGTAGCATCTGGGCGGTCATCGCTGCCATAGCTCCCTCCCAGGCTGTCGCGGCCTGCGGAGTCTCTGCAGCGAGGCTGGTCATCTGCGCCTTGTGTTGTTGGAGGGCACCCTCGATCCCCTCGAACCGGCTTGCTGTAGGAGGTCGTGCTGGGTCCATAACTGGCCAGATTGTAATGTCACGCTACGGGGGACCAGGACCCAAAAGCACGACTCGGAGACGGAGATACAGAATATAAGGATTTACTTCACCAGGCAGGCAGGGTCAGAACAGGTAGAGCAGAAGTAACACTGGGAACACGAAATACACAAGACAATCTGGCAGGGGACAAGTGCAAGTGAGGGGACCTAAGTAGGGAAGACTAACGAGGGAATGTGCTGCAGGTGAGACGGGCATGGACCAGGTGAAGGGAACGAGGGCTGACGAGGAGGGAGTGGCTGACAGACTGAGGAGGGCGTGGAGCAAGAACTGAAATGACAGGACAGATGGTAAACAGACAGGCAGACAGGGTGAGGACAACTAGTCGAGGACTAAACCGTGACACTTTGCACCTCTGTACAATGCTGAATTGTGCATTTGGACATTAGAATAAGAAACGCTCAGTAGTAGAACAAGCTGCAATACTAACAAAGTAAGATGTGAATTTTTTTCTGAAACTTTGTAATGAAACTGAGTCTTAAATAAAGTCAAACCTAAAATGGATTGGACTGCATTACCATATGAACTCAATAATGGACTGACTCAAATTCAAAGAGACACTAATTCCATGTGGTATTTACTGTACATTCTGTACTACATAGGCTGGAGATGAAGACAGATCTGAGCAGCACCAGCCTACACACAAGAAAAAGTAGATCTTTTGAGAGTAGCTCTTAATTCAAGTTAGGGTAGAGGGCTAACTCAAGGGAGTAATTACATAACACAAAGAAACCTCTCTCTGTCTCTGTCAAGCAGCCCAAGACTGGGCTCCTTTCATCCAGCGAGGGGACATGGTGACCGGAGAGAAAAAGGGACGATGAAGTCTGCCCACCCCTTTCATAGACTCAGAACAAACACTATTGTCTCTCTTGGTTTGTGTGCATTTGTCTTCACCATCGTTATCCTGTGTTCCTATATACATTAGATAAATTAAGCTCAGTGACGTCAAGCCCCACAACGACCCCCCGTCTATGTATGTTGACCATTTCGCAGGATTGCAAAGGTAAGCGATTTTGACCCTTGTACGTTGACCTCGGCATATGGGAACCCAACCTCTCTCCACGCACATGGAACCCTATTTTCAGCCGTGGCCCCGTTACCCTTGACCTCAGACATATTGGGGCAACATAACACAGCAAACATTCAAGCCCCTTCCTTTCACTGAACACTGCTTGACCTGCATATTCACAGGGTGGCTTGAAAAAGGAGAAAAGACTCAGATTACATAAAAAAGGCAAATAACTGCTAGCGGTAACTGCTAGGACCAGATAAGGGACCAGAGAAAGGACTGTGGATGATAGGTGTTTCTGAATCTCTATTTTATCATATGGGTTCCTCAACTATTATTGGATATGGTAAAATAATTGTAACAGAATTCAAACATAAAAACTATGCCTTTATTTGTGTTTATGAGTGTGGGAAAAATACCAAAGTCCTTGCCAGTGCCATAAGCCTGTTAGCATAGCTTACCACAAATAGTGTAAACAGGGAGAAACAGCTAGTCTGGCTCTGTCAAAAGAAAATCAAATAAAAACGTGTAAAAGTCATGAGCACCGTCAGCTATAAGCCGCCAGCTTGCCGTTGACATGTTGAGAGCCGTTGAGAGGCAATCAAATTTCTCCCAATCTCAGATCTGTCACAAACAAGCTAATTGAAAGACATGCTCATTTGTGGGCTTAAAGGTGATGGTATGTGGAATTTGTTACATACAGAGAGACAGTCTTATTGCTAAATTAAGCTAGCTGTCAACTCTAATATATAGGAAATGGAATGATTGTTTTTCCCAAAATGACAAATTATTTCTTTAAATGTGTGTAAGCCTGCCAATAGGGATTAGCATATCATTTAATGTACCAACACGTACAATTGAAGGCTTCTTTTTTACCATCTACTCTTTGCGAGTGCTTAGAGTTAGATTTGTTTTATGCCCAAGGGCATTCCTCCTTTTTTAAATTATTATTGGATTTTCTCTCACAGATGATAAAATGTGCAATTATATACGGTGAATATGCACAATAAACTGGCAAAACATAGTTCCAGGCCAAATTTGTACACGCCATGAGGATATTAAGAGACATTATTCTCACTAGGCAGGAGGCCTTCCTCTTTAGAGGAAGGGGGTTGCCATGAGGAAAGGACTGTCTGTGCTTTCAAAGATTTTGTCTTTAATCAGCGGATCTGGTGGTATTAGAGGTCCGTCTGAGCCCAAGGCCCCCGCCCTTACCCCCTTCCATCCCTGACTACGTGAGAAAGGTGTGTGTGTGTGTGTGTGTGTGTGTGTGTGTGTGTGTGTGTGTGTGTGTGTGTGTGTGTGTGTGTGTGTGTGTGGGGGTCAGGGGGGTCTTCAACCGTGGGACTAGAAGGACGAGAGCTGCCACAATGGGCTCATAACTGCACCCTTTGGCAAACCCACAGCAAATGCAGCTTAGCATAATTCAAAAATACCAGACGGTGTGTACTATGGTGCACTGCTAAACCCGCAAAGCAGCTTTCTCTCTCTCTCATCCCCTCTCCACCATCTTCCAAAAACACTTCTGCACAAACAGGAATTAATGCCAATGCCAAACACTCTATTTCCTCCGAATAACAACAGGTCAGGCCATCAAAAGTTGCCAGTCTTAGTTTTGTCTCTTAATAGAAGACTCATTAAGTGGAACCGGCCACAGCTAACACCACGGTGAATCCTGGAGGAAAACAAAGTTTGGTTCTCTGCGAGTAAAGAAGGACAATTTTCCTTTGTAAGCAATTTACTAAACATAATAATCTCCTTCAGTGCCAACATTAATCATCAAAACATATTAACCATGAATATACATTATTTTAAGTCCTGTCAATGTCTTATACGAAGGCTGTGTCAGAAAGAATTGACAACAACATGAATACAAAATCAACTTTCACTTCATGCTGTGACCTGAATCCAAATTAAAACCCCACCACATCTGAAATAACATTAAAAACTGCATGGCATACTCATAATGCTGACATTGATTTTAGCCGATAGACGGATATGATGTCAGATGGTTGTGACATTTTGTTTCCCCTTCAGCCAGCCCCATTCCTTGTAATATTACACCAAACTTAGACCAATAAAATTGTTTAAACAAATTCTTGACTCATCCTGTGTATGTATGCATACAGTTGAAGAACTGGATTGGTAAATCCTTGGTTCTTGTAATGTTTACGAGTTCACGAGTTCATGATCCACGTGACGAAACAAAACCTTCCGATTCAACCACAATGTTTGCAATGCTTATGAAGAGGTGAAGAGAGGAGTGGCCACAGAACAATACCATAAGCACTAGTATGGGGGGCCATGTGACAGCCTTGTGCAGCTTAATGCAACATAGAACAAGATGCTCACTGGGATCATATTCTAAGCTGTATGGATCTCCTACCTGGACGCCCCGTAGAAGCCGAATGCATCGCTCCTTGACGTCGTCAAAGGGACACCGTTTGGAGAGCATGAGGAGGTGAGCCAGGATGTCATTCAGGTCACTGTTGGGAGGGCTTCCTGAGGCTGGGGGTGACGGTGGTCTGGGCCTGATGGCCTCCACTTTACTCATGACGTCCTGGCGGATGTTCTCCATGGCTTCAGATCTGGAGATGGCATCCCGGCTGCCCAACCCGTTCCATCTCCCCAAAGACTCCTGGACCTGCACTTCCATCTTTTGATGTTGGACTAACGTTTGTGCTGTCTTACAACAGGCTATGCAACAAATAAAAACATGAAACAGTCATTGTTTATGTATCAGCATTAAAAAAAAGACCTTTAACACATTTTTTTTAGGTTATACTAATGGGGAACTATGGGTGAGCAATGCATGCACCTGTAATGTTATTTGTGTCAAACAGCATAGCAAGAGTTGGAGCCTGAGTGATAATACTATTGCCCAATATTAGCATATGACAGACATATTGTATCAGCACATATGTTAGCCAATAAGTAACAAGAAATTGCTAAACATAAATGTCAAAAATGTGTTCAAAATGTTTTTTGTTAAAATTGCAATTACTTACAAGGAGCTCTTACAAGTATATTTTTCAACTGTAAAATATCAATAAAAGTGATGTGAAAATTGATAATTCCTCGATCAATACAGTATGTTTATTACAATATACTGTGCAGTATATCCTACAATATCCAAGTACTATTTCTTGGAATCACATGAAAAACTGTTTATGAATCAAATAACCAGACATTGATGTCTGTTTTTTAAATAATCCAGCATATTAAATATGACAAATCTGGCATCACATTGATGGAAGAATGTATGCCAAAATACAATATTACTTCTAATTGCTTGTTTACAAACCTATATCACATATCAAAAGGTATAGAGAAAACTATGACGTCGACAAATATATCTTCTCACACTGTATATTTCAACATATTGCATTTTATATATGTCTAAACTCTAAACTCTCAAATATCAGTATTGGCCCCAAATAAAAAAGTGTCAGTCTGGATTTAAAACCAGATCATGCTTAAAATAGTAATATTGATATTTGGTCGGTTACCAATTTCCATGAAAAGAAAAGCCTGGTTAGACAGATTATTTACTGATGTTACAAGCCACCATAATCTAGCAATTAAAGTGGTATTGCGACATAGCATTTGTAAACGACAATTAACCGACGTTGGGTCATGGTTCATGACTTTATATTTAAATATTAGACATATCATAACTGAAAATGTACGAATACGCAACTTGTCAGTTATTGAGTCCATTCAATCTCTCCCTGGCTTCCTTTTCGTGTCAAGGCTTTTCAAGCTGCCCGTTAACAAAGACATCGTTAAAGTACAACAACAACGCGGCCAAAAACACATTCCTACAAACAAACCTCTCACTCTGGACCAAACACAAAAAGTGTCATCCTCAAATACTCACTTTATCCACATTCTTAGGTGCAGGTCTTCGGCTACGGGACGTCTTGCGACAGCACTGACCAAGAAACGTTAGTCCCGGGGTAGAATCGACAGGAGGCAACAACTTGAGGGGAAAGATTTGATTGGCAGAACAGGCCGGCCAATGAGAGGCGTTCTTGGGCAATCTAGGTTGGAGCCGTGAGGATTCTGACAAATGATTGGTTGGAGTGACGTTGCCAAGCCGCCGGGGGGAGGTATTGTGGGAGTTGAGTTTTCTTCATTCGGTAAGTGCTTTCTATGGTAGTCTTTAAAAACTACATATCCCGACATACATAGAGCAGCCCCCTCTTATCTTGTTTGTCGGCAGGCCGAGGAGAGAGAGAGAGAGAGAGAGAGAGAGAGAGAGAGAGAGAGAGAGAGAGAGAGAGAGAGAGAGAGAGAGAGAGAGATATTGTACATTTCCATTTGATTCGTTCCTGCCAAACTGCACACTGAGACGGTCAATGCCAGTTAAATCTTATAAGCAGGCAAGAACTATCAATGTCAACGCTGAAAGGTCAATACATTGTCTGAACCAAGTTTTATTTGGATTCTGCTGTGCCATGTAATTAATGTCTATGTTTGGGACAAAAGATGCATAAATCTGCAGAGAAAACCCCAAAACCTAAACCATTTCTCTGGAGAAAGAACAAATGGTATCCCATTTGCACACTGTTGTACAACTGATTAAAGGGTGATTGATTGGTTTACTGGGTAAAGACACTTTACTTACAGACAATAGCCTAGTGATCAGAACATAGCGTCAACAGTTCTTGTTGTTGTTGTTGTTGTTGTTGTTGTGTAAGTAGGCATAACTCTGCATACTATAATGTCGTCCGCCTTCCCATTTTGTCAAACAAACAAGGCTACAAACAAAGAGGACGGTACATGGGTTTGCAGGTTGACAAATTACAACATTAAGGATTAAAGATGGAACATAAAAACACATGAAATCAGAGGATATTTATTTATTAATTAATCAAATATTTAATTGTGTTATTGAAGTGGTTTTGACAACAACAAAAAAAGTAAATAGATTATTTGAAATGACCTCTCATCAAATCAGAGAGTGAAAAGTATAACATATATACCCACAATTGGAAAAGTGCTGTCCCATTCGTGTTTACACCATTTCAACAGTCTTTCACGCCCAACTACTTAACAGTGACGTCAGTGTGTCACTGAGGGTTCAGGGTCTGAGGCCTTGAGGGGAGAGGACCGGGCCTATGGGAGCACACAGCACACAGCGCGCAGTGCGCAGGCGGAACCTCTGTCGGAGGGAAATTTAAAAAGCCCGGACAGCCTGATGTGACAGGAAGCGTTCAGGACAACTGAGCAGCTCGAATACATCTGTTAGCCTTCGGAGAATATTAATATCCACCAACACATGATTAGTTCAGAAACGAGAACCAACCTCAATGTCACAAAATGGAGACTTATCACGACCAGGTAACGTTCACAAATCCGCCGTTGGCTGCGAATGTGGCTCGCACGTTAGCGTTAAGCTAGCTTTAGCTTTGTTTACCTTCGCTGTCGTCGCAAACCGCTAACGTTAGTCCAGTTATCTGATGGAGCGACACGGTTTTGTTACGTTACGTTTATCTGGCTTCACTTAGCTACGCAGGGGCCAGTTTTACAGGGCGTTACTGCTTTATGCTAAGATAATGCATTATCTTCGCGCGGTTTGTCAACAAAATGGTTTGTTTTCGTTTTTGAAATGAAGCTTTTATGAGCTTAACAGTGAGGAAAACCGCCTATTGTTGCATGAAGCTACTACACGTGTGTACAGTAGAGCAGGGGCGTCTCTAGGATTTTGACACATCTGGGGCTTAGCCCAGAAGAGTGAAGCAGCGACATTTTTAGACATAGAAACACTCTCCACATACCCTACAGGTACCTGCTCTTCTGGACTGAATTGAATTGAGGCATTTCATGGTTACCAGTTAATACCAAATAGGCTAGCAATGTTCACAAACTTCCCTCAATAGCCCAGGCACAAAAATGCCCCATTCATCATGTTGAACATACCAACAGCAACCATTCAGCAACAGTAAACATTGAGATGTTTAATGAACCATGCATCTTGTCATGTACAGTGTTTACATTGTACATGTAATGCTCTTTACATACTCATATGTATTTATTCTTTACATATTCTTTAACATTATTTAACATAACATACTCTTTAACATAATATTTAGACATAAGATGCTAATAATGCTAATAGTGCTCCACCAACACAAACACTTAAAGTAGTGGTTCTCAAACTTTTTCTGTAAATAACATTTTGTGATTCCATCTGCGCTTTTATAAATAACAGAATAAAGAAAATTGCAATCACTTAAAGTTTCAAGTAAATCAGATTGCTCCATCAGAATTTTTTTTTAATGTTTTAATTGCAATCACTTAGATCAATGAACAGGAAGTTGTATCTGTGCAAAAAAAAAATACTAATATTTAGTTACTACTAAATAGCTCATTGTGGAAAACAATAAGCTATTTATTTTGTTGCCAAACAAAACAGAATGAGTGCAGATATGTGAGCATCAGGTTGCATCAGTATTAGTGGCTGCAGTGAGCTGCTTTCCTCTACACATCTTTATAAAACAGGGTTGTAGATTTGATACAATTCATGTTCAACGTTGAGATCTGTTTTCTGTTTTGAGACACGCAGCAGCAGAAAGGACGTCAGGGAGACTTCTGGCAAAACGCCAAAAAATAAGCGAGCGAGTCGCGCATGCGCAAGCGTAACCTGTTAACGGCGTAACCATTTACCCGAAAGTACAGACATTTCTCCATGTATTTATTAATGACTTAGTTTTATGTCCGTGTACTTTGTACTTTTGTAATATGTGAAGCCAGCAGCTCATTGTTGGTAGAAGACAAGAGCACTTTGTCTCTTTCACCTGGAGCAGGAGAGCTGCTCCGGTGCGAGGAGAACTCCGGTTGCTCCTCACAGGAGAGCTGCTGTTGCCATCTTCACCCTGGGAGCGTTTAAAACGCAGATATAGCGATCTGCTTTTCACGCGACATATTTTTCGACGCTCTCTGTCCGCTGTTGTGTGCTCAGTGCTCACCTGTGTGTGCGCGCGCACGTGTCTGTGCGCATCGCAGAGCAGAGGAGAAGTGTTAACGCGACCATTTAGAGACAGAAATGACGGATAAGATCAATAAAATACGTCCGTTTAGTTTGTTTAATAACAGAACAAGGTGTAGACCTGTTCTATAGGAAAGAGAAACTTAAATGACGACTTGTATAATAGGGGGGCGCACACTGCAAGTGCGCCTGCTGCCTGACGCCGCTGTTTTGGGTGAATGACGTATTTTTCTTTTTTTTGAAAATTAATATTCGGGGCTAATTAAAAAACATCCGGGGCTTTAGCCCCGGATGTTTTAGCCTAGGGACGCCACTGCAGTAGAGTACGTAAAGGATGAATTGATTAGCTTTAGTCAGGTAACGTTAGTTTACCTGTTACCGCTAGATCCTTCACACGGGAGTGACTGTTTCTGATTCCAGCTCCATATATGGAAGTAATGTGAATTTCTATTATATTCCTCCTGTTTTTGTCTGTAGACTTTCGACTCACCCTCAAAAAACAGTTACATTGGGAGCTATTACCAGCCTCCAAACAGGATACTACCAATAGCAAGACAGCTTGAGTTCCCTCTCTACTCATCCAGCAGCATGGACCCAGAGATGAACAGCCCTCGGGTGTCCCAGACCAAACTTAACATTGACAGCACAGGTATGGCACAGCCATTATTACAATCTCCTTGCCTCATGACATGTTTTTGTTATGTCCACCTGCTGCAATTACCAGGTACGCCTTTCTGTTCTCGTTAACTCCTCTTCAGCTGTTGTTGATGCACTGAAGACCCTCCAGGAGAAAATCAGGCGGTTGGAGCTGGAAAGGAAGCAAGCGGAGAAGAGCTATAGTCAATTCTCCCATGATGCTCAGAGGCATGAGGAGGTTACAGAGTCTTACACTGTGCCCAGTCGACCAGCAGCTGGCCTGCCTGCCACAGATAACTCTGGCAAGAAAGGCAAGTGATTGAAGCTGCGGAGGAAGAGGCCAATGCAAATGTCTTTTCTGTAGTTTTCTTCTAATAGTAGTGTCTATGTTTATAATAACAGAGCTGGACTCAAAGCGGCAGTCTGCAGAGGCTCGGTGTAAGGTCCTTGAGAAGCAGCTAGTCTACATGAGGAAGATGGTTGGAAATGCTAAGAAGGACATGGAGAATCAGGTGGTCCAAAGGCTTACAAACTGAAAGAAACAAATGTTAGACCCTAAAACTATGGGCCTATTGTATTATAGAGAAATGATGATGATGAGTCGGTAAAACATGCTCAATATTTTTAAACAAGTTTGAATTACAAAGTATGTTTCTAAATAACCATATGATCTCTGTTTACCTTCGCACTAGGCGTCACTGCAACACCAGCAGCCATGCAGCTCAAACGCCCAATGTCAGCGGGATAAGCTGGAAAAACTTGAATCGGAGTGTCTCAAATTGAGTCAGACACAAACTCTGGCAGAGGTTATTCACTGTTTTTTTACACTTGATTATTCTAAACATCACAAGCTGAATGATGTGATTTTAATGCTATTTTGCATTCAGACGAAGCTTGCCATTCTGGAGCAAAAACTGCTGAAAGAAGAGCATGAGCGTAAACTTGTGCAGGAAAAAGCCGACAAGGTCAGTCCACAAAAATTACCCAAAATCTACATTTACGCTGAGTTTTTTTAATTTGTCTTAACCCCAACATTCAGAAGAAGAAAAAAGCAATATATAACAAATCAAAAGTCCATACATTTTACTTCCTATTAAAGGTATCTAGTCTGTTTTAAGTTGCATAAAACGTACTGTCTAATAATGGAGAAATACCAACAAAGAATCTTGAAAAATAATAAAGACAGACTTAAACCAGGCTATTTCCATGTCCACAGCTCCAGAAGGACTTGGACATCAACTTTCGGTTGTCTGTGCCACCTGCTGAAGAAATACAGCCAAAGAAAAAAACAAAAAAGACCAGCAAGGTACTTTTTCTTACTGATAAAGCTAATTAACTGCCTGTATTTAAATAATGAGAAAACACATAGTAGTGATAAAAGCTGTCTCTTACCTCCAGAAAACCTCCAGACAGAATGAGCTGCCATCACCAAGAGGCCCAAGGCACAAAATAATGCCTTTTGTTGCTGGAACGGTAAGTCAGTTCTAATGTAATAAACACACATTATTATTATTATTATTATTATTATTATTATTATTAACACTTTCCCTTTTTTATTTCTTTTGATTCATTTACATTTTCTTTCCCTGCCACAGTCGACAAGCCCGAGCCATTCCGTACACGCCAACGTACAAAGTATACTTCACATGATGAAGCACCATCAGCCCCAACTGTGTGAACGTGTGAGCACACTGCACAGGTCTGGTTGTGGAGCCAAGAAAAGCCTCCAACGGGATTTTGCTTCATCTTCCACCGCCTTTAACCAGCCTGACGGGGATCCCGTACAAGCAGATCAGTCACTGGGCTCACTTTCTGACTTGCTCTTGGCTCTGCAGGACGAGCTAGGACAAATGAGCTTGTGAGTAAGCTTTTTCTTATTTGTATTATTATAATTATTTTCCACATTTAATAATCTGTCTGTGTGTGTGTGTGTGTGTGTGTGTGTGTGTGTGTGTGTGTGTGTGTGTGTGTGTGTGTGTGTGTGTGTGTGTGTGTGTGTGTGTGTGTGTGGTTTTTTTTTTTTTTTGTCAGTGAGCATCAAGAATTGGTGCAACAGATAGATGTAACCCAACATTGCAACCAGAGGCAGGATCTGCAGAGAGAACTGGAGAGGTTGGTCGCCAGGATCGAGGAGAAGGGAGCTCAGATCACGAAGCTCCGCAAACACCAGAAGACGGTATGTGAACCAGCACTCAGTACAGTCCAGTGGCAGGCTTTGTAGATGTGTGAAAAATATTTAAGTATGTCCAGTGTCTGTTTGTAGTGCCAGCCGATCTCCATCCCTAATTGTGTATGTAGTTTGTTACTAATGTTGCTGTCTTCGGCTCCTTCACAGGTCCATAAATTGACTCAGAGCCAGCCATGTGCTGAGGAACACACAACCAAGATGAGTGGGATCAAACCACCTGTTCCCTCTCTTGTTAAGGCTAAGAGTAAGAGAAAGAAAGGTGGGACGACTCACAATAACCTGCAGCTTCTTAGAGAGACCCAGAAGTTCAGAACCGGCCTAAAACAAGATGACCTCATCTGGGAAACATGAGGTTCGGGCTTTGATGCTACAGCTGGTCGAACCGCAAGACTCCCTTTGGTTCCCTTCAGCCTATTTTCCCCACTCTTCAAACGGCCTCTGGGACATTTTTAGTAACCAATAAAGAGGTATACACAAAGGAGTTGATAATGTATTACTCATAAAACCTATTAAGCAATAGGTGTTTGACTTGAATTACATTTTTCACATACAGGGTCCTTTTATAGATTGAGGGCGTATAGTTTATGAATCATGACCTCATCCTGTCGCATCTCAAATAAAGCTGGAGTAATCTCTTTTTTATATTTTCACATTCTAATAAAGCTTATTCTCTCTGAATATAAAAAAAATATATCTTTGTTCCCATTTTACTTCTGCCAACACCAATTTCTTTTTTTCTCCAACACTGCAATGTCAATTTTAATTCGTATTTAAAACCACTAGGTGGCAGTGCTCACACTATCTTTATGAAAGGCTTTTACCCCACACACCATACCGTTGCATGTGTATTAATAAGACATAACTTCGGAATGTTGCGTGCAGCATCAACCTCCTCCTGTCTTGAACAGTCTGTCATACAGATGGACCAAAACTCTCTGTAAACTCTGTTCCAGAAGCAGGCTGGACAGCTGAGTAAACGTCGCCCTGACCACAGGACAAACGGATGTGGTTTTTATCGCTGCGCACAAGTGGGAGGAACTGCTTTTTCCCACAGGATTTTGCTATTTCACACTGCCAAAACAGCTAAATTCTCAAATTCATCAATGATGGCTATTACTCTTCTTAATTGTACACTGGTCAGATGACAGGACACCTTTTCTCTCTGTTTATTTGAGTCAAGCACTTTTAATGGGAGGAATAGCCACATGCTGCCTCATAACATTCTGGCATTATCTCTCCGTTATCAGGCCTCGGTCAACATTTATATTGTCTCATCAGGTCACATTTTTGATGAGCATAATACCATAAAGCTAATCTGACACTTTCCTGTACCACCAGCTCTACAATGGTTTTCGTCAGAAATTGTTATGATGAAAAACTAAAATTAAGACTGCAACATCCCTAACTGCCCTGTCCAAGGTTCTGGGAGTAGAAAACAGCCGATTGCTATTGTTGCGCTCCACATTCAGCCCTTTTCAGTTAATTATCTAGCTAAAATTGCTCGCCACTGGTATTCTTGGCATGACTTTGAGTTCACGGCATGGTTAAATGGACCGAGCTGGCCTATGAGAGAAAGAGACTAAACCTATTGCATTGTTTCTCTGCGCTCCCATATTAGATTACAGAGCATGACTGGACACGGCAATCAAGTTAGCTGAGGCAAGTCCCCCTCCATGCCCACATACAACCTCTCCTGACCCTGCAGCTCTTGATACCGTGTGACTGCACACCCCACTCTTTGCCTGGTGTGGAATAGCAGCAATGTGTGTATATAGGAGCGCTGGGTAGATGTGAGTCTGTAAGGGCATTTTGTTGTGTCTGTGTGTGAAGGATTTAACCCAAAACAGCTTTCATCTTATGAGGATAAAGGTGCAACTTAAGTGTACGATTCATTTACAGCTTACAGTTTATTTCCTTGAGTTATACGTTAACATAGATTAATTGAGAAGTAACCTGAACACAAGTTTGTTGGAAAAGTGAGCAGAAATTAAGGATTTTCCACCATAAGAGATGATCTCTGTCCATTAACAGCAGATACTGGGCGGGGGTGTCAGATTGTTTTTAGTGGACACACACACACACACACACACACGCGAGAGAGAAGTTATGGTGTGGTTGTCCGTTCTCCCCTAAAACTCTCTTTGGTTCTGGGAAACTGCCAGCTCAGGACTCTGGGCCACTGGAAGAATAACAGTCTGCTCAACACAAAAACATATTGTACGCACACATCTTGTCCAAGAATGTAGTCAACTGAGTGCACACACACACAGGCAAACATGCGCACTAACATTTCCTTTAGAGCTAACCATTTTTGCTACATCAGCAGAACCTTGCTGTGACCTCGGAAACCGAGCATGTGTCCCGTCAGGAGAACACAGTGAAAAACAAACTGGTTGTTTTGAGCAGACGGGTGATTTTATTTATTTGGCTCTCATTGACCAGTTTAGATATCAATTGTACATGACAGCAGATAATGTTGCTATAAACGTTGTACCTGTTGGCTGTTCAAAACATGTTGGTTGCTCTCACACACAAAGTAGTAAACCAGTGCAATGTTAGTCCGCTCAGTAAACTTTATTGAAGACGAGATGACTGCAGATTTCGGGAAAAGCTGTGACAAATGACAATACGGTGACAATACAGTGGGTAATTGTGGGGCTTTTTGTTTGTGTATGGCCAAAGGGGGGCACTGGAGGGTCCCAAACCCACGGTTGGGAATCACTAGATTACCAGACAGAGAATGATGATTGAGGGTATTGACTGAGTTAGGGTGGATCCACGATGTACAACATCAGAAATGGATGTCAATAAGAATCTGATTATGTTAAACTGTATTGATGTTTTTTTGTTGTTCAATAGACTCCAAACAACACGCAGATCAAGCTGACAGTGGGGCGAAAACAAAGTCCCTCAGCCAGTTTAATTTGGTATTTTAGTAAATGAAAAGAGATCAAGTGAGATGCAACGCTAACATCTGTTGGCTAAATATGAAGCCACTAGCCGCTAGTTAGCTTAGCATAAAGTCTGGATACACCTAGCATGGCCTTCTGGGAACAAAATACACCTAGAACTAAATCTGTTGCCAAATCCAGATTCTATATGCAAATACAGCTGAATTTGGCGTCACCTAAATGTTTCAATACTGTAGGTACAACTTGAAGAAATGGTTTGTTCAGCACTGCTTTTCTTTTCTTCTGTAACACGATAACTCGTTGACCTAGCATTAACCCCCCCCACACACACACACACACACACACACACACACACACACCAGTACAAAGCAAAGCCTGAATTCGATACATTTTGTTGTCTAGGCAACTATCCGTTCAATTGTAACCATGGAAATGGAGCCTGAGACCTGGCCGTGTCATCGTCTCACTTGTGATTTGTCATGTAAATGACCCGCTCCACGAAAAGTTGGCACTGCTGTCAAATGAGAAGGTAAAACACAGTGATTTGTTTAACAATATTTAAACTTTATTGGCTTTACATCATGAACTAAAAAGGCAACACTAGAAAAACAAAGCACAAAATAAAAAGGTTTGAGAGAGCAAAAAGGAGCACAAAATAAGCACAGAACATTTAAGGAGGCTTTTTGGCAACTGCAAGTGTCTACATGTAGAGTCTGTGTGTGTGTCAAAGTGTGGTGGGAGCAAAGCCAAAAAATATCGTACCTACAAGACCGATGGCCTCTGACACAAAAGGTAAAAGACACGGCACTACAGTGTGTGCACATAGAAATAAGCCAGGGATCAAAAAGCTTTTTACTCGTTGCTCTTGGAATTAAACACTGCAAGCTGAAAACTGAGGAAAGCCCCTCCATGACCAAGCAAACTTAAAAACCTACGAGACAGAAAACAAGTCATTCAATAAAACAATTGAAAATTACAATTAAAGGGGACTTCAAGTCATCGCATGGCTGTTTGCATTATGGAGGAAGTGTTGCAGTTATTTATTTATTTTACAATGTGCTGGTGACAAGTTGTCCAGGCTACAATCAGGCGTCATCTAGTTTAAAACTATGCCACTCATTCGCTGGTTAAAGCCATTCAAGCAACATTTAAAATGCCTATAATTCTATTGTGTGATTGGTTGAAATGTAAGCACTTAAATGCTAATAAGGGCCAACCATTACATACAAGATACATCTAACTTTTCAAACAAAAGCCACCTGGTGATCGCCTGGACAGCTTGTCGCTAGCAAACGCTCTGTGGGTTTGATCAAGAAGTTAAGGCCGAGCATGACAAAACAGACACTTCAGCAGAATACAACACGGAAAACCACTTCACAGGGGACTGAAAGTGCTGAGTCACATTATTATTTAATAGGTGTGTCATATCCTTTTACAAACTACAACTATAGATGGGTATTAACTGAATAAGGCACTTTTCCTTAAGTGGTGCACTGTCTGAGTTAGTTACTTGTAGTTGAAGCTGCGGAGAGGCAACACAATGGACTTCTATTGGTACGCATGGATACCGGAGGTGTTTTGACAACAATGTCGCCGCGTGACGCTGTGTTCTTAGGGAATGCAGCTACCATGTCAAAAGCAGAGAGCAGTCAGACTGGATTCAGTGGTTATGCAGCATGCCACTCAACAGCTGGGAGTCAAACTCAAAATATTTCTCTTAATTTGGGCGAAAGCTCTCCAAAGCTAAGGCGAAACTCTGGAGCCTTCTCGCCATAGTTGTGTCTTTGGGCTCTAGCCTAGTGCCACCAGGCGACTAGGTTAAAAGGCGTGTTGACGGTGAGCAGCAGGAAACATGTAATCCTAAATTATGAAAGCCAAAACCAAAAGGAAGAAAAAAAAAAAAAAAAACATTTGCACATTCATCCATTTCTTGCAGCGTGTGGCCATACAGAACAAGGTGATTATTCATCCATTATCGAGTAAATATTCAAGACTGAGTATTTAAACAAGCATCTGATTTTTCTTTCGGGCTGAACCATGAACACATTTACAAAGACAAAGTTACAAAACAAAGCTTGTCAGTGCAATGCTCAATTTCCATGCCAAAACTGAGGACATTGGCTCAAAGCACGCTGTTTCAAGGCATTCTTTCAACTAGCATAGGAGCTAATCACAAATAATCAAGTGGTTTTAATTGTCTAAATCCTTAGGAGAGTATGCAATGAGAGGAAAAGTCACCACTCCAAGCAATCCAGCATGCAATAATGAAAAGAAGGCATTTAACAAAACATTCTTGACACTGACGAGCAAAATATACTGATAAACACTCCTTCATTTAGCCTTTCCTCAAGTTGAAACCCAGAAGATAAAAAAAAAAAAAAAAAAAAGGACATGGCTATGTACAGGAGTGACAAAATGGAAAGAAATCAAATCACACAGTTAGCAGCAAGCTAATTAGAGAACGTGACAGGAGCTCCAGCACGACTGCTTAGTTGTTGCAGACTCACAATCCTCTCATTTATACGGCAAAGTCAGAAATCAGAGGTGCAATGCTCATTTGAACAAACAAACAGTCCAACATTTTTACCTCAATGCACTCTCTGCAATACTCAAGTTTTTTAAATTAAGCCCAATATGTTTGCCATTTCTTTAAAAGTTACATTCTGTGATTTTAAAGCAGCCAACAGCAACCCAAAACGTCCTGCAAGCTCATCGTTCATGTTTTGAATAGTGAGGTGGGAAGGATATTTGGGAGCCGTATTGGGTGCTACAAAAAGGGAGAGCACTTTTAAATATTCATTTATACAAAGTCACCAGTGAGAAGACCATAGGTTTCATGTACTGAATACAGTCCTCTACTTTATAGGGAAAAACTTCAATCTCCATTGATCAAGGCCCTCAAATTACATCTATTCACTCCCTTCTTCAAAATAAAAGGCTCTTCAGTCCAGCTGGGATACAACGGTTCTCACCAATATCAGCATAGCGATACCGCTTCTTTCATAAAAACAAACTAATGACAACACTTGGGCCTCAACCAGGAAGACTCATCCTCTTCCTCTTCCCTCTTTAAGTCATACTGGACATTAAAGGCACTTTACTGCTATCACTGTCCACATCAAGAAGGTGCATGCCATTTTCTTTATCTCCCCATTCTCCATATTAAACATTATTAACACTTATTCATTAATATTTCTGAAATATTCTACAATCTTTCATTTGGACCCACAGGCCCTTTTTGGCTTCCCCCACAGAAATTTGGGCAAAGGGCCAGCTCGACGTTCGCAGTCGGAGTGGGTACGTTTTAAAGTTGGTCGAGAAGAAATAACTGGGAGATTAAAGGATGGGAAATTAACTTGATATGGGATTTATTGCATTGGTCTGCTCTACTGGCAGTTGGTTTTTGACATTTGTTTTTACAGCTAGTATTGGGCGAAAGACTTCCCCGGTAGTCAACAGACAAAAACGAACAGCACTCCTAAATGCCGTGGGAGACGCCCAGATTAGACTGTTTACCAGAAGGAAGGCTATTTGTTTTAGTCTGACGTCAGATGATTAGGTGTCGCTTTTATTCCCCACCACTTATACATCATGTATGAACACATATACACGACGCACTGCTCGGGGGAACCTACACACGATTCAACAGGCTAAAAGCAATACTGAATCATCACAGTCTGTTGAAGAACCGCTGTGAACTCAAACAGTGTTTCCAATTCAATTTACAAATTGTACATGCTACCAGTTTGCAGCTGTACTACTCCTGAGCATCGACAGGAAAGCTACTTTGGGTACATGACTAAGTCTTTAACTCTCATGTGGTGTATTTAATTGAGGAGGCCATGAAGATAGGGGCCATAAATAACACAAACCCCCTCAATTCGCTGGAAAACGTTTTCTGCAGAATAACTAACGGCATGATGGAGGTGGGAGTAACGCCCAGATTATGTAATCCCTATGTGTGTGTGTGTGTGTGTGTGTGTGTGTCTTAATAATAACTACAGCAGGGCTAATGCAGGCCTAAACCACAAGTGGCACAAACATCAAAGATGTAGAAAACCTGCTTGAAAACACAGTTTGAGTCCATCGCGATGCCGAGTGGGGAGTCTTCTCTGCAAGGTCCTAGTTGGTGGGGATAGGTCGAGGGAAAGTGCGGCTGCTTCAAAGGGTGTGGTAGTTGCGTTCCTTGGACTTGCAGAACTTGTAGAGGAAAAAGATCACGGCCTGCAGGCCCAGGATCAGCACTATTCCACCAATGAAGCTTGCAGCGTCGAAGGTGTTCTTGTGAGGGGAAGGAGATGGAGCGACCGTGCTCGGTCCAGCTGTGATAAAAAGGGGAATACGAATATTTCATTATTGTTGTTTATGCACATTACAGGACGGATTCAAAAATGTTCTTGCTCCATCACAATGTCAGAATCGTTCACTGACTTGAAGTCGAAGATGGAGCCGTAGAGATGGAGCTGTTACCAGTGGGAGCGGCAGTGGGAGCAACGGTGGAATTCATCGTTGTGTTGCCTGCAGTGGGCACAGTAAGAACACAGCCTTTAACCTTTACGCCGTTTGAAGTCGTCAGCCTTAAGATTTGCAGACACCTGCAGTTACTCATGGCATTAGTAAGTACTGTTTAATACTTAAGTAAACACTCCTGGAGCGGCTACTTTGTCAGAAATACAAATACTAGTGGTGGTTACAGTGCAGAAAAAAAGATGTTTTAATGAAGAGATCAGTCAATAACTGGAGAATAGCTCGATTACATGCAGCATTGTTTCCTGTGAACCCCTCATGATAATACAAAAAGAAAAATGCTGACTATACATAGTTTCATGGGGGGGGGGGTATTGATTTCATTCAATTCCTAAAGGGTTACAACTTTTGTATATATATTTTTTTAATAAACCACTTAGTATTTATGTATTTTACTTTCTCTATCTGTAGTATTTCTTTAAGATAACTCAACGAAACGATTAACAAGACCACTTCAAATCTTAAATGCTGGACAACACAGACTACAGCTGGGTGCAGCAGAATGTATTAGGGGACTGGTTACCTGTTGTGGACGCAGGGGTTGTGACCGAGGTGGCAGCGGCGG
Organism: Myoxocephalus aenaeus; assembly: GCA_038501785.1. Taxonomy (NCBI): domain Eukaryota; kingdom Metazoa; phylum Chordata; class Actinopteri; order Perciformes; family Cottidae; genus Myoxocephalus; species Myoxocephalus aenaeus. The sequence continues at coordinate 517,034 of JBAMJR010000204.1, read as the reverse complement.
TGGTGGTGGTGACAACAGGGGAAGTAAGGGGGGATTTAGTAGTAGCGGGAGCGTCTGTAGAGGCATTTGTAGCCGGGACTGTTGAGATGGACAGGAAAGCAACACAGATGGGGTAAGAGGGGGGAAGCAAACAACAAAGGAACAGAAAGTGCACAACGCTCCCTCATCACTGCTCCTGGGCAGGTGTGAAATTAGTCTTTTGGACACAAACAAAGCCGATGGAGACGGAGACAAAGTGCAGAGACGGAACATTAACACGTTGCCAAACCCAAACAGAAGCTGCAGATTTTATAATGTGTTCCTTTGTGTACAAATATGGAGTCTGCCGAATCCCTTCGGGCCTAAAACAACATGTTAATACAAAATGTTAATTTCCGATCTGATATTTAAAACCACTGTAACTGTGACTTACCTGAGCAGTTGACTTGGGTGCAGTTCTCAGCATTCAGCAGAAGAGTTGTGTTGCGACAGCTAACGGTTGCTGTAAGAGACAAAGGTATCGCGGATTAAAGGCCTGATTTGTGCTCTGGACAAACTCAGTTTCCCCAAGAGACCAAAGTAGATCTCAGTGTCTTCTGTTGGCAAGAGCAAAAGCCCTCCTAAGTCAGAGCCTGCTATTTTGAGCTGACGACTGGACAATAATTTGTAATAACGGTCTCATTATGCAGCTCACAAAGAAGAATGACCACCGACATCTTAGCATGTGTTCAAACCATAATGGCCTGATGCATCTGATGAATTGTCTCACACTTGTGTTGTGCATACAAAAGAGTTAAGCAACATGATGTGCAGTCGGGCAATTCTATTGTCACATGTCGTGCACAGGAAGGTGAGAGCAGTTCATCACACAGGCATCCTTTCATCCTGATGCCCCCATCACAACACTTTCATATTTAAAAAAGGGGCATCTCTGAAATCTGTTTTGCATGCCTTTTTTATTTATCAGCACTCTATCTGGCAATATAAGATCATGACTCAATTAATTTATGTAATATGTAATATTTTATATAAAAAAATATGTATCTGCAAAGTGACAAAAAAGCCAAATAAATTAAATTCCCTTTGAAATATATAGTTAGTATAGGGGGTAGATATATAAAGTACCAGAAATGATTAAAATACAAGCACCTTATAATTGTATTTGGATTCAGAACTTCAGTAGATTTACTTAGTTTGATTGAAGACTTATTGGTTATATAGTTATTTGTTTTCTGAATGTTCAGTTGGCTGACTCAGTTTGATCATCGAGGTGTATTCTCCTTTATTGCAAAATCGGATTATTAATTAACCACGACAGAAAGGGACTTTGCCCCGGCATGAAGTCGTTCCCATCCCAAATACTCGACAAGAACTCTGCGATTTTGCCATTTATTCATTAACCTTAAAACAGAATTTGACTAAATTACAGAGAGGATTAACCATAGCAAAATGAAATTCTATAATTTAAAAACACAGACATCTCTACCAGTTTGTTTATTTCCTTTAATGGTCCAACTCAGCGCGTGTCAAAGTTAGTAAACCATGAGTCAGACAGACAGCACCTTGTGACTACAGATGCTTTTCACGCCCAGTTATATCACTTTGACTAAAAATGCCACAGTTGTTCACATGTTCTAAACTAAAAATCTTACTTATTCCATTACACACTAGCTGTTTAGCAATGTTTTACATGTCAGGATCCAACTTTTGGACACGGATTCAGTGATGCCTTCACTTTGAAAAGCTAAGGTCTCCAGGAACACGGAAGTGGTAAACATATTTCCCATAAAGCTTTAACAATAACTGTAGTGTCAAGGGAGGCCATTATATGCCCTTTACCCTTATCTTTGTGTTGATAAAAAAAAAAGCTCTTGAATTTGTTTATTATATGAGCATATGGGGGCGTTATCATCTGGGTTTACAGGGACATCATAAAGGGAACTGTGTCTACTCGATGTCGGGCACCTGGTGCTGTAAAACGCCTTCCTACACCTTCCTTGCTTGTAATACTATAATCTGCAGCAACCAAAGTAACAACTCTCACCAGATGGCTGCCCATAAATTACAGATACGCCAGTTTTAACAGTAAGGCTGCTGCCATTGTTGAAAGCATCTTTTGGCTTTCTCCAAATAGGGTAAAAAATGACTCAGCGGCCTGCGTTACGTTCTCCACAGATCACAAGGACATATTTAGGAGCAGGTCATTGCATCTTTGTGCACCGGCCTTGGAAACAACAACTACCAAATGGCCGAGCGGGCATCATGATTAGTTTTGTGGAGCCCAAGATGTAAAGTTTCTGTTTGACTGTGTCGCTTGGCTGTTGGTTCAATTACATTGAGGCCATGGTCGTGTGGTATTCGGTAGCTAATCTGTCCGCCGTTGTTTCTCTTTGCCAATGCAGCTTGTTTTATGTGTGATCTCACCATTTTCTGAACTGCCACCCAACAATATTTAGCATTTCTGCCTCGACTGATCAGGAATTACATTTAGCACAATAAATAAGCTGCTTCATTTATCTTAAACAGAGTGAAACCTTTTAAAGCTGGAGGCTTAATGACTCACTGACTTTCAAACTGTGATTTAGTAACATCAAAGATAATTTCGAAAGTGTTGGCTGCATAATTTTTCACACAGTTTGTGTGATCTGACACTGCGATCAATGTATGTCGAAGCACGTAGGAGGAGGTTTAAAAAAAAAAAAAACCTCCCTTCACTCCCCAGTAGGTCACTCAGGCCTGTTATCTCGCAGGCAGCTGTGAAAAGGTAGGACTGACTCCCACCCTTTTCCAAGATGGTGACATCATCACCACCACAAGGCATATATATATATATATATATATATATATATATATATATATATATATATATATATATACACAGCTTGCTCAAGCTAAAAGTGCGAGTGAAAGCCTCATCGTACCACAGAAAACAGAGTCTTGGTTAAGAGCACTAAACTCCCTTGTCACAGACTACAGCCTGTACTTAGAGGCGCTACACAACTTGCGTGTACACGTGTAATTTTTTTTAGTGTTTCAACACTAGGCTGCAGGGAAATGCGTCTCTGACGCCAATGGCTTGTTTACACAAATTCCCTAAACCAAAGATAAATATGATAATGACGCTGTGGTAGCAGTGTGTTATGCTGTGCTTCAGAAAAGCCATATCGACTGTCCAGAGCTGACCTTTCCGTTTTTTGCTGAGTTCATATGAAATGGGTGATCCATTTGGGGGTTTTACTTGGTGTGTGTGCTTCTGTTGTGTTTGTGAGCAGCCAGTGTTGTTCAACACTGTTGAGCCTGCTGTATCCGGTGTAGTAGTAGGCTGGTGTGAGTTGTTTGTTCGGGTGTGTAACAGCACTGAGGAGAGTCTTTGGGTAGAAAAAGACACATTTTCCAACACGAACACTATAAAAACAGCCAAATCGCCCTGAAACTTTTAACAATTACTCCTCATCTTGATGCTGATCAAATCTTTTGTACAATAAAAAACATAAACCATGTTGATCAAAACCTGTGAAAATGACTGCAAACGTAATACGAGAACAGATCTCAATGCATTATTTTATTTTTTGTGCTTGTGGGTTATTTCCTCATGTGCAATACATGTAATTGGAAACCTCACTTGGGAAATACCAGCTAATCCTGTCTCCCTTGGCTCTGAGAGGAGGTACATAATTGTCGCCTCACCTGTTCTACCACCTAATGAATCGTTAAGTAATGTGCCATTGGAGGGCCCTTCGGCATTCAGAGACAAAGCAGAAGTAAGGTGTGGAATCAACAAAGCTCTGTACGTCCTTTGAGAGAATCACAGCTCCACATTGGTGAAATTGTCCAACAGGTCCCATGAGAGGTAAAATACTTGTGCTCGTCCTCGACACTCTTGTTGGAGCAACGCTGAATGAATGTGTACATGCAAGACCACCAACTAGTAATACAGTTAAGATTATTAGTTATTCTTTGAGGAAAAACAAAGATCACAGGACACTTTAGCCCTGGACTGCACCGAGGCATACATTATGAGAACAACATGTCACATGAAACTAATCTTTTTGTACTTTCTGCACACGCTTTCTTTCAACTCCTGTCGTTATCCTCTCCTTCCTTCCGTTCCCCAGCATGAGGAGAGAGCAGGCTTCCTCTCCTGTTTATCTTTTACACAATCTCTTGAGACCTCTCTCTCTCTCTGTGTGTGTGTGTGTGTGTGTGTGTGTGTGTGTGTGTGTGTGTGTGTGTGTGTGTGTGTGTGTGTGTGTGTGTCTCTGTGTCTGTCTCTGTGTGTCTCTGTGTGTCTCTGTGTGTGTCTCTGTGTGTGTGTGTGTGTGTGTGTGTGTGTGTGTGTGTGTGTGTGTGTGTGTGTGTGTGTGTGTGTGTGTGTGTGTGTGTGTGTGTGTGTGTGTGTGTCTCTGTGTGTGTGTGTGTGTGTGTGTGTGTGTGTGTGTGTGTGTCTCTGTGTGCGTGTGTGTGTGTGTGTGTCTACACACACACTGAACTCAGGCCAACATTGGAGTACTGCCTTCTAGGGCAATATGGTCAATTATCACAACACTTTTTCTTCTTCACCTCGAAGATTCAGGTTTTGTTCTACTAGGTTTTAATGAGAGGTCGACTGTAGCATTTACCTCACAAAACACTTTGCCACGTAATCACACAATCTTATTCATATCTACTGAATTAAATTGTGACAAACCTACAATTTTAAGATAGAAGATTATGTCACCTGATCTCTGCTTTACTCATAAAACCTCATTTCCTGACACTGATAACATGAAAACAACCAGCGAATGGAAAGCCGTCGGTTGATTTAGGAAACAATCTGTCATGCGGTTTTGTTTACGGCAACTCCTTTTTACTGAATGATGAATATTTCTCAATCCCAACCACCACACTTCCAAATTGGGTTGTAAAATACCACTGCAGCATATTTCTCCACATCCTCCACAGAGATTTCTCATACTCGAAGCACTCGTGTTGAGACAGACAAGCCCATTAACATAATTAAATTACCGGACGGCTATACAGAAATGTAGGCAAAGGGCAGCAAAACCAAAATCAGGACAAAAGTATGGCGTAAATGTCCAAAAGACATATAGCGTTGCCTCTCCTGCCCTCTCAATCCTCGACGATTAAATTGTTGTGGGAAGAGATAGTGAGTCTATGCAATAACGAGACCGCTCACCCCACACAGCTATGTGCCAGGAATTTACCCCCAAACCAGCCTGACCGTTGTTGTTGCCAGACGATTACGATACAGGTCGAGCTTTAGGGAAATGGAGATGACATCATCTAAAAGTCAAGCGTCCACTGCCATACATTCTCTCCATACCGTAGGAATCATGTGTCCAATCAGACCAGCTGTCTGGGCAATTTAGGACACACAAAGACCAACCTGTGCCTCTCCCTCCACAACATGTTACACATTTATGACATATACTCACATGCTGTGCAGTCAACCCACGCGCAGCCTTTAGTGGTTCCACATGAATCACACGACTTAGAGGGACATTCATCTGCAAGCAAAGGAAGTAATTCGACAAGTTTAGTAGTGGCATTTTTATTTATTTTTTAATGACAGTAGTACTCCTGAATGTGGTAGAATATTAAACTGTAACATTCACTCTCCATATGTTATACAATGGTGCTGATTTAAAAAATAAATAAAAAAAAGGGGATCTAAGTGACAATAAATCTCAGTATCTACAATGTTATGAATTTTTTAATGTGACACAGCAAAAAAATAGGCAGTTACATAACAAGGCGAGTTAACGTGACACCTCAAAAAGCCAGTCCTGTGTCCTCTTATGGTTCACGTCATGAGAGAAACACCAACCAACAGTCAACGTGACACAATGTAAATGTTCTCTAAGCTAAAGAGTCATAATAACGACAATTTGAGCGTGGAAATAGAACTGACAAGTGGCCAAAATAAATACATTTTTATACATACATATATATGTATTTTTTTTTGGAAACCACAAAAGGTTGAGTGACACCTGTCAAACTAAGCGAGCTGTCGGTGTAACGACCGACCATGGAGGCACGCTCCAGACGTCAGTTGAAATCAGTTGGCTGCTGGATGAAGCTAAAGGAGGGACGCGGCTAGCCGCTAGCTCCGCAGCGAGAGGTCGCAAACTTACCTGAGTCCGTCGCGGCTGATGCGCCGATCAGCGCCAGAAGCACAGTGAAAATCACCACCTTCGAGCCCATGACTGCGGACAACTTATCGCTCTCGCTGGTCCGACAGGGGATTATAAATGTATCGGAGGAGAAACGTCGAGATTTAGACTTCGGAGATTTCACAGCTTCCTCCTCGTCTTGCGTTTCTGGTCGTCGCTGCTGCTGCTGCTGCTGCTCGCGCTAGCTCGCTACTTCCTACTTGACAGGTCATGTGGCACTTTTTTTTTTCCTTTTTTTTTTTACTGGGAGGAGTGAGAAAAAACCACGTGAAGCTGCCACCACGTCAACGGCAAGAAGGCGAGGAGCTTCTACGTGATTTATCATTCACCAAACTGCGAGATAATTGGCTGAGGTAGACACTTAAAACAATACCTGATAAAAAAAAAAAAGTACACCTGTGACGCAAAACACTGAATATTAATACGCTAGAAATAACCTCTCACACCCACGGGCTGATTGGCACAGATGCACTATTGCCCCCCCCCCCCCCCTGACTCGAAGTTGTTTTCTTAAGTATTTGCACAGTATCAATTCAATATGTTGTTCATAAAGAATAAATTAAGTGAAACAAAATGACGATTCAGTCTGATTAACAGGATATCTGACTTAAAAAACAAAACAAGAAACAGGTTAATTTAGCATTCATTTATATCATTTTGAGCCTACTCATCATAAATTAAAATAGCTAAAATGCTATCTAACGATGAAGTTTCACCTGCTTACTAAATGTATTGTTGAATATACTTATTGTCTAAGATAGCAGAAATTGAGTTGGCCATTTCTGTGCACATTCCATGTTAAAGACAAATATGTTCAGTTCATCCCACCTCATTTACAGTATTGTGTTTGCATTAAAGTACCTGCGAGTTTTACTCTGGGTTAACTCAATATATGTAATAAATTATGAATATTGTGTATGTTGTTTGTACTAGTATTTTGTGAGTAAATGTTGCACAAAGAAACTAGTATAAAATAATATTAATATACACATACACAGAGTAATTGATGTGGATATGATGATAAAATGCTGACAACATAAAGACACAAAACGTACTTTAGGCCAAATTCAAGTACATACAAAAGAGAAGCAAATGTCGTATTGTATCTTAGGTTTATTTGATTTTAAGAAAAAATACAAATGTACACACTTAACTTAAAACTTAAACACTCCACAATCTGTAACTTTACAGTCATATTTGGGTCTTTCATTGCAAACCAGAGCTTCTTCTAATCTCCTGAGGACGTCGACACCCTCAACCACACGGCTAGAATGGAAAATAAAGACATCAGGCTTTAGCAAAACTGTATGAGAGATCTGAGATATTGCAGCATTGGAAAATTAAATAGGAGTGATACAAACCCAAAGGCAACATAGGTGTTGTCCATCCAGGGTGTTGGCTGCAGGGTGATGTAAAACTGGGATCCATTGGTATGGGGACCCTTGTTGGCCATTCCTAGAGTGCCCCGTCTAGTGTGGGACAAGGCAAAACTCTCATCTAAAAGGAGAAAGGACACGTGTTGAGGTGAATTTACAATGAAATCCACTAATATACACACATGCACAGTGGGTTTTCATGGCAATACTGTCAATGTCCTGGAATGTTTGTATGTTTTTTACCTTCAAATGTTGGTCCATAGATTGACTCCCCTCCATCACCTTTACTCTCTGGAGAAATATCTGCAAAATTGAAAGATATATTGTGTAATTATACTACAGTGGGACAAACTCACTTCCTCAATCTCACAATATTTTTGCTGACGACATGAAGTGCTGTCATAGTCTAAACATGGGTTGGGCTGTAATGAGTTATGTGAACGGGAAGTGAGAGGCATTCACTGCTTATCTCACCTTCTGGGAACAGAGTCAGTTAAGTTGAATAGTTAAAGTCCCAGTACTAACAATGTATTCATATATTTCCCATCTCTCCATTAATGCATTCCAGATGTAAATCAGATTAACTGCATTGATGCTGAAGTTGGGCAGGAGATTATACAACTCTGTTCTAATTTTTTAATTGGTATGTTAAAACCAGCTACATGTTATTAACATTGTTACAAGACAAATGTGGACCATACCTCCACCTTGCACCCAGCCGTTAGGCACCACACGATGAAACAAAGAGCCCTTGTAGCAAAGTGGGAGGCCGCTCTGTGACAGACCTCGCTCTCCTGTGCACAGAGCCTCAAAGTTCTTTGATGTCTTTGGACAAACATCTGAGAACAGCTGAGGAGAGGGAGGACAATGTGCCTTGTTAACATGTTGCTATTCTGTAATGTTAACAGTATCCTGTATCAGCAATTTTATAAATACCTATTAATGTTCTGTCAAACTGGGCTATGAGGGATACTTACCAAAGTCAAAGGTTTCAGGTAATGCAGGTGGTATGTGCAAGCAATGTGACACAACATGAATGTGTGCCTCACCTGAAACAATAACTTCCCCACGTCCTCTCCTGCTATTTCAATATCCATGAAGACAAACCGATGCTGTAAAGAAATGACAGAGATGTGTATTCCTTTCATTTTAACGTTTCAAGGTCAAAGAAATATAAAAAATAATTGATTTTTATAGAGCAATATTCATCGAGAAGAGCCACTGATGACTGTAACTATGACTGGAGCTTGATGGTTTGCAAATGCTCATCTCATGTGTAGATGTCAATGACCTGCTTCCTGATACTAATAGACACTAATAGAAAATAACTTTTGGTCCATATTTCTTTAACCTAAAGTTGTTATTTTTGTGTCAATGGTGTTGACTTGCCCCATTGTTCTGGAGGTATTTGGTGTAGTAGTCCTCAGTGAGAGCCATATAGAAAGCCTGTGGCCGCGTGAATGAGAAACTCCACTGACTCTCGGCCCAGCAGGCGAGATCCTTCTCATTCCCAAGGAGAAGGCCGTTCAGAAAGCACATCAGGCTGCTGGAGTACTGCCACACGTCACCACGCAGCTCCTTGAGTCACAAGGGTTTGAACAACAGATGTGTTGTGATTCAGCCTTTCAGAATGAACATAACGTCAGCAGCACTGTGTTGTGTCTGGCTGTTTAGCTGTAGAGCATCACAACCCTCAGAAACAGCTGCAGCTTACTCAATCTACTGAAATGGTGAAAAGTAACACACGTATTTTAATCAAGTACTGTACAATTGTTGTCTCCTTTATTTGAGTATTTAATGTATTCGTATTATACATACAAAAGATATGAGCATAAATTGCAACGCTCAGCAGTGTACAAGATACTTACACACTTACAACATTTGCTGTCTTTTATTACTGATTTTTTTATTGCATATTTTGTTATTTATAATACTTGTTTTGATCTTGTTTCTTTGTTTACTATGTCTCTTGTTTGCACCTCTGCTGCTGTAATCCCGACGCGTGATAATAAATAATGGATTATCTTATTTTATTTTACAGAATGCACGGTTTATAGTCATATGATTTAATAATAATATAATAACCCAGTAGTAATGCAACACTGACACAGGCCATACTTCTGCCCAATAAGGGGTTTCTCTTGAAGTATATATGTTTTCTCCTTACAACTCTCCATCCCTGCATGGACAGCAGTTTTGCTCTTTATGAATGGATATATTTATTTGACAATCTGAAATACACAAAATACGGCGAAGGTCCCTATTGTGAGAGAATATTTGCTTTCCATTTCTTTGCAGTATAATGTGTCTCTGCTTTAGAGTTTAAGAGTTACTGGACATTTATTACATTAATTTGCAGCCCAAAAACAATTTGCTTAATGGTTGGATTTTAAACGAATTGACGACTTACCCTTTTCTTTTGGGACAGATATGTGTGCCAGTCAAATTCCAGTAGTGGTTGAATTTTTGGATCGAGAAATTCCTTCGGAAACTTCTGTTTTAGTCCCTGTTTTGCATAATCAAAAGATACAAGTGTTGATAACGTTCAGGTGAAAATATGCCAAATAACACCAAGAAAGTAACACTTTACCTCCGCAATACTTCTGGCAACACAGAAATGATGGTCTTTAATTAAGCCGACAATTTCGAGGTGTATTTTTGACTCCATGGTTGAAAATAAAAACGTCTTCCGTCTGAACGGCCTGTAGACAGGAGCCTGTCTCCATAGCAACGGGCATTTAGAGGCGCTTAAATATGACGTTCACGTTTTGAAAAGTCCGGCTTCGACCGACTTCTCGAGACTGTTCCCTTTCTTTCTACCTTGTTGTGGAAATAATTAAGTTAATTGAAACTACAGGTGCTACATTAAAATAAAATAAGCCTTGTGATGACCCATTTTCAATTTAAACATCGAATTGACTTTCTTTTTCACGTCGTGACAATTAGTACCGCAACAAGGCAGCGTCGCACAGAGCTGTTCAACGAATTGGAACGGGGCCCAATGGCGCCACTGTTTGAACACTTGTCGTTGTCCGGTTGGGTTTGTGTTGTTTAGCGTTCACGTTTTCTACATACTGCCCTCGTTTAAATCAACCGAAGAGCCGTTCGGGGCGGATATGGGAGTTCACGACTTGTGGTCCATCGTGGAGCCGGTTCGGGAGTCGGTGCCGCTGTACAGTTTGAGCGGAATGACTCTGGCAGTGGACCTGAGTTTATGGGTGTGCGAGGCCCAGCATGTCCAAGCGATGATGGGTAGAGTTACCAAGCCCCACCTGAGGTAAGCGTCACATAGTGCTCTTTAATCGACTCCTCGTTATGTTAGTAACGTTATCTTTGTGTACGTCAGCTGGTCACCAGTTACCCAAAGACGATGTTCCTTTGTGTCCAGGAATTTATTTTTCAGGGCGTCATCCCTCACCCTTATGGGAGTAAAGCTGGTCTTTGTGATGGAAGGAGAAGCCCCTAAACTGAAAGCGGAAACCATGAGCAAGAGGGCAGAAACAAGATATGGAGGATTCAAAAAGGCTTCTGCCCCTAAGACTAAAATAAACACCAGCAGAGGGCGCTTTGACGCTGTACTTCGAGAGGTGAGTTGCTTCCCCACTCACCTGCATTTCAGACAGTCATATAAAAGGACTAATTTGTATGCACTCTTGTCCTTCTCTAATATCTGCAGTGTGCAGACATGTTGGACTATCTGGGTATGCCCTGGGTGACGGCTGCTGGGGAGGCGGAGGCCATGTGTGCTTACCTGGACTCACAGGGCCTGGTGGACGGCTGCATCACTAACGATGGAGATGCCTTCCTGTATGGAGCTCAGACTGTCTACAGGAACTTCAACATGAACAGTAAAGTACGTTTGTGAAAGGTTAATCATCCATGGTGTACAACATCTGGAGAAAGTTTAACTTAATCTCTAATCTCTGGACTGGAGTCTGAGTGAATGTGTAGCAGTGCTCATTCGAAAGGCTTTTCATTTCAAACTGTTCCAGGGATTAGTACTGAATTCATCCCTGTGATTATAACTCAGTCAAGTGGTTTAGATAAGACTCATTCCAGACCACTTCAGTAACACTTGATCACCTGTCCGAGCTGGGATTTATTTTCAGAATTATGTTTAAACACAAATTCCCTGTGGATTTCCAGAAGAAAATAGTGTATATGTGTATGTAATAGTGTTTTTTGTTCTTAATTGCATCCCTAAAACTCATACATCGATAAGCAATAGGGGTTAAGTAGTTATGTTTACTGTTATGACTACTAATCTTTTTTTTTTACGTTAAGTACTTTATTTAGGTTATGAAAGTGTAACCATTTTAATTTAGCCTGGTACTAACAAAATAATTATATTTTTTTTAGAAGCAAATTCAAAGTCAAGATCAATAATGCATTTACATTTTTATCATCAGTATTTTGTTATATTTATCAAATAAATAAATACATTTTTTAATTCTAATTGCAAATGCAATAACAGCGAATAGATGGTCGCTTTTCTCACTTCCATATCCATTTGGCTGCTGTCGAACTCAAAGAAGAAACGTAAAGACATAGATTATGGTACCTTATGATCCACATTTAACATTTATTTAGTCAATTACATCATCAAAAAATTATGCATTAATAATGATAATTATTGGGAGCTGCAGCCCTACCTTTCATTATAACTATGTCCCTATCTGCATGTTCGATTCTTTCTATTCTACTGATGCCTTGATTCTTAAAAAGTGTCTCCCTTCCCCCCCCAGGACCCACAGGTGGACTGTTACAGGACATCCAGGGTCCAAACAGAGTTACGTCTCTCCAGAGAGAATCTAGTTGGTCTGGCCATCCTCCTTGGCTGTGATTATATTCCTAAAGTACGAAGAACATCTTAATCTGAAATTTCTCAAAATCACCAATATGAATAACTCATGTTAACTGTACAATGTTATTCTTCCATAAGGGCATTCTAGGTGTTGGTAAAGAGCAAGCTGTGAGGCTTATCCAGATGCTGAAAGGACAAACACTTCTGCAGAGGTAGGAAACACAGATTATTTTCTTGCCGCTCGATTGTACACTAGCAGTATGTTCGTTGCCTCACATAAACAGTGTGTGTAGTGTTGTGTTTGTGATCTTGTAAGCTGTCTTTGATCCCCTCAGGTTTATGCAGTGGAAGGAGGAGAATGCAGGTGTGTTTGAGGGAGTAAAGAAGGTTCCTCACTGCAACATATGTCGACATCCTGGTGAGTGTGTGAGGGGGTGGGAATGGGGTCCCTGAGAAGGACATGTCTCACATATGGCTGATTTAAAGCCATTTAAATGTTAAAACATACACGTATGTGAGAGGTGCGTTCGTCTGAATATGCCTCTGACTTTACACCCAAGTTGTAGTTGTGTGTTGGATGGTTTTTGTTTGTCTACTCGTTCTTCTCTTGTTTTAACAAATATAAATTCTGTTTAATCTCCTCCCTTTCTCAGGCTCAGCGAAGGCACATGAACGTGGCGGCTGTGTGCTCTGCGACAGTAAACATTTCTGTCAACCTCAGGACTTCGACTACCAGTGTCCTTGTGACTGGCACCACTATGAACAGGCCCGGCAGGACTTGTCTTTTGAGGCAAATATCAGAAAGTATGTGGCTTTACAAAAATAGCACATTGAAATACACACAATGGAAGTGTAATGGCAAACAGGGAAATAAAGGCAACATATTAAATAGAAGATCAAGATTAGTATTATAGTCAGATCATTCTCAGTCTGAGGAGGTGAAATAGCTTATAATGCTTCTTAAGCGCTGAAATTACTTTAATTAATTGAGTAGTTAATTATCAGGAGAATAATCAGCATAATTGTTGCATTTTTCTTATTAATCAAGGCATTTTTTAGCTAAATTGTCAAAAAATATGAATTGTTTGCAGCAACTCCGATGTGAATATTTAATTTTCTTCTGTGATGGTAAACCTGATATCTTTGGGTTTTGTACTATCGGTCAATGGGCTTTGAGTTTGTTGTTGTTGTAATGATTTTATATGATAGTTTCTATGTTATGTGTAATCTGTTAATTTTGTGTATCATATATTTTTTAGGAAAACCCTGGCAAGTCAACAATTCCCTTTCACAGAGGTACAGCGGTTTTCATCTGCAATGGTTTATATGTTATTCTTCAGTCGTATAATAATCTTCACGACACTTTAACACTTTAATTCTATATTTGCAGATCATTCATGAGTTTCTGATTTCAAAGGATAAGCCTGTGTCACATTTTAAGAAGAGACAACCAAATATACTGTTGATGCAGGTAATGGGTTTATTTATTTTTATGACTTGTTCAGTCTGTTATATTTTTAAGTTAGTTGCATGTTAAAATTTGTGTTTTTCAGAAATTTGCCAATGACAAGATGGAGTGGCCGAAGCATTACACCAGTGAAAAGGTTTTAGTCCTGATGACCTACGCAGAGTTGATGAACAGAAAATATGGAAGAGAAATGTCTTCCCAAATCAAGCCCCTCAGGTAGTTTTAACAACAACAACACTGTTGCTTAACTTGCTTTAGTGGCATTGTTGTAGTAAAAATGTTATTTCAGTGCAATCATAACACAGAACAATGCATTTTTTCTTCAAAAGAATATTGAAACCAAGGGTGAGGAATGCCGTCGCTTGCTTCGAGGTCATCTGGAGCGCACCAGGTCGGTATAAATCTCATGAACATTTATTGCCGTCTTCTTTTTCTCATATTAGAAGATCGGGATATTTTAGAAAACCTCCCCTGGGATGAGTGACACCGGGTTGTCTGTTAGTGACTTGCTGTGAGGTTGGGTTCAGAGGTGACAGATCAGTCACAACAGCCACAAGGTGCTAAACTGGCTTCCTGCAGGCTGGGAAACCTGTCATATCAAAGTCCCCTTCACTAACAAGCCCGCCCGACATGACCGGCCTGAGAAACCCTCAATCAGCTTGTTCAGCTTGGGGTTCCTTATTTCATGTATTGTAGCATTTAAAATATATACAACTCAAACTATTACATAATTGCCTTAAATGTGTATTTACCATTAATGAGTGTATATTTTAAAGTAACAATACTCAAAATAATTGATTACAAATGCATACGTAATCAAATTCTACGTTATTAAACCATCAAAATTGCCAAACCAATTTTACATTTTAGTAAATTGTACTGTGTTTTTCTTACTCTGTATACAATGCACCCTTGAACATGAAACCCACTGAGCAACAGACTGGATTCTGATTTGGGCTTTTTCTTATATAAGATAACAAGATACTTATTGAGACCAATTTGGACCTGGCTTTTATTTATTTTTCTCCAGAACATTATGTGTTTCCTGAGGATCGGCCTGCAGAGGATCAACATGAAGTGAGGACGGTGGAGGAAGAGTCTCTCTTCCGTGTGGCCTACCCAGAGGTGGTGGAGAGCTACCTGAGAGACAAAGCTCTGGCTGAAGAGAACAAGACCAAGAGTAAGACAATCACTTATCATATTCACTTGCATGCAAAATGCATATTAGCACACTTAAACATACAACATTCAGTGCCATGTGCTTTTTATATTAAGATTTTTCTAAAATGATCCACGTCAACGGGAGCCCCCCACACACACAGACACACACACACACACACACACACAGACTTGACGAGCTCCTGATCAAAGGCACCTGGTACTTTGACTTGTTTTTCAAGGCCGTCTATTGCAGCAGCTCTGACACCTGAAAATGTAGTTTGGCAGCTCGGCTGGTTCACACCAAAGGCTTTGATGCAGCCGAGAGGTGTCGGCCTCACAGGCCTCGCTGTCACTTTATGCAGGTTGTACTCCGCTCCCCCGGTCATGACTGCTGTAGAGCTTCACTTCCTAATGCGTAGAAAAACTAGCCACTGAGTTTTAAATAATTTTACACTTTAGAGATACCAGAGTGAATATGTTCCCAGTAGCCTTGCACTCATTCAAAATGCATTTTAAATCCTTTAGTTGTTCACTGACATCCAGTCTCAATCTTTTTTACAGAGAAAAGGCCAAAGAGTAAAAAGGAGAAGCCATCTGAGGTCTCCGATGGTATTTCAGACCTCTTGGCCCAGATGACCCTTCAGAGTTCCTCCAACACAAACACACAAACGCTGATCCATGCCATTTCAAACACAGATGAACCAGAAGTGGTGCTGTTGAACACTCCGGTTAACCATAAAAAGAACCTGAAATCAAAAGAAGACGACAGCAGTCTCAGCGGTTTCCCCGGTACTCCTCTGTCTCGGGCCGAATCCGAGGCTGCTGCTTCGCTGTCTGTCTCCGCTGTTGTCGACGCTCTACACCTGAGTGATATTGACTGGGATGCTTTGTCCTTCACATCCTCTCCAACTCAACAATCACCTACAAATCACAACACTGAGCCCACACTGAGCAAACCCACAGACGGTAATGTCAGGGAAACAAAGGCTGAAAACACAAAGCAGAAAACCTCGGGTGACGTCAAAGAAGCCGACTCCAGATCTGCTCCGGAGTTGTGCTACACAGACTGTCCTCTGAGGGACAGGCTGCTCATGAGGAACACGGCGAAGGTTATGAACCAGATGGAGGCACACAAAGACGTGGTCTCAAAGCAACTGAGCTATGAGTTGTCTTCTTTCAAACACATTTCTTCTCATAACTCAAAACCAAATGGCCAGATCCCCAGTAAAGGTAGTAGTGAGTTATCAGGAAGGGAATCTGCTGTTGACAAAAAAGAGCCACTGGCGGACAAAAGCCAGTGTGCAACAAGTAAGGGAGAAACAAAAACTCACAGCTCAAAACATCAGTTGGGGCCTGCAACAAAGGACAAATGTAATGGCTCCCAAAAGCCTCCTGTGAAATATAAATTTGTCCAAAAAGCCATTTCATCATCTGCCGTCGCACCACTGAGGAGCCACTCTGACCCAGGGCAACGTGAGGACCGGAAGGTGCCACAGGCCGCCAAGAAGAGCGTGTGCATGAGCATGTGTTCATCAAGCGAGGAGAGTGATGCAGAAAACCAGCAGTCTGGACCTCAAAGAAAAACTCAAATCAAGCCCATGAACAAGTTTAAGGACGGCTTCCTCTCAGACTTCCCCTTGAAACCTAAAAAAGTCAAACCAACAGCGAAAACAGCTCAACTAAAACCTCAGAGCTGCAGTGCAGATATCGAGAAAAACGGCATACCGTTATCAACTAAAAGCAGATGCCAGGATGTCTCACCAGCTGAAGTGTTCCTTCAGACTCCAGCGTCACCTATCACTGTGTTAGACAGCGATGACTCGGCTATTTTGAGTGAGAGTCCATTGCCACTGGCAGAGAGACTGAGGCTGAAGTTCCTGAAGTGAGCAGTGAGACGATAACAGGATGATGGACAAGAACATGTAATGTGTTGAGTGTGAATGTTTATTCTTAACCTTGGAAATGGAGGTTGACTAAAAAGTCTTATCTCAAGGTCCACTTTTTACAGAAGAGCTGCAATAGTTAGTTGTCAGTTGACGGAAAATGAATCAGCAACTCTTTCGATAATCCGATAATTGTTTTAAGTATTTTTTTAAGCAAAAAGATTAACCTTTTTCTGGTTCCAGCTTCTCAAATATGATAATGTGCTGCTTTCCTTTGTCTTAACGGTATAATAACTGGTATATCTTTGGGTTTTTTGACTTTCGATCGGACTGAAAAAGACATTTGTTGACATCCATTTAAATTGTGAAAATAATCAAGAAAATACTGTTACTAAATGGATCTGTTTCTGTAAAACAACTATAAGTGTAACATGCTTATTATAAGTGAGTTGTGGTTTGAAAGCTCCAGAAAAAGACAGAAATCTGACCTTGAGTCAAACTTTGTCACATTATTTCATTGAAGCTGTGCCATTAGATCGTATACAATGCTCTGCAATGCTGATATTGAGAAGCTCGACTGATTGTGTTGCCAATGACCAAATAATGAAATTGTTACAATAAATATTATTCTATCACCAAAGTTTGCCATTCATCTGATCCTAAAGGAAACTGTTTATGTAAATTGGGGGGAAAGGTTGTGGATTAACACAGTTTTCATGTTCTACCATGTAACAACACTACATGTGACAAGCTGAAACGTACTCCACATAGAGGCACCGCCGCTCAGGGGGACACCGAGGACGCTGAGCCGTTGGTTTTACAACCTGCCAGTGTTGGTCCCCTTGATCATGAGTGAGGCCTTGCACACCTTTTCAGACATGAAAGGTCTGGCAGCAGCTTGGGGACAGCTGCATCCTCTACCCAAATAACAACAATAAGTGCTGGAAAATAGAACAGTTTGTCAGGATGACAAACTGTTCTATTTGCGTGTTTCCCAGTGCAAATCAACTTTTTTTGGTGAAGAAACATGAAAAAACTGCATTGGAAACAAGTAACATCACTCCAGGTGTACATTTACAGGTAAAATAATGTTAGGATTCAGTACAGAACAGTCAAATATTACATCATTTTGGTTTTGAATTACACCCTTTCTGTGACAATAATTGTTTCTTATTCTGAACATTTTGTGCTCTGGTATATGTTAAGCAACTATATACTCGTGATTAGTTGAAACTTAGTATTTATTTCTTGTTGGTTTGAATATCTGCCGGACTGAAGACACACGCAGGCCTGACTTACCAGAGAGGTGTGAAGCTCTCAGGTGAAACAGCATCCCCTCCTGCCTTCATTAGACAGATCACATCAAACTGATAATTGTCGTCGTGCAGACTTTAAAGAGTTATTTCCCACAAAAGGAATCTAATTATTTTTCTTTCTATCACATTATCCGTCTATTTAGCCTTATTCACACCACAGTGATAACGAACGACGTCCTTCGAGAAGGTCGCATTTTGGCACTTGAGGTTTTCTTTGAACTTTTTTTCGCCTGAGCTGTGAACCCATAAACCTCCGGAGATCTGCTTCTATATAAAAACGCGTTGGCCCAAAATCACCTTCACAGAATCTGCCTGTCATTCACCCCGAATGTCATCCGCGCCACCACGCGAACGTCTGGGAGTCTCGGGATATTTCTAACATGGACCTGGACGTTGTCACCGCTAAAATGCTGTCTGAGTGGAAGACTTTTGGAGAAGATCAGGACTCCCTTCAGTCCATCTCACCGGAGTCCTCGATAGACTCCATGTGCTCTTCGCCGGAGATGGGCTACTCCAGCGGGAACCAGGAGATGAAGGACTTCCCTTTCGGCTTCACGGGACGGAGGGATACTGCAACGGCGCAGAGGCTGGGCAAGCCCAAGATGTCCACCAAAAGACGCATGAAGGCGAGCGAGAGGGAGAAGATGCGGATGAGGAGTCTCGCAGAGGCTCTGCACCATCTCCGTGACTACCTGCCGCCGGACTACAGCAAGAGAGGCCAACCCCTGACCAAGATACAAACCCTCAAATACACAATTGAATACATCAACAAGCTTTCAGACATCCTGGGCCGCGCGTAACGGACACACATTTGACTTTTTACGCATCAGGTTTACTCTCATCTGGACATTTAAGAGAGAGTTCGTTTTATATATTTGATGAGAAATACAACATGTTGAGATAACTTAATCATTATTTGATTAAATATGTCCTTTTATTGCCGTTTTCTTGATGTAAATATTGTTTAGCGGGCACTTGGCAATTATTTAGTGGCCCATATGAGGCTGCCTTTGATGGAGTTATGAATTCAGTGTTTGGAAATACAGTGTGCTGTTTGTTGATATGTAAATGTTTATCTGATGGTATCTTAATGGGTTTGAAAAATAATTTTACTGATGAAGAATCTCTCTAAAGCCCACATATTTGTGTTGTGAACTTAGAGACACCTCATACTATTGTATTTGGTTTCTGGTGTGTTTTAGAGTAAAGTAATGTTAGCTGCATGATATATCAAAGTTGTGTTGTGTTATGAAAGCTAATAAATGATTATTCCTCTTGTTTTGTCATTGACGAGTTCAATTGTCTACTCAATTCTATAGTGTGATTCACTGTACAATATATATTATAACAAGTTTATACTGTGGAGGTTACATGCATAAATAGTCCTCTACTTAAACATCCACACTAATTTAGTGATTTGTGTTTAACTTCTTGTCCAGTTAATTAATTAACCTTCTTTAGGGGTACAATTGATTAGAACGAACGTCACCCGATTCCTCCAATCAGAATGCCAAAACATTGAACACGTGCTGATTGAGAACAACAAGTAGCCAATCAGACACCAGTATTCCTCCGGTGGGCGTAACCACCCCCATAATGTTTTTCCTCTCAAAGAAATCTCAGACTAGGGATGTTGTCTAGTCTGACGAAGCCGCCATCTCAACCCGCAAAAAAGCTACAGAAAGGGGTTTGGAAATTTTGTACATTTTTAATTTTTCTCTTATATATTTTTAATTTGTATTTGCTAGCAGGGAAATTGTAATACTTTTTAAATATACCTCTCTTCCATCATCAACCAAAGTAAGTCCCTTCTCTATCTCACCGGAGCGCCGACGCGTTTGTAAGCCACAGGAACGCCCCTTTTATACACGACTAATTAACACTTGGCATTAGGCTTATTTATGTCGTATTTTCAATTAGGAAAGTGGCTGTTCAAACGTCGAATGAATACTATTCACGACGAAGCAACAGCTTAAGACACAATATCAAAATGTCAGGTCAGCTTTGCTATTTTTACTCCAGGAAATAGACAGGGCCACTGTAGCCCTTTGCCAGCCGTGCTCAACATTTAGCTCCTGCAGAGACTTCAAGTGTTGCTCTGATGGTCCGAGCTGAATATTTCAGAGCTCGCATGGCTGCACCCGCCTCTCGGGATCCGGATAACATGTTTCCATGACGCTCGACGTGCCTTTGGCTCTGCAAGCTTATTTACTTTAAACACACACTGTGGTGTGCCGTGACCGTCCACCATGGCACGGTTACTGTCATTACATGAGTATGACTATGATTGATGATATATATAGATACACAGGTACTGTTTCAGATAGATTCATATAAAGATACAAATGGGATGCACAAAATATTATAAACTACATTCAGTCCAGCGCGATACAATTCAACAACACCACAAACAGGACACACACACACACACACACACACACACACACACACACACACACACACACACACACACACACACACACACACACACACACACACACACACACAATATCCTGAAGTGTAGTTAACCTTCATGAAGGTAGGATTAATTGCACCGCTCTGTTTTTAGACTTCATTCATTTAAGCTATGTGCTCCTTTATAAACTGGTTCTGAATGTACAGTTAAGATCAAGTAGTGGACAAACAACATACAAAAAGTAGATATAAACAGCACAGTTGCATGAATTACAACAGGTTTTAACAATGCTGGAACTCACCGTTTATCAAATAATCCCAAATCTTTGAGTATTTTTAGACCTGCATAAAAAAAAATGTTTACTGATCATAGACCAAGAGCATGATGAAAACCTAATATTCCCACTGGGAGAGTGAATAGTGCACATATGCACTATTCACTCTTTTTTGCTATATTGTCTATAAATGTTGTAAAAATATAAATGTTTTTCCAACAGGATATTTGGCCAATGTGTGGATCTCTTGAGCTGATGGGATTTGTTAAATCCCCAGCCAAAGTTGCTGACACTCTGGAATGAAAACTATTTACGAGCACCTTTCCCAGGTTTTTGGTCTTCTGAGGCAGTTGCTCCCTCTGGGAAAATTTCGAAAGTCACTCAAAATATACAAATTCCCCGAATAAGTGGCAGTTACATGCTTAGTATCTACTTCCCCTTCTCTTCCCCCTAAATCACAAAAGTCTGCTCTCCACACTTCACTGTATAGCAGCATCACAGATACTGCATTTTAGAGTAGTGATCCGGGCTTAGGGACTATTAATAATTTTCCCGTTATCAGCTTTGACTTGCAGTTGTCTGGTCCGTGCTTAACTTGCAACCCTGTCACCTGCTTCTCTGTGAGACATTCTGTCTGATGTGATGGAGCAATGCAGGGAATCTGCAACACTGAGGTTTCATGTTTCCAAAATCGACTGAGTGACATTTTTGTAGCCTTAAGTCACATTTTAGACACAAACATACCTAAACATGTTTGTTAGTGAGTGGTATTATACAAAAACTATCTTATACAACAAGAGTAGTTGCAGGAAAGCAAAAGGTGTTAACTGGCTGTGTATCACAGTGTAATCAGGTTAATGCCAGTGTACAGAATATCACATTTAATTGCCAAGACTCAAGTCTTTGTTGATGAAGGATTTTTGTTTCTTCATATCGGATACATTTTTGGGATGGAGGCTCTCATTTTTGGATGCTTGACTTTATATCTGCAGGGAAGTTACTATTTCTGTATGAAATCTATTTTCAAATGGTAAAATGCCCTATTTTTTTCTCTCTGCAGAGCTTGAATAATTTATTTTGCATGTAAAAATCTCTATCATGTCAGGGCAGGTCGTATGTATTTTATGGTCAGTGTAGGAAATATGAGAATATTTTTTATTCCATATAAATTAAAAGAATTAATTAGAATATCATTATTGACCTGCATTATTTCAGATGGATGGAGACACAGAAGAAAAGGTGACAGAAACTTCAAAAAATTCCAAGGAAGAATCTCAGAGACCCTTAATGGACAACAAATTTAGGTCAGTCTTATGATTCTTTAAAGCCTGATACTGTATTTACGGATACATATGCTTTTTAAACTGCATGCGAAGGAAAGCTAAGGGCTCCTTATCACTCGAGTGTACTTCACTGCTTTTGGGTTTCACCACAGAGTTGCCTGTATATGACTAAATGGCTGTTTTCCTCATATTCTTTTGAAAATCTCCTCAGGGGTCAAGGCTTTAAAAGCCGTGGTCGAGGGGGTTGGATAGGTCGAGGCGACATGCGTGGTGGGCGGGGCATGATGAAAGGGTTTGAGCCACCTGGATATGGGAGGGGTCGAGCGAAAGAGGGAGCCATGAATGGATTTGCACCCATGAGGTAAGGACAGTTGAATTTTACATGATGTGAAGGATACATTTTCAAATTTTGCTGTAATTATTTGGTTAGAATGCAAACAAATAGTGTGTTAAATCATATTAGGAAAATGTATTTTAATAAAAATAAAAATAAAGTGATTTGAGGTCATCAATGATGTTTCCACCTAAAGATAAACAAATAACTTTTTGTGGCTGTATTTAAGAATAAAATGCTTAACTTTTATGGGTAAATTGAACTTCCTGCCCTTCCCTTGCAGAGGAATGAGGAGGATGCGACCTTACCCAGACCCCAGAGGTCATCGAGGTAGGGGTGGACCAATGGGTGGACCGATGGCCATGGGCCCTCCTCCCCCACTACCCCCCATGCATCTCAGAGGCCCCTTCCCACCCATGCACAGGTGACCACCTCACACACAATCACATGCACAGACAGCCATGGCAGCCAAATTCATTTGATACATTTTAAGATAAGATTTTAGAACGATCCTCCTGATTGTTTTAATGTACCGTACCGTAGACTGAGTAACCCAACATTTGAGACATACTTTTGAGCAATTTTTCTCTTCACGTTTGGCTTTTTAAATCACCAGCCTTTAATGGGTAGATGTGTGTTGTCACTCAACTGATCCTACATTTGCATCAACACCAGCTCATCTTTCTCTGTCTCTAGGCATGGACCCCATCCACCCCCTCCTCCAGGTCATCCTGGTTTCAGAGGGCGTCCACCACACCCTGGAGGCCACGGCATGCGGCCCCCTGGACCTCCACGCCACTTCCACCCCCACAGCCCAAGAGGGTAAGGGTTTGAATATTACTAAGCTTTGCAAGTCACAATTCTTGGCACTTTCCTTGTATGCTTTTTAGCTGCGCTGAATAGATTTAAAACACCCCTGATGAGTATTTGAGACATGCTGACAACAGTTACATTCCTTTAACTCTGTAAAGCAAATATGCAGCCAAAAGACTGAAGGTTGTGACACAATGCACAGTCCTTTCTGTCCCTTTTCTCTTGTGCTTCACTCTAGCTTACTTTATTTCACCTTAACCTGTGCTCTAATTATTACATTTCTTTCTCAGTTTGTCTATCAAATAGAATCAATTATATAGCCTTTTGTCCAACTAATTTGTCTTACTACAACAAATGGTCAAAGAATGTTAACTTAGTTTGTAAATAAAAAGCATATCTATATATATATATTAATATCTGCTCAACTATTTTAAGCCATACTCCTGAACAGTGCATGGACATTGGGAAAGACACTACACAGTATGTGCCTTTGTTAGGGACACAGTCACTGAAATAGGACGACATCCCCAACAGGAATAGTTCAGGTGGCTGCTCTTATCAGTGTGCCCCCTAGTGGCCAACGCCAAGTATCCAATGTGTGATTTTATCCTTTTACACAGCTACCACAATGGACCGGTCTCTCCTCCGCCTCACCTTCCACCTGGCAGAGGCCAGAGGTGGCCAGGGCCACCTGGTGGCCGACGCTTTTAACACAGCCTGCCCTAAAAACAATAACCAAACACTTGATAATGTAGAAGGGGCCCGAGGTGATGCAGTAAATGAAACGTCCCTTAATTATGTGTTACACAAAGTCTCTGAGTAGCTTCATGACATACTCTGTGGCCAAATGTCTGCTTATTGATATTGTCTACTGGCAAAGAAATAATGTGAAAATGACTAATGACAACTTAAAATGCCTAACACCGTAAACAATGTAGAGGCATATTTGTGAAATATATACTGTTGGTACTGTAGGAACTATTTGACAGTGTTGAGAAAAAGCTGTTTAAAAACAGGTTTGAAGCCACTGTTCTCAAAGGGAGGAAAAATATTGTCAAAGTTCATTAAATGTTCTGTGGTTCTTGTTACAGTCACCCTGTGAGCCTTAAGACGTTTTCCTAAATCGTAATAAAGAATATAGGTGGCACTGTATATTTTAAGGTGGGGAAAGATGTGTGAATTAAATTAATGAAAGAGAGCATAACAGCGCTCGAGCACAGCTGTCAACTAGCGTCACACCGTGGACCTCTCCCACCTTCCCTTTTGTTACATATAAATAGTATTACATACTTATGTATTATAACCTCACTAAGCCGTGCAGTAATTATTGTTTAACACTGACACATTTTTCAAGAAGAATATTCCGCTTGTATTTATAAGTATTTAATTTCATATTTTCAACGTTAATGTGCAGTTATTTTATGTTATCAGTATTGCTGTTTAGAACATTCGTGTTTGTCTTCAGCAATTTATCTTGAAATGGAAAAATGGAATAGGCATCATAAATGAATAGTATTATTGAAATAGATTTCTAGTAGATTTTATAAAGCAAATTCCATTTGTATTTGCTTAAGTTAAGGACAAGAAGTTAATCTTTATTGTGTCTAGTTTTTTAAGTGTCATGAATACTCTGTTCACTGTAATTAACTTAACTTTTGTGAACCTGTGAATGTGTTTGATGAAAACCGTCAAGACATATGACATAGTAGTGGGAAGAAAAATAATAAAAGTAAAAAATAAAACTCTACTTTTCTGTATTTGTTTATTCACAAACAAGTCTGAGTTTTTTTTACAACATATTTATAACATATGGGAGAGAATGAAATGTCAAAACTAGTACTGTACACAGTGGCACAGTAACAGTGTTTCATATTTGAAAGTGAACATTTGATCCATGGAAATACCACTTTAAAATGTGGAGGACAAGAGCCCTTAATTAATATAATATTCAGCTTCCTGGCTGCTGGAACTTACTGCAAATAAGAAAAGACTTTGAAAAGTAATCCAAGTATTGCACTTTTAGTCACTAGAAAATGTACTTTTCTCATTATAGTGTATTACCATTCATGTTAACGTATTCATTTGACTGGAGGACTCGGAGCCGCTCGACTTCAAAAGTGTTGAAATGCTTTTGACTAAACTTCACAGTTCAAATTCAGTGGTAGCATTTAAAAGGAGGACATCATCTCCAAAGTATAAACACTCTGATATGGCCCAGGACTTATTTTATTGCTATAATAAGATATTTGTAGTAAACCTGTAAAGTTTTATGAAAATAAAATATGCCATGCATTGTATGTGTATGTATGTGCATATATCTTCATAGCAAAGAGTAGTAACACGTTATCAAATGAATGATGTACAGACACCATCTCACGGCACATTGAATAAAGGACACCAATAAATATTTTGAGTTCTTCGTGTTTTGCAAACTTTGCGAATGCATTTAGCTCTTTTTCCATAATGTGCTAATTTAGGCTTACTTACTTAAAAAAAAGTTGGAACAAAACCAGCAATATGAAGATGCATTTATTAGTAGTACTTAAAGTTAACAAGGATTTTTCATTATTTCTGGATGACAGAAAATGTTGTTCTCTGAGCCTCAGAAGGTTTTTTATCACAGCTGGTCTGATTAATAAATTAGCCATCGACAGGTGTTGCACTCTCCTTCTCCTCTGTCTGTCTTTTTCCATCTCTTCAATATATTTGGCTGCCTCTTCCGTCTCTTCCGTCCCTTCTCGTTTCTCCCTTTGGTTGATTATAACAGACTGACTGTTATTGTCTCCTGAAGGGGGGCACACAGTACAGGTAACCTCCCAGGCCCCAGGAACCCCGGCCCTTCCTCACATCTCTCCCCTCCTTCATCAGCGGCGTGACACTTGAGGTCTGGCACTTCCCTTGAACAGGTGAGTCTCCTCCTGTGTCTTAATCCCTAAACCCCGCCCTCTCTTTCAGGGTGGAAGTTGAAACAATGACAGAACTCCGTGAGACTCACACATCTATAGGTCAATAAGTTATGGTACTCTTTTATTAATGGCTGCAAATGGATGGCTCCATGGAAGTAGATATGTCCTATGAATTCCTAACAAGATATAGACAGTAAGTACACCTTGTGGTAATGCAAGGCGCATGAGGGAATAAAAAAGAAAATTAAGTTTCAGTTTAATAACTTATTTTGTAAGTGTCCTGGAATTGTTCATGCTTACAGACTGTTTGACTGGGTTTTAAATGTTAAACGCTATTAGTAGTGATGGGCTGATAGTTAATTTATTATGAGCCTATAAGTAAAAATACTGAATAATAAAAAGGTGCATAGACTTATTTGAAGAAGTCTAGTTGTATTTTAGGCATATCTATATTAACTTTTAAAAAAAAACTAAATTTCAACTTGTGTTCTGGCATATTTACATACACATGGACCACAAAGGGTGATTTATGTGTGAGATCAGTGCTGAGGTTTTCAAACCTGCAGTATCCAAACAAAATAAGGTGCAAATGACTCAAGTCAGGTTTAGAAATGTGGAAGGGTAATTGCTGACTCGGTTAAGTGTTAACAAAACCTATGTAACCATACGAGGAGCATCAAGTAGGCACAGAATTGATGATGATGCAAGACAGCCAGGATCCCTGCAGCCATACCACCACCAGATCGCTCCAAATATGACTAATAATGGGATTTGTATTGAATAGCTCGAGTTTTCTCTGCTGCAAAGAAGATAAAGCTCACACCAGTTTACTTTGTGGTGATGACACATTGCAGGATATGATTTATGTCCGAGTGTCCTCTCCGTATGATTGCTCATTTTAATACAGAAAGAGAGGGGGTAGAAAAGTGTCTGTATAAATACGTGGACGTAATAGGAAATCACAGGAAGTATTAGCCTTCAATCACAGTAAAGTATGCCATGTGGTTTTGAAGAGGATGGACGTGAAATTAAATGATTCCCTTTTCTGTTTTGTCTCAAATGTTAGAATACTAATAAATCACTAAATGCAAAAAATAAATGTCTTGTGTTCGTGTCTTGTGTCCAACAGAATAACTAATAAACTAATCCAATGTCTCTGCACAGTTGAACAAAAGCATTGTAATATTAATATAGAAGTATTCATGAAGTCATAATTCCGAGTAAAGAACCGCACAAAAAGGTGAGTTAAAGTTATTAAATACAGAATTTATTTGTTGAAGAAAAACTAAAACAAACATACAATATATTCCATACTTTTTGCCACAGAAAAAGACAAAACATGCAGTTACATGTTACATGTTGATATGATGAATGCAAGTTCTTTAGCTGGCCCTTTTTCTGTCGCGGTTGACTTGACGTATTGATGACAATGTTGAAGACTATATGATGAGCAGTTCACGGGTCCATGACAACCATAAGCTAATATTGAAGTTTTTTTCCCACGTCTTCTGGAGAAAACACATCCAATAAGCATCCATTGCTCATCACTGGCTGCGCTCGTTATCAATGGGGTTGTCCTCCCACATGGGTTCAAGGATGTGATCTGGAACCTTCTCCATGGCGGTCTGATAGCATGAACAAAAGGGGGGAAATCCATTAATTCAGCTCAATTTAATTCACAATTAGATTGAGCAGGTGGGCTTGTTGTGGACGTACAACTGACTGCAGTAACTC
This sequence comes from Myoxocephalus aenaeus, assembly GCA_038501785.1. Taxonomy (NCBI): domain Eukaryota; kingdom Metazoa; phylum Chordata; class Actinopteri; order Perciformes; family Cottidae; genus Myoxocephalus; species Myoxocephalus aenaeus. Next base: position 489,114 of record JBAMJR010000204.1, on the reverse strand, counting down.
ACCTTTGTCACCTCCATGGCTACACCTTCAGGGAGGTTCCTCTGGACATATTCAAGGTAAACCTGTGCTGTGCAGCCTGTTATACGAGACAGCTGCAACAAAAAAAAATCATCACATACCATTGTGAGGCTCAAATACCAAATTGTGACTGATTGAATTAAACATAAATCGCAATGTTCAAGCGCATCACCTCAATAGACCGGTAGTGTGTCCTCATCTCATACTGGACCCTGTGATTTTTGAAGATGTGAACCGACTTCAAGAGTGTAAACCTATCCATATCCTTGGGATGTTCATGACTGTGGCCGAAGTAAAAGATCAGAAAAATAATTAGGGGAGAGAGAGAGAGAGAGAGAGAGAGAGAGAGAGAGAGAGAGAGATCTCCCATGTAGCAGCTTAACTCTTTTAGTACTCACACTTTGCTGATGGTGATGCCAAGCTCTTTAGCCGCCATAGTGGCAAACAACTCATAGCTGTCCAACACAGCTCTATCATGACCTTTGACCAACAGTGACACCTTCTGAAACAGTGTGTCGGCCTCTTTTGTGACAGTGATCTGCAAGGAAACAAATGTAAACAGGAAACAAGATAAATTGCACGTGAGTGGATGTCTCACTTTTGTATTATGTAAATATTGAACAGAGCTATAAAAAAAATTTAAAAAACAGTCTGCGATGAATTAATTGTACTGATAACTCACTGATGAAGGTGTTGATGAAAACACTGTTGCCGTGTGGAAGGAAGTGCTGGATGCCAATGGGAGATGGGACCTGCAGGAACCAAATAGTGAATTGTTAACAAGTTTCGCACAAATGATTCTGCAACTTTACTGTGAGACGACTGCTTATACAGAAGTTGTTTTGGTATTGGCTTCACACTGAATCCTGCTTTCAGTCCACTGAATATAATGTATATGTTGGAACATGGACCATAAAAAGCTCACAACATCCTTTGTTTTCCTTGTGTGTCGGAGCAGATTTTAGGATAATTTTAAGAGATCATTTAGATCAACATACACCCTGGGAATCAAAACGTTTGACAGACACCAACGATGCAATTTTCTGCACTTTTGAATGTCAAACTCTGGAATAAGCTTCTAATTTATTAAATACCATTCTGAATAATAATAATAATATATTTTTCCTTTCTGAAATGCCTTGTGTTTTCTTCCACTTGTGCTTTTTAAAGTGCGTTAAAAAACAAATGTACGCCCTTCTTATCTGATGTGTGCAATGCTGCTTACACAATTTGTTCAGAAAATAGATTCAATTGTCAAATGGTTGAAATGATATAAACTGCCTTGATGTACTGTAGAAAACAGCTCAAAAGGTGCACTGATGTTGGTGTTTTATTTTTATTTTACAGTCAGTCAGAATCAGAACAATGTATTTGCTAGGTATGTTACACATACGAAGAATGTGTCTTGGCGGGTGGCAAACAACAACCAACACATTGCAATAGAAACATAAAATTAACAATATAATACAAAATATAAAATAAAGTGCAGACAAAAAGATAACAGTACTGTAAATAAGTGTACTGTAAGTGTGTGTTAAAGTGTAATGTTAACGTGTGTTTAAATATGGAGTATAAAGGGATGTGCAGGGGAGTGACTTGAGACGTAGACGAAAAACTGTAACATACCTGATTATATTGCATGTCCTGTGACCTGAACAGGCACCCACAGCCCTCGGTCCCTGGAAGTAAACTTACATTAGTGACGTTAGAGAAGACGTTTACGTTTAACCACCACGCTACAGCCGCTGTCAGAGGCCAAACGGCGAGGTTTCCTGACTCATTCTCAAACGGTCACAGAAGTTGACTTTTAGCGGATGTGGTACAACAGAAAGAAAATGTATGTCACTGTACCGAATGTGAGATTCCTCCAAGTATCCTTGTAAGAGAAAACAATTCTCGTCTGAGAGCCATGGGGGCAGCCATGTTTTTAGGAAGGTGGGACAGAAAAAAAAGGGTACTCGTCTTCTTCTTTTGTGCTTCTGCGGTTAGTAAATAACCTTATGGTGCATTAGCGCCACCAGGTGGACTGGAGTGTGAATTGCGATTCTAAATATTTACTAATTCAACTAATGTTTATTTCAGGTATTTCTAGTTTGTTTTACTTTCTATTAAATTGTCCATCCAAAACTTTTAACTTTCTTTTTCTTTCTCTACTTTTTCAAAGGGTTTCAGTGTATCTTGTGTTGGATTATATTAGTATATCCTTCTAAAGATAACTATATTCTCCTTAATTTAAGTGTCATTTCTCCCATTTCTATTTGGTATTGTTCCAACAGCACATGTACATCCTCTCAAATACCAGGGTGTTGAATATTGTATTTGCTACAGATCCAAACAGGCTAGATACTGAAGAGAATTTATGATTTATATAGCATTGTCTGAATACTGTTTATGATTTATATAGCATTGTCTGAATAGTCCGGTTTCTGTCTAAAAGACGAGGTTCCTCTTTCCTCACAAATGTCTGTGGGTCACAGTTTCATGTGTGGTGGAAAGGTTATCTCTTGGTCACTGGGGCAGAGGCAGAAGAGTTGAGAATTGTAATTTGTTCTTTCTGATGAACAGAAAAAAAGAAAGTCTTCTCACACACACTGATCTTATGTTCTTGTTCCAACTATTCATTAAATTTATCAACAGTTGCAAACTTATCTATGCACCCTCGTCCTGTATCCGGCCTTGAGGAGAAAGCAGCAGTATTTCAAAATTAATTGTTTGGGAACCTGGGTTGTATGTTTCACTGGGAGTATTTGGGAGTCAGATGAAAGAGAAAGTCAGAAAGAGAGAGGGAATAAGAATCCTTTACTTTCTGAGTTCGGGGCTCACTCATCCTGAGGCGTGCTGACCGTGTGAAGGGCAGACAGACAGGGGAGCGGAGTCCAAGATCTTGTATTAGGTATGCATTTCATGTATGTGTGTAATTACTAAAATAAATAACCTTGATTGTAATATAACCTGTTCTGTCAATTCTTGAACACTCGAGGAATATCCCGGCGAGGAGAATTCCACTTCAATACTCTAATAATACATACATGTACATAGTTTTCAATGCCTTCTCTCAGCTCACATCCTAACATACTTCTCATTACATGTAATACTTTCTTACACATGTCAATTATTATCTGAATATGTAAAGCCCATCTCAATCTTTTGAAAACCAAATCAGTGCAGAACCTGGAGCGTTAACTGGTACAGAGGAGGACAACCCTATATGCTAAAAAGATTGGTAAAATAAAGATACACATGCTTTTAATTAAAATATGGGCAACTAATTTACTCCAACAAATGAGTTGGATTGTGACATTTCCCCATACATTTAAGAGATTAAGTTAAAGCACAATGTGATATCTTTATCACAGCCGTTAAATTTGTCCTTCCCGATTCCAAACAGCACACATTTTTCATTTGAGTCAACAGTTACGCTTCTTCTTCCTTTGAGGAAAGTCTAGGAGTCTAAAAAGAAAATATAGCTAAATTTAGCTAAATTTTCAGCAGGTACAACTTTAAAATTGTTGTACACATCAATGCATCAGTAATAATAATCCAATGCTACATTTGTGAACATATTAAATTGCAATTAAAGTTAAAACCACAGACTGTATATATAAGAAGAAGAAGAAGAAGAAGAAATTGATGTGAACTGTGATAATTGAATTGGTCTGAATCACGTGCCTGTCACGTGACCCAGCTGTCGGGCCCTGCCAGTGTACACAGTAGCAGGCTGGAGGCAGAGGAAGAAGCAGCAGAGGTAAGCGCTCCATGGCCATTGGTGTCTTTCCGGCTTCGTCGGCGACAACGCTGTAATTAACTGCCCACTTTGTCAACAAGGCCAACTGACCGTTGGTGTTACGAAGGCCTACGCGCTAATATATAAATAACCGTTAGAATAAACGGCCGGCTAACGTGCTAGCTGTAGTCCGTTAGCGACCAGCGGCGGATGGACCGAGTCTCCGCCGACGGGTGTTCACGCTCAGCTAGCTGGTCGATTAGCCCGGGTAGCGATCACTGGTTGCTCGCTGAGAGGTGAGGTGCAACACGGACAGATGACGGTGACCGCGTCCCCTGACTGCCTCGGTTAGCTACATTAGCTTCACCGCACAAAGACGATAGCTAGCTCCGTTTAAAGTGGGGAGGTGAATCCCGCTGCTGACATGTTGTGATCTCTGGAGCCCACACAGCATCCGGAGTCCAGCTATCTGTTGCTAGCAGGCATCTCATGATGATGGCTGTCTATTCACCATCTTCACCTGGCTTCAGTAGTATATGAGTAGCTAGTAGGTTAGTTAATTAGCGTTATTAGCACTGGGTCTTTCTTTTCGTTTAAGGCTGGCATATGTTACACTCTTGCTGGGGCATCTGTTGTACCGCCACCTGTCTATAATTTAGTTTTAGTGGAATTGATGTAACGCTAGATAGTATTTTTCTTTTCTTATTACGACAGTTGACTAACGTTAAATCGACCCGGTCTCGTTTTATTGTCCGATGACAGTCAGTGCGGATCCCTTGTCTGTCGGAACTCGTTAAATGTATTTTATATTTCTTTGTCAGTGTTTCATTTGGTTTTCTCACCCCACTTTCATCCCACTGAATTGTTATGTTCCTCTTTTACTGTCGCCTCCGTACATCAGTGCTCGCCTAATAAAACTGGAGCTAAAATGATACATGGTTCTCCTGAATAATTCAGTAGTTAAATATCCTTCCGCTGAGCAGGATAGTCCTCGAACTAAAGTGATTGCTCTTTACGACATGAGTAACGGAAAGTGATGGTTAATTTTAGGTTGGCGCATTAATATTTATATTAACAGCTGTGGGTGGCAGGTGAGTGCTTCCACCGCTTTTACACTTTACCATACCTTGAAACCGTCCGCTTTTTGCGCTTAATTAAATAATTTAAACCGTATTTTTTTTTTTTTTTTTAAATAACACACGGTTACTTTCTGAGCAACATATCTGTGTGATAATGACATCATCTCTTCGTGCCCAGCAGTCCTCCATGGGATCCCCGAGGCGGGTTGTAAAGACGGATTGGCTGACGTGATGACGTTACCGGGAGAAGCGGCTCTCCTGCGGGCCGACAGCTGATGGAGTCCCTGCTCCTCCTCTCACACACACGGCCAGGGTCGCATGAGGAGGACACAGAGCACTGACATGACACACTGAACTGGACCGAAACATTACTAACATCAACTGGAACCTTTTTTTTTTTTTTGGCGGAGGTTTGTTTTTGATCACATGACTCGAGTCTGGAATCTGCCACAGTGGATTTCTAAATATTTATCCAGTATTCTCATCGGTTGCCTTGTCATTTAAACATCAAGAAAGCAGCTCACGGATCAAACACATCACAATGACTTGAATGAGTGCCTTTTGTTGTGTATGCAGCCCATTCAACACAGCTTCGCTAAAGTCAGTTCTGGGACCTCATTTGTACTTTTTGGGAAGTGATCACCCATAATAATTATTGCAAATCACCGTGATAGCCGAGGGAAAGCACAAGTACTATGCACCGTTGTCGCTGTCTTGCATCCGGCCCTGAACCAGTAACTTCAGCGGAGGAGAGTCACTCATAACGGTAGCGACCCCTCCGAAGAACCTGCGACCCCCCCCCTGGGTATTTTTATTTTTTTAACCTACCTACGGGGGTGTGGAGAGCCGCAGGGATGTTCGCCGCCGTGGAGCATGGCCCGGTCCTCTGCAGCGACTCCAACATCCTGTGCTTGTCCTGGAAGGGCCGTGTGCCCAAGAGCGAGAAGGAGAAGCCGGTGTGCAGGAAACGCTACTACGAGGAGGGCTGGCTCGCTACTGGGAACGGTCGAGGAGTTGTTGGGGTCACGTTCACGTCCAGCCACTGCAGACGGGACCGGCCGACCCCGCAGAGAGTAAACTTCAACCTCAGAGGACACAACAGCGAGGTAAGAGGAGTTTTCTGGGGAAATGCGTATGAGGTCATTCCTGCTAGGGCAGGAAAGGTAAAGAACAAATGACAAATCTGAGTTAAAAAAAAACTTGTAAAAGTTGCAATGTGACATCCTGACTAAAATAAAATATTCATAAACATGCCCCACCAAGCGGTAACTGGCAATTTCAGTGGTGATCATATTTTGTTTATATAGCCTTTTTCAATATTCAAAATCATTACATTGAATATTATCCCAATTATGCCTCCAATTATGTACTCTTCTATGCCTGACTCTCAAAAAGCATTTTAGAAATTCTATTTAAGAAAAAATGTACGGTAATATAATACATTTATTCTATTAAACATATAGCAAAGTACATACAATCTTCTTAATAATACAGCGATAGGGCATTTATGATTTAGTTTCCTAACCCATCGACCCTTCCTCTAATTCAAACTACAAATAAAATAAATACAACTCAAGTTTCTCTACATTTATCCATTAGACAATAGATTATTGATTCCTTTTCAAACAGTTCGCTTAAACCTCCTCAGTCCCATACATCTGGGATGCAGGGGAACGCAAATGGCTGCAAACTGTTACCAGTAGCACTCGGGGCACACACAAATGTGATTAAAGAGTAGAGCCGTAGAAATTTCCTTTCACTTTTTTTCCTTTTCCCAGCTGCAGGGTCAAGTGCAGCACAATGTCCTTGAATCTGCTAGTCGTTGTACTTATTTAGGGCAGGTGTTTGTCAACAAGCATCTTGTCTAGCACGAAGATGGCTTGCTTTAGTTAAAGGGTATCCGTACCTGTGCCATGGCACACTTAGAGTTTCTAGTCTTTCTACAGCAGTTGATTTCACAGTTTTAACTACAAACTAAGTAACTAGATAGTTTCACCATACACTCCGTATGGTGAAACTATATTTGTAGTGACACATTTGCCTCGGAGGCTTTACAATCTGTACACATACGGCATCCTCTGTCCCGGGACCTCACATTGGATCAGGAGAAACTCCCAGAAAAAAACTTTCACAGGGGAAAAAAAGGGAAGAAACCTTCGGGAGAGCAACAGAGGAGGATCTCTCTCCCAGGATGGACAGAAGCAATAGATGTCATGTGTACAGAATAAACAACATAACAGAATTACAGCACATTCAATGACTATGACAGAAATTATTAATATAACGAGTAGTAGGCATGGACCACGATCCAGATAATAACGATCCATATAAACAGTAAGACCTGTATACTCTTGGTGGCTCATTGTGTGACACCCCTGCATTAGATCTCCCTGCTGCTCCAAGTCAAAACATTTCAGTGCGCCACCCTCCGGCATTGCTCTCATCTCTCATCATGGTTATACCCTCTAGAGTTTCCCACAACTAGTGCACTGAGGCCATTTGCTCTCATAGGAACGATCAGATGAGTAATGTCGAAGTCTATTACCCGCCATGTATATGAATATTCCCTTCAGTATGGCAGTGCTGGCACAAGTAGATTGCAAACAGGTTGCGTTTTCTCTCTCGGTGAGTGTAGCTGTTGGTCAGATGGAGCAAGGTGCTGTGTCAGCATTCCATACGGCAGCTGAGGGGAGAGTGGATGAATCCCTACAGAGAGTGACTGAAGCGCAGCAGAAATGTCATTTAACTTTGCCCACTTGAATGTGATCCAAGTACTGAAATCTCCCTTTTATCATTTTGGTGCATGCAGTGCAGAGGAGGTTAAACCTACACCACTCAAATGTACCCACTTTTTCATTTTGAATTTGACTTTGTCACTTATTTGGGCTGATTTAAATGAATTATGACACATTGAAGCTCTCACTGGTCTACCGTTTGCTGTTTGTGTGTGTTTCTGCTTTTTAATACCTTTTTGTTTTCAACTCTAATACAATGCTGTTTGGATATCTATTTGTGTAATTTTATTCATCTATCAAATTGCTTTTCACATTAAACACATACGCAACTGGGAGAGAATTGCACACTTCCCCACTGCCCTCAGACCAGCACAAGTAATGAAAGTAGTAATGTCCTCTCCAATTCCACTCTATATTTGATATGAAGCAATAAATAAATGCCTTGGGAAATGCCAAATCCATCACTCGTTCACCCAATGCATAATTTGGGGTTCCTGACAGTGGTGGAAATCACACTGCCTAATGAATTTTGTCAAGCTATGACAGATCGGTTCACTCACCCACGTCATTTTCTATCCATGGTCTGATGGGGAGAGGAGAGTAGGCTGTTTGCAGTATACAGTCCAACATCATGGATTATAATCCCACAGCGTGGTGTATCCAGTTTTGTTTGGGCTTTTAGAACAGGCAAAATCTCTCCTCAAACCAACATTATTACATTTTAACAATGTTGTTTTTGAAATGCCGTGTCAATACATTTGGGTAACCTTTCCTCGTCTCAAAAAGCTGCACGCTCAGCAGTTGCGTCCCCTGACAGCCCCGTCCTTTTCCACGTCAGCACTGTCATTGAACACTTGTCGTCGCCGGTGACGAGTGTCCTTTCACGTAAATTAGCTCATGTTATGAATGACTGCACACACACACACAAAATGCTACATGTACTCATCTTGTAGGAGTCCTGCCAAGATCAATCCTCATGGCAGCATCCTTAAGTTTGGCCATTATTCCTGTTGATGTATAGATCAGAGTGTCCTGTGATAATTTTAATGTAAGTGAGCGTCTGAATGGATGTGTCTTTTGGACTCAGCCCAATACAGGCAATGTAGTAAAGTACAGGGTGGATCTTAAGCTGTCAGACATATGTGAAGAAGAGGACAGACGGGTAGAGTACTGTTCCTGTAGAGTGTTACACTGCCTCTCCCAGGATAAAGTGCTTCATCTACACTTGGGTCCACCCAGTTTGCACTCATTGCACTAGAACAGTGGTTCTCAAATGGGGGTACGTGGAGGCACTCCAAGGGGGTACGTGAGATAAAAAAAAAAATATATATATATATTTAAAATTAGCATCCATTCAAAAATCCTTTAAAAATTGTTATTTAATACATATTCCATAAAATATAGGTGTAAATTCAGAAACTGACTTTTATATATGCTATATATCAGACACTGATGGCACAGCGCTGTGTATTACATATTTCTTCAAGGGGGTACCTGGCTGAAAAAATATCTTGCAGGGGGTACATTAGGGCTGGGCGGTATGGCCAAAAATTCATATCACGGTATTTTGTAAGATTCTGGCGGTTTCACGGTATTTTTTTTCCGAATAAACACATTAATTTATTGATGGCGAAAAGGACCGCCGCCGCCATTATTCACCACTCGCTCGCAACTGGCCGGCAGCTGTTTGTAGGTTGGTATTGTTAGAAAGCTTAACGTGGAGGGGTTTAGGACCCAGGGGCATGCAAAGCCATAACGACTATTGTCATTCTTCAGCAGGCAGCAACATTTAATGTTTACAGTCACAGCTGCGTGTCCAGCGGTCTGAGCTTCTTACGTCTCACGGATAGAGGTTGACTCATGGTTTCAAAGAAATGACAGCGGCAAAATGCATTCTGGGTAAAGCCCGCCCACTCAGCCGCACATGAAGAGTCTTCCTGTGTGGGCGGGCATTTTAGCGAAGTAATTTACCCAGCATGCATTTTGGCAATGTCATTTCTTTACAAACCATGAGTCAATTGAGTCTCCATGAGAGCTAAGTAGCGCCATCCGCTGCTCATTCAGCTTCAAGCTGTGAACATTAAATGTTGTTGCCTGCTGAAAAGCGCCGACCGGTATGACGGTATGTCACAAATTCGTACTGTACGTAAATCTGAAACCGGTATACCGGTTGAACCGGTATACCGCACAGCCCTAGGGTACATCACTGAAAAAAGGTTGAGAACCACTGCACTAGAAGATAAAAGCATCTTGTGTTGTGGTGAAACTCAGCTGGTGTCCTGTTGTAGCACCTATTCCTAAGACTCTCGTGATGTTCTTCGGATAATGAAAAGGTTTTGCAGGTCCAAGGCCTGGAACATATCTCTGATTGTCATTCTCTGTGTATAATTCCTCTTCAGCCAGGCTGAGAGAGATAATGACACGGTAGCAGCTTCAAATGGAGCGAGGTGCGTGGTGCCATGCTCCTTTTTGTTCTGTCTCCCACAGCCATCTTTTCACAGTGGGTGTGAGGCGAAAACTACTTTCTTGCTTTGTGTTTTTCATCGAGCTCAGACTAAGTCAGCATACTGTTGTTATTGTTATCCTCAATATCAACTTGGAAGTACACAATATCACATATCTATAAACGCATATCTGTGTTTTTGCATGCATGTTTTCCATTATACTCTGTCAACCATTAATTATATTACTTTGTTCTCATAGTTGTAGCCCTATTTGATTTCCTATTATCTGTTATGTGTGGTTTATGTTATGGGTGCTTATAGTCCCTTCCCGTTTCATGCCATCAAAAATGTGTCTGACATATTGTTCTTATCTGCGGCTGCAATTGATTATTTTCATTTATTAACCTGCTGTTTTTTCAAATGTTTTAATTTAGTGCCGTATCTAGTCTTTCAAATGCCAATTGCGTGTCTCAAGACTCAATGTGGTGACTTCAAACTGCTTTTTGAGAGCAGAACCACAACCCACCAATATTAATTTTACAAAAATTGTGGAACAGAGAAAAGCTTATCAGTGCATTGGAGTTGCCAAAACCAGTGGCTTTTGGATTAAAATAATGCCATTGATTTATTTAGCCTGACTACTTTTGGTTTCTGTTCTAAACTGATTTAATGTGATTGATCACTGTGTTGATTGGATTGATGTTTTGTTCTGAAAGAGTTTTTTCACATCATGGCTGTACAATTATTTGTAACACAAAATAACATTAATTTAAGTAGGTTATTTTTAGACTAAAAGCAAATCAACCAGACACATAAAGGTTGTATTGAAAGAAAATGTATCCTCAAATGTCCTGATACTATTTTATATAATTTTCTAAACAGAGCGTCTGACCTTTTTAACAGCAGGTGTGTTCGTTGCATTACACGTAAAATAAAATCTAAAGTAGATGAAAGTTTCATGTCTCTCTAAGTGACTATACTTCTGATGCTGCAGTGTTATTCCTCTGGGACGTGCATCAGAATAGATCAACGCCTCTTTTGACAATCCAGTGCTTTTTTTCCATTATAGTGCTCCCAGATGCTCAGCAGACTGAGCAGATAGTCACGAGGAGTCCATTCATTCTCCACGAGAGCTGAACACCCGAGACAGGCTTGACAATGACTGTCAGCGTGTTGACAAGGAAATGTTGACCGCAACTTACAGTTTGGGCAAATTGTCTGTCAGAATCCCATCAACTGCTAGCTGTGCCGTTTGTCCTACGGTGCAATCATATATATATATATATATATATATATATATATATATATATATATATATATATATGCTTTAATATTTGTAGTAAGTCATTTTATTTCTAGTGTAAATATCCGCTTTTCCAATACAATTCCATTGTAGATTTAGTATACCGTAGTCAGGTGGTTGCATGTTTTTTCTTTTTTCTTTTTTTAAGTGCAGTATTTCAATTTCAGTATACAATCTTAATCTATTGGTGTTTTTATTTTGAAGATTAAAAGCCCTTTTTTGCGGCAACATCATTCTGAATCCGTTATTTCCAGTAACTTTCGTTGCATGGTGTATGCTGAGGCCAGCGGCGAGTGCAATGCATATCACATACTGTGTGAAAGGCTCACTAGCTGTTCTTTATACAGTACGTAGTCACAGTTAGACGATTCAGTGCAACTCCAATTTCTTGAGCTGTGAGAGAAAGTAGAACATCAAGAGACAATCTCAAGGGGGGTGTTGTCACTTAAAGTCCTCTGCACAAAGTCATTGTGTTCATGAATTGTTGAGACTAAAACCCCTTTTTTAGTGATGGATGAGAAGTTTTGTGTGTCTGCTGAAACTGTTGAAAACAGGCATTCATACACACCTCACTGCCATTCCCATGAGTCTTAGTTTTAGCTCATGGCCCAAAGGCAGGAGTCCCACCTGTTGCTTTACCCTTTGAGGCCAGGTCCAGGCTCTTTGCAAAGGCAGAAAGGGACTAATTGTCTAAGGCCTAAGAGACAGCTGACCCAAGGGCCCAGCTTATGTTTACCCCATCGCCATGTTGGTTCTACTCCCAGTGCAGCTTCTTTGGGTTGTTGTTCTCTGAAACTGTTTCACTTTCAAACTTCATGGGGTCTGTGCACTCTTCTAAGTCTGCTGATCATCATAGATCTGAGGGAATTAATTCCTCTCTCAGATGAACCCCACCACTCTGTTTCCCTCTCTGACTCCATTTTTTTCAGTTGTGCTGTGTGAGGTTTTCATACATTAAAAGTAGTTTCCTGACAGAGCTTCATAAATAAGTCAGTCTAGATGGCCTGTTCAAGAACCAGCACTGATCGGGCACATGCACGGTTGTTGTTTTTTATGGGCAGGGAGGAGGACGAGGATACTGGATGACTTCTGTGGTGCAGTGCAACTAACTTGTCTGTTCGGGCTTGATGCTGACCATAATAATGGATTGCATGACAGGAAAAATGCACCATCATTTTTCCTGCTGTACAAGCAGAGGGAAGTTAGAGTAAAGTCATCACTTTGAATGGGCTGTGCTGCATTTCTGCCTCAGAGTTTTCCTCAGTTTCACTCACCTCATCACCACCTGTGTCCAGAAACCTATTCCATGTGACACATGTGCCACTGCCTAATTAGTTCTTCCACAGCGCTCAATCCTCCTCTTCCCTCTCTCATGATCTCCTCCCCTGTGCTGGTCACTATCCCACCTTTACACATCTTCCTTTAGAGCTCTTTCTTCTCCCCTCTCTTTGTCTGGCCTCTTGACATTAGAAGCCCTGCTCGGGATTGAAGAGTACACGACCCCTTCGCCGCATTAAAATGGTCTCACCAAATGTGCTTAGTGGAAATGGCTTTAGTGTGCTAATCCATCCTGGGAGAGAACATGTTGCGTAACACTCGGACTCGGCTGCTTCCTCAGATCCAGGTGGACTTGTCTACTCGCTAGAACATTTCCAAGAGAGTGAGCGAGCCCTGTACAGTGCAGGTTCTTATTGCTATGAGCGATGTTTGTAGTCAGGGATCAGACGGGCCCGTCTAAACTTGGGTTCACTTTATTTTCGAGTTGTACTATTTGCAAGTTTAAAGGTGCTCGTTCCAGTCTACACAGCTGCGAAGACAAAAATAGAAAATGTAAGCACCGGACTGCTCTTCTTATGTATGCCATTTTTGTATGCTCCTTTATGGAAAACATAGTGCATATTTGGTATAAAGAGATAATTTAATATCAGTTACATCCTCGCGACATTATTATTATAAGCAACTTTTATTCCCACTAAATTTCTTAAAGAGGTTATCGGCACTGTAGGCCCTAGTATTTTATTGATTGGCACCTACCCATCCATTTTTAAACATGCTATGGTCCAACCTCTTTTTAAAGAAACCTAAGCTCGATCCCTCAGTTTTATCCAATTTTAGGCCAATTTCTAAACTTTAATTTTTATCAAAAGTGGTTTCAACCCAACTTTTAGCTTTTATGAACCACAACAACATCTTCGAAAAATTTCAGTCAGGTTTTAGAGCTCTACACAGCACAGAAACTGCCCTCCTTAAGGTAACTAATGACCTCCTTTTAACAGCAGACAGGGGGGAGAGCGCAGTTGTAATTCTTTTAGACCTAAGCGCAGCTTTTGACACCGTAGATCACGCCATTCTAATCGATCGCCTCAAAAGCTGGGTTGGCATCAAGGACACTGCACTTAGCTGGTTTTATTCATACCTTTTAGAACGAACCTTTTCGGTCACTATAGGTAACCACTCGTCCTCCACGACCCACATTACCTGTGGTGTACCACAAGGTTCAATTTTAGGCCCAATTTTATTTTCAATCTACATGCTTCCACTCGGTCAAATCCTCCAACGACACAAGGTATCTTTTCATTGCTATGCAGACGACACACAGATATACCTTCCGCTGAGACCTGGTGACCCAAAGAGCCTGGCTGCTGTCCTGGACTGTCTCTCTGACGTCAACTGTTGGATGGCACAAAACTTTTTACAACTCAATAATTCGAAATCAGAAGTCATATTATTCAACTCCCCTAACAATAACACTAGCCTCATTCAGAGCGAACTTGGTCCCCTGTCTGCCTATATAAAACCTGTTGCAAGAAACCTGGGAGTAATGTTCGACACTCAACTAAACTTTGAAACACAGATTAAAACAACCGTCCGATCCTGCTTTTTTCAATTACGAACCATCTCCAGAATCAAACCCATACTGTCACACTCTGATCTGGAAAAAGTCATCCATGCACTCATCTTCTCAAGACTAGATTACTGCAACTCACTCCTCTCCGGCATTACCCAAAAATCTATCAATCGCCTCCAACTAGTCCAGAATGCAGCAGCTAGGCTTCTTACTGGTTTTAAAAGACGACATCACATTACTCCAGTTCTGGCTTCTCTCCACTGGCTCCCGGTTGATTTTAGAATTGATTTTAAGATTTTATTGATCACTTTTAAGGCCCGCCTGGGTCTGGCCCCAAGTTACATTAGCGACATGCTAACTCCATACGAGCCAACTCGCAGCCTTAGATCCTCCGGTGGGGCCCTCCTGGCTGTTCCGAAGTCGAGGCTTAAATCAAAGGGGGACCGTGCTTTTGCCATCAAGGCCCCTCGACTTTGGAACGACCTACCGGAGGAGATAAGGCTGGCAGAATCAGTAACTTCTTTTAAATCACTTCTTAAAACCCATTTCTATAGAATTGCTTTTAAGTGATGTCGTCCTTTTACGTCCTTTTATGTCCTTTTATGATCTATTATGTTGTTCTTTTATTCCCCTGGTTTTGTTTGTATATTTTATTTATTTGTCTATTTTTGATTGATTATTGTAGTATTCATTGCCCATGGTCCTTTGTGTTTACTGATTTTTAAGTTATGTCTTCTTTGCTTCTATGTAGAGCACTTTGTGAACTTTGTTTTTAAAGGTGCTATATAAATAAAGTTATTATTATTATAACTAATATGTGAGCAGTGTGCAGGGACATACAGTAAAGAGCATATCATTGTCATTCTATTCATCTTTTGACATTGAATCTGATGTAGACGTAGTACCGTATGAGCCATGTACTCAACAACTGTGGAGGGAAAAAATATTATCAAGTATTTTGCAAACAATAAATAATGAATGACAAGATTTTCAAGCATGGAACTGCACTGACGGGTCAGTATGTCCACCTCGCCAACAGCCAGAGTCACGGTTTGCCCGCTGCTACTTTTCCTAGGCTTTGCATCATTTACACTCTGTGATAACCAATGTCAATGCTATTATCGGATATTGGTATTGATTAAGGTTTTATACCTTATCACATGGCCGCTCTACTCATAAACATTTCAGATTCAACCTCCACTGAAGGTCCCGTCCCGTCGCCCTTTCCTTCACGCTGCAAATCACTCCGGGTCGACTTTGCCCATTCTGGCTTCCTTGCTTTTGTATCAGCACAACGCAGCGCTTCTTTAATTGAGTTTTGCGTCTGATTTAATATCATGTCATACCCAGAATCAGAGGCGATGGTAGAGGGGGTTGTACAGAGAAAGGGAAGAGTCTCTTCTTCCTGCTTGCTTGCACTGCATCTAATTTCCTTGTTGCCCAGGTGGTCTTGACTTTCCAGTTATTCTTCACTCATTAATCAAGCGTGGAACCAAGTGTTATTATTTCTATTTTAAATGGTAACAATTGTTACTTTCTCTAATTTATGTTTTTTTATTCAGTTTTACTGATGGGTAAGTCTGTTTTGATCCAGCTGTTATTGCAGTCCTGCAACCCAAATGTCCAATGTGGGACAATGAAGGCTTAACTGAAGTAAACCACATTCTTTTATAATAGGTGTAACTGTGACATATTTTCTAGCATATTCAGTTCATAAAGCCTTGCTTTCCTTGAAGCAAGTGCATGTGTACTGTGTTTGTAGTTTCATCTAGCAGTATGCAGTGTCATTTAGATATGTATAGATAGGAGCAAAAAATACGATCTTCAGCTCTACTTTTTAAACATTGTGGTGAAACATTGGGTATTCCACCCGTCAAGCCTACTCATTCGTAAGCTTCTTGCAAGAAATAAATAAATAAAAGCAAAACTCCTTCGTGCCAGGGACTAGTGTGGCCATGGACCCAAGTGCTCACGACTGCACCACTGTGACGCTGCACTGTCAGTGTCCTCTCACTTCTGCTGACTCCAATGTAACCCAAAGCTGTCCCGTGATTTGATTTAGTCTTCTCAGTTAAGTTGCTAGGGTCAGCTCAGCTCCCAGTCTCTAAGTCCCAGCAAGAGGCCAGGGCTGCAGTGACGACGACAGCAAGGCACTGCAGGAGTGAAGATGCTGCCAACTTCCCAAGGAGAAGTTGTCAATGGCCCTGCACCGGCCAAAGGGCAGCATTAAAGGGATCGTAAACATGTAGCCTCCTCTTCTCTTACTAGGTATTGGTTTGCCTGGCTTGAAGCATGTGGCTTTAGCAGAGTGCAATTTTCTTGGCGAATTTAGAATAGAAGGCCAAACTTGCTAGTTCTGACTTTCTTTCTAAGAACTATAAATGAAGGCATACATAATCACTGAGAATACTCTGAGCAGCATGCATGGGAATGATTTTACAATATGTAATATATTTTGAATATATTAATAGCTTTTTCCCTGATGTTTTAAGTAAGTTTCAAAATGTGTTGCTAGTTGCGTTTTTAGGAAATACCCTAATTCTAGAGAAAAAGTCGGTCTATTAGCAACAATGTGTGTGTGGCTGAGATTATAGTTGGTTGCTGTCTCTGCCGCTGTGCATGTGACGTAAACCATCTTGCGGTGCATGTGTGTAAATTTGGTCTTGGCCGCTCAAGCTGTAAATTGTCCGATTCTGGCCAATTAGTTGGTGACTCTCTAGGCTTGAAGCTTTTTTAGTCATGCTGCATTCTTGAAATGGCAAATTGGGTTATATTTAATTCTAAGGTACTTTTAATGGGCCTTGAGGACATGGGCATTAATCAACTGCTGCATAGCGGTTCATTTTTGTCTGTACTTTGTCTTTGACCATGCAGCGCATGATAATCGGTGAAGATGAAGATCCAGTCTGTATATGTACCTTTCTTGGCCGCCCGTGATCCCTCTGCCCCCTGGCTGTCCTGTGGCGTCTCACTCTTATCCTGTCTGTCTCCATGTGACGTCTGATCTCCCAGATCGCTGCGTCACAGCGAGGTGCTCAGCTGTCCCCCTCGCGGGATGCCTGACCAGCTCACACTAATCTCCATGCTGAGACACACACACACACACACACACACACACACACACACACACACACACACACACACACACTATTCTCACCTCCATGAGGATGCAGATAAGTGTGCACACATGCAAGACACAGCATGTAAACCGTATGCTAATTTTGTGTTTTTATTTTGGCCCTTCTTTGTTACTTCATGCACAGTGTGAATGATGTTAGCATTATGCTAACTGGAGCTCCTACCTAATCTAAAACCTCATGTATACACTGGCCGGAGCTGTATTAGGTTGTATAATACCATCCGGAAAATCCGTTTTGCTCACCAGAGGTTGCAGACTGTGTGGAGTAACAACACTGATTTGTATTCCCCCAATGAGATACTTGAGCATGGAAATTAGTTATCTTTGACAATACTTCTGCTGGAGCTCGTCGGCTTTGTGCCCACTGTAGGCTGCATCAAGAGACTGCTGTGGCTGAATGATGGATGGCAGGCCATTTTTTAATGGTCCGTGATTATGGTCTACTCAGTCAGAATGACATGGCTGCAGACCTGCAACAGGCCATGTCTCATTGTGTCCTCTTTCCTGCAGTTTGCCAGCTGAGACACACCTACAGATGCAACATTAGGATTTATACCACTGGGATTGGGAGTGAAAACACAGTAAATCTGGCTCACAGGAGGGAGCAGGGCCAGGAGCGCTATGAATCCTACTGTTCGCTCATTACGCTGGAGGGCTGCACATGGTGTATTTATATAAACATGTTTGTGTGAGACGGATCACTTTAAGTTCACCTCGGATAACCCTGTCTTTTATCACGTCAGACATTTTACAATACAAATGGCAGTGGCTGATGGGGAGTTGTTCAGAAACCCTGCAGAATAAATGTGATTGGTAACTGGAGTTGCTGTAATTGCATAGAATTAAATAAAAAATATACTGGTGATTATTTAACTAACTAAAACTAAACAAAAAGAGATTCGAGTGGCTGTTTCCCCGAAAAGCAGCGAGAATTTGTCCCATTGACTTGAATGGGGTTTCGGTGTGATTTAAAGTTTAAAACGTTAGTCTGGAGTTAATTTGCCCAATTGGGCATTTTTTGATAGCTAGCACAGTTTTCATGTAATTATTGTTAAAGTTTATGAAGTTTTTCGGACTATTTCACTATTTACAATGGTGTGTATGGCGCAGGTTGGAGTGGTGATGTCATCGCTACAGCATGGAGGAGCTTCAGACTCTTGCGGAAAAAATATTTGTATTTTGCCATTCACTCCACAATTTTCACTCTTCAGGCATAATTTATACATATAAACGTAGGAAATCTTGTCTTTTGTCGTAAACTTGGGTCGATCGAATCCACAGATTCACACATTTGTTTGAATCCGACTGATTGTGGGAGCAAGTCCACCTCTCTGCTCCATTTAAGCCCCATTTGCAATATGACCACAATTTTCTCCCATGAAGCAAACGTGGGCACTTTCTGAACTGCCATTACGCTCTCATTTCTAAACCCCAAAAAACATTTAAGTACACGGAAACGTTCACAGAAGCCTCGTGCTTATTCGTCCTGATTCTGTTATTTTCCCGATGGGAGTCACGGTCAAATACAGTAGTTTGAAAGGTTGTTTTCGTTAAATGCCAGTGTCTTTTTTTTTTCAAAGCGCTCTTGACAAAAAATAGTTTTCTCTCTGGCTTGCCACACCAGACATTCAAAGAAAACCTCAGTAGATTTATTTATGTGAAGAAGAAGAAGAAGAAAATGACATTTGGTACAGCCCTACTGAGATTAGTCTGATCAGCATGCATGGGAATAAATTACAACATAGTAGATGTGTTTGTATTTCTCACATCCCCCTGATGATGGTCTGAATAACTGGTGCGCTGTGCCTCTGGTGCGCTGCGCTGTGCTGTCTTGTTTGTCCGTGCGCTGGCGGTGTCCTCTTTTCGCGCCACGACAATATCAGTCATGAATTTGTCTTTCTTCAGGTTTCAAAGTTTGTAAACAGAACAGATCGGCAGACTAGTCTGGCCTGATTGATGGGCCTGCATTCCCCGGGGAGGGAAAATTGTTGTCTACTTTGGTTTTCTATAACTTTCCTGAAACTTTCTCTTCTCAGACAAACTAAAACAAAACAAAATGTTGTCTGAATGTTTGATTATTAATTCATAACACCTGTTCAACTGGAGCATGGACAGATGGGCCTGTGTGTTTGTCACGGGGGTGAGGAGGTGGATGGTGTTGTTGGAGGAAAAGAGCAAGACTGGCTGGCTTATCCAACTCTCAGCCACTGATCTGTTGGTCTTGCACTCAGGGAAGGTTTTACTGGGGCTTACGCTCTGTGTTGTGTGTTTTAGCGTGTACAGCCCACGTGCTTCACTCAACAAGAGTAGAGCTGCTCCCTGTTTAGGATTATTCTGCTGGGAATAGGCTGAGTCACGCTATAGAAGACCAGGCAGATAGACGCACAGGGAGAGGGGGCTGGATGGAGGTCGTAATGGGGGGCCTTCGCGATGGATGACGCTGACAAAGAAAGAGATTATTTGAATTATTATTTGAGACAGTTTGAATTATACTGTTCTCTCAAAACTCTCTTCCTCTGCAACTCATTCCTTAATGACCCATCAATGTCTATAACTACTGACCTCTGGGCAAGTACAGAAACGTACACATGTATCTGTGAGTCAGTGGCGTTGGATGCTATACAGTTCATTGTATGCCCACAATACAAATAGTATTGTCTGTAGGGACATTTATGCATCAGTGCACTTTTTTTGCATTGCTTTCTCTTTAAGCTAAATGTTTTTATCGCTTGAAAGATACACAACATCAGCAATCCACTGCATCCACAAAGTATTCAGTCCAAAACAAGGAGGAACACTCAGAAATGCACGTTATAAGTGTGACGTGGTTAGACGAGACAATTTAATCTCATTGTTTGTAATATTCAGGATATTAGCAGCCCCTTTGCAACTTCTTCAAAATGAGGTTGACCCACTTTGTGATATATTTTTATCTGGTTCAATGCTAAATTTAGCTCATTGAAATGTGGGAACTTGTTTTTTTACTTTCTGGATTTGAGGCGTTTCAGCTGACGCCCCGATGTAGAGCAACTTGCAGCGAGTGTGCAGGCAAGAGTTCAGAGTTTTGATCAAGGGCACTCTGACAAGACACTGTGTTGTTAACCGACTCACATGATCTGTTGTAGTTAAGGGGGCAAAGCTGTGTCAAAGGAAGGCCACTGCTAAATTGTTTGCCTGCCATACTACACAAAACCCAATCTTGAAGTAATTAATTTGCATATCGCTCTGTCAATACTTATCTTATTAGAGAACACTGACGGGGTCACAGAAATTGGCCACTGTAAGGACACAGGACCATCTCCCTAATCATTGTTTTTGTCCATTTTCTTCCCTTGTTTATTTGTATGTGTCTTTAAGGTGGTCTTGGTGCGATGGAATGAGCCCTTCCAGAAACTGGCTACCTGTGATACAGATGGAGGGATCTTTGTTTGGATCCAGTATGAAGGCCGCTGGTCCGTGGAGCTGGTCAATGACCGTGGAGCGCAGGTAAAATACATTACACAGAAATGGGACATGAAGTAAATCAATAAATAAAAAGTGCATTTTTACTTTGACACTGAATTAGGCGAGATGGCTTATAAATAATATATCAATATTTTTAGGCCATGCTGCTATGAACGATATATAACTTACTAGTTTCTAATTTTCTCTAAAATAACTCAACTGTTTTAAATAAACCCTTTGATGTGTATGATCATACCAGCGTGATCATGACTAGCTCAGTGATGGAGCAGGTCGTCCTTCAATTGGCGGTTCGATCCCCGGTGTCGCTAGTCATGTTGATGCATGTCGGGCAAGACTCTTTTCACCCCAAATTGCTCCCGTAGGCTGTGCAGGTTTATGAATGTATGAAGGGTTTGATAGTCCTGATGGGCATGTGGCACCCTGCATGGTAGCGCCTGCCATCAGCGTATGAATGGGTGAATGACATGTAGTGTAAAATCACTTTGAGTGGTCGGAAGAGATTTACCATAGTTCAAGCAAACTAATCTGAACACTCTGAGGTGGTGTACTGTCATTTTGACGTCAGATTGGTCTTTTGAAATGTATTTATTATGTAGTCTGACTATTTATTTACACAAATGAAAAAAAGTTGTATTTGCAGGGCTCCAGACTAACTTTTTTTACTAGGAGCACAGTGGCCCCTAACTTAAAATTTTAGGGGCGCAAGCAGAAAATTTAGGGGCGCACACTATAAATCGACTTGCAAAGTTTTCCTATCATTTTCACTGTATTACTGATAAATACTTTGACAATAAATGCATACACTACAATCTTAGGTGAACTTGCGCAGCCACTCATCGCGAAAGCTGAATTTCCTGCCTTTTTTCGCTACGACCGTTTCCTCACAATCTGAGTCGGACTCATTCTCGGGATTTGTCTTCTCTAGATCATTAGGTTTAGGAAGAAAGTACGAACTGATAGTCCGGTTCTCCATTGTCCATTGTTTACAGGAGACACCGCTCTGTGAAATCTGTGGATTCGCGCGATAACGCCCAAGACCCGCCTCTTTTCACACATTAGCCTATCACAGTGGTCATTCGCCCCCCCCCAGGCATTACCGCTAACCAGGCACGTGCACAAACATTTTGGGGGGCAGGTGCTCAAACCCAAAAAAAGGGCAACCATCGCCAAAATTATTTATGAAATTAAAAATAATAAATAAAAAACAGTAGTATATTTTCAACTTATATATTTATTTTTGTTAATAAACTAACTAAAATCATCAAATTGAATAAATAAATGAATAACAGGCAACTTTCCGTGTCCTCTCCTGACCAGGCACAACAGGTAAAGGAATGTTGAGAGCCTCTGCTTCTCTGACGCACCTTGAAATATCTCCTGAACTTCTCCTCAGACCTCAATGCTTATTGTGTGAATTACACCATCAGTTAGCTTGAGGCTGTGGAGTGGTCCAGGCTTTCTTGTTGCAGAGCGTTTGATGAAGAGCAGTGACTTCACATGCTGGGTGCTGATTTCCATGCAGAGGATGAATGCCAAGTTAATCGCATTTTTGTAAATTGTTTCTAGCTGTGAATTCTCGTGACATTTATAAACACGTCGGACCAGTTGCGACGTAATGTTTTCAGCGGCGTTAATGTTGTGGTTAATTTATCACCAAACAACGTCGGGGGATTGCACAAACACCGTCACTACCCGTTTGTCTGATGCTGCGGGTCAGAGCAGAAGTAGCTGCACCCGTCTGGCCTGGCGCTCAGCGCTGCATGAGCACGACGTGGACGTGGAGGAGGAGGAGGGGCGCGCGGGGGCTCGTGAGCGCCGCGGAGCATGTCGGGGCGAAATTCTCACAATAACTCAAATAAATGCAAAAGGGCAGGTGCTTGAGCACCACTAGGGGTCTATCTGTGCACGTGCCTGCCGCTAACTATAGTGGGCTGAAGTGTAGAACAAGTTTGTCAGCAACAAAAATATTTAATAAAAAAAAATAAAAAAAATAAATACTGGTCGCGCATGCGCGAGTAGATGAAAAATTTAGTCTCACTGTGTCTAATTTTAGGCGCAAAATGCGACCATTTGGTCGCAGTCTGGAGCCCTGATTTGTGTATTTATTTATAATTGACAGATGGATGATGGTGGAGAGTCTGTTTTTTTTTATTTTTAAGTCGAAGCTTGCATGCTCTTACTGTAATGTCTAGTATATACACATAGAGAAAAACAACGCAGGGGCTAGCTTTACCGTCTTTTTCCAAGTGGAACATGTCAGCACATATGAACTCACTTTGGTGCTTCACTTCTTTTGTCGTCTCCAGGCTTTCTGTCTGCTTCCTTTATAGATATAAAAACAAGCCCCATGCACACATTCATGTTCATACGCAACACAGACTCACCAAAGAGTGTGTATGTGTGAGAGGGAGAGAGCCGTGGAAGAAGTAAAACGCCAAAGCAAATTGCAAAACGGCCACGAGCGACTTAAAAATGTTCTCAATGTTCACAATATATCAAAAAAACTGGATGTATTGTGGCTTTTTCGCCATGCAATGTAATAAATTAGTATATGGACCTCCTTTACACTGAATATGAAAAATATGTGTACATGAATGAAAATAGTATGTTTTTTTTAAATGTAATGGAGTGCATGTAAATACCAAGTAGAAGCACAATGTAGAATAGTAATGAGAGGAAAGCAAGTATTTAAACAGAAAACATTTGCTTGTAAGGAGAGTTAAGAGAACGTTTAATTCTTGCACATTTCTACTATATTGCTGAGTCATTTGCCTCTAACAAAAAACCTCCCAGACATTTAACTTGCTGATTTTGATGTTAACTGCCAAGCGACCTATACTTTTATGATCAAACTAGTTCGTAGATGACTTAACAATCAATTCTCTCTTTAAATACATGACCTATACCTTCCCTGGGAGGTTAAGATTTTTTTTTTTTCATAAAGTATATTCATTTATACTGACATTAGCAGAGTAAGTATTTCAGTTAGGCGAGACCCTTTCAGTATCAACAGTCTGCAGGAGGGCATGTATTTTCATTTACCTCATCATGTGGTATTCTGACAGCACTGGAAGAAACTAGTGACAAGTATAAATGCCTTGCTCGTGGTTTCTAGAGGCCGCTAGGAGGGGTTGCCACTTAACATCTCAAGTGTTATAAATTCTCATGTTTGCCATCATTAGATAGTGAGGGCACCTAAAACACTTGAAAATGGTTAATGAAGACCTTTCTCCCTGGTGCTGAATAGTATCTCATTACATTTTACAGTGTTGACTTTAGGGCAACATCTAATGAATCTAAAGAACAGGAGGAGATCGACCTTTGTGGAAGTAATATTTTTGCGCAAACAGGAGGTCGAGTGGCAACGTCAGCTTAATCCTCCTCCACCTCTTGCCCTCAGTTTTAGGTTAAAAAAAAAAGGTGGATTTGTCGGATAACTACGAGCTGTTCATTTTGATAATCAAGCTAGCGTCTCATCATCATTTCATTCTTAACTGATGTGTCTGGTGCTCTGTAGGTGAGTGACTTCACCTGGTCCCATGATGGCACCCAGGCTCTTATCTCCTACCGAGATGGCTTTGTACTGGTGGGATCAGTCAGCGGGCAGAGACACTGGTCCTCCGAGATCAACCTGGAAAGCCAGATTACGTGTGGTATCTGGACCCCCGATGACCAGCAGGTAACATGCACGCATGCACACATGGAGGTACTTAAAAGCTTTTTGTGAGCATGTGGACCTCCACAACATGTTTTACCAGTTTGGGGATATGATCTGGTTGACCTCCCAACACATATTCTGTTTTCTATTGAGTATCTCTGGTCTTTTAACGATAACAATGCTGAAATGCATTTTTTTATTTTTTTAAATGCACTTAAAAAAAAAAAGGTTGACATGGCAGTGCATTTTTCAATATAATATATATATACACTACATCTCTATATCTCATAACTGTAATAATTGTAAGGAACATGATTCTCCATGGGTCTGTGTGCACTCAGGTAAAAGTCCCCACCGGGATAGAACACGCACACACACACACGCACACACACACGCACGTACGTCCCACACAATTGTGACTGGTGCAACGTATCTGCCTAGCATTATGCCAGCCTTTGAATGCTAATAGACATAGAAGTTTTAGGTTGTCATTTTCCACTTTTAGTATGTGGACTTGCCACTCGGAAGGCTGAGACAGGCCCTGAGGGAGATCATCTTTGAGTGACAGCAAAGTGTCTTGAATGTTTTGTGAGGCTATGTTTTTGCTTTCAAGCTGTTCAGTTGTCAGCTCAGGTTGGACATCAACAAACTTTCAGTCTCTAAATGCGTCTCTGCCTTTTTGTTTCTTTCATCCCATTTACAACTATTTCTCCAAGTTATTTTCCTTGTGATATGCATTTCTTTTGTCTTTCTTTGCTCTCTATCTGTCATCTCTGTGTCTATTTCTACGTGTGCATCCCTTTTCCTCATTTTTTTTATTCTGTCTGTCTTCTAAGTTAAATGTCTGTTGTTTTTCTCTTTCTTCTTCTCCCTAATAACCCTTGACTATTTCTCTCTAGGTGTTGTTTGGTACTGCAGATGGACAGGTGATAGTGATGGACTGCCATGGGCGCATGCTGGCCCACATTCTGCTGCATGAGTCGGACGGCATCGTCAGCATGTCCTGGAACTATCCCAGTTTCCTGGTGGAGGACAGCAGTGAGAGCGACACAGACTCTGACGACTACTGCCCTCCACAAGGTAAGCTGCTTGGGGTTTAATTTGAATAGATGGCTCTTTGTGGCTTTTTCAGGCACACAAAAACAAATTCCACTGAAACACGTCCAGCATAGACATGATGTAAGTGTATAATATGATGAAGAATTTGAGAGAAACAGGTTTAGCTAGTAAGGAGTTGTGGCTATCAGGACTTTAGTGCAGGGCTAGAGTAGTTCAGCTGTTTCATACATAGTAGGTACCTCGTTGCAGAAGGATGCAGATGTGGAACCATCTGTTTGCTTCTAACTCCTCCCACATTTTACCTCCATCTTTTACTGCTCCATGAATTCGTCCTCATGCTCTTAGTACTTAGGGAAGGGGAGAAATTTTCAAAGTTGGGGGCACCAAGTGGGGAAACGAGTTATGGCTGGAAGGTCTGCACTATATTGTCCAGAGTAGCCTCAGCCCCCCTGGTATTCCATGAATATGTTATACTCCGAAACATGTGGACATAAACTGTGCCTGGATTCCCTGTGAAGTTATTAGATAACCGTGAAGATCAAATCTATAAAAATCTATGTAAAAGAGAAAAATGATCATGAATGGAAATGGATCAGATCACAAAATATGTTTAGTTGCTTGCGTCTGAACACACTGCACTTTTTACTGTCTTTTTGCTGTTTGAATGTCTTTCTTTAGAAGACAGGGTTGAACACTCTGTCCTTGAATAAGGCACCAAATACTTGTTAACTCGCTACAACCTCGGGTTTGTTCAATTAATAAAGGCTGTGATTAAGGAGCTTGCAGCAATCTCATCTCCAATGAAGACAAATAAAAAGAAGTCCTAAAATTCAAACTACTGGTTAAATGACAGGTTGTCCTTTTTTTTGTCATATCATTTTATCTTTAATCTTAACTTAAATTTAGTTTAGAGTATACTATTGAACTGAAGTGCAAACGGTATGAATTGAAGCTTATAGTTAGAAGGATAAGTCATTAGAAGGATAAGTCATTTGTGACGATAATAATAATACAGGCGATGAGAGACATTTAATGAAGCTTCAGAAGTGGGAAAGTGACTATTCAACGATTTTCCACTTCTCTGCCAGTGGTGAAGACGGGGAGACGCATTAAAACAAAGGAGTGTGACCAAATGGAAGGTGGCTGTGGGGGCTGCGTTGAAAGATGGAGGGCAAGAGGTGGAGGAGGAGGATTAAGCTGACGTTGCCACTCAACCTTCTGTTTGCGCTTAATGCTGCAGTAGCTGTTGTCATACAGGGAGGTAGTACCACCCTAATGTGCACACGTTACACATTATACGGTGCAGGATATGTGTAGTGTGCCAAATTGTTACAGGGATATATAGACAGTAATGAGACTATAATGTGAATCCCTGGATATTACATTTGCAAGTTCCTGTGGTGGCACCAGTAATATTTTGTATAAGAATTTGATTCCACAAGCAAAATATTACTTCCACAAAGGTCGATCTCCTCCTGTTCTTTGAATCATTACATTTTTTTTTTTTTTACAATAATAGTATTTTATTCAACTCCCTTTCATACACTTTTACAAAACACTTTTATAAGGAAGCCTTATTATATACTTTATTTTGTATTTGATGTTTAATTATTTGCTTTTATCAGTAGGCCTTGAGGCTGTCATATTCTCAGATGTATTGTATTGTAACTAATATCATGTTAAACAGAACTTAAAAAGTAGATTTGGCAAAATGTCAGTACTTTGCACAGGTGTAAACACTGGTGTTGTAGTCGCGGTGCAAGACGGCATTCAGACACACATGTTCAGAAATGCTGACGTCATCTGCTTTTTAGTTTTCTTTTGCTGTGGTGGCAAACGATGTTACCAGCGGAAACACTGCTGGTGCAAATTTATTTTGGAAGCGCAATGACCGATGGTGTAAATTCATCACTGACTCTGTCAGTGCCCCTCACGGCTCACTATGCTGAAATCCACCAAGTGCAACAAATGTTCAAAAAGTGTGTTTTCCATGAAGACACTTATCAAGAGTTTTGTTGAGAGGTGGCCACCTCATAATTCTCTATGCAGGAAACAGCCTGCCATAACAGCAGCTATCACAGTGTAAAGGTGTGCATTACTAGACTCTTCATGTACGACACACCTACAATCACAGCCTATATCGAGGAAGCATGGAAAAGGAAATGCATCATCTTGAATGAAGATGCAGTCTTTGAAATGTAGAATAACAACACAAGCTGTTTGTGCAGTTGTGCAATTCATGTGTAAATCTGTTCTTACTGTATTATCAGTGGTGCAGCCTTTAACCCTAATCCCCCAGGACTACCCTCTAATAATTTTACCTGCAATGACACGGATAAAGCCTTGTATTTGTGTGCTGCGTTGACACAGTTGACTGCACGCTATCGTTAGCAGGGCCTGTTCGAAAGAGGAAAGCAAGAAGAAGACGGGGGTAAAATAATGACATAATTCTAATATTTGCAGGTCATGTCAGCTTTTCTATATTTGCCTTCCCGTGACAGCCTTCAGACATATACAATGGTAGTAATTAAGAACAGTGAGCCTGAGTGTATCTGGTGAGTTCACTGTCCAATGCCAATACGTAGATGACTGGTGTGTATCTGGAGCAGCCAACCAAGAGAAGAGTTGTATGTGGTTAGGTTTCCCCACTGTCTTGCTTTTCTCACTGCCTCGTTTTTATTGGTTCCTGTTTTGTCTTTTTGAGCCTAATTAGTCTCAGTTGCTAAGGCTGTATTGGTGAGGGTCTGTCCTCCTCCTGCTGTGCAATTCTTTTCTCCCTCCACTTCACCGCAGGCCACGTGGTAAAGCTGAAAAGTGCTTCCCTTAGCTGGAACACTGATTATGCTCTAACTCACTAATTTACCCAGTCAATAGTAATTGATTGGCCCCAATAGAAATTATCTCTCAAGTCGACATCCTGACTGAGACACTAAGACCGCCTCTTCCTCCGCCTGCCAGATCTTTCTATCATGATATATGATGATGACCCATTATCACTGCACTGCACAGCACAACACACTGCATTTACAGCAGCATCATATATCTCATTTAATGCAAAAAACATTGTGAACTGATTACTAATGAGAAGTAGTAACTGTATTAGGCTGAAAGTCAAAATCCGAGGTATATGATATTTCATTTATGTTGGTATTTGGGTCATTACTTGAGTATGTGAGAGGACCGACTCAAGGCTGTTTTTAATGGAAAACGTATGGGTGGTTGTCTGAAGGTGTTTAATTTGTAGCAGTTTCACGGAGAATGCCACTTGTTTGCAGTTAGAAATGCAGCAGCTGTGAGATGTGCAGAGAGTGTGTAAGTGAAATAGTGTATTCTCATGAATAGGACTCAGTGGAGACGCACTGAAAATGAATCACAGCTGCCAGGGCCTCTCCTATAACAGCTCCCATCTACCTCTACAGTAAACACAAAAGCCTTGGGAAAAAGCGCACTCACACAGATGATGTGTATGGCCTAATCTTGAAATGCATATTAATCATCTCATCCACTATAAAATGTCAGGGAAAAGCCACATCACAATTTACTAAATCCTTTTTTTGTTGTTGTCAAACCAGCACTCAAAAAAAGAGCGCTTCAGTTTACTATTGCAAAAGACAAAGAAAATCAGCAAATCCTCACAATTGAGAAGATGAAACTGGGCCATGTTTGCTGATTTTGCTTAAAAAAAGATAAAGTAATCGATTCATTGACTCATCATTTCAGCCCTTCCCTTATTTTATGTCAGGCTAGATTACGGTTGGAATATTAAGTAATGAAACTTACTCTCTACGTTTTTGCCAAATAAAGTTAAACCCCCAGACAATGTTGATGTAGAATTAATTATTGCATATTTTTTTTTGTGCACAGGTGTGTATAATTTTAACACTAGTCCTCCCTTGATAGACATTGATTCACTACACTTAAATGTGAAAACAGCCACAGTATTTATTTCTTTATTTAAAGATTATACTGTGTACTTTAAACTGTCACACACCTCATTTTGTTGCTCTCACATTGCCTGTTTAAAGTGTTTGTGTTATACTTGTGTCTCTTCCCAGTGCACAGCCAGAAACCCCTGTTGACAGTCAGCTTCACTTCTGGAGACATCAGCCTGATGAACAACTATGATGACCTCACTCCCACCCTCATCCGCACCGGTCTGAAAGGTGTGTGGGTATCTTCTAATTAATGCTGTGTTCCAGCAACAATGTCTCTTTCTTTTGTTTAATTTCCTCTCTCACTCTTACATATTTACAAAATATGTTTTCTATCTTTTTGCCTCCACGTGTAAATGTGCATGACATTATGGTTACTGTTACTCCCGTGGCTTGTGCTGTAGATGTGGTGGTCCAGTGGTGCTCGCAGGGGGACCTCCTTGCAGTGGCGGGGATGGAGAGGACCTTCCTCTCCCCCGAGCCCTCCTGTCCTCCCACCACCAGGAATGCACTTGTTAAGTTCTACAACGTTCGGGGTGAACACATCTACACACTGGACACACCAGCACAGGTGATCAACTTTAACAGGGTCAGAATTGTATGTATTGTATTTCCCGTCCTCCAGTGATGAGATTCAATAAGAAGACTCAAGATGACACTAGCTCGGGAAAAAATATTTAAATTAGGCTCTTTTTAAAGTAGTAAAATAATAGACTAATATAAAGTAATTTAGAAACTTGACTGCTGCAAGCAACACAAACGTGGATGCTTATTTTTAATGCAGAAGACTGCTGTTCTCAGAATTCACTCTAAGAAATGTATTTAAAAAATATGGCAAGTTCAGTAAAGTCATCAATCAGAAGCATAACAGTCAGAAACCTTAACGTCAACCCATATTTCATGCCGTACATAAAAATTATGGAAGGATGAAGTGCAGAATCTAATAAATGTGGCAAAACAATCTTACCCGCTCTCCAATGCATCTCCTCCATCACCCTGCAGCGCCCTATCACGACGCTGTGTTGGGGTCACCGGGACTCTCGTCTGTTCCTGGCTTGTGGCTCGGCGCTCTACGTGGTGCGCGTGGAGCACCGCGTTGCCAACCTGCAGCTCCTCTGCCAGCAGGGCATCGCCACAGCAGTGAAGGAGGAAAAAGACGTCGCCAAGCTCACCATGCCGTCCCGCCTCTGTTCTTACGTCACAACTGCTTTTGTCCCCACCATCAAGGTAAGAAGGAACAGGAGGGTGCTCCATCGATAAACAAAACATAAAAAACATAAAAAACAATGTGAATTTCCTGGAAGTTTACTTTATGCACAGTATTGCTTTCAAAGCTTTCTGAGATTAGACAACTCTCCAAGCAAACCGAGGCAAAGTGTAGCTAAGCATAACAAACTTGTATAGCAGTACACTTCAACTCAAATTGTTGTGCTAGCATGAACTAAACTGCAAACCCACGTTTTCTCTTTCAGCCCCCCATCCCTGATCCCAACAACATGCGGGATTTTGTGAGCTACCCAACAGCTGGAAACGAGCGCTTGCACTGTACCATGAAGCGTACGGAAGACAACCCCGAGGTGGGGGGCCCCTGCTACACGCTCTACCTGGAGTACCTAGGAGGTCTGGTGCCTATCCTCAAAGGCCGTCGAATAAGTAAACTGCGTCCAGAGTTCGTCATTATGGACCCCAAGACTGATGGGAAAACAGGTACAACTGAGGTTCCTCCATTTTGGCAACATCTAACAAAAACAAAACACCAAATAACATGTTACTTGATTAGTGTGTTCTATTTAAACTAGCTTTTCTCAATGGGGCCGTTCAGAAAACATTGAGAGGCCCTGGAAGCAAAATCTTAAAAAAAAAAAAATGTATACAAGTTTATTCATTTAAATGCACATTTTCACAAATGTATCATTTGTTTTGCTTTAACCATCAGTTTACAGGGCAGGTCGAAAGGTTTCTTGAAATATTATAACTTTATTCTCAAAATATTCCAACTTTTAAAGAACAGGACATGTTTTGAACTTGAAAAAACTTTTGAACATGAGCAGAAATCTTCCTGTCACTTAATTGATCGATTTTAAAGTCCAGGGGTTTGTATATGAATTAAGATTAATTAATGTATCATTGAGGTAAATAAGTGGCACATGCATTTAAAGAGGTTACCTCCCCAAATAAAAGACACAAAAGAGGAGGGAAGTGTAAATCATGCATACATATGTGTTGATTTAGCAGATATAACAGTAGATTACATTCCAATATGTTTTTCTATTTATTTTTTATTCCAATCATGAGTACGTGTTTCAATCATAATGTACACACAGTATATGTTTATTTTACTGTTTGTAATGATTTTGAAAGAACTGCTCAATGTATTCCTCATGGACACATTTTCCTGCTCCAGTACTTTTCCAGTTATTTGAGTTTCTTGAGTTGGCACTCAGAGAGCGAGTGTGTTTTAGTCACATAGGGCAGACTGGGCCCATGTTAATTAAAAGCTGCTTAATGGGAGCTCTGATGGCCCCTGGGTTTCTCATAAATCAACCCGCACCCTGCCCACACAGTGATAAATGAAGCCAGCCATGAAATGGTTCCAGCCCATTCACACTTTAATGCCCATCAAATAAATTAGCTTGACCTAAACTGGAGCAGCGGTGGTTCAGACTCGATATGAATGAGGAAAAGAGAAGAATTGAGACGACTGAAAATAGGGTTTGGACTGAATGGGTCTCGATGTTTATCTGTAGAAATGGTTGAACATTGCTGCTGCCATCATGTTTTGTAATCAATATGAAGGTTCATGCCTCTAAATTGTAAAAATAAGTTTCCTATAATCCCAACTTTATTGTAATATGAATACAATAAAGAGCATCTCATATTTGTACTCCTGTCTTTCCTCCCTGATTTAGTTCACTGGATAATATCTTTTGAAACAGCAATATTATGTTTTTTTTTTTTTTTTGCCCGAATCAAAGTATGATTTTTAGCATCACTAAAATAGGATATATGAATACAATTTAATATATCCTATTAGCATTAATAAGACCATATTACAGGTTTGCTGTATCGTTGTAAATGAGAGAACAAAAATTACCACTGGTAAACCTTATCTTGAGATCCACACATTTACAATCTATATTCTCAAAACTGACTCCATTCCTTCTTCGCCTTGTTTTCTCTCCTCAGATGAGATGTACGGCAACAGTCTGATATCGGCCATGATTGACAGCTGTAACTGCTCAGACTCCAGTGACATTGAGCTGAGTGACGACTGGGTTGGCAAGAAATCTCCAAAGATATCCAGGGGTAGCAAGTCCCCCAAACTGCCCAGGTAACCAGACACCTGACCTGTGTGTACTGTAGCATGCCATCTCTAACTATATTTTCTTTATTTACGTGAAACATAGCAGCCAATGGTCTATGGGAAAGAGTTCGCTCCACACAATAATACATAAATCAAGTCAATGTTTGCTTTACATATTTATTTCGTTTGAATCAAGAAACAATTTTAATATTTTTATTTAAATTCTTTGAAAGCATTTCATTTCCCACATGATTCCCAGTTATTCAGTGGTTGTTTAGATGCTTCTGTGACAACAGAGAACGAAAGGATGCATGCAGATGTCTTATATTGCTGTCGCTCTATCTTCCAACAGCAGGAAAACATAACAATTAACCTTTAAAAAAAAGTGTATCCACTTTGATTAATATTTCTGCCAAATTTTGCCAGAATGTACTCCTGAATTTAGTATCAGTGTGGCATCCCAGCAGTTTTTTTTAAACTCTTAACCTTCATTCCTGTATTATTAACCCATAAATGTGTAATGGAATGTTCTACACTTGTTTATTGGTTCACTGCATGCCTAAACCTTCTTTTTGTATTTGCTACCTTCTCTGTAGAGACTTAGTTTGTCCCTTTACCAACAGGATCAACATTGATCCCAGAAAATCGCCCAAACTATCCCGCACTACACAAGAGATATCCAGGTCACCACGGTTACCTTTACGGAAACCTTCAATTGGGTCACCCAGTCTAACACGGCGGGAATTTCCTCTAGATGACATCACTCAGGTAATATTATTTGAGCAGAATTCAATATGTTCTCCTAGATCTATGGTGCTTAATAATATTAATAACATCAAACACACTTGGCAGCATTGGTTGGTTGGGAAGCCTCTGAGGGCGATCAGCTATGGATTGACCAGGTTGCTTATGTGTCCAGTTCGTGGGGGCAGAGTTTTGTTTGATGATAAGCTCACACATTTCACTATTAGAAATATATTTATTCTGTAGATTGTTTTGAATGTTTTTATAGGAATATACTATGATTTATCTTTGTTCCTGTCTTGCAGCAAAATTACCTTGCTCAGGTCACATCCAATATTTGGGGAACAAAGTTCAAGATTGTGGGACTCTCCACATTCTTGCCAACTAATCTTGGTGCAGGTAACCAATGTCGTCAGTCATTATAATTAGTCACATTTCTCAATTTCCTTTATTTGTATCATTCATAATCTGTCTCTCTCCCCTCAGTCATCTATAAAACAAGCCTCCTTCATCTGCAGCCCAGGCAGATGACCATCTACCTGCCAGAGGTGCGTAAAATCTCCATGGACTACATCAATCTGCCTGTCTTCAGCCCCAATGTCTTCAGTGAGGATGAAGACGACCTGCCTGTCACAGGCCCTGCTGGTGGCACCAATGACAACCCGCCCTGCACTGTCAACATACCTATTGCCCCCATCCATAGTCCTGCCCAGGCCATGTCCCCCGCCCAAAACATTGGTCTGGTCCAGTCACTCTTAGCCAATCAAAATGTTCAGCTGGATGTCCTAACGAATACCACAGCAACCCCTGCTGGGGCCGCTGCTGGTGGGTCAGACCAAAGCCAGGACGCCATCCTGACAGCCCAGTACACAGTTCCCACCAGGTACTCCAGTCCTGGTCAGGTCATCTTTGGGGGACTAGAAATGAATCGCCTAATGGTGGGGCCCCCACCTTCCCATCATCCTTCACAACAACAGCACCAACAACCAAGCCACCATCATCAACAACAGCAGCAGCAACAACAGCAGCAGCAACAACAACAGCAGCAGCAACAACAACAACAGCAGCACCAACAACAACAGCAGCACCACCAACAGCAGCAGCAGCAGCAACAACAGCACCAACACCAACATCAACTACAACACCAACAACAAATTCAGCACCAGCACCATCAGCTTCAGCAACAGCAACTCCAACAGCAGCAGCAGCAGATACTCCAGCATCAACACTTACAGCAGCAGCAGCAGCTTCAGCAACAGCACATTCAGCAGCAGCTCCAGCACATGCAGCAGCAGCATCAACATCAGCTCCAGCAGCACATGCAACAACAGCAACAACTACAACAGCAACATCAACAAATTCAGCAGCAACTGCAGCAACAAATACAGCATCAACAGCAAACACAGCAGCATCAGCTGCAGCACCACCATCAATTTCAGCAGCAGCCGTTTCAGATTCAAATCCCTGTTTCCGCTATGTCATCAGGACAGCCGGCGGGTGCAGTGCTGCACCAGCTCCAGCAGGGGACACTGCAGATACAAATCCCTCATCCACCTGCGGAATTGGTGGTTGAGCGAGCAGTGGGGGGTGAACATGAGCACCTATTGAAAATCAAAACCACTCGGTCAACTCCACAGCTGGCTGAGGGTGATACAGTGGTGTTCAGTGCCCCTCTAGAGCTCAGCAAGATGAACCCCCCACCCCCTTACCCCGGGACAGTGGCTGCTGCTGTGGCTGCTGCTGCAGCAGCAGCCTCCGCTGCAGCCTCCAATCCTGCATCTGGAACAGGAGGGAGCACCAGTGGGACTCCTCCCCCTGGTGACCTTTGTCTGAAAAAGGGAGAGTTAACACTTTATCCTTCAGGTCAGCAACAAGCGCAGTACCCCACACCACTGGGATATGAGAGGATAACAACATTTGACAGCAGTGGGAATGTGGAGGAAGTATGTCGTCCTCGAACGCGCCTCGTCTGCAATCAGAATGTCTACACACTCCAGGGACCTGGCAGCTCTGCCACTCTCAGGGTCACCTCGTCATCATCATCATCCTCCTCCTCAGCTGACAAGAAGATCCAGCTGCCCTACACTTCTGCAACACTCAACAGACTCACTGCACCTCGCTATTCCATACCCAGTGGAGACCCGCCCCCATACCCTGACGCAGCCAACCAGAACAGTGCTGTCGGCAGGAACCCTGGACAGAGGCTTGACAGCAGTCTGATCCATGCCACTCTCAGGAGGAACAGCCGAGAGGCCGCTCTCAAAGTTTCCCAGATGCTGGAGCCGCCCAGACCATTGCCTCCTAAGGCTAAAAATAATAGTGCACTAGCAGCCTCGTTCCAGCAGAGGGTGCCAACGGCCTTATACACCTGCAGTCAGTGTAGCAGTGGATCTAGTGTTGGAAGCACGGCTGCAGGGAGCACTAACGGAATAGCAGGAGGAACTATTATCAGACAGGATTTCCCTCCAGGGAATGGGGCACCACACAGCACAGTTATTGTTCACTCCAACAGCGGTACTCCTCTGGCCTCCCAGTCCTCTTACAGCCTGCTGAGCGCTCTTGAAGGATCTGGTTCTTCAGCAGCAGGAGGAAGTAACAGAGACAGGGCTGATTATGTTAATTCAGCATTTAGTGAGGATGAAACCCTGAACCAGTCACTGAGGAATCTGGCGCTGGGGGGAAATGATCCACCAGGGCTGGTTGTCAAACGCCCACCTCCCTATCAGTGGGACCCAGCTGCCACTGAGGAGGTGTGGGTTCCTCAGGAACGGACGGCAGCGCTGAATCCCAATGGACCCCCCGGACCCCACAAACCACCCCCACTTATTCTTAGCCCAGCTCAGCACTTGGATGTGTCCAGGCTGCCTTTTGTCCTTTCTCCAAAGTCCCCCACCAGCCCAAGTGCTGCATCATTTCAAGCTGCTGCAGCAGCTGCAGGCTACCAAATCTCTCTCCAGTACCCTCCAACAACTGCCTATTCTGGAGCCCAGCTTCAGACCATGCCAAGCTCACCACGCCCCTGCTCCTCCCCAAAGGAGATGGTGGCACCTGTACCCTTCCCACAACAAGATGCAACCCTTGTATTACCTCCTGGTTATGCTGCAAACCTTGCAAACCTAGCCTGTTGCCCACTCCCGCCCATGTATCCAGGAGGAAGCGCTTGTTCCGGGCTCCCCATTCCCCCTATTTCCCTTCACACTCCTTGGGGTACGTATAATTCTTGCCCGCCTATGCCCAGTCCTGCAGTGCCACTACCACCCAAAGCCTCCCACATGGCAGTAGACAAAAAGGTTATTTCGCCGCCTCCTCCTCCACCACCCCCACCGCCACCACCAGCAGAGCTGCAGAGCCATGGAGGTTTACAAGAGGCCATGGCAGAGGCTGGGGAAGGTTTTCAGGAGGTGCTGTCCTTGACTGAGAGCCCTGTCGCACAGCGGTCTGAAAAGTTCAGCAAGAAGAACCGCAAGCGTGTTGATGGCCGTGCTGAGGAGGCGAATGTGCCACCTTTGGCTGAAGGGAGCAAGTTGAAAAAGGAGGGCCGCGCTTTAGGTGATTTCAACTCGCTCATCTCTAGTCCGCGGCTGGGAGGAAGAGACAAGAAGAAGGTTAAGGGACAGAAAGAGCAGCAGTTGAAAACCAAGAAGCTGAATAAGGCTACTGCCAATAGCGAGTTCCAAGACAGTTCAGAAAGTGAGCCAGAGCTGTTCATCAGTGGAGATGAGCTGCTCAATCAGTGCCAGAGTGGTAAGAAGGGCTGGAAGAGTAAGAGGAGCTTGAGGGCTGCCAGTGAACTGGACGAGATCAAGTGTCGAAAGGCCAACGAGAAAGAGGACCGAGGGCTGGGCAGCCAGGGCTTTGTGTACGTCATGGCCAACAAGCAGCCACTGTGGAATGAAGCCACGCAGGTCTACCAGCTGGACTTTGGTGGGCGCGTCACACAGGAGTC
This sequence comes from Myoxocephalus aenaeus, assembly GCA_038501785.1. Classification (NCBI taxonomy): domain Eukaryota; kingdom Metazoa; phylum Chordata; class Actinopteri; order Perciformes; family Cottidae; genus Myoxocephalus; species Myoxocephalus aenaeus. Next base: position 451,716 of record JBAMJR010000204.1, on the reverse strand, counting down.
TGCCAAGAACTTTCAAATCGAACTGGAGGGCAGACAGGTAAGAGTGCTCTTGTTCAAGGAATATCATCAACTGCACGTTATCTGTATACTGAAATGACCAATATAAAGTATTCAACTGAAATACTGTGAGCACACGGATATGCTGTTGATGAAAGTAGCTTCTACGCTCCGTATTCACTTGTTTGTTTTTTCTACACAGGTGATGCAGTTCGGCAGGATTGATGGCAATGCCTATATCCTGGACTTTCAGTATCCCTTCTCTGCTGTGCAGGCATTTGCAGTGGCTTTAGCCAATGTTACTCAACGCCTCAAATGAGATGTCCCCTCCCTGTTTACCCTGAGTTATATCTGGGATTTAAATGCAATCTGTTGAAGGGACACAGTTGTTTCATTTGAGATTAACAAACTTTGATTTTGGAGAGGAGATTTAAATCATCCCTGGTCATAGAGAGATACAATCCTGCTGCACTACACAATGCTGCCACTAGAGTTGGTGCAATTGGCATTGGCTGCATTCGGCAAGGATGGCCCTCAGATTTGCTCCGTTTGGCAGTCAGTGGCACCTTGCAATGCATGTAGGGCCAAAGAGCTGAGCTTTGGTAATCATCATGCAAATAAATGCTGCTTTAGCTAGAAGAAGCTTATAGACATGATAACCGATGGGTTAACTGAGAGAAGAATTGTGAAGGTGCAGTTTTCAAAAGAAGCGGCAGTAATACTTGAAAACCCCACTCTGGAGATCACCGTTGTGTTTTTCCTAGAGCGCACAGGTACTACTGGGCACTGAAATCCATTGCTGTACAAACTTCAGTGAAACAGTTACCACTTTATTATACTGCTTTTGCTTTTAGGATTTTATTAAATGACTAAACATCGTGGAGGGTAGGAGGGTCTTTTTGTTTTTGCTCTCTGCCATTCCTTTTGTTACGATCTCAATCCATCTTGGTTGGAATTGAGGCTTAGATATATGCATCATTTAGGAGCACTACTAAGAGGTCACACATTTCACTGTAGTAAAAGGTGTCACTGTTAAAAAACTTGGGGAGGTCAAGTAGTAAATATAGATAAGTTGAACTGCAGTCTTTTCCATATATTTTCCTGGGACTTTGAAGGAAGAAGAAGTGTTACTCTGCTACATGGATTAATTTATATGTACATTTTGTTCCTTATCTATTCAGATATTAATTTTAACATTATTGTCATTGTTTGTGATATACAATCTTCACACCAAGTCAACATGGGTTTTCAACTTACCTGCTTTATTTGGGAGAACTGGTGGCTGAATTTGAATATTGCTGTGTAGTCTGGGGTAATTTAGGTGGAAGGGGTGTACTGAATAGCTTTGACTGATATGTCCTGCACTTAGTGAAATATCTACATACGGTGACACAGGCGCAAAAGAAGTCGCCAAGGCCTGGATTGAACAACTTAACCTCTGGCATGAAGGGATTTGTCACCTGCTGTCACTTCTGTGAAGTGAGTGTGTAGTTGGGGCGAGGGGTGGGGGGCGCTGTCCCTGCTCTTTAACACAACACTAAACATGTAAGCAAGGTACAGGAAATATTTTTGTATATTTCACCTATGCCATTTCATACTCTTTTCAGAAGTCATGTAAATACATATCAGTCATATGTAAATGTTGTAAAGAGACTTGGGTGACTTTGACAGATGTCTGTTTACACCTGTTTTCACTGTGTTTTAAGTGTAATTTTAGGTGTGGAGCGACGCTGTGGAACTGTTTAACTCAACAGCTACAACCACAAAAAACTAGTTAACAGTTGAGCTGAAATCATTGTCGCTGAGTCTTTGGAATCAGAACTCCAATGAGGGATGAAGCTATTGAAATCTGTTCATTTAGTAAGCTGACACTGAAATCTGAAAAGCTGTTTTTCTTTTTTTATTATTGTGTTTTTTTTCAGGCTTGTATTTGTGTTGATCTAAGGACACAGAGTGATAGGACCGTGGACACGAGTAAATCATTAGGCACATTGCAAATATATATAAATAGGTTTTATCTGTATAAGATGATGGCAAAAAAACATCTAAAAAGGGCAGTAATATTAGGCAGGCGTGGCTAGGGTCACCTCTAACCTTTGTGCCAAAATATGCATTTGCTAAAATTTATAGTTGAAACAAATGGGCCTAGAGGGAAGTGTAACGTAATTCTTGATATAAAGAAAAGCCATCACTTTTGACCAGCTCTGTTTTGGTCACATAATTGATGAGATTATTAAACTTTTTTGTGTGATCTTTCTGTATCGCAACCAGATGCATGTCTGTCAGCGGGGCGATGTAGAGATGCGGATTGCAAAAAAATATTTCAAAATGTCTCTTACGATCCTAAAAAAAGGAAAAGAACATGAGCATGTCATAAAGAAAATATCCATATTTTTGTGTTAGTTGTGCAATATTTTCTTTTGGGGAAAAATATCCTTTGTCATCAATTTTGACCACAGTTTGATACCATTCTTTTAGTTCAGCATCTCAGTTGCTGGTCTGTACATTTTATTTATGAGATTATTTCCTGAAGGAGATATAGTATCTATATATACTGTATATTGTGGAGTTTTCTGAACATTTCTTTGTGTTGATAAAAATGTGTGTAGCCCAAATTGTGAGGGGGGGGGTTGGAACGGGCAAATTTGTTTTGTGAAGTTTGCATTGGATGGAAAAGATGTGAATGAGTAAGTGCCCAGTTTAGTGTAGTTGGTAGACTAGTTATGTAGAGTGTAACTGTCAAGTCAAGGTGTGTCTGTATTCAACTGTGCAGTCTACCAATCCCATCAGTGTTAAATCTATTATCTTTAAATGTGTGTGGTCATGGCTTCTTACACATACACACACATACACAAACATCGTTCACACAAGTTCACAAGTGTAAGCCACTGAGTTCATGTTAAGAATTGCCTATGGACTTAAGTTAAGGATTCACTTCAAACTGATTTTATGAGATGGCCTGTTGTAGATAATGTAGGATTTGGCTTTTCTTTAGAAAAGGTATGTGCTTTGTATTTGTAGATGTAGACTTAAATGACAAAAACACTTGAAAAGAGTCTGATTTGGTGACTGAACGTTTATAGTGAATGGATAGTAAGGCATGCCATGTAAATTATTTTATAATTGTATATGTCACTCATCTTTTGAATAAAATGTCATTGTTTTCCGAAAACTGCTGTCTTGTTTCCTAAATAGATCCATTATTGTCGAATTGAGAGATGGAACGGTTCAAATCCAGCCCGCTGTTGGACAGGACTAGAGTTTACACAAGGTGGCTCTATTGTCTCAAACAGCAAATATTATGCCTTCAAAAAAGAAAAGATCTGGAGTGCTCGGGAAGATCAAACGAGCGTAATGAAGGTGCTCTTTGATAGGGAACACACAAGTTCAAAAAAGAAGAGAGGTAAAAGGCACTCGACTGGCAAAAAGTAAAAAATCCAGAATTCTAAAAGCGGTGCTCTTACATGTTAAGATACAGCCAGTTACAACCCGTAACTGGCTGTATCTTAACATGTAACACGTGTAGCAGCTCTAACGATGGCCCAGTTCAATTTGAGTGTCCCAGTAAGTCAGGCCAGTGAATGAACATGCACAATACCCCTGAAACAGTTATGACTTACTATTTCATAATGAGTTTTATATTGTATGTTTATACTTGTGTGAAGGTTTCTTAGTGTCCCACAAATTTGACTTCACATTGCTCATATTGATTGAGAAACACAGACTTAGAAACTCAGAATTACAAAACAATAAATGTGGTATAAGAGCTGCTCAATGAGGGATTCTCCACACCCCAACTAGACGCTAATTTGAGATTCCGTATGAAGAAAATGCTGTATATGTGATAACATTTTGAATATTCAAAGGTAGTCATTGATGGTTGAGTGAAAGACACACGCCCATGACACTGACCACATCCCTGCTGTCATCAGAGGCAGCGCTCTTTCTCTGTCCGTGGTGCTGAACTCTGATCACGTGACTCTCCTCCCGTTTCTATGTGCTTCGTTTTTTTTTTTTTTGACAAAACAGCTTCGGCTGCATTTTCAATGAAACGACGTGACAACACAGACTGATCATTGTGCTGCTCTCTATAGGCTGCGGGTTTTGTTTCCCCATCGCCATTTTTCAGCCGCCAGACGGCTCGGTGTAATAATGGACACCGACTACTCGTCCGGCTTGGAAAACCCTGTGTACGCCGAGCTGAAATACTTCTGTAGGAAGATACAGGAGGCCTACAACGAGCTGAAGGAGGACCTGACACCTTACCGCGATGATCGCTTTTACAGGTGGGTCTCCTGTTCATCTGCCAACGCAATGGCAGACGCACTGCGTTTCAATGTTGTGGCTATTTTGGTTTTGTGCGCTGTGAAATAGAATTGAACAATGTGCACCTTGAAGACCAACAGTTGTTAAAATATGAGGCTATTGTTTCATGATGGTGGATAAACACATTCGTTGAGATTTTTCGTATATACATTCGAGATTTCTCGTATATATATATTTATATATACGAGAAATCTCAACAAGTATACTCGTGTATTGTATGCTGTCGCTTTATATTCAATTATGGAACAACGTAAATGTAAGAATGGTCAACTCATTTTTGGTTTTCAAAAGGATTGTTTATAAAACTATTTTTGAGGGTTACAAGTGTGAATAATATATATATATATATATATATTTTCTTTTTTCTTTATATTAATAATTATATTATAATAATTTAGGATAGGAATATATAAGACTTATGCTTCTGCCTATACCTTTTCAGTCATTTTGTTTTGTATATTGGATTGTGGCTTTACTTATTGTACTGTATGTAATGATCGATTGAATAAAGCTTTGAATTGTATATGGTGTTAAAATTTGGAAAAAAAACACTACATTTTTTTTTTGCTCATAAGAAATGAAAAGTCAACCGTGACGTATAACGCAGTCATGTTACGCACGTTACGCAAAACGCACGTAAAGCACGTGGAGGGCGTAAAAAAAAAAGTGTTCACCCGTTGCCTTCAAGACATAAAAAGTCGTCGCCACAAATATAATGAAACATCAACCCACTGTCTAACACTGAAACACGACCATATAGATGTGGAATATTAGTTGTGTTGTACGAACGAGCAGGTGTCTCTATAAAGGAGGAGGGAAGCCTCGATCCCACGGGCACGTGACTACGGCCCCGCCCATTCGATGACGTTGCACTCCGGTTGTCGCAGGCTGATGTTGATACACGGATGTGGATTCACGGATACATTTTTGGTTCCGTTCTTTTTTCGGCAACCGACACTGCGAACCGACAGAAATGGAGCTGTAAGTGTACGATGTGTTCAGCGGGTTCTCCTGACACGTGTCGTCGATGTTTAAATGTGTGAGGTTCTGTGTGAGAACCCTGTAGCTGTTCCCTACCATCTGTTACTGCTTCAACTAGCATGGAGGCTAGTGTTGACATACCGCACCTGACCCACTGTGTGTGTGTGTGTGGGTGGGTATGTGGGGGGGGGGATCGGTTAAAGGTATGACTGTGTGTGTGTGTGTGTGTGTGTGTGTGTGTGTGTGTGCGTGTGCGCCTGCTTATTCAAACTCCAAACTCATGTCTCCCTCTGACAGACTGGCCCCCATGCGGCTCTACACCTTGTCCAAGAGACATTTTGTCTTGGTCTTCGTGTTCTTCCTGATCTGCTTTGGCCTCACTATCGTCATCGGGATTGCAGGTATGGCCAATACACATTTCACATTTCTGGGTGTTGGGTCAGAAGTCCTGTGGGTGGGTGTGAGTGAGCAATGACTCCATCACCTCTTGTTAACTCTGTTAACACACAATACTTACAGAATGACAACAGTTTGTTTTCACCACGACTCTGATCCTCAGGTTCAGCTTGTGAAACGTGTGTTCATTGTGTCTTCTTAATTTCCGAAGGTCCCAAGATTATTGCAGAGCAAGAGCACAGTGGAGATCAGTTACTTCTCAAAAACCTCTCGGTTAAGGTACGTTTGATTATAGCAAGCAGGACACAGTCATGTTTGATATGAATGTCAGGGTAATGTACACAATCACATTCATGATGATGAACTGGTGAGATATTTGCAGAATACCGCTGTCCATAATGCCCAAGTACATGTACATGTACATGTATTTCGTTGCGTTTGCTTTGAACAGATTGTTCACTTTACTTGAGCTGCTTTAAGGGATGATTGTGTCCTTTCTCTATACCAACTACAGGCATTTTAACTGTCATGCTCTGCCTTCTGGCAATTCAGCTCATTGTTTGTTTTGGTGTGTGTGTGTGTGTGTGTGTGTGTGTGTCTGTGTGTGTGTCCCTGTGTAACACCTTTTTATGTTGATTTATCTCATCTCTCATTTTTTGGTAATATAATTAATTTAGCTGAAGCCATTTCATCAGTATACAACTGATTGAAACGTTTTACATGTTTAAGAGAGGATTGTCTTACAATACATTGTACACACACAGATGTACAGTTGAATTTACTTTAATCGCAATGTTTTTATTTAGTTTGTAACACATTGTAGTTTACCATGCTATTCCAACCTTTTAACCCTCCACTCCTAATTTAATGCATCATTTTGTCTTCAGAGAAAATCTTTGGGTTTTTGAGTTATGATCCAAGCAAAATGCATTCTTACTGTAATAACATATTGTGCGTTTCAGTGACTTTCATTGATAAGTATCCCTTATAATGATTCGTAAATTAATGATTTAATTCATTGTATGTTTTCAGACTGGGCCCTTCAATCTAGTGTCGCCTCCACTCACCACCTACAACCAGCAGCTATGGCTCACCTGCGTGATGCAGGTTGAACACAGCAATAGTAAGACCACCGGATACAGATAACAACTGTTTATTGTGACATTTGAATGAGAGAAATAGCTTTTCTCGTTCATTATTTTGGAAACCTCCTTGGTTTTGGTTAATAACGACATGTTTTTTTATTGCCGTCTGTGTCAGTGGGAGACTTCCAGCAGCCTTTTGAGATCAATGTTGAGCTAAAAGGAGTGATGCAGGACGCCAGTGTGATGCACATCAACAATGCGCACCAGAAATCACGGACGCTACACTGCGGGGCTGTAAGTGTCAATCAGAAAACGCCTTCCTCTCTCGCAGTAGGCTGGATTGTCATTAATCATTTAGTCAGGCAGCAGCAACCAGCACAGCAGTATGATTTTTGATGTAATTTATGGTATTAAATAAATAAGTTCCAGTGTAGCCATGAGTGCAGGATTGAGTTTTGATCATCATGTGACACAGTAACATCCTCAGAGCAGTTTATTTATGCACAGTAAGTACAGTTGGATTGTTGACTGAGCAAACTGTGCGTTTCTTGCCTCTCCTTCCAGAAATGTGACGAGATCATTGTGCTCCATCTTGGCTATCTGAACTACACCCAGTACCAGGTCATGGTCAGCTTCAACGGCCTTGAAAATATCACATATGAAATGAAGGTCAAGTTTGTGGTACGTGACAAACGCTGCACACTGCTAAACTTTTTTTACTTTTGCCTTTTTACTATTTTTGTTTCTTTTGCTTTTGTTCTAATTTTTTTAATTCCTCCTCAGTGGAAAACGTACAACCCCAGCTTCTCTCAAGTGGAGATCTGGTTCCGGTTTGTCTTTGTGGTGCTGACCTTTATGGTGACGGTAAGAGCACAGATCACTTTTAGAGAATCCGTGTTCGACAGATGCATTACTAAAACAGTTTTCTCTGCCTGTCCCAGTGTTTGTTTGCACACTCGCTGAGGAAGTTTTCTATGAGGGATTGGGGCATAGAACAGAAGTGGATGTCCATCCTGCTCCCTATGCTGTTACTCTACAATGGTGAGCTTCAGTATTCTCTCTCCTCAAGTCATATTTTACCCCTAAAATACAACCTGTACAATCTGGCTTCCCCATTATAGCTAATTTTAACCATTGCAGCTGCCCATTTTTGTGATCACAGCCAAACTGTTGTGATTCCGTGTGTCAACTGCCAACGTTACAGTTGTCCTGTCCATCGTAAAAGAAGTCCAACTTCAATGTCTGGTGTGTTGCTTAGTGTGTTTTGTTGCTTTTGCTGTTCAGATCCATTTTTCCCGCTGTCATTCCTGGTGAACAGCTGGTTTCCAGGGACGTTAGACACTTTCTTCCAGGCTCTGTTCCTGTGTGCGCTGCTGCTCTTCTGGCTCTGTGTTTATCATGGCATCAGGGTTCAGGTGGGTCAAGTACAACACATGTACCTAAAAGGTTTCCTCTCATTTTTACCGTATTATGAATCTTATTTCATGTGGGTTTTTTTGTTGTTGTTTCCACAGGGTGAGAGGAAATGTCTGACGTTCTACCTGCCGAAGCTGATAATCGTAGGTCTTCTGTGGCTGTCGGCGGTTACACTGGGCATTTGGCAAACGTAAGTCTGACTCCACCGGCCGCTAAAAGCCTGATTCAAACTCTGAATAAAAACAGGACTGAAAAGATCTGCTCTCCTCTATTGAATGTGCAGGGTTAATGAACTCCAAGACCCTACCTATCAGTATAAAGTGGACATAGCGAACTTCCAGGTGAGACTAAGTTTTAATGGTACAGGTTGTGGTAAAGGAGGTTGACGTGAGTGTTTGGACAGTATTGCTGGCAGTTTAATGAAGTCTCATGTTATTTCTCCAGGGCATGAAAGTATTCTTCCTGATCGTAGTTGCCCTCTACATTCTCTACCTGATTTTCCTGGTCGTCAGAGCTTGTTCTGAACTCAAGAACATGCCTTACTCAGGTATCGCAGCACACCACACGTCTGTGTTTGAGTCAATTGCTGTTAGTATGATTTACATTAATGTGCTGTATTTTCAACCACTAGATCTCCGGCTCAGGTTTTTGACAGCTCTGACGTTTGTGGTCCTTGTTATAAGGTGTGTTTTTAAGGAAAGTCCCAAACCTAAAGGAACCTGCTTTATGTTTGTGTGTGTGTGTGAGAGTTCTTTAAAGTTTGATACGGCTCTTTGTGACGATCTTTCATCCTGCCGATCTTGTTGCTCTTTCTCCTCCAGCATGGTCATTCTCTATCTGAGGTTTGGTGCCAAGGCTCTCCAAGACAATTTTGTGGCTGAACTGTCTACTCATTACCAAAACTATATCTTTTTAAAACAATATTTTATTTGTACTATTATGTCATTTAAATATAACATGTGAAATGCCATGTCGATGTCTTAAATTGTGAGAAACTATTCCTTAACTCCAAACATACCGGCTGAATTTTTATCATTCTATGGTCTACTCAACTTTTACTTGTACACATTGGCATTTGTGTATTCCCCCTCCAAAAATGCACTTTATGGTAGGTAATAAATACACTACAATGTCAATTCAGTAGATAATGAAGATGATGTCATGTATATTAACCCAACTGGTTTTGTTTAATTTCCCAGACTCCCAGTTGAAGGATAATCCTGCTTTCTCCATGCTAAATGACTCTGATGATGAAGTAATATATGGGTAAGCATTTATTTATTTTTTTCTTATTAATTGTTGATCCTTACAGTCTGTGAGGTGGTATTCAGTGTGGACTTGCATGAACCAGCTGATGTTTCCTTTTGTCTTTTGTAAAGGAGTGATTATGAAGACATGCCTTTACAAAACGGACGTGCTATCAAAGCAACCGCCAAGTACCAGGATGAGAGTGACAGTGACTGATGAGGCCTCTGATTGGCTTGTTCCTTTGTTGTGTCCCTGTTGGAAACTATGAGAATACAATACAACAAACTATCATGTGTAAATAAGGAATAGTTGCAATGGTATTATAAAATGATATACTGTATGTGTACATAATTATATATTTTTTAAAGTTCCACATCTACTGAATGTACTGTATTTTACTGAAAGTTGGGGCAAGTAGCCACTCAATCTTTTTTCTTTATGCTTTCCGTCTCATTGAAAACAAAGGAAACAAACGGATGTACAATTATACAATTTTTACGTTTGCAAACTGTTTTCCTTCATTTCTTCACAACCTGAGAGTCGGAATTGATTGGGTAAAGTGCCGAATATTAATTTTGGATTATTTTTTTTGTGTGTGAGAAATCAATGTTATTTTTAATGCTTTGCGTTGAACCACTGTTGTCACTCTATTGTGTTGTTTCTGCCATTACATTCTGTTCTCTGACAGTCTGGGAAGAATGAGAACGCATTTATCGGGCCAAAGCTGCGTTGCATTATAGCGGTAATGGAAAGTAGAGTATGCTGATGCTGATGCTCACCAGCACCGGCATGAGCGATGACTGTGACTTAAAGTGCCATAGCAATGTTGGCTGTTGATACATTCTCTTTTTCCTCAGAAATATTTTTTTTATACAGAGAGCCTTGGCAGGAGTAGGTCTCACTTCTCTCTAACCACTTCTTCCCTCGGAAAGCAGCTTTGTAATTGCACTAGTTTAAGAATTTAACTGATTTTGCTAAAAAGTGACGACTTGATACTGAATTATCTGACTGCCTGGATGATTGGTTTTGGTGAATTGCTTGGATTTTACACAGCTGAAGGTAGAGGACTACTGACTTATGTTAAATATTTTTTATCCCCACACATACAGTAGATATACCATTGGCCAAATTGATTTGCCTTATGTTGAACATATTATTTTAAGCAATTATTCTTCCTTCTGTAACTTTCCCTATACTGCTTGCAATGTAAGATTTGCTGCCCTTTCTATTATTTTATAAAACTGGAGGTATGGATTAAAAACAGCCAAAACAAATGTTTTCCATGTATTCAAATCAAGATGGTGCCTTGTCTTTGTTTCTTTTACATGGGCTACAGTCTCAAATTGATAAATGCTTTGGCATGAATGTAAAAATGTTGGAAATTCCTACAATTATTGTTGCTTCATAAGATAAAAGCTGTACATGTAGCACTCTGTCTTGTCACATGTAAATAAAGCAACGTGTATACAGCACAGTATTTGTTTTAATCAGTAAGCACTTATTCCAAAAATATAACAGTTTATTCAAATATAGCCAGCTTGACCAAACATAACATGCTGGTTTAGAAAAATACACAACATCCTACAGATTTCAAACACTTCAGGTGCATTGTAGTTGGTTCAGATGGCCAGCCCAAAAACACTGACGATACAGTACATGGATTTGTTCTCCCATCTCACCGCACAGCTTCCTGTTGGGTGTAATACACAAAACATTCAGTATCCTCTCAACATGTACACATTTAAAGTATGTGACAAAAGGTCACCAGTCTCTGAAATCTGACCATCCAAAAGCTCACGAGCACAGAGAGAACATATTGCATGAACATTGTGTTTTACCATCAGTAGAGTTGTCCCAGAAGCACGTGTTAGCTGTTTGCAGACCGGCTCCATTTTTTTGCATGATGATACAGGTTACTGTGGGAAAACACTGTCTTTTAACACCAACTACAGTACATAGCCCAAGAACCGCAATAATAGTATCGTTCCACTGCAGCAGCGCACGCACCTATATATTTGAAAGGCTTCCCGAGTTTGCTGAGTTGACTGAGGCACTGCTCCACTACACTGGTGGTCCAGTGGTTTACTCTGTTGTGCTGGTAGGCATTTCCTCCTATGGCTGCTTCCACCGACTGCCGAGAGAGACAGTGTCAACAAAGTCTTCAACAAATCCTCACACACACTGACATACTTTTAATTGACACACACACACACACACACACACACACACACACACAGTCATACCTTCAACTGATCGCCACACACACACTGACACACTTTTAACTAATCCACACACACACACACACACACACACACACACACACACAATCATACATTTGAATAGCCATGCAATTATACTGTAATAGTAGATCAGCACAATAAAGAACACAACTGTAGCGGAAAAAGCGTTTTAATGATTCTGTTGTGTGGCATACATTCTAAGTTAGGTTATGCACGGTGCCTAGCAACCGTTCGAGTGCCCTTGGCAACCAACAGGTCGGTGAAGTACCAAACTAACGCTAGCCTTTGAGCCGATGCAATCTAAACTCAGTGGATAAATATGTCTTTTTACTTTACCTCTTTAATGATTTTGCTCACTTCTTCAACGACGAACGCCGTCTGTTTAGTGATAAACAACACAGTTCAGTTCATGCTAGCCGCTCGTCTTCTCACGTTAATTTATCGTCAAACAAGTAGCTAAATCCGCATTATTAGGAAACCCTTCAAAGACAGAATGTTTTGTGGGAATATCTGAGCGTTTTTTTAAAATAATTAGTTTGAAGTATGAAACAAACCTCCTCTTCCGTCTGATACTCGTCCATTACTAGAGCCCCCGACGTGTGAACCAAGCACAGCGTTGTACAAGAGCGAGTCACTGAGGCGACTTCCGGTCGTATTCCTTCAGAATAAAGGAACCGACTAAAAACTTTTTTTATAAGCTGAAAAACTAAATAATAAACTGTGTGCTGTGATAAAATTAACTTATAAAATCACGAATGGCCATCAAACTAGCTAAGTAACAATATTATTAACTTAATCAATCAACTATGTCCAATATGATGACAATTTCTCAATACACTTGTTACATTTATTATTCACTTGTTACATTTATTATTTATTTATTTTCATTCGAACAAGTAACGTTAATTGATTAAATTAGTCATCGAACCTAAGTGTTACACATAATTAGGCTATTAGTAGTAAGCTGAATAATGCCAACTATAGCGTTAATTGTGGCAGACTCACTCAAGCCAAAAACCAATAAGCTAGGCTGTATGGTAAAGTTAGGCAAATAATGATTGCACTGCTGCAGCCGTAAAAAAAAGAAAAGAAAACGCATCTGATTTGATTTGCCAGTACATGTTCATTGTCTTGATAAAATAAAATACAAAAGTATTATAAAACTAAACGTAAACAGGGGGAGATACCGCCCCCTGCTGATCATTTAACGTAAATGACATCAAGTGGACGCACTTTTCTTTCCCTTGCTGTCTTGAGGACAATTTCAAGGAGGTGAAGGTTTAATGCTTTTACAAAAAAGATTTTTTTTGACAGTTTATTATATAGTCATTCCTCACAGTATCCCGGTATTAATTGTTAATGTTCAGGATAACACCGGAGCGTTTGCTCGTCAAGTTTTGTACAACTGCTATCTTTGCTAGGCTAGCTGACATGCTAGCTAAAGAGTTAACGGAAGGTAGGAGTATTTACGCTATGTTATTCTGCTAATATTGAGTCAACAGCTAATGTTACTCTCCCAGTCTGCCGAACTTATGTGTTTAGGAAAACTAACTACTCTAATTTAACAATACCCTCACAGTAGTAACGTTAACATAGCATTAAGCTAACTGTCTCAGTGAATTTGGTAACATTAATTAAGGTAAAAGTCATTAAAGCTAAGCATGTCCTTGCATTACCCTTAACCTCACGCTATTGCTTCTAGCTAAAGGTAAATATGAATTATATCTTAAACTAAATCTAAATATTAAGCTAACCTAACTGTTAGATTTCAAGGTTCTCAAGAGTCTCCGGCAGTTAAAGCTTAAAGTCCTGCCTTTTGTTCATTTTCATTCACACTATCTCGTCATTAGAAATAGCTATACTAAATGCCAATCATATATTTTAACTTAACAGTTATACCTCCATTAAATCTATGAAGAGGATCTTAAGACAACGTTACTCTTTCGTAGTGCTTATTGGGAAGTAACGCAGCAAGTGACCAGAAACAGCATTAACTATTAGAACATAACTTCCGTCACAAAAGTTTGCAATCGTATATATTTTTGGTACAGATTAGTGCTTAAACCCTCTTGATGTCAAATATTAATTAACAAAACAAAGATTACAACTATCTGAATATCCATAACAAAACTGCATGTCCAGTTGATTTTCAGGCCAGTTGAGCGGTTTCTCACTTGTTGGAGTCAAATAGATAACACTGGTGATTTTGGGTTGACTTTTGATATGGAAATACAGCATTGCATGATGGGATATGGACCATCTCTTCTCAAGGGACTCTTTGCACTCTCCGCTGTTAATATTGTGCTCATCAGTTTTAATATCTGACACGTCGCCTACCTGGGGATCACACACTGCTCAAAATATTAAGGGAACACTTAAATCACACATCAGATATTGATGAACGAAATATTCAAGTTGATATATTGATATCTTCTTTGTGTAATTTGTCGAGAACAAATTTACATAAGAATAGTCAATGGAAAACAAAATGAACACATTGAAGGCTGGATTCAAAAATAATCTAAGAAGGAAAGTGAAAAATCGAAATCAGGGCGAATCCAACTTGGTTTACGCCAGCCAGTTGCTCTTCACTTTGGTTTAATGATTTTTTTATTTTGTCTGCTTTCAAGAACAATCCATTTAAAACCAAGGCAGATGTAAAAATGTCAATTTAAACCAAGAAACAAATTTATGAATGGACAGAATTGAAAGAAAGCACAAATTAGGTCAAATGTTAGGTAAACATTTTTTTTTTTTCACATTATTGTAACAAAAAAACTATCAACTGTGCCATTTCAGTCTGCAGTTAAAACATTGCAAACAATTGTTCATTTAACACAAACTCTTAAACAGTCTTAAGTCCAAGGAGCAAGACTTCTTTGTCTCATTTCTGTGTAGCGGTGAATGAATTCTGGTCCATTAACTCGCCAACTCTCTCCTGCAGGATCTGAACCACCTCTGCAAGGATGAAGACATGCGTGTCGTCAAGGTCCTTGAGGATGAACTTCTTTCCCAAGGCCATTTTTTCATCCAGGAAGAGGAGGAACTGTTTCATGGCAGGATCACTGGTCCAGTGAGGAGAGGGTAGCAAAAGGGAACATCTTCATAAATAATTACATTCTGCACAAACGTGAGGATTAACGTACTTCAGTTAATGACTACATTTCATTAAATATTTTATTTTGGTGCATCAGTAGAGGAATATTGACATTCAGAATACTTCATCCAGACAAATATTTCTGGGCAGATTTACGGTCTCCCTTACCATTCGACAAGGACACCTTTGTGTACGTTGACCATGTTGACAGGTGGAGAGAAACCAGAAGAAATCCTCAAAAACCTGCAGCACAGTAAACAAAGATGTGTTACTTCCCTGGCAGTAAACACGAGCTAACGAAGGCAATGGGCAGACCAGGAACAGTACATTACAATTAAGAAACATAAACCGAAGTTTTAAAAGTTGACATGTTTAGGTCTCGGTCTTTGTTTGGTTTCTAACGAGACAGCATGCTTCACATTAAGTAACGTTAGTGTTTAAAGAACATCTGCTAGCGTTAGCTTTTGTTTTGAGAGGCTAGCTAGTTAGCCCTGACGTTAGTTCAAAGGTACGTTTCATGGCCCCACGGCTATTCTGCGATTTACAAAATAATGAACAGACTACGCCACCAATAAAGGTGAGGTACATGGTTATATTCAAGCGAAGGACTAGAGGAGGACAAGAGACGGACCTTCACCAACCTGAGAGCTGTGGTTGTTCCTGGTTTCTGAGCGTTGTGGTGACGTACGGGCTGTACCGAGGGACAATCTTCTGCGATCTAAAGATTGCGCGTGGCATAAATACAGTTTATTTATATGTATTAAATTACTATTACCATTCATTGTAAAAAGCTATACTGTATTCAACAATGATGAAAACAGCTAATGTTGTGATAGGTAAGTTATATAAAAGTCCAGTATTACCAATCAATGCATCCAAAAAAAAACATTAAATGAGATGTGCATTGTAAAGTGTCTTAAGAGATGAAAAATATGCAGAACACAGACAAGTCAGATTCCAACTTCATACATTTATTCATTGTCAGCATTGCTTGAGGCAATTTGGACTACAAACAAATAAAGCAACCTGAATTATATTAATACAGGTCCATTTGAGGTAAAGTTCAGGAAGGAATATGTTTGGCAGACAATATGACTGATATACTGTAGTTAGAATAAAATACATAAATTACAAAATAAAAACCGTAAACCTATCTGGTTAAAAGTACTGAGGAGCCTGAGTGGCAAATACAGTTCAGTGCATCTTTAAGTAAATATATATTGTATGAGCATATTGTGTCAAATGTGAAACTGGTCAACTGGTCAATTTGTAATTATGAAAAAATAAAAAATTGTGAAAATAAAAAATGCGAATATTTAAAATTCTGAGAGACCAATCTAGGAGGATGACTAGGAGAGCAAACATTTTAATCAAAACTGACAGCTCACAGCAATCAATTTGTAAAAAAATATAATCATCTTATGATTACATTAGTGGTTGTTTATGTAAGTGTGCATTAAGGATAGGCAGTTATATTTTCATTTAGTTAGCGGTCTCCCCCATTTCAAGTAAATATTAGGTTCTATCAGTGTGTTAGGTTCATATATCCAAGTCACTGGCTAATGTAGCTCTGCAGTGCTTCCAGGATGAACTGAAGGCTGCGCTTGTAAAGAAATGAGTCCTTCTTCTCTGGCTTGCAGATGTTGAGATGATCTACGTCCACCTCGATGAGCTCCCCAATGCCGAGATCTGAAACCAAACCAGAGCCGGTTCAAGGTAA
The DNA here is from genome assembly GCA_038501785.1 of Myoxocephalus aenaeus. Classification (NCBI taxonomy): domain Eukaryota; kingdom Metazoa; phylum Chordata; class Actinopteri; order Perciformes; family Cottidae; genus Myoxocephalus; species Myoxocephalus aenaeus. Next base: position 435,210 of record JBAMJR010000204.1, on the reverse strand, counting down.
GAGCTAAAAGAACCAGACATACTGCTTTCAAGATCAATGCTCTTTTCGCACATGCATTCATATTTAAGCTATACATCACAGATGAATGTGTCTTATTTCACGCGTGCATTATTGTTACATACTTGCTGACTGTGTTGGTACCACCAGTATCTTGAGCATGGGACCAATGTTTGTTGGCAGCGTCTCTGCAAAGCTCAGCACCTTGAATTCCTTTTCTTTGGCCATGTTCAGGAAGTCCTCATTAAGGTTGCGCAGTGCTGGAGAGTCTTAAAAGCACATGGACAACAACTCAAAACAGATATTGAACAATTTCTATGAAATTTCTATGAAACACAAGACAGTCATGGACCTCATAATTCATTTTAACCACCTACCTTTGCAAAGTTCTCTGACTTCTACCGAGGGAAAGAGAAGATATCTGACACTGACCGAGTACTCTGCCATAAAGGTGCCATGGTGAGGAACACTATAGAACATAATTCCCTTGGTGTTCTTTAACAGTCCTTGCATATCTGGGTCTTCTGAGGCATCCAGCAGCATTTTCTTCACAAGCAATCCTGACAAACACAATAAGCACAACTTTTAAACTTGTTTTAATCACATGTAGGTTCAGGTGTGAAATAAGATCACACCATTTGTATTTCATGTGGCGTTCAAGGGATTTGAGTAAAACTCTGAAGTGCTTGTAGAAGGAAAGCTCTGACAGAATACCTCCCATACTGTGGGCTACCCAGACCACAGGCCTCTCTCCAACTCCGGCCAGTTTTAACTTCTTTAGTAGCTCTTGACTTCTGTAGGCCAATGACTTCCTGAAGAGACCAAAGAATGATTCAACAGTTCACTTTTTGAGAATCTGTTGGAATTGGGCATAATAAATACTAGAACATTTAGGATAATTAAACATTTAATTTAATTAAGCATTGTAGTTTAATTAGCTTTAAATAGTCATGATGTTGGATGAGTTGTGGAAAAAAATAGAGTTATTACTATTGGTAAGTAACCAAAGTCACACGCACAATGGAACAATATTTTATTCATGAAGAAACTACAGATTCCTCACATCTGATTCTCAGCGGGACACTTGGCCATCCAGTCACTGAGGTGACTGTCATACTCCACTGATAGTATTCTCAGATTTGGACAGTCGGCAGCCAACCACGACTGTCAATAAGAGGGGACATAATAACAAAGACGAATTCATAGTTGTTTTAAAGATTGAAGCTAAAAAATGTAGGAGGAAAAACATGGAAAGGCACTTAGTGGTGATCCACTGTACTCTACAGTAATTATAGGAATAATGTGAATCCCTCACCTTTGGCCAGCACTCGGTGTAGTCCTCCCTGCTTTCTGCCTCCTTCTCTTCCTCTAACATGGTGCGGTCCTTCTGCCTCCACGTCTTAAAAGCTGCCCCAAGAATCCCATGGATGAAGAGCACATCTGCTTTGATTGGCTGGCTGTAAATTAACACATTTTCAAGTGTTGGTTTACATACTAAATAATATTGAACTAATACTTTATTAAAAACACATGTAACCAAAGAATCGTTTTCCTACTTGTCACGTGTTTGTGGGTGGAGGATATAGACGCCGTCTTGGTATTTCTCTTTCACCGTCTCCCTATCCAGGTTGGCCAGAGCGCGGGCTGCATGCGACGCCTGCATGACATTAGGAGACTGCATCATCTCAGCCAGGGCCGATACCCAGCCTGAAGGGGAGATATAGGTATGGAAGAAAGAAAATAAAATATTGGATGTATTATAATCTGTTGTTATGTTTTAAGTTAATACAATTGGGACAGTAAGTATTAATAACAGAAAACAAACATATGAAGTGTGAATGACAAGTATTTGAAGTCTTTGTAATGTTGAATGTGTTACCTGCAGAGGAAATGGGCACATTTAATCCACACATCATACTACTCAGTACACCCAGTCAAGATTACACATAACTAGACCTCTCCATGGAATAATCAGAGGAGTTGCAGACTTACCAGACTGGGATATGGCCTGGTGGACACTCTCATTGAGCGCCAGATTTCCTATGATACGAACAATGTTCCTCTGAATCTTCAGGGAGTCTCTACGAAGCTGATAAACCCTCTGGAGGAGCTGCAGACCACCGTTGGCAACTATGTAGTTACAGTGGCTCTGGACCTGCAAACCGGATGCGTTTCAGTAAGTTCAGAACATTTATTCACCTTGCCGAGCATTTTTTTCTTGCTATGAACCAAATTAACTGATGGGGTTATAGTTGTTTCCGTTCGGTAAACTATGAAATGTATTTCAGTTCAGTGTGCCGTGTATACAATTAAAGCACTCTTTTTTTAAATACTTGCATGATGACAATAATCCCTCCAACCATGAAACATAAGAATCCACAGAATTAACCAAACTAAAACAAAAGTTTTTTTTTGTGTGTTATGAATGAGCTTTTTACTTTTAAATCTCAGGGGAAGATGAACAAGACTTGCTGTTGAATGTTGTTCTGTGTTGTGTTTAAACAATATTTATGATTAGTTAACTAAAGTGAATCGGACAACTTCCTCCAAGACGAGATCATGTTTCGATGCGTAACGGCGATCATTACCTTTGAGTGCTGTACCAGTGCCTGTAGGCAGAAGGATTCCACCTTCTCAGAGGGAACAGAGGTGAGGCTCTGGGCGTAAGGCAGCCCGTTACCTCCAAAACACCAAAGGCCACCCTGCAGCATAGGAGAGTGTATGTGTTGGTATGAGGACCAGTTTATGTTCTAGGTCGGCACTTTCCAAAAGACTGTCTTCAGAAGTGCATGCGTGAATCCATGATTCCGTCTCAATTACCCGTTGTGCTGCCAAGGACTGGGTGCTCTCTCTGAGGGCCAGTGAGGTAAAGTACTGAACACATTTGTCCACCTCAGACTGAGGCAGAGACGCCAGCAGCTGCCTCAGTCCATCCTCTGCCGACAAACCCTGTGAAGAAGTGGAAACATCGTATTCATCATCTTATATACCTATGTGATGTAATTCTATTGTAAACAATCAATAGAATAGAATAGTTAATAGTTGAATAGTGTCACTTGCACTATGAAGTAATAGAGCTTTTGAGGTATCCTATATAATAGACCAATCTATGGAGATACTTACATCCTCCAGGTCAGGCAGTGCAGGTGAGCGAAGGAAGAATCGAAGGTCTACCTGAGGGGTCCGAGACAGGCCTACTGCTGTTCGCTGGTCTATAACCTGGGCTGCTGTCTGGTACTGGTAGTCTGCGTTATTGACAACAGGTGTGAACTAATCCCACCTCAGATTTACAGTGAACCGGAAGTGATATGCAACAATTTTGTGTATTTTACCTTGCCAGTTGTGATTTTCTGCAAGCTCCTGAACGGCTTGTAGTCTGATGGCTTTATTGGCTGACATTGTCTTCTTCAATAAGACCCATAATGCCACCTCATGTGGGTCTGCATCCCCATGGTTGAAGTGCTCTAAGTCTAAGACATACAAATAGAAAGCTTACTGACTAGCTGAACATTTCCAGAATTAGGGTAAACAAATATTGCTCAAAGTACTGTGAAATTACATTCAAACTGTATTTACCACGACTAACTACCAGTATCTACACTACCACTTTTACCTTGTGGTTTCAAAACTTCTGTCATCAACTGGGCAGCTTTTCATTTAAAAAAAGTAAAAAGTTGATTTATGGGAATATAAATTCATGGAAAATATATCACATTTCTATCATTAAAAACAATCTGTGCATTTCCAATTACAAGAAATGAATGATTAATACAGTTGGAATATAAGGCGAACAAAACAATAAATCATGTATATTACAGCCAATTGCACAATATGCACATTGATGCACAAACTATGCGACATCAAAACAGGATGTGCATGTACAAAGCAGGTGTTTCCTTTAGCCTTCATTTGCACACAACACAGAAATAAGTTGGCAACTGTTGTTTTATGAGAATACATATGTTCTTCTATTAGCAGCAACTTCTGCTTCTCAATCTTAGAAACATGAGGGGCAGTACAATGGCTCCAACTGTGAAATTTAAGATATAATGACAACTTTTGGTTTCTTACCATCTAGTGATTGCAGCAAAACCCTCGATGATATTTCCAGAAACCGCCTCGCTGCTTTATGAAGTTCCCTCCTTGCTTTGTGGGTCAGCCCTAGACAGATTTGTGAAAAAATACTACTATGACCTAGAACATTTGAATTACATTTCTATAAAAACACTACCAAGATAACAGAAGCTATTTAGTAACGTTTGCTCATTTGTAGCTCAGTATTGGTTGGTAGGTGATCGTTTCCATTAAATAAGAGAACCTTGACCAGTGGAAGTGAGATCAGTCAACAGGCTGACCCACACATTCAGGCAGGAGAGATAGTAGAGAGGGAAAGGAAAGACTGGGAGTAATGATAACAGACGTCACTTGGCACCTGAACATAGCAAAAACGCTGTATAATGTTGTGCTCATACAAGAAATAAATAAAGCCATTCAGCATATTCCAGATGTTATCTAGCTAGTCTGGGAAGTCCAAAAACAAAACATCGGAACTAAAACGAAATCTCAAAAAGGTCTTATTCTTTTCGGTTTTGTAAAGTATTTTAAGAAAGAAAGAAACAGAAAGAAACATGCACTTTATTAATCCCCTTCTTCTCTGCATTTGACCCATCCCTGGATAGGGAGCAGTGGGCAGCCCTGTGAGGCGCCCGGGGAGCAGTTAAGGGTTCAGTGTCTTGCTCAGGGACACTTTGACATGTGAGCTATGGGGGGACTGGGGATTGAACCGGCTGCCTTGTGGTTGCGGGACGACCACTCATCAGTAATTTCCCAATGTAGTCATAAAGTCTAGGTGGATGACATTCAGTACCTGCAGTAAGGTTCTCCCTTTCATCGGAGGGCGTTGCTTTCAGATAGACGTAAGACTTGTACTTCTCCTGAAGGATTGCACTCGTGTCAATGGTCACAGCCTTGTCCAAGGCCACCACTTCATAAGTGATAAAAAGACAGCCCCTGCAGAAAGGCAATGGATAAGCTGTGGCCCACAGTGAGAGATCTTTTCACACGAGTCAAGGATCAAAGTGCATTATGTGTAAATACTGTAACTTACCCTAAGACCACTGCACCAGTTACTTTAGCAACCTTCCCTAAATGTAAGGGGTGGGAAATGAATCCATAATAGATGAGTGTTTGAAGATGTGCTCACAGAAGCATAAAAGGTTGAATCGGTGTATTCAGAGGTAGCACAATAAGCGGTGTACACAGCGTCTCATAATAACTTACTTAAATGTTTCCACTGAAACACTTTCCTGACAGGCGGCCCAGCTGTGCTCAGCCTCCGACAGCGGATCAGTCGCAGAGCTGCACCAGACATCCTGCACCTGCACCCAGTATGTTGAGTTCATAACTTGACCACCTCAGAGGAATAACAACTTTTTTTCCAACCTTAAACTAGACACGTACATACCATAGTCAGACGTAAGGCGTATTTAATGTAATGTTATCTAACTATATAATGAACGGTTACGTCATGGTGCAGAGCGATCAAGGCAAAACAAACAATTTAACCAACTTGGAACAATACTTAACCCCTCACGTTAATAGTCAACTTGCTAATTTATTGAGCTAATAAGTCAAATAAAGTCCTCTAGCTCTAGTTAGCTAACTTAGCTGCAGTTAACTCGGAATAACAAGCGAGTAGCTTCCTCAACCATCAGTCAGTGAGTCCATCCTTCCGCTTTGTGTCAAACTAAATCAAGCTGCGTGACACTCATGCCGCTAAAGTTAATATAAACTGGAACAACAAGCTAAACTAACCGCGAGCTAACACTAAACTCCTCAAGGCTTAACGTTAGCTTTTGGCAAACGTTTCCCTTGTCAAGCTTTCCGCTAGCAGCTAGCTGTTCGCTCCCAGCTGGCCGATGAAGTCGCCGTGAATCGTTTCATGCGGGTTGGTTTTCATCGTTGAACGCTTGACATTTACCTTGTTTATCGACCCGCCGCAAGAGGACTACAGTAATGTCCTCCACGGCTGCAGCGCCCGGTGTTGAACACAAAAAGCAAACAGGAAACTTGTCTCACAAATAATACGTCATCTTTGGCCACGTGACGTTGTTACGCTCGGTCAACCTGCAGTAGAATAATGTGTGATGATGTGTGTTTGCTGGTCCTCACTTCAATCTGGTTCACCATGCACCATATCAGGGAACCGTTAGACAGGACACAATTAAATCCGTCTGCTCAAAATAATAAATACAAAAACCCTCCTGGGATTTAATACAACAATTATACCATAAACGCAAACTATTGTAAAGGTTATAATGTTGTTGTTGCCGGTGGTACCGATTGATTACACAAGCCCGTAGTTTGCGGTGGTGTTGTATTACATTTAATTCTGTTGCGTATTTCTTTTGATAAGGTAGTTGCATCACAATGTGATATTGTGCATTAATACCACAATCTCAAAATGCTATCAACACTTGTCTAACACAGTCCACTAAAATGAACCCGTAGAAACTTCTCTACGGTAATATTTATTCTATTTGGATGACTTCTGTACTAATGAGTTGCAATATCTTGCAGGTGTTTATTTTATTATGTCCATATCTTGTGTTGCCCAATGCAACAAAGGGCACTGATTTGTTTTTGCTAGCAATCACCCTACAGACCACAGGTTTTATAAGGAACAATCAGTTTATTTATTTATTATTCATTCATGAGCAAAATTCATTAATTTAAACAACATTTTTCTCTCTCAAGCTCAAACATACTGTACTCGCAAACACAGACACGCTAAATTACTTTGAATACCACGCACCCCCAAATACCACAGCTCTGTAAAAAACATCAAATAAGTTTAAAGTTGTCTCCACCAGGTTTACCATAGATACGTCAATGACAGAGTTTATTAAATACAAGTTAATAAAGAAACATTTGCCTTCCTTTGTGGCACACATACACAATCATTATTACAACAATCTCTTTTGCATATTTATTATCTCTCTTTTGCACCAGGGACAAAGGAGAAGTATTGTCTTACAGCGTAAATGCCCTTTATTTATATGTAATTATACAGGCTTCTGATTTTGGAGTGGAATAATTTCTGTCCATAAGCAGCCAGCATACCTGAGAGTGTGAGCTGTTTTTTTAATGTTTTAAATTAGTATTGAGTAACGGAAGAACGTGTACGTCAACACCAGATATATACTAACAAACCAAAAGACATACTGTTTGTCGTTTGATTGTTGTTTCAGATTTATTGTTATTGTGTACTCGGCACACAATTTACCTTAATGTCCTTGTCGGCTTCTCTCTGCTCCACCTGGTCATATAAACCAATACATATTTCGCCCAATATCATTTGTAGATCCATTTACAACTGTGGGCTCGTTTAGTTAAGAGTCAGCCCGGTTCTCTCACTCCTCTCAGGTGCATGTTTCCTGATATGCTCTAATAATGCTCTCATAAGCTGGAGGTGGGGTCTGTGTAGCATGGGAACCCCTCAGGCCATTGTTCCCCCAACATGACTCCGGTCTGGGTGGGGTGGCAGCTGGCCGGGCTGCCGTTTGGGCGGATCCGGTTGACGTGGTCAGAGTCGGTGTACGAGGCAGCGTGGTCTGGCTGCCCTCCTCCGCCTCTCTCGCGATTTGGCTGCACTGGAGCAGAGGGTGGAAGGTGGAGGCCCTGAAGCTGGATTTCTGGCCCAGTGGATCAAGGGGATCTGCGGAGGAAGTCTGGCGGTGGAAGCTGAAAGCAGCACTGACCAAACTGTTGTTGCTGCGCCGGTCGTAGCTGCTGTTGCGGTTAAAGCCCGGGCGGTTGCGGGTAGACGTGCGTGATTGGCGGGGAGGACGGCGGGTGATGCTGGCAGAGCCGGCTTTGCGTCGGGACATCCAGGTCAAGATCACGTAAACCAGGGCGCCCAAGACCAGGCCCACCGCGATGGACACACAGAAAGCTATGATCAGAGAGACTGGGAAGACAGAAACACATATCAAAAATGATATTTTATTAACTGTACTTTAATAAGTATTGCTTGATGGATCCTTAACAAACACACCATATTTTGTGGTTTATTTTTGTATTTTTCCTGCAGAATTCACTTTTTTACTCTTCAGGTTCAATATAAGGAATAAGAGTTTTTTATTATCCCGTGGAAATGGAAACATCTGTTTATCACAAATACAGGATTGCCAACAGCTGACAAAATGATAATAGGATTTCCTCTTTCATGTTTACCAGAGCATGTTTTTTGGAGACAATGAACTGATTGCATTTCATTTTCCCCCAAAAGGCCCTGACTTCTGCTCCTTGCTTCTCGGCCCTGGAAGCAGTAGTGCCCACATAAGCGAGCTTGAGAGAAGAGAGAGAATGCAGCGGCTAAAACAAACCCAGTGGACTGCTGCCAGCTAAAACAAATCAATTTCCTTTCAATACAGTTAAACGTTAAAAGACTGAACCCACTTTTCTACCAGCCCATATTTCCACAGCAGTTTATTTTTTTCGCTCTAACTTAGGGAAAAGGGAAATAAGAGACTGGTCAAATGTCATCTGGAAAGGACATTTAGGAAAACTGAGGGAAAAAAAAACTAAGAAAACATGCCTGGACCCTATGGATTTGGAGTGAGTTGCAGAGTTGCAAACGTTTATATGAAGTAATCTTCAAGAGGAATCATGCCCACATATTGTATCTGTTTCAGAAGTGATTAACGCTCAGATTCCCGAGAGAACAACAGCACCAATCAGAGAGACCACATGAAAATAGACCTGCTAAAAGAGAAGGGAAGTTAGAAAATACTCACCAGCATCAAAAGACTGAAGTATTTCCAGAAAGAGATTTGTGTTGTTCTCGGCCATGACTTCAAGGAGAAGAAGAGAGACTGTTACTCACTTCGGTCCGTCTTTAACTCTCTTCTTCTCCCTTCTCTTCTTCTGTCAGTTCTCGCCTGTCTCTCTTTACTTCTGATGGGTTTTCCTGTCTTTCTGCCTTCCCTCTTTCCTGTTCTCTCCCTTTTCCCCTCTCCTGTCCCTTGCTCACTTAGTATGTCAGTATGTCTAAGCCCAGAGGCACACAGGACTGGTGGCTAACTCTGGCGGCCGTCTTGTTTATGGAAGCGGAAAACTACACTGTCACATTTCCTGCTTTCCTGCTTGAAATTAGTAACAGGAGTGGCTTATCTTTCCACGACAGAGATCCTGGAGGTGGGGAGACGGGGTGTTGCTATAATCACTTCCTCTCCCATCATTTCCTTCAGGTTGATTAATGTGAAATGGTATCACCCAAGTCCTGTAAGACTCACTTCAGCTTTCACCATAGGAAAGTCTACCACACATTTCAGAAATGATAAACATTTCAATCTCTCATATTTTTTCCATCCACCACAGAGACCACAGGAAACAGTTTACCATAAGATGCACTGGCAGTTACAGGCCTGAATGGGTGTTGAGCACAAAACCACAGGTGGAATTTATGGTGACAATACTGTAGTGCTTTTAATACTCAATTAATGATGCTCTGGCGTATTTTTTTAACGGACTGTGTGGATATCTGCCTGTTCTGATTTCCAGCATCTTTAAGCTCAGTCTTTCCACAGTGTCTGCCAGGTCAGCGGTGCCTGCATTGGATGGCTGGTCTTTTCTCAGTTTGAGAGATCCAGTAAAAACATTGTAGTTTGATAAGATAGAAAAGCAGCTCAGCTACTCTCCTTCAATGCACCAACATGTCTTACTTTCAAAAATCGTAATTCAGTGAATGAAACTGAAGCTCATTCTTGATCCCGCAGTCAGCATTGTATTTATTCCCTCCAAGCCAAATCTGCAAGGTCATCGGTATAGTCAGAGGGAAGGATGCGAGTAGTCATGTTGGTATGCATCTAGTGTAGACCAGCCCCATTTTCCCCATCAGCTTTGGATTTTACTTCATCATAAACCATCCTTCACCTTAAATTCAACCTCAACATCAATCAAGTCTCCCTGTTAATCCTGTCCAAGAAAAGGAAAACTTCTTAGATCTTTTGAGTGTCGTATACTAAGAAGTTGACAAGCTGCAGCCTTCTCACTGTGAAATAGAAAGAGAAAATAGCCCGACCAAAGCCTGAACTTCCTTTAATTGTTGGCTCTGCTGTAAAAGCTGTCCTAAATAACCAGCAAACACCCATAGCACTCTGTGAAAAATAGTATGTGTGGCCACTGGCCATTGTGTTCTGCGTAATGGGCTCATAGGTGGAGGACACATTCTTTGAGCTTTTTAGCTTAAGTTCATAACCTTATCAAAATGTCATTGGGCAGAGTGGTGGGAAAGTACAGTGTGCAAACCTTAATATCTTAACTAGATTTCTGTCAGGATTTAAAGGACGTAGCCAGCAACGTATATATATATATATATATATATATATATATATATATATATATATATCCTAAACATTAGCTTTTATCAGTGTGCCACTCTGGGACAGTACTTATGCCTAAACTGTTATTACAGGGAATGTGAATAAGTGAAATGGAATGTTTCTTTTCTATAATAAATGAATAACACGGGGATCTTTAATATTTCGATGTAGAGAGGCTGAGTCAACCACTAGGGAGTGGCAGTCTCTACTATGTGATCTTCTAGTTCCCTCTTTGAGCAGTAGGTGGAGTAATACTCCAGGATAACTTCACAGCACAGCTCATCATGTGTCCTGAAAACCTCAAAGAGCTGGTCCACTCCCAACCTGACACAACGGGATTATTTTAAATAGTCCAAATGATAAAAACATCCAGGTTAGCTAATCAACTGGTATTTTTATAAAGATATAATATAGGAGCTAAAGTGACATCTCATATTTAACATGCAATTTGCTCAACATGTTGTGCAGAGTGTGTGGTGGGCTAATATGCACTGATTATTGTATCTTATACATACACACACAGCATCAGTGCGAGTTAAATACACATCTTATTAATGTCTTATAACAATGAAATACTTATGGCTACACACATCAGTATAACTTATTTAACATTACTTGTAATGAGAAGATTTTCCCCTTTTTTAAAGGAAACATCTGAGTCAATACTAGATCAAATGGCTTATTGAGTGAGTTTTGCAGTACATAAATAGGTACAGAACAGAATTTCTCTCTGGAATTAGGTTGATTTTGACATGCAGTTCAGCAACAAACTTTATAATGAGATTTTAGAAAACTGCTGACTATGCATGGAAGAGATTACCACACTGGCGGTCTTGGTCCCAGCTCTCTGCCTGTGCATTGATTAGATAAGAAAACGGATCTTAATGGGAATGGGTCTGGCTACTATAGGAAGATTTCCTATTGACCCATGTGCTTTGTCTCCGCTCTCTGCTCCCCTCTGCCGCAGCAGTGTCTGCGCTCTGTTTGGCTGTATCTGTTTGGTCCTGCGGGGCTCTGGACGGTAGAGGTCACCCCCAGCAGAGCTGCGTGAAAATGTAGGAATCAGCAGTCCGTCTCTGCTGCAGAGGAGCCAGCCAATCCAACTAAATCCCACAGTGTGTCACACTGGCAAGTTGAACAGCTGATTCTGACAACATAACCACAAAATGGTTAGATTGTCATTTTATTTTTTGGGATGCATTGCTGATTTAGTTGTTACTGTGTGGGTTGAGCTTAAACTACCAAGATAATTGATTTGCCCCTGGTTTGCCTATGACAGTAGTGATTGAGTAGGCATATCATTTGAACTAATTCTAATTTTTTTGTCCCGTATATGGCATATTCTGTCCATAACGTGCTGCCATTTTTATTGAGAAACGTGCATATAGAATGTATTTCGCGGAAAGCTATGACAATAATACTCTATGAACATAGTGTCCTGCTCCTGGGAATGATTCACATACAACAATTATTCAATCTAAACAATCACCCATTCTCCCACATCATTTGGAGTGTTTTTTCCCAGTAAACATCATATTTCCTCCGTCACCCGAAAATAAGCTCTAAAAGAGAGCCTAGCAATGCAGAGACCAAGAAATCTGGATTCACAAATAGGTTGTGCAGAGCTGTTATGCTGTCCTGCAGATTCCCATCCATAAAATCACCCTCATTCACCTGCTCTAAGCCACCATCTTATTAACATAAAGCCATTCCATAAATTAATCCTCGAAGCAGATTGCACTCCACTGTCATCCCAACAGATTGAATCAACATGCACTACATCTGTGCTTTTTTTTAGTGCCATTCATCGACCAAATTGAGCAGAGGATCTGCAATCAATAATAATTTATCAGCTTTTATATTTTCGATGCCCAGTCAGTCCTCAGTCTCTCACTTTGTTGAACGTAGCTGTGGCCAGAGCAGTGTAAGAGCTCTAAGAGCTCTCCTGAGATGATGATGAAAGGACTTGTCTAATGGGATTACACATTGTGATAAATGCTCAGAGCCGAGTGGTTCATCACACCTCCCTCCTGCAAAGAGTGGCATTGATCTGCTGTGCAGTAGCAAATATAGGATATAGAGTTTTGGAGAGATATTTTATTGGCCGGGGTGTGTTTTGATCGATTGTTTACGCGTATCTATCTGTGATTTTCTTTATACCTGCACTTGTCACATTTTATTTTAAAAGGAAAATCCACTGTTGCAAAAAATTCCCATAATTTTTTTAGAAAAGTTGAAGACGGAAATTATGTCATGAGATAAAATCCTGGAGCTGCTCAATAAGCAGTGAATGATAATGGTAAACTAAAAGAGCATGCGTGGTGACTTTTTTTAAATACAAGGACATTTTCTGAGTGAGAGCTGGAAGCCCTACATCCAAATCTAAATATTGTATTGATATACTTTATCGTTATTAGTTAAGTACATTGATTATGTCATGATTCAGTTTATGACCCCAGATTCATTATCAATTTACAGTTTTAGTAATTCAAATAATAACTGTGTAACTCTAATAAAATACAACAAAAAAGTGAAAGAAAGGAAGAATAAAAAAGAAGCCCAGCATCTCAGAGAAGCCCAGTAAGCATTTACATGTACTGTATTTGTACTTTCAGAAATACTGTACATTTATGCACACATACATTGTGTGTAAATGACTATACATATTCATACATGTATATAAATATCTATGCTGTTTATATTTCTTCAACTATCCAACTACCCAGTCACATAAAACTACTGTTTACAGTTGATGTAACATTTATAATAGCTAAAAAAAGTGTCACAAATTTATTTTCAGCAACACTTGAAAGTGTCAGGTGAAATCATCATCAATTCAAATCCTGATGCTCGGATTCAGTCACAAGAAAATTACAATTGTCAACTCTGTTTCAGGATGGATTTTTCCTTTAACGTAGTTAGCATGACTGCTTTATCTAAATTCACATCCAGTAAGAAATGTGTTGTTGCCGTCAGAGGCGAGGTTTGCTGCAGCAAATTCTGTCCTCTGTTCTTCCATTGTGTCCCTCACTTGCTGACAAACATTTTCTCTCCCACACTCACAGACACAACACACGTCTCACAGTGGCACCAGTTGGCATGGGAAGATACCTGGCATGCTATTGGTCCTGAAGTGAGAAGGAAGAGCCATCCCTTCTAATTGGACAGAAGGTGGCAGTGCAGGCAGACCAGGAAGCTGTCTTGTCTGCAGAAGTAAAAGGCTCAGACATACTGTATGTGATTGCTCGCATACACACATACAGTATGCAATTACATCATCGGCGGGGGAGGAGCTTCTCTGAGTGAGAGGATTGCAGACTGCCACTGCAACAGGGATGACTTAAAAAGAGAAACACAGCATACAGCATGGACACGATTCAGCCTTGATAGCATGCAGTCAGTGGGAAACGCAAAACTACTGCAGCTCAATCTGAGTCCTGATCACAGCATCAGAGGCTCGCCGGGGTGACGCACAGGACTTTGATGACCTCAGTACCGCAGCATGGCATCACCCAGGCACTATGGACACTGTACTCGGGATATTGCCGATGTGATGCAGAAGCTGCAAGGTAGGTGTAAAATGCTTACTCACGCACAACACCTCCACCTGGGTTTGCAGCGTTTTTAGGGGTGACCTAGTGCTTGGCATGACTCAGCAAAACAGTGGGAGCTAGAGACATTTACTCTTACTGTAAAACTGCTCTATGTGTATTTTATCCTTTCTGCTCCTGACCCTGTAAGTCTTATCTGTGGCGTGCTGTTCAAGTTCAAATGGCTTATAAACGTGTGGTTTGGGAAGGGCATCACAGAAAGGGATGTTAAATATCACAGCATGCAGTACTCAAGCACATTGGATATTTTTAGGTTAAAATCTGTTATGTTTTGTCTGAGATTTAGTTTCTCACAGTGCTTTAGTTGGCTTTACTTTCGGCTGCTTTTCCCATTTTTTATTGAAAATAGACATACATGCAACTGTTAGTGCATAGAACTATACAGTATGGCAGATTAAATGGCATAAAAAATGTTTTTCGCGAGAAAGGAACAACGAGAGTAAATGAGATCAAGTGAACCACCGTGTGAGAGATTGTGTTGTTGCGTTGCGTATTCACTGTTCTTGTTTATGTGTGCACATGCTTGCTGTGTGTTTGCTGTGTGTCTGTGCGTACATGCTTGCACACATGCACAGTATGTGGTTCTGTTTGTGGATAGACTGGGAAGCAGACAATAGAAAAGCTAATCCCCAGAGAAGCTGACAGGAGGAAGTCCATTCCTTGATGTGGACAGTCGTATCATCAGACTTCTGTTCATATAGCTCCTGTGGCGATAACGCTGGCATGATATACAACCATTTTGTTATTTATTTTTTTAACCCTTGAGAGGTTGAAACTAGCAATTCTGGTTTTCTTCTCTTATCTCACACCTCTGCTCTAACTTTTATTTCATTTGTACACTGTATTTGCAGCTGTTATCAATATTTATTCAGTCTTTTCCCCTTCCTAGAAGTCAAACAATGTGTGTGTGTATCTTTTCTGTACTGTTTCACCACCCTCCACCGTAAAACAATCTATTCCTGTGTGGCGAAGTCACACATCCCTCACTGACGGGATCGGATTGATGACACTCGCAAAGTAGCAGGAAAGTCAGGTGACACCAGAGCTGGGATCCAATATGGCTGCTCCCTGTGTGGCTTCTGAGGTGGCAGTTCCTGTGAAAGCTAAGAACAGCATCACCGGCCACGTGGCTCCTCTGCATCACTGTGTGCAGGTGTTGGTGCACACTTTGAATCCCGATTGTACTCCGATTGATCTAATTTTAGAAGCTTCCCCTTAAGATGTGTCTCCAGTGCAAGGACGGAGTGTTATACATAGTATTTGGAGATAATCAGACAATTTATCACATCGCAGTGCTGTAAAAGTGGTCTATTATTTATGTATGAGGATACAATTCACAAAAAAAACATTAATTTTTTTGGGGAAGAATCATAATATTCTATCTTTTGAGAATATATAGTAATAATGGAGTGCACTGCTTGTAGATATATTCCGGACTATCATTTAACACGACTAGACAGTAAATGACATGAGCTTTAAATAATGTCGCTTTGTCCCAAGTGTGGCTTGTTCCAAAAATACTCCTCTGACTGAGTCCTGTGGATGGGGATGTGTCTACATTATCTAATTTACCGACAGTGGTTTTATTGTTCATGTCTGGTGACATGCAAGCATTTCAGATAAGATGGCTCTTGTTGCCGTGGTTATGCGTACAGGAGGATGGACTGAGGGTTAAACATTACCTTAACATTTGCCTGAACCAGTGTCAATAGATTTTCATTATTTCACCAACGTTTTTCTTTTTCCACAAATCACTCATTATGCCATATATGTTCTCCGACTACGCCAACACTTCTGGTCGGCATCCATGTCCCGGGAGACGGGAGCTGAAACCTGTGATAATATCATCAAGATGTTTTGTCAGAATCAAAGAGGAGCACTTGCGTTTTTATTTGTCTGAACATAAAACAGTGCATAGCATAGAGAGGAGATACCATAACATAAGCATGCGTTCCTTGTCTTTGGTATCATGCAGTGTTGATATAGGTAGTCATGAGCTTTGTCACAAATTAGATCTCTACAATCAAATCAATGTCACCTTTGTTCAGGGTGCCTTGCTTTTTATTTCCCAAGGTAATGTCCAGAGGGATAAGTGTTCAGAAATGTACGATATTGACACGTTATGTTCACGTTAGTGGTGAAAACTTGAACGCAATCTTATTTCTTACCACTTCAGAGTTACATATAGGCAATCTAATACAATGTATTCTGTCCTTTAAAGTCTGATTAGTATAATATATTGTATCCTCTCTAGAGAGAACCATGTTCTCAAATTAACCACTTCCACAAATCCCCAGCAACTATGAAATGAACTGTTCTCCCCTTAGGCTCAATTTGGAAGCCGTTGGTATCCACTCAGTGCAACATCAAAACAATCAAAACTTTTGCTCCAGTTTTGGGTCTGTGTGTTTTTTTTAAATCTTTCAACCGTCTCTTTTGGTGTACCTCTGTGTCGCAGTGAAAAAAAAACAGCAATTAGTGACACCATATGGCAGAGAACGCGGAGTCCGCTTTGAACACCTCCCAGCTTGAACTCCTCCATATGCTGTGGAATTCGCCCGTTTGTTGTCTCTCATTAATGAGAAAAGCGATGCACCGTTTTTGCCTATTTCAATTTCTCACCTGTTTTCTCAGTCATGGGCGGCAGAGGCACGCATTCCCTCCTACGCCTCCGGGTGTTACCGTCTGCTAGCTTATCAAGCAGACAACTTTGCTAAATCCCATTGTGTTTGGGACACCTGGTGGTGGAGTTTTCTGTGTGGAGGCTATGTGTTATTCTGTAACTGCAATTTGATTTCGATCAAATAATTCAGAAGGAGATTGCAGCAGATTGAGTTTCTCAGTCAAGGATTTGCGTATTCTGTTATTCTTGGCAAAGTGACTGTATTTAAGGAAATTCTGCAGTATGGTAAATTATTTTTAGAAGCACCTTTAATTTTTGATCAAGGAGGATGAAAGGTGAAAAAGAGGGTAAAGAGCAAAGGCAACATCAGTCAGCAGCATATTAGATGGATGAAATAGGGATGAGAGAGGCAGCCGGAAAAGCAAGAAAATGTCACTGGACAAGTGAGGAGAGCGAGAGAGAGAGAGAGAGAGCCCACACACCCCTTTTTAAGCTCCTCGTTGCTGGTGGGACTGGCACAAATCCTCCGCTTGGCACAGGTCCAGGGTGGCATCCTGTTGCCAGGGGCGACATTATGGTTCGGCCGCAGCCAAGGAAGGACCAAGCAGACGGTCACCTTGAGCCATGCCAGCCTCCTGTTTAGTTCTGACACCACCATTTATCGTCTGCGGCTCTGGGTACCACAGCTTCTCACACACACGTGCCCGCGCTCACACAGAGACACTGAAACAAGCACTTGGTGTTAAAAATAGCAGTGATGCATCTCCTCCTCTATCATACTACTGGGAGTCAGCAGTTTAGCTAAATGGTTAAACAGACACAGAGTCTTCAAGGCCGCTACCGTTAACATGAAGCCATTACTCTGTTGAAGCCTCAGAAGTGTGGCAGTAGGACCGGTGTGGGATAGAGCTGCAGCACGAGTTATTTATTCTGCTGCTTCTTTCTGTCTTTCCAGATTGTGTTTATGACGTGTTGCCATAGAAGCAGTCGCATGACCGCCAGCACAGGCTTTTTTTTTTTTTGTCCATGTCTTGTTCAGCTTCTGTTACTACAACAGGACATACTGTTTGATAAAATGGTGTGTGTTTGTGTGTGTGTGTCTCTGTATACTAAGAGTATTTAGTGTGTTAAGTCCATGCTAGTTTCTCAGTGAGAGCTTCTATTGCAGATCAGATCAGTCAGTGAAGGTTTGAGTGACACATCACAAGATTAGGTCACTGGGGGACCCACCACATCCATTATGGAGGGTGGGCCCGCCTTTACCTACTTTCAACCCTCTTTTAAAGATCACACCTTCATAAAGGTCAAAGTGTATTCCAACATTAGTTCAGCCAAGCAAAATATCAGTATTTTAACTTCACAAGGCAGATTGACTAAAATGTTACGCTATACATGCAGCGTTTCAGATATAATTAAAGCAATGTTTTACAGGCAATATAAGGCACTGTTGACCCAGTATGGAGCATTAATGTGGAGCAAAGCTACAGCTTTAGGCCACACTGATTCCATGATACACTTCTGCAGCATTTCTGTAACGTCCCTGATTCTGTCAGATCGCGGCATCCGATAGTTTTGATGGACGCACAGAACAATGTCCTCGCAGATAAAATCCTGACACCTCAGCCTGTGACCCCAAGACACCTTCTGCCTCTGTCTGTAATACTTTGAGTCTCATGCATGCTCTTTATCTTTCAACCACAGACACCTTTCTTCCTTTTTTTCCACTTGTCACAATGTGATTGGATAGTAGAAAATTCTGCCTCTGGCGGTCCATTTAGCACTCAAAGATTTTTAAATAGAGGTCAGATTGTGATGCCCTGACCTCAGAGGTCAGCTGGCCAGATAATGTGATGATATCAGCATACCTGAGTTAGTAGTGAAATAAGTCATTCCCAGCTTTTATTTAAATCTGCTTGGAGCACCAGATGGGTTTGGGATTATCACAGCTTTAAATAGTTTCAAATAATCTGTCTCTTACTGAATAGAGCATTTCCATTAAAACTACACCTAAAATAGACTGAACCTTTCTTCACTGATTTTATTATCCTTAATACAATCCAACTTTTGTTCTAAATATACCTTTAAAATCAGGCATTTTCTCAGCTCTTTACTTATTTAGTGTCATTGTTTACTCTTACTGGATTCAGTTACAATGGTCCCAAGTTCCTGGAGGGAGGGAGTCCATGATCCCTTTTCTTTTACCTTCAATGGGAAACAAAGCAATGGAGGTGCTGTGTCTATGAGATATGATATCCTGTTGTTCTGCATGCTAACATCTGTCCCTTAGGGCCCTTTCTCACTCAGAGGCTTCCCACTGCCGACACAAACAAAACCTGCCACCTGACACAACAAACCCTGTTTTCCTGCTTTTAATAATTCAAGAATGTTCAGTGAGAAAAAAGTGAGCATTCAGGCATTGTTTAGGGAATTTAAAGGAAATAAATAATGCCTCAACAGAATGGGATTACTTTCTGGACAGGTGGTTGTTGTTAGAGTAAGAAAAAAGGAATACATCTGCTGGCTGCAAAAATAATTCAAATTTACTTTCAGTAAGACAGAAAAATGTCCCCAGCTTCATAAGAATAAATACACACAAGTGGGTGTGTGCAACAACAATTTGTAGATTAGTCTGGCTCTGTTCCAGTCAGTATTTTTATTTCACAGCAAAGACGGGACTTCTAACTGAATTTACTGCTCCGGCCACAGGGATTTATTTAGTGTGCTGACGCCAGTCCTTTCACTTTCCTCGTCCCTGTGATGTGTGGCGGGCCACTGAACCTGGATAAAGAGCTTAGACTGTCTGACCCACTCCTGCACTCACACGCACACAAAGCATCACACAGGCACACATACACTCAAAATCACACACGCACACGCACACACACACACACACACACACACACACACACACACACACACACACACACACACACACATTCATAGAGAGAGCAGTAGAGAAACATCAAGCTGAAAATATTTTTCCAAAGCCAAATTGAGTCTCTGTAATGCTCTTAGTGCCTCTGAGTGGCGTTTTGATATGACCCCTCGTACCTCCCGTGGAATAAATGCTTTGTATCAGCCGCATGTTCAGTCAGTTTTTGTATAGTATTAAAACGTGTTTTTGTTCAGCTGAATGTATTTACCTGATAAAAGAATCCCTGAAAGCATAGGACGGAAATTACAGATACAATCCAATAAGGAAGGCTGATTTGCAACATCATAGTATTTTATTTTCTGCAGCATCCCTGACAGAAATTAGTCAAATTGATCATTTCAAGTTCTATATTTTTCAACCCAAGGTGATTATAGTTTATACGTTCAGTTTTGATGTGGTATTTTTGTATTTTACTTAATGTTTACTACAAAATGTTTCTTTTTACGTTATAAATACCTTTACTTTTTCCACTTTCATTCATTGGCATGCATACGGCTTTGTGTGTGCGTGCATGTGCATGTCAGTATACTGCAGGTGCTGAAATTACAGTATCAATGGCCTGGCTTTAATGAACACAGATTTTTGGACATTTTTGTTGCCGACAATGTGCCTTCTCTGCACATCTGGTGCTGAAAAGGGAGTGATGGTGCTTCAATGAGGAAAGGGGTTGTTTTGATAATCACTTTGACTTGTTCCCCCCTTCTTACTCTCTTTAATGTGGTTCATTATTACTGAAATGTAATTAGCTATGCTAATGGCCTGGCATTTGGACTTCCGTCTCGGCACTTATGTTGGGACTGGTAAAAATGTGCTGTCAATGAAGTGGGATGGTGAATGGCGAGGCTGAATAGGCATCTATGGGTTGAGTGGATGTGCTGAGAGTGTGATAGAGGGTGTTATTGAGTGTTAGGGTGAAAGTACTCTGGCGGAAGTGCTGAGAAGGGTTTTTTAAATTAGGAATTGTTGGGGTGAAAGAGAAGAGCTGGAATCAGGAAGTGGATAAAGAAGCTTTTTTGGAGGAGTAGAGGGGCAGAAAAGCCATCAAAACCTGGTTAATCACTTTGTGTGTCAGTGCGGTGGACTTAAATGGGTTTCTGCATGTGTTGTGTGTCTGCTTGTGAATGTGTTTGTATGGAGCAATTACAGGCTACCTCTCTAGTACACAACAAAGACATCCATTGAGTGCATGATAGCTTTAACAGGCCTGTTCCATTACTGTTATATTGCAAAAGAGAAAGGATTATCGCGAAAGAAATATAACATGCGCTGCCATTGTGTCTCACTGGAGCTATTCATGCTTTCATGCTACTGTTCTGAATAATATTAAGATAATCTAATTAAATTAATGCATTACTAAATTAATACTTGACAGTGGACTGTGTAACCTTGTACATTACGTGTGCAGTGCCGGTCGATTTCTGATAGAGCCTAATCACGGCTGGTTAGTTGTGGAGTCATTAATAGATTAAGCGACATCGGAGATGCTCATGTAGGAGGCTGCATTGTAAAAGCAGAGTTTATTTTGAGTTTGTACATTTTTCCTGTGTTGTCTGCTCGTCCCTTTGTACTGTACTTCAGACCAGACACTTACATACCTACATTTTTACTTATCCACTAGGTGGCGCTGTGTCTCTATAACCCCATGAGGCTAAATAAGAAGTCTTGGCTGCTCAGAAAGAAAACCCAAATATCCTTGGGGTGAATAGATTACGATATGAGCAGAAACAGCGTTAGTCCACCTTCCAGTAGGCCGTTTGTTTTTCCTTTAACAGCTGAAAAGAGGCTGTTCCTCCTCTCCTCGGGAACCCCCACACCCCGCAGACATACCTGTGTGAGTGTCGGGCGCTGACCCACGTCCAACCCCGACAACCTCAGAGAGGGATCTGGTGTTTTGTTTGGCTGCCAGGGGCGCCATTAGGGATCAAGACCAGCTGAGGTTCAGTCTGTTTTAACCAACCCACCCACCCCCCTTTCTCTCTTGGAACACTCCTGAGGTCTGCAGCCTAAAGGAGTCTGTTGGTTTATTCTTGCACATACACTAGACGAGAGAATGTTTCTGTTATCATTCAGCTTATTTTATTGTGTTGTGTGTGTGTGAGAGAGAAAGAGAGAGAGAATGCACCTGCTCGCCCTGCATTTCTTACAACTCCCATGGTGAAACCTAATAAGTCCCAGGATTCCTCACCATCTTGTCTTGATTTTGTCCCGGGGTTGTTTTTCTAAACAGTTTAGCTCACCAGGGAAGTTCAGCTTGCTAACTGGAAAAAAATCTCTCAGACATACCGACAAAAAAAAGAAATGTTGTGTTTTTTATTCGACTGTTTGGAGTCCCAGCATGTGTACAATTTATCTTAATTTTCTGTTGCTTCCATGTAAATTTACTGTATTAAACCAAATTCATTGTCAGGCTAAAACGATTCTCATTGACAGGTTCAGCACCTTGGATAGTTCCTTCTCACTGGATTGAAGTGTAGCTCTCCAGGAATGATTTATTAGACACAAAAACACCTTAAACGTGGAGACTTTTTGAGACTTTTTGCAAGGGATCCTCGGTCAATATAGTCTGTTCCATTATTTAGAACATCGATATAGTGTAGGCTGCACAAACAGCTACATAAATAACATAGATTTTTGTCTTTTTTCTAGCTGTAGTGTTGGTCTTGCAGTAATATTATTGAGTAGGGATTGTGAGTGTGTGCCATGTGAATGTCCCATTGGATTCTGCTTTCCACAGGCATACAATTTAGTTTTTATATTTTTAGAGTGCGCAAATAACGACTATGTACTTACTGTATATGTAAATACGAAAAACGGGACTGCGTGAATATTTCTTTGAACTCTTGCTCTGTCAATCTATAATACCTGTACACACATACACACGCTCAGGCACATACTACAGATATTTAAAACGGACAATCCTTTCAAAGACAAGTCTGTGGAATAGGCTCATGGTGGCGTTATGACGGCCAGTTTCAGGGCTGTTAACGGGAGGAGTGTCAGCCATGTGATTATCAGCAGACAGATAGCAGATGACAGCTGCCATTGGTTATTGATGACTTTCATAATTAAAATCCCTTATGGGGGGAACCCAAAGAACAAAAGGGAAAATCACACAAATGATAAATGGTCCTTTCATCTTTAAGGCTGATATAAGACCCATCAGGCTATTCTGCCTGAAAATTGCTTTTTTGAAAACTCTCTGAATATGGTTTCAAAGAAGAGCCAAATGTTTTTAACACTGCCAGAGCTTGTGTGTGTGATTGTGTGTGTTAAAGAATATAAAGGAGAACGTTTGAGAAAAATAGACAGACTGAATCGGTTAGACAGAAACAGAGGTAAAAATCTGACAGTGAAAAGGAGAAGAGGTCAACATACTGCAACATTTTCTGCTATAATTTTACTGCAGCAGTGGAGGGTGGGGGGATTTTTGGCCTGATCAGTTCCTAGTAACACAGCTCTAGTAAAACATGTGATTGTAGAGTGTCTCTTTAGAGGCTGAATTCAGAGTAGGTGAACAATGCTGCCATTGTCTGCAGTGAATGATTTTCACTGGGTTTGATGCTGAAGTTTACAAGCAGCACAATTTCCACTTCAATACAGATCACACATTCATAGCGAATAAAGGTTAAACTCTTAATATTGTTTTTTTTATACTGGACTTGCCTATAATGTCTATAGACACTTAAAACGCAGATTTGCGGAGTATACTGTGTATATTACCTTCTCTATGTCACACAAACCTATCCTCAGATATTGTATTCACCTCTGTTGTATTCTGTTCAATACAGTACTCCCTCCCTGGGAGAAAACAAACAGATCGACTGTATGTGACAGGTCCCCTTTTGAAGATGGTACAGTAGCAGATCAGACAGGAGGACTGCCGGAGGTGGTCTGCTCCTGCAAGCTCTAAAGCGTAAAGAGCTGCAAGCCTCAAACACTGCATGGTATCTGTGTGGATGAGAGCGAGAGAGAGAGGGAGAGGGGAGGGAGAGGGGAGGGGTGTTAGAGTGCCAGTAACACATAGGGAATTCCTGCATGTCTGTCCCAATATTGTGTTCGAACATATGTGTGCGATGCTGATGTGTCAGAGTAGAGCTCAGACTTCCCTCCCTTCTAACCTGTTAAATGATCCCCTTCAACCCACCCACCACCCTCCTCACCAGTCGGTTCTCCCTCTCCACATCGGTACGGGGCTGCCGTGACATCATTCATTCCCACGCACTCTGATTGGCTGGCCATTGGAGGGAAGTAGATTGTTCCCGCAGCCTACAGTGAGAAATTTAGAGAGAGAGAGAGAGAGAGAGAGAACGTGGGAGGGAAAGACAGCGATAGAGAGTGTGTTAGAGGGAGAAAGAGAGAGAGAGAGAGGGAGAAAAGGACTAAGCAAGAAAGATTGATGCGGAGGCAAGCCGACACCGCACTGCTCTCACTCACACACATGCATACACACACAAACATCCTCACGCGTGCACTCACATTACACTCCCAAGCTGCTTAACAGGCAGGAAAAGCACCGAGTCTGACTTAGTCGGCAGCCCGCTGCTGCAGGACAGGACAGAGGACAGCAAGACGAACGGAGAGCAGGAGGGTGAAACCTTCTTCACCGCTTTGCCTCAGAGCAAAACAGTTTCATCGCTGTCATCTCAGGAGGTCTAGTGCTCCAGGGAGCTCTTTAAAGACACCTCCCCAAAAAAGGGGGAGAGGCAACAAGGGCAGGAGCAAGGGCAAGTAGAACCTCTCCCGGAGGTTGCCGTGAATGTCCTCTCAACATCCTCATGAAAACAGGCAGGAATCGAGGTGTAGTCTGGGGTACAGGATGGCACGAAGAGTAGGGGGCGAAGGCTCCCCGAAAAAGAACACATCCCTCAACCTGGTGACGGGCTTCTTCCACTACCTCCGCGGTAAGTGGGACGGAGTGTGCACAAATGTGTGTCCCCTATACTGAGATGGAGAGTGTGACAAAAATGTGTGTGATTGAGCATGGCACTGCAGTATGGATTGGGACGTGCCTCTGCGAGTGTGTGCATTTTTGCAGTGTAATTTCCTGACTAAATGTTCCCTGCAGGGGACATTTTTTTGGGCTGTAGACGTGGTGTGCTGAGTAAAATGGGCAGAAATTCGAAGGGGGCGTTTCCACTTTGGTAGGGTGTGCGCGCAGAGGTTGCTCAGCTCAGAGCCTGCAGCAGGTGAAGCAAACATACCCGGCAGACGAGTACCAGCTCACTGCATGTGTCACTGCACAGCGGGCAGACTGTCAAAATGTTTGATTTCTTATCTCTCCGTTTGACCCTGTGGTGGTCCGCCTGTCTGCTTTGGATACCATACCATGCATTCAGCATTCTGTCTCACTGTCTGATAGATTAGATTAGATTTCAAGAGACTTTATCATAATACAAATAATAAATAATAATTTGCTTCCTATCTTTCCTTTTGGGAACTATAACAGAGACCGGATCAGAATGATTGCTTTACAATTTGTCTCTAGACACAGCCTATGAGAGAAAAAAAGAAAGATTTTAATGATATTTCATTAAGGTCATCTTCACTATGGGGGGTCAAAGTGGGAACTCAGGGGCTGCGGAAGAGACTAATGATGGTACAGACCAACACTAGCCGAGAAGGTAATCAAGTGTGTTAAAACGCTGCTGCGAGGCTTGGTTGCTGGGGACGGCTGTTTCCCTTTGTGATATTGAAAGAATGTGACTTGGTGTGTGTGTGTGTGTGTGTGTGTGTGCTTAAGTGTGATTTTGTGTGCGTCAAGTTCAAAGTCACCTCGTCCCTGAGACTGAGAGGCTGGCACCACGCTCGTGCAGACATGTTCTCCGTCACACATGTTCCTACTCCAGGATGAGAGGGGCTAAATCTTTCTTATTCTCATCCAATATTACCGCCCATCAATATTTGATTACTCCTGGACCCAATCAAAAGATTCATTTATAGAACGAGGACCTGCTCAGTGGCACGTATGACTTTGTGTGAATGTATCTGCATTATGTATGAACAGCTCCCTCCCCTCCCTCCTCTCTGATGCACACACACCCCTTACTGTTCACGTCTGCACACAGTACCTAGTGACACGCTAACCAACTTGAGTGTAATCAAAGCGTCAGCATATTTCATTAAGGAAAGCACTGTGTCAGACGTCCTCTCTCGCTGATAACATGCTTATCTGGAGGATATTGCACTGTAGCGCAGACGGGACAGAAAAAAAAGCATTGTCACATGTGTCAGTCACTGTACATGATTGGATCCTTAGAGACCCAGGCAAACTATACATCTGGTTTGTGTACTTTATGATGAGATTCATGTGAGAGCTGCACATGAATTTGTCGATTACAGATGTAGCAGTCCTAATTATTATTGCATGGGCTTCAAGCAACAATGAATTTTGGTGTCAAAAGGGAATTGGGAAGGAAAGATTACAGCAGTAATACCTGCAGAACATAAGTATACAATTCTCAAAACTACCTCTAGTTTGTGTGCGAGTTTGTATATGCACTATATTTTTGTTTGTGCACACGTGGGAAAGATAAGACTTGATTTATGTCGTCATTTAAGTTGAGTGGATTTTTAGGGGACATTATCAGCCGACATCTATGCTATTGATTGTGCCTTTACTTAATAGGTTTGTATCACTGTAGCCGCAACAATGTCCTACCTTTTTATATATATATAAATATATATATATAGGTAAATCAGTACGTTTGGAGTAAGACTGGCTTCATGTGTGAGTATTGTAGCAACAGATTGCATGCTTGAACTGTTTTCAGAAATGAATAACACCCTCTTATAGATCATGGCAGAGATACATGTCATTGTATAGGAAGAACCACTGCCCTTCTATCATCGAAAGGGCATTTTTGAGAGTAGGATTTTCTGTCCACACTATGAGGAGTCCAGCTACTGAAAATGTCATCTTTAAATGTCAAATGCCTTTTCTTAAATCTTCCTTAAATCAGTGTTAGGTACGATGTGGTGCGAGTGCATTCAGAGACATGAGACAGACAGTGATAATATAAAAGTTAATTAGAGTTGCCATCCAGCTCTGCAAACCCAATCAACTCTCAAAACAATAGACAATGAGAAGATTGTGTTTTAATCCGCTCTTTGTTTAATTTTTGCATGTGACTGATAGTGACGCTCTGGGCTCTGATTTACAGATGAGCAGGAGGCTGTGCAGAAAAGGACGTTCACAAAATGGATCAATTCCCACTTGGCAAAGGTAAGAGAGTCTGGTTGATTCCCACTGCTGCCGCCAGCATTGTGTGTCCCTTTTCACAAACACTGGTGCTGGTGAGTGTGGATTGAAAACGTATCCATCTCATTGCTTTCCCACTTCTAATCACTTTGATCTTCTATACTCCATCCACTCTGCTCTCTGTGAACTTTGCTCCCATTTCCAAAACACACTGTGAGATTGGTCATGGGACCCGCTGTGCCAGCTAAGACCACACTCACAGTCATTCTTACTTGCATGCCTTTCATATTCCTTTTTATTCCTTCAATCTCACATAGCTTGTAGCAAGGATTTACTCACACTCTAATTATCACTTTCACAATGCAGCATTTAATACATCGTAGATCTATTTCCCCTGCAAGGTACTAAATAATTTAAGGCTTACTAACCTGTAAGCTCTATCTCAATATGGGCAAATTTAGATTGTTCAGGATAAGAGTTTCTCGTTAAGGACTGCCTGTCATTTGGCTCCTCAATGAGCTTGGACACCAGTATATCTGTCACTTATACTAAACAATTACACTTGATGCGGCTGCATGCTGAGGGGCCATCGTATGCGTGTCATTTTTATATTATACTGCATTAGGCTCCACAATTTAACCCATCACTGCTTGAATAGTGTGTCGGTAACGGGTGGACAAGGTAAATATGGCACAGTGCAACACAATTAAGCGTTATTTTAATCCGCAACGCTGCTTTCAAGGTTTCCTATTTGATTACGACAGCTGTGGAGGCCTTCAACCACGGTGACGTGGAGCAGAAAATTCATTTGAAAACCACTCAGGAGGGAATAAACCTTGACGTAATATTAAATATCATGTCTCAGGACCGTGCCAGCAGAAAATTACAAACAGCCAAATACTTAAATGCCTTCAATTTTTAATAATATTTAGGTAACCACATAGTTTATTTATTAAGTTATTCTTGATGCAACAGAGGCACAGTCCTTTTGCTATTTCATAGTCACTGAAAATGTTGGGGTTTGAGTGATTAGGGAAAGATGATGAGGATTCAGAGGCATATCAGGGAGAGGGATCCCCAACTCGTCTGGATTAAATAGTGTAAAGGAATAGTTCAACATTTTGCAAAATGCAATTATTCGCTATCTTGCTGAGCGTTAAATGAGAAGATTATTACCACTCTCACATCTGCATGGTAAACATGTAGATGGATCCACCATCTTAGCTGAGCATACAGTATGACAATGGGCGGGAAAGGCCTTTAATGCTTACTAATTAACACATTACATCTTGATAATTCATATAAAAATGACAATTTGTAGTTTGTTATGTGCCAAACTATTTCTTGGCTGGAGACTCCTTTGTTTGCTGCTCCAAGCCGAGAAATAGTCCGGAACGTAACCTCCTCAAATTTTCACTTACGTTTGTGTGCCGATGAAACAAAGAAGATACAACATGCTAAATGGCGAGCTTTAGAAGTGTGGCAGAAGGATTTGGTACTTTCAGACTAAGCCCGGCTAATGTGTTTCCACTGTTTCCAATGTTAATGCTAGTAAGCTAACCATCTGCTTGTTCCAGCTTCATAATTATCATACAGCCATGGCATCGATCGAAGAAAGGAAAACAGCATACGAACTGAATCTCTAAGTGTTCTTTTAATTTAAAGCTTATCTATTGTCTCAACAGCTCTCAATATGAGGCCGGCAGGTCGCAGCTAACAGCGCTAACAGCGCTAACAGCGCTAACAGCGCTAACAGCGCTAACAATGCTAACAATGCTAACAATAACAAAAGAGGAGGGTGGGTGCTTCGTATCTGCGTTGACTCCGGGCGGTGTTATGACCTCTAACCGCTGTATGAGCGCAGCGCAGTGCACGCTCACATGCACTATCATGCACTAAAAGCCATGTGCGCCGGCTCAGCTATGTCAACAAAGCAAGGAAAAGCTTGGATTACACACAGAAGGAGAGTGACTCCATTCTCTGATCAAGTAGACATTGCTCCACTATATCTTTACATAGCAAATATAGTTGTTTGATGCACATTAATGCTCTGAATATCGTATGGAGAAACTTAAAGTGCGATAACGTAATGCCTCGTGGACCCTTATCCTGAAACTAAAGCCCAATTCTTGGTACAAAATCACCAATAAACTGGGCTGCCAAAGATCCAGGAATTTTTACTTGAATTTCATTTAAATTAACTTTAATTAATAAATAAGTCATACAATCACACCTGTCCATCAGAAGAGATCGGGTGAGTATTTGCGCCCCATGCTTCTCTCTCTACCTTGTTGATCAAATTACTTGCTCTCCTCCTCGACCATCGTGCAACTGCTTACCCTTTCACCTGATGCCTGACGTTTCCATAGTGACACTGATTGGCTCATATTTGTCTGAAAAAATGTCTTCGTCGTCATGGCAGCTTGGTAAATGTTCGGAGAGCTTTGTGATGAGTAGGTGGGTAAAAGTCAATTCAGCAGGTGTGGAGGATCTGTTGTAATAAGGAGGTGCATTTCTTTAAAATGTCATTCCGTAAACAAGTAGAAAAAAAAACGGCACCTTATAGGCTTGTCTCACATGTGTGAATACTCCCAAGTAGAGATCCATTTAAAAAGACAAAGACGTGAGAGACAGGAGGATAGAGAGAGGGAAGAAGCGTGGTCTAGCTTTTCTCTCAGAAGGATAGATCCTGCCCTTGGCTATGCAGATGATTAGGCCACTTCAGTTATCACAGGTCTTTAATTCAGCGCCTAAAGGTATGTGATTAATCGTTAGGTGAGTTGAGACATAGCATGAGGGCTTCCTTTCACTATCACTCCCCTCCCCCTTAATTTTCCACTCCACAGGTACAACAAAAGAAGTCTTATGAGCTCTGACAAAGAGTTCCTATGAGAAGACATATTGGTGCTGGTAATTTATACAGAAGATTAATGACTCTTATTACGAGCGAGTAGTTCACCAGATTAAGTCACCAGTTATAGACCAAAGGTATAAACCGAAAGAAAGCAGCAGTGCCTTTGTTGTTTCTTTCATTTAAATAGAGAGTGATACTGCATTGGAGGATATATTCCTTGAATTTAGCTCAGAATGGTATAATTTTGGTTCTCATGTAGGCATCAGGCTTTAAAGTTGCACCCTGAACTGCAGTGGAGCAAAAAGGGAGGAGAATTCAAGTTTCCATTTTGACAAATCCTTTCTGAGAAGGTTAAAGCTTAATTACCAAGTGACCAGTGGTGAGCGGCTGAGGTCTCATCGTCACTCAGCCGTTTTCCAGGCAAACCGTTTTAGTACAGTAATCAGTGGACCAAGTGTTTCTAGAGATTACAGCAGCAATAAAGTGAAGCTCCTCGCTCCTCTTTCGATATTTACTTCCCCTCCCCTCCCCCCTTTCTTTAGTGGGGCAAGAAGGGGATTGAGTGTATGACATACTCCATGCACACTAAATTCAAACCCATTACACCATGATGCAGAGTATGTGCCTCAGCCAACTTAGCTGCAAGGATGTCTTCCATAATTTGTACATTTCCAACCTGCCAACTATGCTCGTGTTGGCATTAGTTTGGTTCCCCGATGATGAATCCTAGTGACTTTTAAGACCCCTGACTTTTCTTTGAGTTTCACCATGAGATTGGTATTTGTGGTTATGAATTGTAAGAACTTTGCCGATTCCCTGACTTTTCATCTTGCTCCACCAGCAGGTCAAATTTTCAAATTCTCCAAGCTTTTGATTTATGACTAAATACCTGCAACTAGTGACATAACCACTAGCCTCAGCTGTACTTTGTGTTATTTGTGTATTAATATGCTCACACACTCAACTAAGATGCTGAGTAAAACATGTACCTGCTAAATATAAAGTGAGCAATGTCATAATGAGCATGTTAGCACACTAATGTTAGCATTTGTAGCAAACAAATGAGTGGGTTGCCATTAGCAGCACAATACAGGAACAGGGTCTTTGAATGACATAATGGGAGATATCGTCTCGCCAAATATATATCCACTTTTCCAGTATTCCATTTTGTTCATATCTTAGTCTTAAGGTAAAGGACAATTTCTCCATACTGTTTATTTTATTGACAAATTGCAGTCCAGTCTTTCGTTGTTGCTGGGTTTGTCTGCAGCCATTTCCATGTGAAGGTGTTCTACCAGTCGGTTGTGGCCAGCGCCCTGTACTTCTCCATCGTCTGCTGGGGGAGCAGCATTGGAGCCGGTGACACCAACAGACTTAACAAGATAGTTAAGAAAGCCGGCTCCATCATTGGCTGCAGGCAGGAGTCTCTGGAACAGGTGGTGGAGAGGAGGACGCTGAAGAAACTTTTGTCCATATTGGACAACCCGGACCACCCTCTCCACCACCTACTGCAGGGTCAGCGGAGCACTTTCTCGAGGAGATTCCTCACGCTCCGCTGCAACAAGGACAGATACAGGAGAACATTCCTGCCAACGGCATTACGGCTTTATAATAAATCACCGCTTGCCAGATCCTCTGACTAACCACATGTATATATATATTTTGCACAATCCCAGCTATTTCTATTTTATTATTATTATTATTTTTATTATTATTGTATATATCTTTTATCTTTCATCCTGCTGTTTTTATTTATTTTGTTGTAAGTTGCTGCTACCCCGACACCAAATTTCCCCTCGGGGATTAATAAAGTATATATTCATTCATTCATTAACAGCCAAAAGTATTTAAAAGAGACATTCATCTTACCCCATTAGTTTTTAGTTTGTTTGCCAAAGTATAATCAACTTACTGTGATTCTAAAAGTAATTTACACTGTTGCTTTAAACTTGCAAATAACTTTACCTTAGACAATAGGCATCTGGTGTCAATTATCCTTTCAAACTGGATGTATTGCAATTCAAAATGAAACCTTTCAGTCTTCTCTTCGTCTCTGCCCCTCCTTCTGTCTTTCATGCTGTTGATCTTTTGGAATCCACTGAGTCAAGTGTACCAAGGGAATAACATGAGAGCACAGACAGACGCACATCCTGAAACTCCTCTTCACACAATCAATTATGGCCCAGACACTCATATGTAATTAGCTAATTAAGACCTTGATTCATTTTTTAGCTCATATGGCTGAGCAGAGGAAATGGATATTACTTTCTCATTTTGTAATTAGTCAGAAATTTCCTCATTAGCTTTGGGATTATAATGAACAAATAGGTAAGTTTAACTTCAATTAGCTCATGGTTAAATCGATCCCTTTGAAGGGGTCTTTGTAAGTGTTTCTTCAGTCACTTTATGATAGGGGCACAAGTGCTGTCTGAAAATTCTAACATCCATGAAATGACATGAGAAGAGGAATTAGCAAGAAGAGCTGCTTTATTTGCTAATTAATTTTGAAAGACGTGAGGTTCTCTTTGCCTTCTATCATTTTTCTCGCTGCCACTCTTTCTACTCAATTATACCCCTCCCAGGAATCCACGATGTTGGGGGTTGTATATTTTTCTCTCTTTCACCACACACACACACACACACACACACACACACACACACACACACACACACACACACACACACACACTCCACTTGCACGTGCTACACAGACATTCTCGTGCCTACATCTCTGCTTACGCTGTTTCTCCCTTTCTCCTTCACTCCCTTTGCCGCTAATCTCCCTGTGAAAGGCTCGCTCGTTTGAATGCTCCCCCCTCTAAACCTCTCCTCAGCCCCAGCATGTGACTGTGCTTTAAGAGAAATCCTTGATGTGGCGCTGGCAAGAAACAGAGATATGTGGATTTTCCCGAGTCTAGAAGTCTGTGTCGGGTCAGGGAGGAAGTCAATGCGAAGGATACAGTTTGAAATCATCAGCATATTTTAGGATTTGAAGACCCCATTCAGAGCCTGCTGAGCCTCTGCTTATGGCGGACTCTATAGCTGTCAGTAATATTTGGGGCTTGAAGTACATTTTTTACGAGGATTTACTTTATCCAAGTTTCTCAAGTTGAAATTAACATCTTACAGTGTGATATATTTATCGTATTTTGGTTTATTTATGTGCCGTGCTACTTAGAGTAGAATAAAACCACCTCTTGCCTCATAGTTTCATGTACATTGCAAGGGCTCTTAAGACTTAAATCCAGAGGTTTAGCATTCCGAGACAACTGAGAATCCTTTGTGTGAGTTTATGGCATGCAACATTTGCATAAACTGTGAGTTTATATAACTAATTATGCCCATGCACCTAATTAGAGATGTCAGACTCTATTTTGAAATGTAGGAAAAATAGTTCCTAGAAAGATTTTGTTTTGACAGATTTGGCTTAACATTCAGTTTTCAATGTCAAAAGACGAAACCGTTTCCTTTCCCCCCAGGCACTACATAATTTCTACGTGGGCTTGTTTTAACATATTGTTTGAAAAGTCAAAAATGTTTTTACAATAAAGTCTCATGGACATGCTTTTACTCATGTAGCGTGTCCCACCGCTGGTGGTGACAGACCTGTTTGAGGACATCAAGGATGGCGTGATGCTCTTGGCCTTGCTGGAAGTGCTCTCTGGACAAAAACTGGTGAGTTTCAAAGGTCATTTCTACAGCGAGGGACACTTCATGACTTTCAATCTCTCTGGATTTAATTTTCAATCATTCAATAATTTTTGGTTGTTTTTATTTACACAATAACAGACCGTGATGCTGCCTCTGCTAATCTCAAAATAGCTACACACCTATTGCAGTGCATGGGAACTGAGCCATAATTGCATGGAAATGCGTATTGATCTGCTTTTATTAGGATGTTTGAATTGAATGGAAAAGCCCAGATTAACAAGGAAAGATCATAGTTCACAACACAGACAAAGACAGTTTGAGGATTTGACTTGGCCCATGTTGCCTTAGGTCTAAGCTGCCTGTGTCCTATTGATCCAGCTGTTTATAGTCAAACATGGCTCTGATTGGACCTCTTGGTTTTTCTCACTTCATCAGCCAACACAAATACAGTTAAATGGATTAAAGGAGAAAATCAGATATCAGAATCAAATGTTGTCTGTGTTGTACTGAGGGTGCTCTCCCACTATAATTCTCATACATGTGCAATATAACGTATCTTCTTTTCAACTGTACTGTTTTGTTTCATCCACATTATCTTTAATCTTCTCCCTCTCTGTTTCTCTATTTCTTTCTTTTCATCTCCATTGTTCTTTTCCCCTCCAGCCATGTGAGCCAGGCAAGAAGCTAAAGAGGATCCACTGGGTCACCAACATCGGTACAGCTCTGAACTTCCTTGAGGGTAGGAAGGTAAGAGTTCAGGGCCTTCTTTTTATGTTTTTTCTTCTTCTTTGTTTTACCCCACCTGCTCAGCTGCTGCCCCGTGGGTGCAAACGTCGAATCTTGACCTTGTGTGACCTGTTTCTCTCCACCTTTCCACATCCCTCATTTATCTGACACCAATATGCTCTGTTTTCACATCCCTGCAAATATTTTGTTGAGTAAATACATGAGAAAGAAAATCTGATATTCATACACAGGGTTTGATACATTTGTGTCTTTATTGATTTAGCATTAATTTGTTTCTTTGCCTATAAATGATCAAAAAGTCTATAAAAATGTAATGATTGGACCATGACCTTTACACTTAAGCTGATCCACCGTATTTGCTGGTTCCACCACACCACTTTGTGATATTAGTACTCGCCAGTTTTCTTGCCTTTTCCGTGCTTCATTGGCAGAATTACAACCAAAAATGCTTAATGTGGTTTTGGATGTAATCATTTAACTGCATCAACTGCCCCTCCGTGAGATTAGTTAAACATTCTCAAAGCTTCACCCAGCTCGTCCTTGGATATACATAAATAAAGCCATAAGTATGAGTGCTGGTGTCTGCAGGGACATTGATTTGTCTTCCTCAAGTGTGACAGGGTTAAAACCATAAATCCCACACCAGTAATCTGCAGTCTGAAGATGAGACGTCAGTGGGCGCTCTGCTGTCTGTGTATGTGTGTGTGTGTGTGTGTGTGTGTGTGTGTGTGTGTGTGTGTGTGTGTGTCTGTGTCTGTGTGTGACTGTGTAAATCTATGTAGAAAATTAAATGTAAATATGCTCTGTGTGTAAATCTGATTTATGTCTAGACCGTATTTACATTTTGCATTAGAGGCCCAATCGCTTTATTTGAAACCCTGTATTATATGTATTTAGCTGGGAGTTTTTAAACCCATAGCTGTAATGTCCACAAGTTCTGTAACTAAGAATTATTTGTATTATTGATAAATCTTTTGATTAGTTTATTTCGTTTTTTGATTGATCTATTAACCTCCTAAGGACAGAACATATAGAAAACTCTATATTTCTTATCGCCCAATGTGACGTTGTTAAAGTTAAGATGAAATTAAAAACTCTTCTAACTTCCGTTTCAGTGGAACATTAAATGGCTTGTTTTGTCTGAATAATTCCCCAAAACCTAAGATATTCACTTTTTTATGATATAAAACAAAGAAAAAACGCAAATCTGCACTTTTAAGAAGCTTGAACCAGCAAATGGTTGGCATTTTAGTTTGATAAATTACTTAACAAATTAATTGTTGAACTGTTTGCAACTACTATATATATATATATATATATATATATATATATATATATATATATATATATATGCTGGTGTGTGCAGTCATAACACAAAACACTGTGTTGGGTTGCTGGGATGACCTGCTGTGTTTTCTAATATGAAACTGTGTCTTGCATGTATTTTTATCAGTCACTATCTCACGCTGCCCTTGCCTGCCCACAATCTCTTCCTCCATGCTTGTCCACATACGGAGCTGCTGATATTAACATGTGATGACCTGTTGTGCTGCAGCGCCACAGTAATATAACCCTCTGTGTGATCCATATAGAATACTTCAGCATATCAGTAGATACAGCCCCCTCGTTCTCCCTTTTCTTGCGCCTCTCTCTCTCTCTCTCTATCCCCCCGTATCACTCTCTCTCTCTCTGGCCATCTCTGCTGGATATAATCCCTGTTGCCTGTGTAGTGGTGATAGATCTCTCCTCTCAGCCAACCACTCAGGTTATCTCACCTCAGTGATGCTTCAGTATGTGATATCTCGCAGTCAATGAGGCGTCCTCCTTCAATCAAACGCATCAAAATGCTCTCTTGCGCTCATTCTATTTCTTCCTCTTTTCTTATCTGCCCTCCAGTCTGCCTACAGAGGATCTCCGGTCAGTATTCACACCATTAATGCACTGGTTTGTTCAGGACATGGAATAGATAGGGTCAGAATGATCTGCAGTAGTACTGAGGATTATGCTCATACTGTATCTTGTTCATTTTTGTACTAAACAGAATGAGGGAAATCGTGTGTAGTTAATCCATAAGAATGAGATTATAGCTAAATGTAAGCGAATTAACTGGAATTGATTCTTAGGTCCTGTTATGAGATATTTAATTATTTGATATTGTGCTTTGACACAGATCAAGCTTGTGAACATCAACTCCACAGACATTGTTGATGGACGGCCGTCAATTGTATTGGGGTTGATGTGGACCATCATCCTCTATTTCCAGGTAACATTGCTTTAAATTGATTTACATACGTGCTATTTATTAGATTAGCAAATGCAACGTGCATAATTCAGGATATTACTTTTTTTAAATTAACTAATGAGACAAGACAAGGAGAAAAAGTTTGTATTAACTCCATCTAATCACCTCGTCAGCGATATCATCGAATCGCCACTTATAGCTCACTGCCACTTCAAAGTAAAAAACAACATGGTCCTACAAATGAATGGCACATCCTTAAACAAGTATAACAAATGAGAAATATGCAAACACCTAAATCAGTTCCTTCTTGTAAACTGTCAGTACTGGAAAACCAAATGCTTTAAATTTAACTTTTTTTTTGTTAAATTTAACAAATTTTAACTATAGAGAAATTTAAGATGGGGAAAACAATCTTACGAAGCATCCTGAAAACATGCAGTTGGTACCTCAAGCATTTCAGACATGCACAGATCAACAGGAACTTAGTCACACCTCTACAGTCTCTTAGCAACATCAGCACATAGAGATGTTTGCTATTCCAGCAAACATACGAATATTGAATTAAAGGAACTTCTTCTTCACTTAATGACATTTTGATGTATTTCATTTCACACTGATATTACTGAATTTCTGAGTCAGCAGCCTCAGTTTGTTGGCAGCAGAGAGGAGAAACTGAAAAGTAGATTAACTCTTAATCATGACCAGTGGGCTCGTCTTTTAATTAGACCAATAATGACGGCAATAATGACGACAAAGTTAGATATTATGTGTTCATAAGACCTGTGTATAACTGTAGGACATCGTCTGCATCCGTTGCAAAAAACGATCACAAATGACAATTATGAAGTACCATTAAGTGCTACTACAATGATTCAGCAATAGAAGATAAAAGATAATGCTGGAGTAAATGTGTCAGTGTGATGGCCTGATCCTTTCCCGGTTTCCTGCTCTCTTCAGATTGAAGAGCTAACCAGTAGTCTACCAGCACTTCAGGCCTTGTCCAGCAGCACTTCTTCCCTGGACAGCTCAACCAGCAGCACTGAGACCGCCAGCCCACCGGTCAAAAGAAAACCCCTCCCACCTCTGCAGGGCGGAGTCAGA
Source organism: Myoxocephalus aenaeus (assembly GCA_038501785.1). Taxonomy (NCBI): domain Eukaryota; kingdom Metazoa; phylum Chordata; class Actinopteri; order Perciformes; family Cottidae; genus Myoxocephalus; species Myoxocephalus aenaeus. The sequence goes on along the minus strand of JBAMJR010000204.1, from coordinate 397,866 downwards.
AAGGCCCTACTGAGATGGGTCCAGCAGACAGCCACCAAGTATGTCGTCTCCCTTACAAATGGTCTTGTTCTTCAAAACAAAATATGCAAAATGCATCACACCATTAACATCTGCACTGCTCTGTTCTTTGTAGACGTCTGGGCATTGAGGTGAAGGACTTTGGTCCCAGTTGGCGCACAGGGTTAGCATTCTTTGCAGTTATCCATGCCCTTCGGCCCAACCTAGTTGACATGGAGCGTATATGGAGAAGGCCCAACCGAGAAAATCTGCAAGAAGCTTTCTTATTGGCTGAGACAGAGCTCGGCGTTCCACAACTTCTGGACCCAGAGGGTAAATTACATTTTGACTTGAATGAACTGAAAAACTAAACGTATCTGCAACATCATGTGATCAAATTCATTCTACATTAATTTGCCTCCGGATTACCTCTTCTTTTTCTCTTGCTTTTATTATTGTTTATAGAAAACAACTTGACTTTTGTGTTACTTACTCAAATAATAATAAATTACTTACTTATTATTACCTAATATTATTTAAATCCATAGCTTTTCATCATATAGAGCTGTTTTCTTTCAGAGTACTGATAGTGGGCATCTATCACGGCACCTCAGTGTCACTTACAAACACCAGCTGTGCCCCTTCACGCCTGCCCTTCACAATGAACTCTGACAAATCAAGCTTGACATCGATATAATTAAGGTCCATTAGGCCATGAGATTCAGCATGGTGGAACCTCCAAACAAAACTTGGACACTGATCTGAGTGCTGAAGGTTGTTTTCATTTAAGGTGGCAGTTGTCTGTTTCTGACTAGATGTCAGTCAAACATATATATTCCAGTTATTCTTCTCTATGAGAGAAACCGTTGTAGAGTTATCAGCTGGCCTCGACTTGATATGACTTCTGATTACATTCATTTGGTTCCCTCCTTAGATGTCGATGTAGACAAGCCGGATGAGAAATCTATTATGACATACATAGCCCAGTTCCTGAAGCATCATCCTGATCTAAAGCAGAGCGACTCAGGCGGACAGCAAGAAGAAGAGGTAAGAATCTGTCCGATTTATCACAGTCTGGATATGTCATTCATTCTCTTCTTTCAATCTGCATCCTTCTCTTCAGATGTCACAGTTAGTGTGTCAAACTTCAGCCGTGACATTTACATAAATGGTATTTTGTCTTTGTAAAGTCAGTGTTGGGGCTTTTCTAAATTGATACATTTATTTAATATATATTGATGCTTGTTTTAACCCAAGTGCAAAGTGGGTATGACTTTTTTCTAAAAGCAATCTGCAATCCAACATAGGTTAAAACAAACGTTCATAACTTCACTCGTCATGTGACTCAGGTTTGGCAGCGTCTTGCCTGTTTTATGTCGTTCCTTGTTGTACATCTTTCTCTTTGTATCTCCTTGTCTTTGTCTCTCTGATGTGTTTGTGTGGTGACTGCTTTCCTGTGGTTGTTGTGCTGGCCTCTCTCCCACAGCATGGTCTTGCTCCTCTTGATATAGAGGAATTGTTGGAGGTAGGTTATAGAGTAACATAAAGGTCCCAGGGCCAAGTTTTCCATCAATTTCCGCTGCTCAAGGCAATTAGCACCCATGCACATTCATGGTTTCCATATAAATGTGATTGATGCTTATTTTCCTGGCTCTACTATTGGATTACAGTATCACTGCCTATTGTACAGTGTATGAGTGAGATTAAACATTGTTTTCCCATGTCAAAATGAAGCCTATATGCTAATATTGGCTCTTTATCTTACCTGATGTGATGATCCTGCTGCAGGGTTTCTGAGCCATGCTAACAAAAAGAAGTCCAGTATCATAAGACGTGATATTACCATTTATTAACGTTACCTCCCGCTATGGCTCCTGGTTCCATTAGCATGACAATGAAAGCCTCTGGCACTGGCAGTGTGCATTGATACAGCGCATTTGATGGAAAGCTTGTGAATAGAGGTTGCCCATTTTAAGGTTAACAGTGGCAAGAACAGTGATGTGCTTTTAAAGCCACGCTAACCACTTGCACTGTGTCTTGTTTTCTTACAACGCTGAGGAGACTTTTGGTGGTTGTTGTGTTACCTGCTTTGTTCTTTGTTGCCATTTCTCGCGAACCCGCTGTTTGTCCTTAAGAATCTGTTACAATGAATGAAGGTCTATAGGCTCTGGTGTTTTCACATTAAAAAACAAAAGCGTTATTTAACTGAAACGCTGGTTGTAAAATTATTTTCAGTTGATGACAATATAACGGATACAAATCCCCTTCAGCATTAGCTGAATTTATTTTAACGCTGTCATAAAAAATAAAGTTTGAAATCCGTACAGGAGCTGAAGTGAAGTGATAAAACTGAATAGACAATCTCACAAGCTTTTGCAGAAGCATAGTATTATCGTCATGGTTACTTCAAATCCAATGAAATGTTAGCAGGGGGTCTCATACAAAGTACCCTGTTTAAGCTGAGTGTTTTTGGCAGCTGTGGGTTTTTTGACGTTTTGTCCAACAGGGAGACACAGAGGATTAAGAGAACACATGTTTAACAGTACATGGCCTCTCTTTCACCCTCTTCCTTTCATCAATCCCTCAAACATTCATTTGGTTAATCACTTTTTCTCTCTGTCTTTCTGTTTTTCCCCTCTCCCTTACACTCCTCTGTCCTCTTTTTTACTGTCTTTTTCATTTCCCCATCGCGCTTCCCAATTTCCATGTCCATCTTTCCACCCGTTGTTCACCCCACCACCCCTCACCCATCCCGGCCTCCTAGAGAGAGCAGCGAAAGAGCCTGAGGGAGCTCAAAATGTGGCTCAACCAGCTGGAGAGAGACGCAATACAGGCTCAGGAGACGGAGGGCAATCTCGCTCAACAGTACCAGGTTAGTGTGTGTGTGTGTGTGTGTGTGTGTGTGTGTGTGTGTGTGTGTGTGTGTGTGTGTGTGCGTCTCGATGTTGGTGTGTCTGGATGTTTGTGCAGTTTAAACTGTGCACACTGGGCACAGACGCTCCTATTATTAGCCTAATCAGTGGCATTACACTGTGGGGATCAGACAGCAGCCGTCATATTCTCAGTCAATCTGGCTTATTCCACCAAGCCTCGGGATACTTTCCATATTCAGCAGCATGTGGGATACCCTCATTTCTTGCACATTATACGACAAACCTGAAACCAGAGAGAATAGCATTCAGAGGCAGTTAGCCACAGATTTGATGACGGTCTGATTGGATATCAATGGGAAGACGGTGTGACCCCTGAGAGAGCGCTAGTGTTGATGTCTGCATCCTGTAACTTGATTATTTTTGGAGCTGTGAATTGTGAACATATTTAACTTCTCTCTTTGCAGTTGTTCAAGAGTCTGCGTGTCCAGTTGGAGATTAGGAGGAAGCAGGTGGAGGGAGCTTTGCAGTCCACTCAGAAGGATGGGATGCTGACTGTGGATCAGGCTCTGGTCAAGCAGGCCTGGGAAAGAGTCTCTAACAAGGTGAGAGAAATGAGAAATGGGAGGAAGAAAAATGGGATTTTCCAGACAAATTTGTCATGGTTGCATGTGTGTTTTAGAGTGCCAGGGCAACACTCTCCAGTCTGTCAGAGACTTAGCATTTTTTTTTTTTAAATGGCATTTTGTCTTCTACTTGTTAATAATTTAGCTTAATTCAATTAAGACACAAACAGAAGCAAAATCAATTTGCCTTTTTATTTTCAGTTTGGGATTTTTATTGGAATTGTTTTATCTTAATGTGTTTTCACTTTTTAATTGGGGGGATACGGTGATTTTTGTGTTATTGTGCCGTGCAATGAGTTAGACAATCAAAATCACAGTGTTTCTCTGTCTCCTCAACTGTGTTTCTTATTTCAGCTCCTGGACTGGCATCTGCAGCTGGACAGGTGTCTGCCAGCTCCTCTGGATATTGTGGGGGCGTGGCTGCATGAGGCCGAAGGAGCCTTGCGACAAGAGATCGTCATTCATCAGGCACACGACATGACAGCTAACGTTGTCCACAGGGCTCTTGAGCAGCACAAGGTTAGCATGAAGGCGGAGACAGAGTAGGCAGAATGCAGAAAAAAAGGATAACTAGGCACTGGACAAGGCGATGGCTTTGTTCAGTTCATATTTAATATGAAATCAGTATTATGTGGCGTCCCTTCCTGAACTAAGCTGAATCTAAGTTTTAAATATCCTCCTAAAATTTGAAGACCTACAGTCATTGTCGTTATTTTAATTTGTTTTAAAATGTTCTGATCAGAAACCTGGTATTGAGTATTTATTGTTTTTCTGTGTCCATGTGTATTTACACTTCGTAGGATGTGTTGAAAAACCTGAAAAGTCACCAGCAGGTCTTTCAGAGGATCCATAAAGACAGAAGTGTCGATGGAGTCCCTGTTCCCACAGACCAGCTCCAAGACATGGCCGAGAGGTAATCAAGGCAAACTCACAGGGCATGAATTAACATTCTGCTTTCAGAGGAGAAGCAGAATGTGCGGGTCAAGCTGTACGTCTGATATCCTTTGTAAACTTTGTTTTTTTAGGATGAACTTTGTCTCCACATCTTCGAGCATCCACTTGTCTAGAATGGAATACTTGGAGAACAAACACCACATGCAGGCCTTCCTCACTCTAGCCGAGTCCAAGCTCAAATCCTGGATCATAAAATACGGCCGACAAGAGTCGGTGGAACTGATGCTCCACAACTATGTTGTAAGCTCAGTTTTCAATTCACTCTGTACATGATGTACTGAACTGTTAATTGGATCTTTAGGGTTCCTATGCAGATAGTATATTGTATTACTGCTGTATTTGCTTTATGATGCAAATGTGTTTATATTTTCCTCTTTGATTCTGTCTTCAACAGTTATTTGTGGAGAAGCAACATTTTTTTGAGAATTACGAGACATTGTTTCAGTCCCTGAAACAGTCTGCTGAGGCCTATGTCAATGCTGACAGCTCAGGTGAGAAATCAAAATATATAAATAAATGTATTATTTGATATATAACGCACAGTATAACTTTATTGGATCAGGGGCAAGCTGTATGTTTTTATGTACGTTTTTTTTTTATTAACAGCAAAGTTCCTCTATTTGGAACAATACTGATAAACGTTAAATAATTGCTGATCCAGATAAAATCCTCTGTGAAGGAAGTAATCTTACATTATGATATGAATCAATTACAAACTGAACTTGAGCAGAGAGAAACAACTTTGAACACACTATGTGCATAACATACAGGACTGTCTGTTTTTGTCTATTCCAGCAAATTAAATACTTGGCAAATTAAGGTTATTTCAATGTCAAAATGACATACAAATGTAATACTGCAATGCAGCAGTCCTGCTCAGTGATGCAGTGATTGTATGCATGTGATTGCCCACAATGGTCTCATACAATTAGAGATATGTTACAGGGATACATATATCTGTACAAATGTTATGGTTGTTGTATATATTGTACATATAGCTCATCTTTATTGCCCCTTGTCAATAACTCAACAACCAATGAGACTTTCTCCTCCACTAGCTCAGTCTTTCCCCGGTCTGGTTTTACAGCTGGGTAGAAGGGGAGAGTCTGCAGGCTACAGCTAAATGAGGTTCCTCCATTCCCAGCTCTCAGTGGGGAATACGACCCCATTTGCTAGTTAGGCGCTGCTCCACTTCTGCAGGTCTCTGAGCGCAAACTGAGCTAGCTTGTTGGTTCCATTAAGTTTCAGGGTCGTGCTGCTTTAGGGTATGCAGAGCGGGGAAGTGAGGTATAGCGAGAAATCAGGACATTTGAGATTTGATTGGTCGGCCCCACAAATATAGTGCCCCCCGCTGTCACGACCATACCCACATGAGCCTTGCTGCTAGTTAGCACCCCAGGCTCTGATTGGCTGGATGAGAGATCCTTCAGATCTTTTCAAGGCCCACCTTAAGGTTACACTAAACTGAATCCGGAGAGGAGAATAATGGGGTTGAAATGTAATGATCTACTATTTAAAAGCATGACACTATCTGATTTATGTCTATTTGAAACTGGATATTTGCTTTTGGTGGAATCATTTATCACCCCGACACTGGCTGACAATAATTTGTGGTACAGGACTTGTGAGACCAGAGCGTTTGCACCAATGAAATGGAACACACAAGCAAAGATAACACATCTCCCTGTAGTGAGAGTTTTGAGGTCAGAGAGTTGTAGCTTGTAGCTCTATCAGTCTTCATGTGCCTTTCGTCTGGTGTTTCTATGAATACGTGCACCATATGTGCAGTGCCTCAAAGTGAGCCTATGTAACTTTTGCTAAGCAGTGGTCATAAGTAACAATTATATATGAATAGCCTAAATGTACATGCTAATAGTGGTATAAGATAAACAAAGGTAGAGAAGAGTCCACAAGTCATCAAACTGACTCAATAGTAACAGTTACATAGCAATAGCTATCTGAACATTAGCCCACATTAGCCACCATGTGCCACTTATCAAAACAGACCAAGTAAGGCTGTGGCTGCAAAACTCCTGACTGGATTGAAATGAGCAAGAGTATGTGTTTTATTCTTCATGAATTTCCACTTTTTTTAAACAGAGAAAGATTTTGTTGTTTCATAGTGCATAATCTCACTTAAACCGCAATCACAATGCATATAAATTGACAAGGAATTCAATCATTTGTTTTAATTTTGAACATAAGTAAGTTGACGATGCCTCCTGTGTACACTGTTTCAGTATAACTAGTACTGTTAGTAGCAGTTATAGTAATAGTGGTAGAGCTAGCAGCAGTGCAAGCCAGTACTGCTGCTCTTGACGTTGTAGTTGTTGTTGTTGTAGTTGTTGTTGTTGTTGTTGTTGTTAAAGTTGATGTGTCACTCCTCCAGTGGACGAGGGTGAGATGGGAGTGCGCAGGTTCATGCGGGAGGTGGTGACCCAGTGGAGGAGTCTGTCCATGGAGGTGCGCAGTGTGAAGAGCATGCTGGAGGAGGTGCTGTCCAACTGGGAGAGGCACAGCTCAACGGTGGCCTCCTTACAGGCCTGGCTGGAGGATGCAGAGGAAGCTCTGAGGCAGCCAGAAAACACCAAACGGGTATGAGATTGACTCTTAATATTGTAGGAAACCCCACCATACACACACTCAAAGTTTTTATGTGAACAGATTAAGAGTTTCTTCATATATGCGTTTATTTGATGGACTCAAATGCAGTCAAATCCACGTCAGCCCAATTTCAAGCATTTGGTCTTTTAAGTGGAATCCTATTAGCGGTCTCCACTCGAGTATCAAATGATCTCCTTGACTTACAACAAGCCACGGAGGATATTACAGTTGTCACATCACCATGGTTACCTCAGAGTCACATCCCCACCAAGGATTAGACAGCTAATTACCCCAGTTTCGTATTGTCCTTTCTTTGTTTCTTTCTATGAATCCTTTCTTTGTCTCTTTTTTGATTCACTTGCTTTGTTCTTTTCTTTGGTGCTCATTCTGTGTGTTGCTCTTTGTTTCTCTTAATTTGTCTCTGTGTCTTTCTGTCTCTCATCCAGGAGTTTTTCAGGAATCTCAGCCACTGGATGGATCAGCATGCAGCCATGAACGACGCAGGGAATTTTCTCATTGAAACATGTGATGAGACTGTGTCGCTTGATCTCAAGCAGCAGCTACTTCTTTTGAATGGACGATGGAGAGACCTCTTCCTCAAAGTCAAACAAGTAAGTCAAACAAATACTACTGTATGTCAGAGACAAGCCTGAAATGTACTATATTGTATACCTAGATGTGTATCTCGGTGCATTTTATGTTTTTAGCTGATTTAGTAACAAGATGGCAGTTTTAAGAAAGTTTTAGGTTTGGTACTTTGGTACTATTTGACCCAGGCCTGATGAAGATACATCTCTTGTACCAACTTTTCTTTACTGCAGTATGCCTGTGCAGATGAGCTGGAGAAGTGGAGAAAAGACTATCTGAAGGCTGTGTCTGCCCTTAAAGAGCTGCTGGACATGGCAGAGGCAAAGCTCAATGTTCCTGTCCAGGTGTCTTTCCTCAATGTCAGAGCCTTTCTGCAGGACGTGGAGGTGAGAAAATCAAACCTCTATTCCTGTTAAGATCAGACTTGCATAAGTACAGCACAATAAACACCAGGGATTGTTGTTGATTCTGCTAATAATATTATATTATCACTTTTAAATTGTCTTCATATGTATTAGGTTGGTAGCATCACAACATCAGTATTAGTGCCCAACTTATTGTTTTTAAATAGTGATTATGTTGTACCATCTACGTCTAGTCAGCAGTTTAGCTCTAGACAATTGAGGCGACCCAGGTTACAACAACGCCAATGGCAGCTCTGTGAGCATGTCTCAGATCAGTAGTGAATCATTTAGAGCACTTATTCATTACCATTTGGACTGTAATGAGACGGCCCTGAGACTAATTTACAAGGTACATAACAGCACACGTTGACATTTAGAATCTCTTCGAAAAACGTCCAACTCTCCAGGAAGAAACATACTACAGAAGATAATATTCCATCATCTTTCCCAGTTGATTTACTTGCACTCCTTAACTTTTGGTGAACGTTTACTAAAAGCTTTATGTCACTGCTGTTTTGAAGTAAGAGCTGCAGACAACCTTGTTTTTAATTGCCAAAAGCAGTTTTGCTGATAGTACATTCAGTTTAAGGATGTTCATGATGACCCTTTGCCTCCACTTCTCATCTCAGAATACCAAGCAAAAGGTTGTTGCCATGGAGACACAATACAAGTTGGCTGCCCGCAGTGCTCAGCTCCTCGCCAAGGATGCACCACATGACGAGGCTGCCCGGGTCATGGCGACTATGGCGACAGCCAAAGGTCAGCTGAGTAAGGTGGGTATCGTTCAAGTCAGAAACATGAGAAGTTGTCTGAAATTAATCTCAAGTCTTTCTTTGAAAGCAACATCATTTATCTTTTTTAATAACATCCTCACATTATTGTCACATTTCCGTGTCACTATTTAATGGCCTTTGATGTTTGTCTCCAGGTGAGAGAGCGCTGTCCCTCCCTTGTGAGGGAGTGTCATGTCCTTCTGCCACTGCTGGAAGAGATGGAGAAACACATCACTGCTTTCTACCAAGCCCTGGAGCGGGCCAGTCGCATCACCTCGGCTGCCAGAGACCCAGACACACAGACCCAGACCCAGCAAAAACTAAAGTGGCAGGTTAGATATGATGACAGTGAATAAATTGAACTTAAATGGTTAACAAGTAGAATATGACTGGTTAAAGGAAAATTCCGTTTTTTTACAACAAGGTGTCTGATTGTAGTAGAGTTCATCGTTAGTCTGCACACAATCAGTTTTACAGTACAATTGATATATATCATAGGTAGGATTTCTTTATAGTCTGTCTGATCACTCATATGTGGTTATTAATATGTTATCATAAGCAAAAGCAATGATGGCAAAATCTACAAATATAAGACTTAAGAAATAAGAAAAGAAAAAAGGAAATTGTGCGCGCCTTCTGGCCCATATTCAAATATACCCACATCTGCCCTCTGGTGTGTCTATTATTTCCTTCTCCACTATTCCCAGCTCTTTGGAATCATATTAATCTTCTACTTACAACATATTTGTACTATAACCTTTTTGTCGGATGGGAAGGGAATTGCTGATATATATTAAAAAGTGTTGAAATATTGGAATGCACCATTATCAACACTCATTCATATTCGTTGTCTTTGTTTCCTCAATTTCCTCAGGATTTGTTAAACCAGCAGCAAAGCTGTAAACGCTGTCTGTCAGTGATCGAGAGGAATCACCACACATTGCAGAGGGCGCTCTCCACCAGTAAGGTGCTTCGAAACGTTGACATGTCCCTGCTACAAAAGAGAGTGGCTGAAATACAGGGCTCAGCACAGGTTAGTGTTAAACTACCTGTACACGTTCACATACCGCATCGCTGATTATATTAATTAGGTTACGAGAACATCAGAACACCCAGGAGGCAAAAGTGTGCGTGCGCCTCACAAATAATGTAATTACACTCTATTACCGAAGAGACCAGTTACAATCACCACTACCTACTGTCCGTCCTCTCAGGTTTTGCTGAAGGAGGTTGGGGAATGGAGAAGGCAGGAAGAGGCCAACAACTGCCTCAGGAGGAGGTTTGAGGAGTCAAGACAAGAGCTGGAGAGAGTGCTGAAAAAAGCCCACGGCTGCTTGAGAGAGACTGGAGATGCTGAGGAGTTACTGAAGAAACACCATGTAAGATCAAACCTATAACCTTCTGCTGGATCTCATCCGTTGAAAAAGAATACTGACTGCTCAATCTTTTCCTGACCACAAAGACAAACAGTTACAGTGTGTAAAACAGCAGCAAAGAGAACTCAAAATACATCTGTATGTCATTCTGTTGTTTCGTCCAAACAAACAAACAAAAAATATTAATGTAATGTGATTCTCATACTCATCGCCTGTATTTTATTCTGCACAGGATTTCTTTGGCCAACTGGACCAGCGGTTGCTGAGCGTGTTCTTGAAGGCATGTGACGAGCTGACTGACATCCTACCACAGGAGGAGCAACAGGGGCTGCAAGAAACTGTCCGCAGACTGCACAAACACTGGAAGGTCAGGGGTTACCGCGCTTTAACACTCTCACTAATTACTGTACATCTCTGGAGGCGCTTAGCTCATACGTCATTAACTAAACCAGGAGGACTTATGGCTTTGGTGGAGTTCACTCCAGTGTGTTTCCAATTAACTTGTACTAGTTAGATTCAAATGCAACCCTCTTCAGTGTTTACTCACAGTCTCCCGAGAGGATATTTTGTCTCTGACAGTTTTGGGGATGATATCATGTGAGACTGTAACTGATTTATGTCATAGTATATCTAATCTACTCTGTTCCTTCTGACTCTTTTCTACAGGACATCCAGAGCGAGGTACCGTCTCACCTGCTCTGTCTGAAAGTGGAGGTGGAACAAAGTCGGGTAGCTGTGATCATACAAGACTGCAGAGGAGAGCTGGACAGAGAAATGCAAGCCCTCTCTGGTACCTGCACCAGTGAGCGCGTGATCAAAGAGCACAGAGTGAGCCTCGGATTTGGTAGAAATTTAAAACAGATTAAACCAGGAGAAAGATCAAATCACTTAACGTCATCATTTCTTTTATCTCCAGACATTTTTCAGGGAACGTAAACCTTTGACTTTATGTGAGAAGAGGATTAGAAATATGGAGGATCTGTGTCATAAGTTGCCTGATAACGACCCGGCTTATCGAATGCTAGACTCCACAAGAAGGGCTGTAGAAGAGGTTACAGAGCAAATCAAAAGCACCCACCTCAAACTGGAGCATCACCCTGATAAATGGAAAAAGTGGAATGAGAGGTAAAGGTTGACAAAAACTCAGTCCTCAAAGTGTCTCCAACTCCTTAAAGTTTTAAATCTTTTAATCACTGATCCTTTTTCTAGGTTCTGTGAGATTTCTGATTGGCTCTCATCTCAGAGGAGGCAGGTGAGGCTCTTGAGAGAGACAGCGAGAAATTCCACCCATCAGGAGCAAGTTGATGCTGCTGTTCAGGTGAGCTAGCACATTATATTTTCTGCTGTCGGCACAAATAATAGCTGATGATTCAATGCAGCACAGCCTCAGTACACCTGCATTCCCTTTTTTGTGCTTCCACCATTTCCAGGCACTGCAGGAAGCGGCGGATGCCCGAGAGGAGAGCCTGTTGTGGCTTAAGAGCCGTCTTGCTGGACTGTCTGAGGTTAGCTCTGAACTGGAGGTCCAGAGACAGAGAACAGCCCTGGCCAAACTCTCAGCTGACCTGCGGACACTCTTTTCTTCACTCTGTCAGGTATTCTAAGATATTTCAAATGCTTACAATGTGTCTATGTCCTGTGTTATCATAACAAAATATGTATGTCTGATCCTCCCTCCTTCACAGTGGGGTGAGGAGGGCTCTCCTATGTTCCAGTACGAGGAGCTGAGAGAGGAGGTGCATGGTGCTCTGGAAGAGGTTCTAAGAGTGCGAAGAGAGTCTGAGGAGCAAACCAGCAGGATCCTGGATGCTGAGGATCTGGAGGAGGCCAAGCAACTTTATCTTATTCACCAGGTGTGTGTAGTGAGGCAGGAGAGAGGTGATGTCAACTCTGTACAGATATTTCATTTACAGAAGCTTCCAAATATTTTGAAGAGTAACTTAACAGCCCCTCAAAGTCTTAGCTTTACTGACCTCCAGTGGTTTCACTTATTTCAGTTATGTCCATGTACTCTAAGACCCTGCGACATCAATGTATGCTTCCAATGTTACAAGATTGTTTTATTGTCATTGTACAATGGTTGCACAACGAAATGGTGTAGATAGAGGTACTACAAAGGACACTTCTGGATCAGAGAGTTCAGGACAACTCTGCTTCTCAGCATAGTGTTAAGCATCCACTTCAATTATGCTCATTTTGCTGCAAAAAAAACAAATTTGTCATCTGACATGTTATTTTCTTTTCTATGTGTTTGTTATAGCACCACCTAAAGCGCCTTCACGCTAACAAGACGGAGGCGGAGCTTCTGGTCGCCCACTGCCACCAGCTGCAGAAAGGGGAGGGGCTTAGTCAGTCTCTCCGGGAGCTGGAGGGAGCTTTCAGAGATGTCGACCACAAATCAATGGCAAAAGAGCCCAACCTGCAGGTAGACCAAGTCTCACATGTCAGTATGCTAATGTTTGCATGTGTGAGTGTTCACACAGACCCCTGCAAGCGTCATTGATTGGTCCATGTTGAACCTTAACAAAATATTGATTGTTATGTGGTATGTTTATTATGTTTGTGCCTGTTGTATTGGGATTTGTTTATATCTATTCTATCACTGTCTTCGAATTGATCAGAAAATCAACATGTGTCCGCATGAAAATTACCAAGAGATATGGAGTGAATAAGTTAATTATCAAGGGGAAAACCACTGCAAAATACCTTAAATCAAAACTCCAAAACATCGGGGATGAATGTTGTGTCTGTCCCTCTGAATAAATCAAAGTTGAAGATCCATTTTCGACAGATCTTATTACACCAGCATTAAATAATTAAAGAGAGAGAGATTGATGCAGTTGATGAGTATGCATTGAAAAAGGCATTTTTGTTCTTTGTAATAATTTAGTTGGATAATCTAGAATTCAATTAAGGCCAGTGAGTATTCTTTGAATGAAACCAAACACGACCGTACTCATTAACTCTGTGTGTACATATATATTACATTTTCTGTATGAAACTTTATCCACTGACATTATTTTGCTGTTTCTTCATCATCTCAAGGCAACTCTGAGCTCCTGGCAGAGTTTTGAAGCAGAAAGAGAAACAATTTGGAGGTTTATCAGTAATACCAGCAAAGAGCTGCACAAAGAACTTATTTTCAACACACTGGACAGCCTGAAATCTGAACTGGAGGAGAACAAGGTGTGCATATACAATAAGTGTGTGAGTACATGCATGTTGTGCATGCTCTGTGTTTGCTCATACAATATATTTATTTTGTGTCTGTAGGAGCTCCTCACAAAGGTTGAGGAGTGTTCTGTGCGTGCAGCTTTCCTCCTCGAGAAGGCAGAAGAAATTCAGCTTGGTCCGAAGAATCACACTCTTCTTCTCCAGCAGGCCGAGTCAACCAGAGAAGCACTCGCACAACTTCAAGACCACCTCAACAAGAAGTATGTCCCATCCTCATCCCAAGCTTCCCATCCAATTAAATCATAACGGAGTATAGTGTAACTTCCTCAAACTTCAAAGTCATAATTTCCGGTTTGATGAAAAGTGAAGAAGCAGTTTTCATCATGTTAAATGGTATATTTGTTTGCCATTTTGTTCTCATTCTTATCGTATATCTAGATATGCATGCAGTATATTTTACTAAATTGTTCTTGTCTAATCTTGTGTCTCCCAGTGTTGTCCAGCTGGAGATGATGTGTATGTGGTGGGAGCGCTTCGGCAGCGAATCAGAGACTTTCTCTCTGTGGATCAGTGAAAAAGAGAAGGAGCTGGAGGCCGTCAACTCCACCTCCTCCTTAGATCCTCTGGATAAACACATCAGCACAGTGGAGGTATGTCGTGTATCTCTTTACCTTGTTTTTTTTATATATCTAATACTGACTGCACGCTGTATAGCAAAAAAAAAATCTTCTTCAATCATCTTCTGATATTCATGAATAAATATGCATCATCCACATGTTTCTTTAATCACTTCCAAGAAAATTCATCAAAATTGCTGTCTGGCGTTTAGCCTGGAGTGTACAGTAGCCTGAGGGTTATTAAGATTAAGATGAAATAAGATTACATTTGAACGTAACCCCAAAGGGGAAATTGGGTCAGAGGAGCTGCAGCGGAGACTAGGATATAGAAAATAAATTGATCATATTGAAAAAATATATAATCTTGTTTTTCCAGACCTCAGCCTTGTTAATCTCATGGAGGTGGAGAAGAGGAGAAAAAAAATGTCAAAAACATTTGGGATAACGGGACTTAAGAAATCCTGCGGCAGCCATTTGATTAGCTTTGAGTTTGAAAACATTTGCTTCTAGAAACAGCACAGTCAGTTTCCTTTTCCAGCCAACATCTGTGCTTGAATCTTTCTCAAACTCAGACATTATTTTATCCATCATAGACAAATGCGTTTATAGAAAATAACACATAACATTGTCTGTTCTGTCTTGTTTATATATATTTTTCAACTCATGCCTCCGATGTTTTTCCCTGTTCAACATTCCTCTGCTGTTACATCCCCACAGGCTGTGGCAGAAGGTTTGGAGGAGAGAAGGGCAGCCCTGGCCCACATGGAGGTGGACTGTGAGGCCCTGTCGAGGTTTGTGACCCCTGGAGAGGCCGGACGTATCCGCGCTCGACTTGCACAGATGAGGCGCGACTGGGAAGAGTTGATGGGGAGAGTAGAGCAGCTGGGAGGACAGCTCAACCAGAGCGCCTCGTACTGGCAGAGATACAACGATAGCCTCGAACAGGTATACAGCAACACATAATGGAATAGTTTCATGCAGAAATTGTTATTAAATTCTTTGCAGGGCCACTGGTTAAATATACTTTTAAATAATTGAAGCTGTTGTTATTATCAGGTCAAGAAAGCAATGACTGACCTTAAAGAGAAGCTCGACTGTCCAGTCACATACTGCTCTTCTTCATCTGAGACCTACAAAAGCCTCCAGGATCATATGGTAAAAAACAAACACTATATGGATTTATGGTTTTAACTTTAAGGTTGACAACTATAAACTCAGGACCTGAAGAGTGTATCTTTTGTGTGATTTTTTTTTTTGGTTTAGTTTCTTTTTCGTAAGTAAATGGTATTTTAATCAACTTATTCCTGATTTTTTTCAGGTTATACAGTAATGGGTTAGGGTTAGGGTTAGGGTTAGTATGAGACTGTATGAAGTAAGATTTATGTTCAAGAGTTTACTCTGTAACCATTGAGGTTGAACATTCTCTGCGGAGCTGATGACCAGTACATATCCGTTTCCTTTCAGGAGGTCTGCCAGGCTGTTGATCAGCTGAACCCCAGGCTGATGTCTTTGTGTTCGGCCATGAAGAGGCTTGGAGAGGGCAGCCAGCTGCAGGAAGAGGTGGCTAACCTCCAGAAGCAACAGCGAGAATTTTTGGCAAAGGCAACAGAAAAGCAATCCACATTACAGAGCCTTCTAGCACTTTGGCAGAGGTAACATTATATGTGCATATGTTTATTTTTTGAAAATAGGGGCATCAGCAAAAGAAACTGAAAAAAAAATATGCATTTACATTAATTTTTTTTAAAGAACATCAGTCTGTGGTAATCTCATGCATCTCATACTCTAGCTTTGCTCAGCAAATTCCTGAATGTATTACTATTGAATACCCAGATATGAGCCATCCTATTCAGCTTTTAAGACTGAATAGTTGTCATGAGCTTGATTATATTTAGGATGTATTGCCAGCTGTTGTGATGCCTTGCTGGGCTGACACTGTACTTTGTAAGTGTGTGTCCCTCCAACCCCTAGAAGAGGCGTGTTTGAATGTTTCACGGATTTGACACAAACAAATGTGTTATAAGACACATTTTTAGCACAAACCGCTAAATATTTTTGTTTTTAGTCAATGATTGCTGTCAGTTTTGGTCCCTGCGTCACACACACATCTTATTCTGATTGTAAAAATCATGCCGTTTCCCCTTTCATTTTTGCATACGTGTTTTTTTTCTGCTGAATCCTCCTCTTTGTGCCAATTTCCTCTTTTATTCCCTCAATTATTCCCTCATCCTCATGTGATGAAGAGGAGCGAGATCTTGTCTTTGACTCAATCTCTCTGTCCTCCTGTCAGCCATCGCCTTTCTATTCTAATAAAATGCTTTTTTTATCACTTGCTTTGATCACACAATGGACTTGGACAATAGACTGGAGCGATTGTTTCTCACTCTGTATTAGTCACATGGGAGCTGTTTATAGACTTAAAGCTTCTGTGCTTGTTTTATTGTATTCATCCAGTCAGTCACTCTTTTTAGTTTAATTACATTTTATTTTTGATAGTGACTTTCAACTGAGTTTCCGTGTGTGTGTGTGTGTTTGTGTGTGTGTGTGTGTGTGTGTGTGTGTGTGTGTGTGTGTGTGTGGTGTGTCTGTGTGTTTATGTGTGGCTCTCTGCAGTACAATCTTCTCCCCTGCAGGTGTATATATGAGGGATTACTTACAGCACTGGGTGTTCGGGCAAGATAGGTTGCCACATTATGACCCTGTCACTGATACTGACGCTTGGTCAGATAATAACAAAATAACACACAGACTGTATCCTTGTGGGTGTGTGTGTGTGTCATTGCCTGTGTTAATACTTTAAGATAACTAATATTAATATATTGTTAGATCAGTATTTATTCTATTCATTTTCAGAATAGTGCTGCATAAATTGTATTTCATTTGAATACTATTTTCTGAGTGGCCTTTGTATCTACAGATTTGAAAAGGAGAGTTCGTCTATGAAAAGCTGGCTGGGCAGGTGTGAGTCTGTTTGCTGTCCGGACTCAGACCTGCTTTCTGCAGACAAAATCAAGCTTAGTAATGAACTACTAAATGTACAGGTAAGTCATTTGACTATTACTGGCTTGTTTCTCACTAACCTCCCCATTTGCATGTCGAGTGTTTATATTCCCTTCTCAGTTTTATTTTTACCTCACCAGTTACTTAATGGGTGTTTGGCTATTTTTGTGTAACATCATTTATAAAATACGTATTCACCCCACTAGGAAATGCAGGGAGAGACAGCATCCTATGAGGTTCTCCTGCAGGGCCTTGTGAATCTTGCGCTGTGTCTGTACCCTGCAGCGACTGAAGCTCGTATCCAAGAGCTCAGCGATGATCTCGCACAACTGCAGGAAAGAAGCACCTCTGTGAAGAACAGCACATCACACAGGCAATTCTCTTGTTTGATATATCATACAGATCATTTAACTTTATTTATCTCTCCATAAATGGCATCCAGAAATTGTGTGGTTCATCTTTTGTTTGTTTTATTTAAATATACACCTGTCACAACAATAATCACGTCCATGTCCTTCATCCAAACAAACTGCCTTTCGCCTCTCTTTTAGACTTGAGCTGCTGGAGTCACAGTTGTCACAGCTGGAGCAGTTTGATCAGGCACTGCTGACTCTGACCCAAAGTAGTGAAAACTTCCTGTCTGGCTTGAGAAGCTGTTCCCAGGTTGATATTGCTGATCTTGAGTCTGCAATTAGTCAGCTGAAGGTGAGAAATCAATACTTTGCTATCAACAATGATGTCCTTTATAGGTTTTGTATCTGGGATTTGTTACAGCAAGCAAGTTTATATTGATTACTGTAGGAGCTAATATACATTTGTCTAATTGAACCATCTTATTGCAGGAGCATGAGGTGCAACTGGAGAGACATGCATCGCTGAGAGACACTCTCCAGCAAAGAGAGTCCTCCCTGCTTCGCTGCTCCACCTCAGAGGCCCAACAGCAGCTCCAGGGCTGGAGAGAGGACTGCCTCCAGCCCCTCAATGAATCCCAGCGTCTCCTACTCCTCCGTACTGAGTGCCTGACTGAATTAAAAGCTTTTCTTCAGAAGTATGGAGCGGCAACTAAGGCTGTGCGCTGCCTTCACGAGGCGGTGGAGGGCAGAGGGAGCTGGGACCGTTCAAAAGCTGAAGAGCTGCACCGTGGAATAGGGGAAGGGGCTAAAGACGTGGCCAGGCTTGAAGCTGAGGCAGTCGGGTTAGATGGGCAGCTAAGCAAAGCACACCTTAACCTGAGTGGTGCAGAGTGGCGGGGCTCCAAAGACGTGAGCCATCCTCAGGCAAGAACATCTTGCAGGGGCCAGGCAGTGGCCCTCACGATCGCTCTGGAGGAGGTGCAGAGGGGTGTGGGATGGAGGCAGAGTGAAGCAGACGCTCTGGGGGCGTTGTGGAGCTCCTTTAGGGAGAGGAGGGAGGAGGTGATGAAGAATTTGAAGAAACTGGAAGATGAAGCACGGACAGAGGGGGCCAGAGAGAGCTCTGTACAGGCTTTTCAAAACAGGTATGTAAATGGTAATGCGGCTCCTGGATCTATTGTTATGTTATATTTAATATCAGCATAGTTTGTATCAGCTGGTATGGAATTAATTGTTTAAAAAAGCAATATTGGTATCAGTAAACTGAATAAGTACTTTTTTTCCCCTGTGCTGAGGTTCCCAGGCATTTTCTTTGTGAAATTTAAATTATAATAAAACAATATCCCTGCATCTCCTTTATTTGGATTAAAGGCAAAATTGACAAAACACGATTGCAGACAAGATCACAGTATTATTGTTTTTGTGTAAGATATATGGTTGAATAAACTTTCAAATGTGGGCGCTGAGCTTTTCATTCAGAAACCTACTGTAAGCCAAACTCTGAGAATATTATATACGAATGAAGCCAAACCATAGATCCAAATCCTTTTAAACTGGTTAATACTATGAATTTGGATATATTATGTTTAAATCAGGCTAGTAATCCCCATTGTTTTCTCCTGCATCTATTTCTCCCAGGTTGCGTTTTTTCGTCCAGCTGGATGATGAGCTCCAGTCCCTGCAGCATTCCCAGCGGTGGTTAGAGGAGAAGGGAAGCCAGCTGGCCCAAAGAGACAGTGAGCTGGCTGGGGAGGCTCTCAGGGAGGTAGCACTGGTGAAGACAGCCTGGGAGAGCGTCAGGACTCTGATCACCAACGGGTAGGGATGGAGGACGACAAAGGGATTTCGACTTGTTTATCTCATTTAAATTCCTTAGCTCTGTTTGTTTTTGGTCCTATGTTGCAGAGGCAGGCAGTATAATGTCTTATCATTTGAATATATAAACACAGCAGTTATACAGCGCTTGCAGAGTATTTTTTCATAATTGAATCTAGTGCCAAGTGATATGCCCAATAACAGTCTTGACTTTTTTTCTTCTCTTTTCTCATGCAGTCAGGAACAGAGTGGAGTTGTGGTAGATCTTCTCCGCCAGTTCCACCACTTGAAGTCAACCCTCACCACTGTCGTTGAGAACGCTCAGGCGGTTGCGTACAACCTGCCCGACCACAACCATAACGCTCAAGAAGCCAAAAGGACTTTCACACGAGTCAGTACCTTTTTTGTTTTTCCCAGAAAATTACTAACAGTTACATTTTAATTTTTTTCTTTTCAAATGATGCCCATGGTAAACACATTTTTGGGTTATGATTTTCACACCTCAAAACACATCTCCATTGTCCAGATTATTGTATATAACTTGTAAATATCCTGATATACCAGAGTTGAAGATTCATAGCTTTCACTGGGATGCTACAATTGTTTCCTTTCTTAAAATGTAATTCTGCAGCTATACTTTTAAGTATCAGACAATGTGTATGTTTTTACAATAAACAATAAACTATCTCTTCCCCTCCTGTTTGTACAGTATCTCTCCCTCTAGTGGTGGTCTGTTGTCATTCCCTCTGCACTCTTCTCTGTCCCTCCAGCATGACACGGTCCAAGCCGAGCTGAAAGAAAAACAGGAAGCGATGGACCAGCTCATCAGCACAGTGGAGGACCTGCAGAGAGAACTGACAAAGGTTCCCAACTCTGATGCAAGCTCCATCCATAGAGACATGGAGATGTTGAGAGACCAGTGGCTGGAGGTGAGTGCTAGTTGATATAGCACATGCTGTGCCATGCCACTGCTTTGCTAAAGAAGCCTTGACAGCTGAAATCCCTGGGCTGTTTTTCATTTAGACAAATGCACAATGTATTGACATACTTGAGATAGCTGGTCAGACCCGGTGAAATAATACTTTTTGAGTTTTGTGACAGTAATGAATTGTCTTCATCCTGACACATGGCACTTCATGAATTCTGTCTGAAGCTGAAACGTGATAACGACTATGAAGGGATTTGTGGTCGTGAAAATCAATTATGACATCCACATTACAGCTCAGCCAAACACTTGCGCTGTTCCTCTTTTAATGATATTTATTTCTGGTTTTCCCTTTTTCAATTTTTTCCTCTTGAGAGGCTGTCACAAATGAGACAGCAATATAAACAAGTCTAGACACGTTATCTGCCCTTCTGTCTCTCTCTCACTTCTCATCTCCAGATCTGTCAAACCAATTAAGTCTCGTTTTCCTTCCATCTCCCAGTAAAGAATACCGTCCCTTGTTACATAGAGAGAAAAGTAAACACAAAGGAGGAGAGAGATCCTACCTCTCCTCAGTCTCCTGTTGATTGAGACATATCCTGTACTTAGATTGCTGCTCTCTGTTCCTTCAGGTCTCAGAGAGAATACAAACCAACACAGAGCGACTGAGCTACTGTGTAGCACTGTGGAACGACCTCAAGTCTATGGAGCAGGATATGAACCAATGGGCTGCCAACTCCATCGCTGATCTCACCGACAGTGTTACCAATCTCAGTGATAAAGAGCAGACAGAGGTCCATCTTGCCACATTTCAGGTCAGAGCACGCTGGACAGTCCGCATGAAAAAGTGTATGAATGATTATGGGGGTGTAATATTGCGAGTGAGTTCATAGTGGGTGTGATTTAATTGAAATGTCCAGCGCTTTGATCTACAGGCTGAGGTTGAAAAGAGGGAGCAGAGGCTGGATACCCTGCAGGAGAGAGTAACAGAGCTGAAGGAGCTAGCCAAACTGCAAGAAACCCCAATACAAATGCAGGTGAATATGGTGGGGAGCAAAATTCGGCAGGATTTTGCTGAAATTATCACAGCAAAAGAATATTTTTCCATTGACATTTAGACCAGGGATTTTCAAATACTGTTACAAAACTACTAATGGTGCGGAAAGAAAACTACAAGACCTACTTACATGTACTTAAAAGGAACATGAAGAGAAATACGCATTCAACTAAATATATAAAAGTTCAACATAAAGAATTTGGTTGACGATGCAAAACATGTGTACAATTCATCAAACATCTGTTAATTTACATATATGGATGGGATTCTCTTTTTATTTTTATTATCATACCCAAGGTCAGGAGCAAACAAATGTATTTGGGAAAAATGCTGCAAAATATTGGAAAATGGTATAAAATGTTTTGCAAAAGATGGCCTACATATCTACATACTGTATTTGGGTCATTTAACTGAGAAAAAAAAAACAGTACGAAAGGGTATCTGGTCAAAATATTGCTGATTGCTAGTATAAATGCTATCCCCCTGCCCTGGATCAATGGTTTGAGTTCCTACAAAATCGAAAACTGACAATTGAGATTGCGAGAGGCACAGTTGAAAAATTATGAAAAAAGTGTACAAAATGGACATTATTCAGGACCCAAAATAGCAGCGAAGACTATGAAAAGGACACATTTTTTAGTTGATCAAACTGAGAGAAAGAATAGACAACAAAAACGTTGACTCACCATATAAACTAAAGTATAAAAACAGATGAGGAGCACCTGAAAGCACATTGTGTGTATGTTATTTAAGTGTGATTTTGGTTGTATGATGTTGTTTCATTTATTTGGTGAACCAGGTCCTGGAGTCAGACTTGAGGAAGAAAATTGCCCATGCGCAGGAGGTGTACAACCAGGCCAAACACACTCTGACCTACTTCAGCTTCCAGAAGCAGAGATTGGAGGACCTCATGTCCCAGATGGCCGAGCGGCTGGTGGCAGTCGAGGGCTCCTTATCTGACCTCACTGAAGCTTCTTCTCCTGAAGACATGGGTACAGTTAAGGTATGACACTATCATTTCCCTCAGTGTGTTACAAGAACACAATAATTCAATCCTCATACATATTATACAGTATATATATAAACTATAATACTAATGCCAAAAGTAACCATACACTCTTCCTCTACTTCCTCGTCGAAAGTTATTCCTATTGCTATCAACCATGCACTATATGAGGACACACAATGATACAATATTCGATTGTCGATGCCTCAATTATTTAAGTTTATTTGTATAGCACCTTTTAAACACAGTGGCAATTAAACGTTCTTTAAAATGTAATTCTGAGAACTCACCTTGGGTATATTACTCTCCAAAGACCTATAAAGACATGCTGAGAGGCATAATGATGAGAACATTTTAGCTTGATACCCTATTGTTCCCAGAGGGTGAATGTCTGTCCTCATTTATGACCCTCTTTAGGAGATCAGAGGTCAGACTCCACATCAGAACATACTCTAAGCTGGCAGTAATTCTAGCTGTGGCTCACATTTGCAAGGTGGATGCAGTACATGTCATCGTCTCTGCCCTCTCCTCCACCCTGTAACCCCAATTATGAATATACATCCTCTTTTTTCTCACTTTACATATACAGGACCTGCAGAGCGTTGTGCAGCAACAGAGGGCAGACATGGACTCAGCTAGAGATGCGCTGAGTGCCCTGTGCAGGTCTCATCCCTCTCAGGAGCTGTCATGCCTCTCCTCTGACCTCACCTCCATTGCCAAGCGAACAGAGGCTGTCGCCCAGCGCTGTGCCAAGACCAAGGGCAGCCTGCAGGATGGGCTACAGCTCCACTTCAACGGTAATAGATATATGTATATATGTGTAGTTTGGATTTTGTGGAAGAAGATTTTAATTTGGATTGTCTCTGTTTGATGCTTTATTAAATTCTCTCCTGGATGGCATTCATGTTCTTTACCCCCGTCAAATACATAATGTGATTTATGTAACAGTCTTTATAACTTCTTCCCTTATAAGGAGATGTGTAGATTTTCATAGCACTTAAAATATCATTAACACCCAATCAAACAGTGTACAACTACATGATGCAAAGTCATTTATTAGGTACAACAGATTTATTGTTGATTATCCTACATTTTTCCCCATGGAACACTCAATCCGCCCCCAACAGCCCACACGCCATTGACACACACTGTCTGGCACACTGGTGCGCTCTCATTGCTCAGACACACACCTGTGTCTCGGAGACTAATGTCGCTCTTGTCACATCTGCTCTCGAGGGAGTCATTTTGGGCTTGTTGCCAAGGCAACCCAGCACAGCGCAACATGGACACGCCCACACTTACCATCTGCCTCAACACATCTCTTCTCACTCTCCTCCTTCGGGTCCCTTCACCTTTACATCTTCTGCGCCTTTATTTTAACACATATTTATTTTCCTCACCATATATTTATTTAGCTTTTAGTTTACCTCTTCTCTCTGTTACTCGAAGCAGAACTCGTCCAAGACTTCCACTCCCGGCTTACATATCTGAAGTTGGAGCTGAAAGAATGTTCGAACCAATCGGGAGATGTTGCCGTCCTTGGAGCTAAATTGCAGCGGTTAAAGGTATTGTTATATGTCATACTTTTGTCATGCCTTTCTCTTAGTGCAGTTGTCAAAATGATGTTCAAGTCTCTCAGTCTTTAGTAACTTCACTTGTTGATTCTAGAATGCTAGAATCAAACTTTGACACACCCAAATTATTTTATATCGTAATTAGAACAAAATGAATGGATTAAAGAAGTAGTCATTATATTATAGTCACGATTAATTTAATATCTTCCACGTAATTTACTATATTATCTTCGACAAAATGTCATCATGAAATACTGTACGTCATCATTAATGCTTCATTGAACCAAACTCAATCTGGGCTTGTATTGAACAAACTACAGCATCTTCCTTGTAGGAATTGTGCTGTAAATACAAATACCTCCCAGAGTTTATAACGTTTATACAGCTTCTTAGGAAGGTCTGAAGAGTGTTATAAGTCTAGCTCTGAGGGTTGTGGCTCTTTCTTTCTTTAAATTAGCAAGGGCGTATCGCTTTTTATTAGCAACATGTTTCCTTATACATCCACAGGTGTCAGTCGAGCGGGCATCTAAGGGGGAGGAGTGTTTTTCTAAGGTTTGTGAGGAAGCCGAGAGGCTTCAACTCCACCTGCCTAAAGCTGGAGCAGCACAGATCCGGGAGCATCTCTCCTCCTGTCAGAAGGAGTGGAGGAGCTACCTGGACTGCTGCTCTCAAAGCCAACGAGACTTAGAAGAGAGTATTGACCTTATGAAAAAGTAAGTCATTATTCTTTTTGTGTCATGTGTTCATGCAAAGCAATTTGAATTAAATGGAAATGCACCTCCTCTCCAGCTTTAATGACTGTGTGGAGGGTGTAAGAGACTGCCTGAAGCAGATGGATCTCAGCCTCAAGAGAGAGGCTGTTTTGGGGGCAGAGTGCCAGCAAGGAGCCCCAGACACCACAGAAGAGCTGGAGAGGATAGAAAACCTCCACGAGGAACTGCTTGCAAGAAGGTGTGTGTGTGTGTGTGTGTGTGTGTGTGTGTGTGTGTGTGTGTGTGTGTGTGTGTGTGTGTGTGTGTGTGTGTGTGTGTGTGTGTGTGTGAGGCCATATGTTATAGATGCCATAGCGTGGGCTGTTAAATATTTGTAACAATAACATATCATTGTCTCTTGCAAGGGACTCCATCGAGCATCTTTGCCAGGAGGCCCAGTCTCTGTCTGAAGCAGGCCGGGGGTCAGGAGGGGAGGTCAGAGTGACAGGCCAGCTCCAGATGGAGCACCAGGCCCTGCTGAAGACAGCCAGGGAGAAGCTGCGAGGCTGCCAAGAGAGCCAGGCCTTTGGAGAGACCCTCCAAGGCGTTTGGGCCTGGCTGGAGGAGATCCAGGAGAGACTGGGTACAGTAGACAGCACCATGGGGACCAAAGAGCAGTTAGAGCAGAGGCTGGAGACGGTGCAGGTGAGAGGAGGTTTTGACTAGTAGGCTATGTGTATCTGTAATTTACACAAATTATTTTATACAATGAAATAAAGGGGTTGGAATCTTTAAGAATACACACACTTATGTTGTTCTTTCGACACAAGAGGGAGCTATTTGCTTGAGAAAGTATTCATAAAAAATTGTGATGTCTAAATTTAGTTCACTTTGACCCCTATCTGTTTGCACAGGACATCCTGCTTTTGAAGGGGGAGGGGGAGGTCAAGCTGAATATGGCGATGGGTAAGGGTGAGTTGGCCCTGCGCAGCTATGGAGCCACCGGACAGGAAGTGGTCCGCTCTCAGCTACAGGAAGTAGAGGATGCGTGGGCCACGCTTCTTGTGACTGCCATGAGCTGCCACAGGTAGACTGCTCACCTTGTTCCATCACCTACAATATAATGTGATGGTGTAGTCCCCATGTCTGCAATTACAGCCACATTGTGTCATCATTTCATTGTATAATTGCATTTACAGAAACAGGACAAACTGCAGAACTGTGAACTGTAAACCATTCTGGATTTTAGTTTTTTTATTGTGCCAATAAAACATTTAGCCCTGGATAGTTTAGAGGCCATTTACCTGTGTAAAAAAAAACTCTCTTCGGACCAGGTTATTTTCACCATGATAGATTGATGTCTCAATGCCATTAATTACCATTAGGTTAAATACATAATGAGAAGTATTTGTCTCATTTGGTAACTCTGATTGATGTATTTGATTTTTTTGTGTCTGTACACTTGCATGGCCGCATGCAGATGCATCAGTTTTGTGCGTGTTGGTGTTTAATTGAGCAATTATGGCCCCTCCTAGAAAAAAAGTATCTCATTAGGGAATAAATGGTGGATGGCAAGCAGTGGGTCACACATGGGGTGTGTTTGCGTTTTAAGGTTAAGGGGATAACAGGAGGCATGGGGTAGCAGATGAAATAGAGGTGTGTGTGCGTGTGCGTGTGTGTGTGTGTGTGTGTGTGTGTGTGTGTGTGTGTGTGTGTGTGTGTGTGTGTGTGTGTGTGAGTGAGAGAGAGAGAGAGAGAGTGTACGGATATTGGTGGTATTTGTACATGCAGCGATAACAGATGGCAAGGAAAATTGTGTGTATCTGCGCCTGTGTGTGTTTGAACCAGAACATAAAGAGGATAAAGGCACTAAGCCAGGATTACAGCCAGTATTTAGATTTCTTGGCCAGAGTATGAAATATTTCCTGTACCTGTATATGACAGTGAAAAGGTACGCAGAAGAACATTATATGTATAGATTTTATGTACCAAAATTATCTTAGTTTAAAGCAACTAAACTACATGTATTTTTATATGCCCGATTTGGTATCGCGGCTGGTGGGATGCCATTGTAAGATGGTGTCTAGTTACCTTTTTCACCCCAATTTTTTTTTATGCATCTGCATTTTGTATGCTGAATATCACTTACAGATCAAAGTATTCAAATAATTTTAAATATATAATCTTCTAAGTTCTGTTATTGTTATAATTTAAAACAAATTATTTGTATTTTATAGCAGTTTTTTTTTTTTAAGCCAAAATGTAGGATACTATCCATGTTTGTTAAGATTCTCTCTGTTTATTCAAAATGTATACTCTATACGTGCCAGTCACAGGCTATAACAAAAAGATCTTTTGTCGTTCCTGCAGTCGACTAGAGTGGACCGTGTCGCAGTGGGGAGGATACCTGGAGAGTGCTGCCCAGCTGCGCTGCTGGATGGAGGCTGTAGAGAGAGAGGTGTGTGCCCCTCTCACGCCTCAGCTGGGGCCCCGAGAAAAGGCCTCCCAGCTCGAGAGACTCAGAGCTCTGCTGGCTGATCTGGAAGACCATCAGGTGGCTCTGTCCAGTCTAGAAGAAAAAGCCAGAGAGCTGTTCAAGAAGACTGGCGATGCCAGCTTTAATCATGGTGCCCGCACCCAGCTGCAGGTGCAGTTTGATGACCTCACAGCCTTGGTGGAGGTATAACGTTACTTAATCTTTCGTTATATTTGGTTAAAAACCTTGAAACCCCTGAGCTTGCCAATTTATTGTATTAATCTCACCAACTATTGTGAGTGCGTTGTTATTTTAGAGTCATTGTTGACTGATTGTGTCCATTGTCTTTGTCTTTAGGAGAGAGTACGTCTAGCGCAGGCTGTTGTGTTGGAACACCAAGAATACCTGGAGGCTGTTAGGGAGCTCACTGATTGGCTGATGAGTGTTGGAGAGGAGCTGCATCATTGGTCTGATACATCAGGAGACTCGGCCTCCGTCAAAAAGAAACTGTCAGAAGTGAGGGTAAGGCAGGAACAAATACAAAGAAATCCTTTTATTGATGCCGGCTGACACTTCTTTTGTTTTCTTTGTATACACTTCTGTCAAGAAATTAATTCAAAATTTGACAAATCCCGAAAACAAATTCTTCTCTATACGTTGACAGATAATAATGTGCCACATCTGACAGGTGACACGCCTATTGTCCTGTAGGCATAGGTGTGCCGTCGAAGTAGTTTTTAATAATTTTACATAATCTTTAACAGCAGATGGAGTTTGCCCGGTTGTCATGGAATTGCAATGTAAAACAATATTTTTAGCACTTCCAAAGACGGAGTTTCTGCTGAAATTCTTGATTCATTCTACTTTAGATCATATGTGTTGGCTGGCCCTTTTGTATGATGTATGATGTCATTGTATAATGTTCTTATGATGATTTTAGTATTTTTTAAGCAGTCACTTATTATTGTGTATTGAATTAGTAGCTCTATACAAATCTGTATTCTGCACCATAAGTGTACATGAGAAATGTTGAATTACAGTATATTTTTTTATATTGAGGTAACAGTAAGCGACGTTTCTCTGAATTTACAACACAGCGTGCCTTAAGGATGTGCAGTGTATTGGTGAAACTACACCTAGTTGAAAGATTGTTTATATTATATATAACTGTTGCTAAGGTAACTGATTGCTGAATTATCTGAACCGATCTAATCTTAATGGCCTCCTGCTATAAAGGAGGGAAAAATGTCGGGAATTGGAATTGGTTCTCAGTTTGTTCTCATATCATAGCCAAATATCTCAATCTCTCTTGGCAAATTTTACCGCCACTATGTTGGTCTATTACTGTGTAAAAAAAAAGAAGGTAGAAGGGAAGAGATGTGCAATTAATGCCAGAGCTTTTCCCAATTCACTAATTCTGCAATTACAGAGAGAAAATATGTGAGGCGATATTGATTTGCATTTAAATTTCACACATGGGCCCTTATTATCACATTATGTTGTGTTGTGTTTGGAGAGTCATGGTGTGAATCATTTCAGTAGAGGGGGAAGTATAATGCGTTGTAGATACAAGCTAGTTGCTCCATTTGAATTTCCCATTCATGGTCTCAAGGTTAATGTTCATATCCTTCTACTCACACACACAAATGATCAGCTGCCATTTCCCACCCCTTTTTAATCCTGCTAACTGCTCAATGCTATTACATTATTACACTCAAGTGTTTTCTTTTCACACCCTCTGCTTTCCAAGTGCTACCTTTCTACACAGAATGAGAGATGGAGGTGGAGGATGAAATCAGACGTAGTGAGAGAATACTGAGAGATCAAATGAAAATACAGGACATCATAACTAATGCTTCAAAGACAGAATCAAAGAGATAAAGTGATAGAGCAGGAGAGATAAGCTGCTTTAAATAGAATCGGAGGTTGCCGTTTCCGTAGCCACAGTTTCCGTAGCAACTTCGTTGCCTATCTACCTTCCCCATCTCTTCAGGAGCGCGTGGAGTGTCAGCTACTGGAGGGCCGAGAGCGCCTCAGCAGGGTGCGTCGGAGTGCAGCGTCCACGGCGGAACACACGGCGGCGGGCGGCTGCGAGGCCATGGACCGACAGCTGGGGGCGCTGTCCCAGGCTCTGGAGCAGTGGGAGGGGGCCGCCCTCAGGGCCAGGGACGACCTGGAGGGGGCCCTGGCCGCTGCTACGGCCTCAGAGGAAGAATACCGCCGTCTGACCGCCCGGCTGGAGGATGAGTTGAAAGAGTTGGATGGACGGCTGAGGGTGTGGAGCCAGGAGTTGATTAAAGCTGAAGGGCGGAGCAACGGCGAGGAAGCAGTGGAGGGATGGCAGCTGGCTAAGGTATAAGAGCACAACATTTAAATAAATGGCAGTTTGCCGTCTAAATTATTCACTGTTCATCCGCTCACAATAGTTTATTTAAAAAATAATAGATAATAAAAACTCTGTTCGACTGAGATTTGGGTTGGCGAACTGTGAAACAAAGCTGACAGTGGCTGTGCAGCACCTTGCAATGTTAATTTTAGAGAAGGTGATTAGCATTGTTTAATGGAAAGTACCCACTGGCATACACACACACACACACACACACACACACACACACACACACACACACACACACACACACACCCTGTGCAGACATAGTCTACGTCCGCTGCATTCAGCTATGTTTTCTCTGTCAGTAATTAACCATTCCATTTGTAAATCCTAAAAACAGATTAGTTTCTAAATCAGCTTTACTGGGATGACGAAGGAGTGACAGCTACAATCCCATCAGTTTCTCTTGTTTTCTCCTCATTCTGTCTTCTGTCCCCTCTACCCCTCCCCCTTTTGTTGTTGTTTTAGCCATTATTTTCCACTATCTCTCCTTTGCAAACATTCCCCTTTTCAATTCTTGCTCCTTTCCCCTTTCTGTACTCTGACGTGTTTGAACTCAAGTGTACAGTGATGTCTTTCCCGACTGCAGTGGTTGATTCTTAGATGCTCTTGCTCCTCACCTCCCCTGCTGCTCTGTTTCTAACATCCACAGGATGTTTACAGTGTGACAATTTCTCTGTATTGTCAAGGCCATGCCAGCATGCACACCTTACTACTCCTCCCCGGCTTCTTCGTCCATGCCGTTCTCTGTTTTTTCTCAATTTGGGGCTGTCAAAGAACAGAGGAGGAGTCTTCCCCCTCCTCCGCTTCTCTCTCTCTCTCCTCCTCCAGCCTGCTTCCTGTGTCCAGCCGTGTTTTCGTTACGCGCTCGTTTGTGTGCGTTTGAACCAATCCTGCATCTGTGAGGGCTGACAGCTGAATTCCACCGGGAGAGAGCGTGAGAGTGTGAGAAGGAGGGAAAATGTGTGCGAGGGAAAGAGTGCAAGGAGTGGGAGGAGGAAGAAAGAAAGAGGATAGAGGAGGGAAGAGAAAGTAGTAGAACGTTGGGACGAGGGAAGGAGAAGAGAGCAACGACTCCAGGAGAACAGAGAAGGAGGGAGAGAGGGTTGTTTATAGGTAATACGTCAGAAAGAGAACAAGCAAGCGAGCGTCAGAGAGAGAGAGGGAGGGATTGGACTTGTACATATTTCATGGGACAGGATTTCTTAACTGTGTAAGTGCAGAATGTGAGGCACGCTGAGAAGAGCGGGAGAACGCTATCCACAGCTCCTTCCTGCCACACTCCGCGAAGAACAGAAATGCTATTGTACAAGCAACACTGTGAGTATGTGTTGGAGTGAGAGTGTGTGTGTGTGTGCGTGTATGTGTGAGAGAGAGAGGGGGAGAGAGAGAGAGAGAGAGAGAGAGAGAGAGAGAGAGAGAGAGAGAGAGAGAGAGAGAGAGAGAGAGAGAGAGAGAGAGAGAGAGAAAGAGACTAGGAAGATGAAGCCAGGGTGTGAATAGGAATGTGAATGCACTTATTGAAGGGTGTCATGCAGATCCATTGGGTGCTCGTTACTCGTTAACACACACACACACACACACACACACACACACACACACACACACACACACACACTGAGCCAGCTGGTGTCTGTTCTGTGTTGTTTAGGATACACTGGAGGGCTTGCAGAGCGCCGAGCCGATGGCAGAGAAGTTGAAAGGCCAACTTAACGACCTGGTGCGTTACTCCAGGGACCTGGGCTCACAGTCAGACCGGGTCACCGCGCTTATCAAACAGCACAACAGGTGAGAGGAGTCTTTCTGCTTCAGTAAACAGCGTGTGGTGGAAAATACTTTGGTGTTTGTTTTCTTTAAGTGGATTTGGAGTTATACTGAACTCTGTTTGCACTCTTGTGAGTGATGCATCATATTGTCATCCATGGACAGATTTATATCATGGTGATATGTTTTGACCACTTTATGGTTCAATCATTCAGAACAAACTGTACTTCAAACCACCTTAATGGAAAGAAAATTAAGATAATATTTTTATCATGGAAGAATTTTATGCAATATATGAACAGTAGAACATTTCTGATTTGCATAATTCTGTAATTTCTTTGAAAGTTTATCCAAATCCTAATATCGGACACTCTAAATATATATTTAATAACATTAAGATAGAGATTTTAACCATTTTGTTATAACCCTAATTGGGAGACGATCTTTATATACTCATTAATTCCATAACACAGCAGCATAACCAAAATAGAAGAAGGGCAGCGTTCTCCCCAAAACAACCTTTGCATGTTTTCACAAGCTTATTTGTATTAGAGGCCATGTGTTTGTGTGTGTGGCCATCTTTCACACTGAGTTGTGACATGTGTCAGCCGGGCTAAACGAAGTCTAAAGGTGACAGAGAGCACCAGATCCACCAGTTGCTATGCAACATTTAACTGCCTTCCCTTCATCCCTGCTTCTTCACTGTGTTTGTTTTGGTTTGTGTGTTTCTCCAGTTTTGTGTGTTTCTCCAGTTTGTGTCTTTCTCCAGTTCAATTGTATGTAAGGCTGTGTGTGATTTGAGAGAAATCAGATACATTTGGATGTTCTTTTTTCCTTGCGCTCTATTTGCCTGCTTTTGAGCCCATAAGTGAGCCTGTGTTCATGTTGTGCTTGTTTGTGAACACGCCATGCAATGCCTATTCGCAAGAACAGCAGTGCATATGAGAGAACCATACACACACAAGTATGAACATCTACAGTAACACAGATTATTCACTTAACCCTTTTAAACCCAAGCCCTTTTTTTTGCAAAAAAAGAAAAGAAAATCTTGTTTTTAAAAACGTAAACTTAATTATCTCCGCAACCACATGGTTGTTTAACTTCATTTATTATAAATGCTACAATACCGTAACCCTTGTGAGAAGAGACCTGTGGTTTAAAAAAAGTAACCGTTAAGTTTAAGTACTTACGTAAACTCTGTAAACTACAAATCATTCATTTCCCCCTATTAGTACCTGTAAAGTCACAAAACTTTTTCTTTTTCTTTTTCCGGCGGACGTTTATGAGTCCTGAAGCCTTCCTGGTCCGCCCACATTTCTAAACCTGCGTCATACAGCACATGCAGAAGCTGCTGAACATTTCGATACCCAGCATGCCTAAATCGGACAATGTTTTGGCATAATATAAGTAATTTTTCCAGTTTTTTGACTGAATATCCTTCCTAACATGCCAATGCTTTGTTCTATTGTGATTTGTGTTGCAGATTCCGATTATTTAGACCCTTATCTTTCCAAAAAGGTGCCTTATTAGTATGCGGGTTGTTGTTAAGGCCCTGAAACATACAGTTTGAAAAACTCAGGGACCACTCGAGGAGGCAAAAGTATTATAACTCATTTTGGGTTCATAAGACTACTTGAACACAGGGAGCAAGGAGCCCCCATTTTGGGGGGCATGGATGACATGTTGGCTTTCTGAGACATTGCATGGTAGTGGGGGCACAGTTTGTGGGGCACTGTGACCAACATTTATTGGCAGACAACCTGAGTGAGGTCAACTTGTTGGAGAGGCTTTGGCGGGTAATTGGCTTTGGCTGCGGATTGGCAAAAACAGCACCCTTCCTCATTCACCAGGATTTTTAGTCCGTAATAGACTTGGCCTGTGTGCTCTTTGCACCTGCCCCGCATTAAGCACTGCGGAAAGAAGAGCAAGGAGAGAGAAAAAAAGAGCATCAGAGGAGTTGAGATAGAAGAGAAAAAGGCTGTTACTCCCCCATCCTTTTCATAGCACATGCAAGATTTTGTCTGGCACAGCAGAAAAAAGTGCCTCTCCACTCTCATGCCATCCCCACTTTACTACCCTTTCATACTCTCATCACATCATTAAAACTCAAGGGTGTTTGTGTGCGTTAAAGTGTGTGTTGATAGATGGTTGTTTGTGCTTTTGCCTTGTTTTTACATGTCTCCCTTTGGACAGTAACCCTGCTTGAACAGCTGTGCACCTTGTTCGCCTGCTGTAATCCTTTCCATCCCTTCTTCCAATCACCCCTTTAACCTTCACCCACTGCCCGATATTGCTGAAACCCAATAGCTCTTTTCCTTTGTTGTCCTTCATCTCCCTCATTTGAGTTGTATGTGCGTTATGATCTTGCATACTAAATAAATGTTGTCTGTGCAATTACGGTTCACATTTTGCCTGGGGTATTTTATCTTACTGATACATTACATGGGCAGGTATCCCTAGACTGTCCTGTTGTACAGTTCTGAACCAGTGCAGTGTGTCCTGTACAGCATATAGTGAGGCAAAAAGAAAGGGTGTGAAGGTCGAGGTCGTGCATGTAACATGTTTGACTTTTTACCTTGGAGGAGACAGGGATTGGTGTCTCATCACAGACCTGCATTTAATAATGCTAATCTTTCCCTAACCTTGACAGTTGATGTAGTTGCCATGTGCAGATAAGGTAGAAAGGGAGAATTGTATAAACACTGCCATTGGACATAAATATTTTTTGCCATTGAATTTAATTTTAGATTCAGCACAATCGTCCAATATTAACGCTGTTGTCTGCCAATTACTGATTGACCCTAAAATGTTGCTTACATTGTTGCAGTTCATAAGTTTACGACCTTCCCCTATTAATTTATTGTCAGAAATCTTAGCTGTCACTTAAAGAAGAACTTCAACATTTTAAATATCGGTTTCATTCAACATGTCGGTTGAAATCATACTGTATATTAAATGTCCTTCACTTTGATTCAAATACCTCTTATTGTTATCCCAAAGTCTGTATTGTTGCTGTATTCTGTGGTTGCAGCTATAGATTTTGATGGATATATGAACAACACAAAGCATTCTCAGCATTTGATTAGTGCGTGGTGATAAAATAGCCTACTAAAATGTAAAATTATCCCTTTAATTATCCCCCATCACTGTAACCTCTCCCTAACAGACAGTATCTCTGCCAGATCCTTTCCATCTCACCCTTTTTCTTACAGCATCAATCTGTCAACCCTTGTTCTCTCCATCTTGTCGCCCCTGTGAACTCTTACCCCACTCATATGTTGCCTCTCAACCCCCTCCTAAGCAGTAGCCCTTACCACCATCCCCCACTCTCCCTCATTGCCCGAATGCTCATTCCTTCCACTTCACCCACTTTGCCATTTCTCCACCTGCCTGCTTCTCACTCCAGCTCATCTCCCAGGCTTCCCTTTCTCCTCCACATCATGTGACGACAGCATTTACAGTATCTGAGCATCTGCACATGCATCCTCTTTGTTTTGATGAGCACATGGACAGTAGACGGCAAACCCTCCTCTGGTTGTAACTCCTCTTTTTCTTTGTTCATTTCTCAAGATGGATTTCAACCTGTGAACAGCATGTTTAGTCAGTCCTTAACTTCTCTTTCTGTCCCCCAGTCTCAGTCTTCGTGCATCCAGGGAGTGTCAAAATAAGGAGCGCTTGTTGGAGCAGAAGTTCCGTGCAGCCTTGAGAGACTTCCAACAGTGGTTGGTCAATGCCAAAATCAGCACAGCCAAATGCTTTGATGTGCCACAGAGTGTCGCCGAGGCCTTCACCGCTCTGCAGAGGATCCAAGTAAGTTCGGCTCTTATTTAGAGTAGACATCTGTTAGATTCTTCCTATGTTCTTAAAACATTGGTGACATAAACTTGTGATCTTGTGCAGTCCTCACCATGGTGCTTTTGCACTCTACTTTACAGAAATCATTTGGAAATCACACTATTCCGCCTTTTCAGCTATTGCTGCTTACTTACCCATTTTTGATTATGTTTATTGCTGCTGTAAACATGAAGTGCATCACCTCCTGTGCAGCAGAGACACTTCCCTGGGGCAGACCTACCAGACACAGAACAGTAAATAAACAGATTGAATCACATTTTGTGATGTTATTCAGGGGTAGAAAGTAGTATAATTTATATTTATTTGACTGAATATAACTTCCAATTCAGCTTTTTGAGAAAGACATTACATGTTTAATATTTATGGTTGCAGAATAGGTAATAGTACTCATGTCTGATTGCCACATAGAATGGCCTTATAGTTTCACGCTATTGCCCATTAACCAGCTGCAGTGAGGCAGTAATGATGTCAGAGCAAGTAGCTGCTGATGTTGGAGTTACATATGAGGAAAGGGTAATATATTCACTTCCATAAACCAGAAATAATCAGCCCTTTTGAGGAAATTAAATCAACAATCTCCTTGTCATAAAAGTATTTTTTTGTTTTTCCACCTTTGGGCTGCCACTGCTGCCTACCAGGGCTAATTTAATGTATTTGCATGGACTGGGCAGGCTAAGCAAATATTGCTAACACAAAGTAATAGTTGAAAGGAAAATTGCGTAATTGTTGAAGAATCAATCCTCTTTCAATGGGAGGTTACTCAAGGGGATGTCTGTATTGACATGCCGACTGTTGAGTGTCCTCTGGTGGGCTTGTTGGAGGGGACCTGCCGTTGGCTGCATCAGCTGAAAGTGGGCGTTTAGCCAAGAGGGATAAGAGAAAGCTCCACAGCGGGGTCTCTGTGCCACTCTCTTCAAACATATCTGCATGTGTCTCTTTCTGAGAAGTCTGTGTCTTTTTCTAAGAAGCTGGCAGGTGTAGCAGTCTGGCAGTCTCTTTAGAGCACCCCCGGGCCCTGGCTAAGAGTCAGGTGCTCACCAGTTAAGTTCCCACATCTCTGCACCAGACAGTTAATCACCTGTCAGACAGACACCTGACCATGTAAACCACTACATTACCACCAAGGAACTACTATACCAGTATTGCTTAGCTGAGCTTATATAGTAAGAGGATACTTATGCACCCATAAAGCACATTACTTATTATATAATAATAATAATAATAATAATAATAATAATATGTGTTATCTAGTTCAAGTAAAACATGTGGAACTTAGGTTATTTAATCAACAGTCACATGAAGAGTGTCAAATGCACATTATGTTACTTGAAGACATCATTTTCTTTCTTCTTTTTTTTTATTTTAATTCTTTTTTATTGTAAAAATAAAAAAGACAATACATAGACATAACATCAAGAGGACGGTAAAACAGTGAGATACAAGCCAGCAAAACATCATATACTAATCATTTTCTAAAAGCATGTAAAAGAAGTGCTGTTCAGGAGTTTTTCTGTGCTTTTCTGTGCAGTAGAAGTTTCTAATGTAGCCTCGAGGATGAGCAGGAATGTCATAGAGAATATGGCAGTGAAGGAGAGAGGAATAAAGAGGCAAAGCATGTTTTATTTATTATTGACTTGGTGAGGAATGTGGAACAATGTTTCCACATGGCTGACCTCTAGGAGAGCCAGGGAGGGGTGGGGGCATCCATTGTGTCACGCTTAATTGGTGGTATATAGTAAGATTGGCAGGGAGAGAATGGTAGTAAGTGTGAAAAAAAACTATGAATGAACAGAGAAAATAAAGAGACGCAGAGATGAAGAAAGACTTTCTATGTTTGTGTGCGGTTTTACTTTACCAAATGTGTGTGTGTGTGCGTGTGTGTTTTGAGGGGGCTGAAGCAGTAGTGTGTGTAAGTGATGTGCTGACTGCACAGATGGTGGAGCAGTCCCTGCTGCGCTACTGTCATCGACTCAGCTCTGAGGAGGGGTGTGTGTGGGTGTGTGTGGGTGTGTGTGTGTGTGTGGGTGTGTGTGGGTGTGTGTGTGTGTGTGTGTGTGTGTGTGTGTGTGTGTGTGTGTGTGTGTGTGTGTGTGTGTGTGTGTGTACATTTTCTGTGAGCTATGTAAAAACCAACACATTTCAGCCTCCCTGTACTGTCCTTATTTGAGATTGCCTCCCTGGGTCAAGCCCTTCCTTCTGCCCACGCATATGGAATACATAATGGCTCGGTCTAATTACTGCTTTTGAGAATGTAAGTAAAGTTAGATCTAAATGAAATCTGTTCGCTATTTAGAGAATGGCAATATTGATTTCAGTTACCCATCAAGACAAAAAGAAGTTTGGGATTGTCATTCAGTGCATTTTTTTTTCTTTTTTCTCTGCTTTCACTTTTTCCTCCCTTTGTGTGGGTGCTGGTGTTAAATAGTCACAGTTCCTTTGTCTTTGTCTGTGTATCCCCATAGGAGTTCTTGAGTGACAGGGAGCATGGCCAGGCCAGGCTGAGTACAGTAGCAGCCAGTGGGGAGCTGCTCATGGCTGTGGTGTCGAAAGACAGAGTCGAGGGAATCAAGCCCAAGGTGGCAAACGCCAGAGAAGACTGGAAGAGCCTGATGAATAATCTGAAGATGAGGGAGGATGCACTCAAGGTTGGTTTACATTCACTTTGTTTGGACGCTGTGACTAAGGTTTCCCCTGAAAGAGACCGGATCTCAGAGGGGTATACTGTATGTTGAATATAGATTAACTGTACAGTTTGGATTTGAGAATGAATGCAGACTTAGTATTTGTAAACTGTATGTATATGTTCCCTGTTGTCTGCCTATTTATTAACAGTTTACATAAAGAAGTTGTATATACACATATATAAATACGGATCTGATATGCATTTTAGACCTGAAAATTAATATTTAAAATTTTTAATATATTTAATTTAATATATTTTTTTTTATTTCTAATAAACTGAGTTCTATCAGTTTGTGCAAATTCCATTTGTATGAGAACTCTAGTTGTATTAAATGTTGTATTTGCAGAACCTGCAGTCCCAGATGACGGAGTTTGAGGTCAGTGCTGAGCCTCTGCAGGACTGGCTGAACAGCACAGAGGTCCGAGTTCAGGAGAGCAGTGCTCGTCTCCACGACCTTCCAGCCAAGAAAAAGGAGCTCAGCAAACTACAGGTATTGTAAAGTCATGCTCTTTACACAGTTACACCCATCCACTCTGTCTGGGTTTCTTTAACCAGTGGATTTTTTATTCTATACAAGGCATACGTTTCCTTTCAACATCGGTGAGGACACATATTATTTGTGGCGGTCTGGAGGTTCCCACCCAAAAACTTTGAGCGTTAAACACTCCTGCATCCTGGTGAATTTGCATGCGTCAATTTATGGTGGAAACGTCTTTCTTATTGTAAAGAAAAACACACAATTTCAGGCCCCATGAGACAATTCAAAACACGAAAATAGAAGAGAATAGAATCCAGTCAATCTCTCAGTCATATTGTATCACTTTCAAATATGTATTCTCCTGTAGATCAACTTATGCAAATTAATGTTATCCCTGTTGAATTAAATTGAGTCATGTAGGCATGATTTAGTCTCCCCTCTGCTTTTGTGTCTTTTGTTTGGGGAAGTAACCTCTTTAAATGTGCATGCATCAATGATACAGTAATTCATTTTGATTGATTTATAAACCTCCCCTCCTCCATATCTGTGTAAGTAAAAAATGTGCACATGAAGTGAGCCTACAGATAGACCCTGCTTTTCAGCCATTTATATCCTAGCATAGGTCGTCTCTGAGACGTAGCCTCTGAGAGGGTATATAGGAATTATCTATAGCCATAAATAATGCAAGCGAGTCATGTCCCACCGTCCACATGCAAATCTCTCTTGAAATTGAGTAACTAATTGAGTAACACTGTAAAAACTCAGTTTTTACAGTGTTTTATAGCCATTCCTGAAGCAATATTATTTCACAATCTAGAATCCTTTTTCCGTTTAATTGCATTATGTCATACTGAGAGTGTGCCTGTTATAGTCCTCTTCTCGGCTGCTATCGCTGACATTCTCTCATTTCCTCTCCTAACTCAAGTAAGCCCCATCATTACACCATAAATTGAATATTAAGTTGATTTTCCAAGGATACTTAGTAGTTGTAGCTC
This sequence comes from Myoxocephalus aenaeus, assembly GCA_038501785.1. Classification (NCBI taxonomy): domain Eukaryota; kingdom Metazoa; phylum Chordata; class Actinopteri; order Perciformes; family Cottidae; genus Myoxocephalus; species Myoxocephalus aenaeus. The sequence goes on along the minus strand of JBAMJR010000204.1, from coordinate 358,820 downwards.
TCCATCAGATATGCATCCCTAAAGCACAATCTAAAATCAGCTGGGAAGAGAGAAGGAACTAATTACATTTGTCGAGCGCCACCGCATCAAAATAGAGCTGCGTCTTGTCACAATAGTCTGAGGAAAAGTCCAGAAATGTAATTAATTCTCCTTCTGTCGCAGCTGAAGCGCTGCGTGTCTAAAAGGCCCTTTTCAGGATGTGATAACGGTCTCTGCCATGTCTGGCAGAGACAAAAAAGGAAGAGAGGCACTGAGCGTTAAAAAGATAAAACTGACAATAGAGGAAAAATATATCAAGCCCATCTCAAAGCTCTGCCCTTATCGTTGTTGCTATTTTTGTATTTACTGTCGCCCACTCTTGCACCCCTCCTTGTTGCCTTTTGTCTGGCCCTGCAAGCAATTACATTTCTTCCCCCAGCACCTGAAGTACCTACAATACATGCAGGCTTCAGTGTCTAAACCTGTGTGGGAAAAACTTCTCTACCTTTTTACATATATACCCCCTCCATTGCCCTATTTTAAAGAGGCTTGTCTCCTTTTCCTGATCTGAGCTGTGGTGTCTAACCACATTTCTTTTTAAAAATGAACATCAAGAGGAATAATGCTGATTCTGTTTTTCTACGATGTTCTTTCCCCCTGTCTTTATCCATTTATTTTGATGTGCTGTTGTTGCCCTGTCTGTTCTTGTGAGATGTTAACCCAACTTCGTTCCTCTGTTCTTCTCACACCTCCCGTTTCTGTCATCGCTGTCATGTGTTTTGTCATTTCATTTTCCCCTTGACTCAAAATCTAATGGTGCTTACATGCAATCATCCTCTCCAATGTACTTCATTTCTTCTCCTTCCCAACTGTGCTACCCTAATCCTATTGCTCCTTCGTCTTAATTTATCCATCTCCATCTCTTCCTCCTCCTGCTTCGTACTGGCTCAGTGTGTACTGGAGGAGAAGGCTAGTCGGGAAGCAGAGCTGGGCAGGCTGAGGGAAAGAGCTCATCGTCTCTGGGAGGGACAAGCAGCCGGCAAGGGCTTCGTCCACCGTGTATCCCAGCTGTCAGCACAGTACCTAGCACTCAGCAACCTAACCAAGGTAACGCTGCCCCCCCCCCCCACCCTGTACTCTCCTTTCTTGTCCCTTTACTCTAGCTCTGCTTCTGTCTGAGAAATGCTGCAGCATGCTGACATGTGCCTTGCTTGATTCATGTACTGTGTGAGCCTTGTGTCCAGCCACGTTGTTTATTGTTGTTCTCTTTTTATTTGCTGTGTCATGCATTATTTCCCAGTCGTAGTCATGGTTGCTGCGATCAGCTCGCCTTTGGTAAAATATTTCGTCCAAAAGAGGCTCGGTATCCAGAGTAGTTTACCTGGGCACGATAATGTATCTTTCTCCTCCAAAAGGTCCACGCCGCTGCACTCTCTTCAACAAATCAAAAGGCCATGGCTGTGGAGCTTTCCTTTTATCCACTCAAACACTTATAAAATGCCAGAGCGGAGATGTGTCAGTGCTTGAGAATCTAACCTTTTTTGATGCTCTCATCAGATTGGTCACACTCTTATGATTAATTTGATATATACAGTGTAGAGCAAAGCACCATTCTCTTACCACAGGACAATGAGAGTGCCCCAACGATGATGAATGAGATGTATGTACTTTTCCGGCTAGCTAGTGGAGTGCTATTTTTAGGTCCTCTTCCCTACCAGACATGGAAACAGGAATGAAACCGTTTAAAATTGCCACTGGAAGATAGTTATTGTATCTCTGCCTCTCTTCACTCTACAGTTACACAAAAGATTTACAAGTGACGGGTGCTGTAATGTGGGGGTGGTATCGTCTCTAGAGATGTCTGTAAAGAAAAAACTAGAATTTCATTTCAAACGCAAACAGAAATATATGAAGACACTGTTGTAACTGTTGACACTGTGCAACGGAAACAATTGTGTTCAACTCAGTACTAACCTGTTTCTCCCAACCATTATAAGGAGAGTGTGTTAACAGTGCTGTGCTCTGATCTCTAAAGGACAAGGCCTCCAGGATTGAACGTATTGTAGGGGAGCATCGCCTCTTCTCTCAGGGCCTTAAAGAGCTCCAGGATTGGGTGTGTGAAGCCCAGAAGGTCCTCAAAACATGCATCTCCACAACCACTGACAAGGGTGTGTTAGAAGACCGGATGTTACAGCTGGAAGTAAGTAGTAAGATGGCTGTGGGATCCCATAAAGGAATACACCACAATTTATTAGAGATTTGGCTATTGGTTGAATTTACAACTCCAGCAATAAATTTCCTTAATTTCGTGCTGACATTTTCAGTGAAAGGGAACTAGAATTATCGCAGAAGTGAGATAATCAGGTCTTGTAGAAGCTTAACTTAAAAGGTAAATAACCAAGTCTGGTGGTTTTGTGTCCGATTTGAACCCCAAACACAAATTAAGTTAGTAGGCAAATATGTCAGTAACTAGACACAGAGGAATAATTCAGTTCGGTTTTTTTGGGGCGGTGCATCAGACCAAATGATGTCCCAGGAACCTTGCTGGGATTACAACCATCTGGAGAACATTCTTTTAGTTGTGTGGAAACAGAAATAAAGACATTTATGTCAGACTCGAGGCGGTTATTTTCAGTCTGTCCCTTTACCTCTGTCTGTAGGCTTTACTGGCTGCTCGCCAGGAGAGGGAGATCCAGCTAAAGATGCTTCTGACGCGGGGAGAAGCAGTCCAGAGGAACACTTCAGCTGAGGGGGTCCCAGTAATTCGCAAACAGATCCAGGACCTCAAAGACTCATGGGACTCCTTGCTTTCTGCCTCCATTCAGTGTAAAAGGTTGTGATCATGAACCAATCGATATGTCAGTCAGTTGATAAATGGGACTGGGAATTGTCTAGTTTAACTTGATGGATTTCAGTTGGTTGAAAGGTCACAGTGATAATTAGATTTAAATGTATGTGTGTCTTTTTGTGAAACGTTTGTTCACTGTGTGTTAACTTTATAATGTTGATGTAACAGCCAGATGGAGGGCGCATTGTCTCAATGGACCAGCTATCAGGAGGACGTGGGTCAGTTTGTGATGTGGATGGACCGGGTGGAGGAGACACTGAGCTGCTCAGACAGACAGTACTCTGAGATGAGAGACAAGACCGCCAACCTGGGAAAGACCCAGGTATCACATCTCGCTAATAATGTCTAGCCTTGAGAAGCCAGAATATGTTCTGTAAACTTATTTTTTACGTACAAAAAACATGTAATATATCTTAAATTGCAAAAACTCTACACTTTTCACTCTACAAAAAGTAATTAAGCATGTGCAACTGTATGGCCTGTTTCTTGCTACTTTTGAAAGAACTTTTACCCTTTTTTTTTTACAGAATAGCTGCCATGTTTTTCCATTTCCCCCACATTTTGAATATCTCCTTTTTTTATTTAATGCTCTACTCTAAACTCATGCAGTTACATATAGTAAATTCATACCCCAGAGCCTCCCAGTGGGGTTAGATGTACTACACTGAGTGTGTGCATGTGTTTCATTCCAGCTTCTCTATGAAGACGTACTGAGTCACAGCAGTCCTCTGGAAACCATTGCCACAAAGGGGTCCAATATGGCGGAACACTACACTACCCAGCAGGAGGTGCAGCAGCTGCAGTGTAGATACAACACCCTCAAAGAAAAGACGAAGGTATTTGGTGTGCACACAAAATTTGGTGCAACTTTTTTCTCTACAGGCATCCGAATAGTAAATCAGCTTTTTGAGAATTTATATTCCCACAAATTATTTGTGAGTGTGACCTGTACGTTGAGCATTTTAGTCAATTATCTAATAATCATTTTAAATTCCTTACACATGTTTCACTGTTTTGTTTACAGATTTAAAGACAAATACTGTATTTATCGTTTCAGAGTACATTACAAATGTGTGCTGCTCAGATATCATGTTAACATGTAGTTCAGTTGTTCCATTTCAAACAGTTGAAGTTAGTATTCAGGTAATTATGTTTTCTCCACTGCTCTTGGGATAGTGAATGAATACACGCCCCTTCACTCCAGTAATATTTCCAAACTTCTGTTTTCAGAATGCGGTCAGTAAGGCCAAAGGGCTGGTGCTGGTCCATCAGGAGTATCAAAGGGGGTTACATGTGTTTGAGGACTGGCTGGAGCAGGAACAGGCCACCCTGGCTTCGTTGTCCCATCCAGAGGGAAACGTGGATACACTAGAGAAGACACTACAACAGCTACAGGTTTGATACTGAGGAGTGTTTTGCATAATGTCAATGTCATAAACAGAGAGGGTTTCCTGCTGCCAGCCTTCACACATACACACTACTGACTTCCCAGCCTGGACTTAGGAATCTAAACCTCTTCTAAACTCTTCAGTCACATAGTTTCTTTGTTCTTCCCCTTTTATTTCCCACACAGGTCCTGCAGGAAGGCTGCTCAAATGGTCAGTCTTTGCTCTCCTCTGTGCTGACCAGCCGAGAGAGAGTAATCCCCTGGGGTATACCTCAGATTGAGGACAGAGTGCTGGACACTGCTCAGCAGGAGTGGGGGGCCTACCAGGGCCGTCTGGAGGAGACTCAGACCCAGCTGAGCTCCACACTGACCCGACTGAGGCAGATGGGCCAAAGGTTCCTGAGCCTGGCCCGGTGGCTGGAGGAGATGGAGAAGGTGGCAAACATCAGAAGTCATCGGCGGTCAGACAGAGGCACCAAGGAGACTCAGCTGAAGAAACTCAAGGTCAGAGAAAGTCCACAGAATATATGGGATTTTATTCAAGTGTCATTGATTTAAATATCATAAGGAAGACAGCACATTATTATATTAACATCAATGTACTGTTACTGCATCTGGCACATTCTGAATTATTTCTTATTTCTTTATTCATTATCCCCTCCTGTAATATTTTCAGCAAATATCCTTTTCTCTGTGCCTGGTATACACACACATACAGTAACACATATATTCAGTCAGCAAACACCTGGTTATACTGTAGACAACACAGTTACTTTAATTCAATATTTTGGACAACAGGAGAGTACTCATTTTAAACTCTTAGTAACAAAGAGCTACTTTAATCCTTTGAAAGAGCTTTTTAATTTAAACAAATCAAAACTCAGCCACAATAATATCAAAGCCAATAATAAGATTGTGTCTTATGCATCCCAGGGCCTTGTTCTACAATAAATCCCACTTTTACACTCCACTCACAACATGTATTTGACAGAAAACAGCAGGGAGCAGAATATTCCCCGACGGGATCACCTCCCTTTGGAGCAGGTTTCCTGCCAGTGTCAGAATGTCAGACATTCACAGTGTTTTCCCTCCCTGCATTTAAAGGGATACACACACACACACACACACACACACACACACACACACACACACACACACACACACACACACACACACACACACACACACACACACACACGAGAGAGACAGACCCCTTGGCCCCATATCTTGTTTGTGATGTCATCAGCTATTTCTTCTTCCTCCTTTCACCCCTGTTTGTCTATTTATTAATAAAACAATTACAATTAAATCATTCATATTTTAGACTGTATTTTTCTAGCATGTTGCTAATTATACATTTCTCTGTGTCCCTTCTGAACAGGGGTGTCTTGAGGCAGTGCTTGCACGGCAGGGAGAAGTCGATGGCCTTTCCTCTTTGGCCCAACAGGTTCTAGAGGAAACCTACATCAGTAGTCGTGTCAGCGTTACTGCCACCCAGCTCACTGCACGCTACCATTCCCTGCTGCTCAACATACAGGTTAGGCACACCTATATTGTCTGCTGTTCAATGATTCATATATCATACCTTTACGCTGTTGAGTTTCACAGATGATGAACAATATCTTAATTGTGAATGAATATCGGGGTTAAAGAGCCTCTGCTGGCAGGAAGTCCGTACACATACAATACCTAATTTCCTGTCCACCAGAAGATTTAGCTGGAAGGTACCTACTTGTCATTATTAGTTAAGAATAGCAAAACATAAGGCCTTCATTTACTGGGTATTGGTTTAATCCCTTTTGTGTTATACTGTCTCAATGGTAGATAAAGAAAATGTGACGCTGTGTGTATTGCCATTGGGGTCTCTGCCCGCAGTGGGCTTCTCACACGTGCTTATCTCTCACCATGGAAATTGCTCCAGTGAGAGTTTGGACTTTGTTTCTGTAACACCCCATTGAAGTTGCTTTGAGAGTGATGCCTGTGAGCCCAGCCTGTGTTGCTTTGTATACTCCTCTCTATTTGACTGCTCCTCTGGGGGGGGCTAAAGGAAAATCAATGGGGCTCCTCTGGTCTGTGGCTAAGACCGTAATTAAACGCTACAGAAGGCAATCTCACACTTGGCACCTGGAGTGGAAAAGCTTTGCCTGCACTACATTGATTTTTACACCTTCAGAAACACATCCGAGTTTGTGTGTGCGTGCCTCCCCCTCACTTTGTTCTATACCCACACCCCTTCCTTCCTCTCTCAAAATTGACTAAAGTATGCATATACTTACAGTCATGCCGGTACATACATGACATCCCGCTCATACCAAAGATGCCTGTAATTATACTGTGTGAAGTGGGGGCCATATGGGATTGAGGTGGGAAGCTGTTACCTCCGTCTAGTCGGAAAAGGTGTGCACTCAGCAATATCTGCTAATTGGAGCTTCTCGCGACACCACAGGATTTGAAAGTTGAGTGAATAATGTGTCAAACCTGCAAGGAACACTCTCCATCCTCATGGTGCTATCGACTCAAAATCTCAGTCAAGTGGATAATGCGCCAAAAACATAAAAACCCCTCTCCACCTTCTAGTGAAGCTATTGACATTCTGCAGATGAATGGGGGGGGGGGGATATTTTCTGTTTTGATGGTTGATCAGAGAGCTTTTGGTCCTTAGTGGCCAAGGTAAGACAGCTGAGGCACATCACATAGCTTAAAAGAAAGAGATACAGACCATGTTTCCTGAATTGTTCCCTGACCGAATACAGTCTGAAGAGTCTTTACAACAATTCTAACCTTAAAAACAACAAAAAGGCAGCAGTTGTTAAAGTGAGTGTTAATCACCTTTATGTTAAAATTATTTAATATATTGTAAATGTGGGAGGGTAACACTAGCACCTAGTTTATTGCCACGGTAAACAAAAAGAGAGAGAATCTATTGAGCCAATAATAACATTCTATTAAATGTCATTATACTGTAGATATTCAGTCTTGTGATGCACAGCCACGTGGACAAAACCCAGCCTGAAATGTTGTGTTTATTACACATTTTATTTAGTCAATTGGTCCTCAAATACAAAAACTTGTGAAGTGAGTTTTGTCATACGATGAGCTTAATGTTTTTTAAGGGTATAGGAATTTTGAAGCGATCTGTACAATAATAAATAAAAAACATGTTTTTCTATCCTTAAATTTATTTATATATATATATATATATATATATATATATATATATATATATATATATATATATACACTGTATATATGTATTTGTTAAACGTAACATCCAATCATTTTTCAGGACACCATGAAGCAGCTTCAGGAGGAGCTGAAGAGCATCGAGGAGGCAGAGAATCTTTGCACGTCCTTCACTGACTGGTTCGGCTCCACTCAGAAGAGCTTCACAGCGTTAACTGACACTTCTGAACCTCTTGACCGAGTCGCCATGGAGAAGAAGATGAAAAAACTAGAGGTATAGATTTATTTACCAAAAATCTGTGCTGTACTTGTGTGCTTACATGGTTTCACAGCCACAGCTCTGAATCTCATTTAGTCAGTAAGGCATTTAGATACAAGGTACAGTGCAGCACTACACCTCCATGAACAGGTTGCAATAAATCAGCTCAGACGTTAGGTATTACTACGGAAAACTGATGAGTTAGCAAACCTCCTGTTTGTAGTGGAGAATTTGAGCACAAACTCACATGAGTCCAATATCCAAGCCAGCAAAAAATTTCCTTTTTTTCTGCCAAGTGACGTACAAACCTGTACCTGTGTACAGATTTTTTTGGCAGCTACAATATGCTCGGCCAGTAAAATATGCATGAAGGTTTCAAACCATTCAGTGTATCTATAATATTTGGATATAGCTGTACAAACTCACTGTAGTGGCATAATTGTAACAGTTGGTCTTTACGTTCTTTTTGTCAAATGGACATTGGAGGAACGCAGCCCTGCTCAAACATGTACAGACCGCAATAAAAATGAAATCTCAACGGCAACATTGTTAGCTTGGCATAGTTCATATCGAGAGGATCGGATGAGTATGTGTGTATCGATCCGCTCTTTATGAAGACAAAGTGGGTGCCGCTTTAGAGGAAGCGTGGTAGCAGGGAGAGACCTCCCACTGTGAAGTAGAGGATGAAGAAGCGCCGGTGTCAGGAGCCTGCTGGCACAGACACTGTAATTGATGCAGTGCCCTTACCGCTTCACATCTCACACACACACACACACACACACATTTCTCTCCTCTTTCACTCGCTTCATATCACAAGATCCCTTCCAAAGTACTAACAAGCTGCAGCAAACTTTCGGACCCATGATTCCTCTGTGGTTTCACACATTTTCCCACTCTCTTTCTTTACGTATCACTACATCACATCTCTCTTTGTCTTCCTCACACACACACACACACACACACACACACACACACACACACACACACACACACACACACACACGCACACACACGCACACACATACACATATCCAGAAATGCATTTACAGACACACACATAGACATTCACAATACATCATCTGGTGTGGGCTTTGCAGTAATCCCTGTCTGGGATCGATGCTCTGTCTCTTCATCGGGACTGAAGACATGCTGTCACCACATGCGTCCTTCCAGCACTGCAGATAATACGCCAGTGCTCCATCACTTACTCATTCTCCCATAGTGAGAGCAACAGGGCTTTTCAGCGAGCTGCGATGATTATGCATTGACACAAAGACCAGTAGTCAATAGCCGTATCAAGGGCCATTAGTTGGATGTAGACTTCATTTGATTCTGAGTTGTAACTGTAAAAGCAGGAGTCATACAGTAGGAGTGTTGGCCCCAGTTATCTAGTAAGGTGTTGTAACTTCATTAAGAGCTCTGAAAATGAAAGTATTGTGATAATGTACCAATGTGAGACAAATGCATTTCAGAAGGCATATATTTCCCCCTGAACTAGGGAATTTCAGTAGTTTCTTGTAATTTAAATAATAACAATTCCTCACATTTTACACTTTTCCCTACTCTGTCCCCATCCAGTGTATCTTCACGTTTCCATTTAGTTATATATATATATAAAAAATAGTTTATTCAGTAGTTTGTCCCCCTGAGTGCTCATAAGAATCGTCCATTCGCTGGTTCCTTCAAAAAATTGAATACAGGGCAATATGCAAAAATAATGCAAAAAAATAAACTGGTTTTTCCTGCTCCTAATTAAGCCCTGCCCCCTCCCCTCCCTCCCTCTGCCATATTTTTTTTTTAAGGGGATTTTTCCCCAAGATTTCTGCCTGTACAGAATACAATATAATGCTTCTGTGCTGCAGTCCATAAATTCAAAGCAGAGAGAGCAGAGCTAACTGCTGCTCACAGGGTCTCACCTTATTAATGTCTCACTTGTGTTAGTAAAAAAAATTAACTGATGAACATAGTTGTCAGTGACACAGATGTATTATAGTAGATAATGGAGCCTGAGAACTGATGCAGAATGAGTAAAACCAGTGTTCATCATTGACACCGGGTGCACAAGACACTTGACATAGATAATTGGGGCTGACATGATACAAGACAGCTACAGCTTAAAGAGCACACTGTGTTCAGGACCTCATATGTAATGCTCACTAGGCTGAAATGTCTGCTGTATCAAAGTATTAGAACAACTCAATGAGATCTCCAGCTTTCCTTCAGTGTGTAAGACCACTGAAATATCATTTTGTCCTTGCTGGAACAATTACATGCTGAACTGAAATATGAGAATTTTTTCATATAAAGATTTTCTGAATCTGCTTTATTGGCCATGTGTGTCTACACATATACATGGTATTTGGCTCTGGTTACACATTGCTCTCATCGTACATATATACATATTATATACAATAAACAAGATAAATATAAAAAAAAAGACATTAACTCTTCCCAAACGGCCGACGTAGTCAGAGTAGTGCAAGTAGTGATTCAAGATCATTCAGAGGTTTGGATGGTTCCTCAGACGGTCTTGAATATAAAATACACAATTTGGACCAATTCCAGGAAAACTGGTAATGAAATGCTAATCTTGTAAGTTTGATTCAACATGTGGACAACCTGACTCGATGCCAGGTGTGCAAAGGCAGCAGATGTTTTAATATGAAGTGGAGGTAATGAGTCATACATCACAAAATCTACTGCACATGAAAATTACCATAGACTTCCTTGTTTTATCTCACATGGCCAACCACACAGAATTGTATGTAATTGAGATATATTCACTGTCACCAATGAAGGTCCTGAGGTAGGAGCATCGGTGACTGGAATGATGATCACGACGGACGCTTCGTATTAAGCAGCAAATATGAACGTGCACATTCAGACACAGGTCTTGTTAAATTACGTTATCAGCAGCAGTAGCTGGAGGTCTGGGGTTGTTGCCGTGTGAAGCTTCAAGCAATAATAGACTGATGATGAAAGCTAGATGGCGTCCCATCGAGTGGAGGTCCGTGTGTGGTGTGTTGTGGTTGCCCTGGAAACCCCCCGCAGCTACTGCTGCCTGTTAAGGGTCCATATAATTGGGTCCTCCTTTCATATTATTCACTGTGGTTTCACCACAACATGACTTCCAAGTCTTCTCCACATCTCACCATGCAGGTGTCAGCCTACCTGATGGGTTCAAAGCGTCTCAAACACAATGCCAGGCTGGTCTGGGTGACTGAGGCAGCAGTGGAGGTGAAGGACAAAGAAATCAGTGATACTGTGTTTGAACGTTAACCTCAAAGTTAATAAAAACTATGATAGAAGGATTCCCTCCTATAATTTTGGTAGATTCAGAACAGAAGCAGTATTTTTGTCTTTAACTGAGCAGTGTGTAAAATGTCATGGTTGCAGGTCATTACGTATAAAGCAATGGTGATAAAACTGTAGCAGCTGCTTTGCTGAGTTGTATTTCTGCTTTCTCTTTCCCCTAGACTCTCCAGTCTGAGCTCCAACGCGGTCACTGTTTCCTGAAATCCCTCAGGGAGCGGGCCGAGCGGGCAGCAGGCTTCCTGGACGAGGCTAGAGCTGAGATTTTAGGAGGGGAGGTAGAGGCTCGTCTTGCCCAGCTGGAGGAGCTCGCAGGTGGGCTAAGGAAGGAGCACAGCTTTCTACAGCGGGCGTTACTGCTAGCTAAGGAGTTTCAGGACCGATATAAGGCTCAGGCCCAGTGGCTGGTGGAGACCAGGGCTTTGCTCAAATCCCCTCTGGAGCCCAAGGCTGAACTGTACCAACGGAGAGCGCTGTTGGCTAAATATAAGGTACAGCAGCAACTATGTCATTCCTCAAACAAACTGTATTTTGATTTAAATCACGTGTATAATATGTACATTTGCGCTGGTGGGTCCAAATGGCAGCAAGATCTTACTGAATATTATTAGCTTAATGGACCACATGAGTGTCCTTGCTTGCCTTAATCCATTAACTCCAAAATTGGACATGCTTTCCATAACTGCAGAGCATTTTCCTGCGAACATCATTGCTTTTTATAGCGATGTGTGCTTTGAGAAATTGACAGTATAGTAGAAACCATTGGTTGTAAATTAGCTAAAAATTGCTAAAAACACTTGTGTTATCCTTTAATTTTGAGCAATGATCTACTACGACAATAGTAACTCCACATCACAAACTCCCATTGTTGAATATGGTCTCTACTCAATATAAGATGAAACTAAAAATACATGTTGACTGTGTCCCCAGGCTGTGCTGCAGACGGTTCAGTCCCATGATGAATCCATCAGGTCAGTGGTGGAGAAAGGAGACGCTCTTCTGGCCTCTGTGCACTACCCCTCCATCAGAGACAAAATGAACAGGATGCAAAGGGACTACACTGAACTCTGTCATACTGCTGCGGTGAGAACCTGTACTCATATGACTGTAGTTTTGATACACAGAGAGGAAAAAAATAATGTCTCTTTCCATGCAGGAGACTTTGCAGATGAGTTGAGGCAAACATAAATATAGAGCATGTGATTCTGCTTCAGACAGGTGGTTTTAATACTTTGTTGCATATGCTGTTTCTAATCATGATAATTTGCCTGTGGATACTCACATTTTGTGAATTATGCGGTCCAGGCCCATGTGGAAAATCTGGAAGGCCAGGTGAAGGAGCAGGAAGCTTACCACAACGAGCTCCAGGAAGTGGAGCGCTGGCTGCTCCAGATGTCCAGCAGAATGGTGACTCCTGATCCCACTGTGGGCGGCAACCTGGAGGCAGCCACTCAACAGCTGTCCAGGCACAAGGTGAACAATCACATCTCTGGATCTTTTGCTGTTGTTTGCAGAGTTTGTAGCATATGATAGAGCCTTGATTAGAGCGCAAAAGTGCTTACTTGAGCCTACTCAGAAACTTGAAATATTCAGACTGACGTCGTTGTGATAATTGTTGATAACTGTTGCTGTTATTATATTGTATAAACAATCCTTTACATCTAGTAAAACGTGTTTCCGTAGCTGCATGTTGTAGCATGCAACATGCAATGTTGTTGTTTTTGGTCCTAATTAACTGAGCTACTGTCATTCACAAATGTTCTTTGTCTTTAAAGTTCATCCCTTCAGTCCTGTGTAATACCATAATACCATAAGACATCACTGTTTGCTATCAGTCTGCTCTGACCTCCTGTGTGGACAGACTCATTCTGTAATACGTCTCCACTGGAGACTCTTTCATACATGATTCTACTTTGGTACTTTGTCCTCCACAGGCCATCATGGAGGAAATAGCGGGCTTTGAGGATCGCTTGGCAGGCCTAAGGAAGCGAGGAGACCACCTGGTACAAGGCTGCAGTGACCGTGTGCAGAGCAGGCTGAGACAGCAGGTCCAGGCTCACCAGCAAGGCACCAGAGACAGCTACTCAGCCATCTGTAGCACAGCACAGAGAGTGAGTGAGGAGGAGGAGATGCGGAGGAGGAGGAGGAGGAGGAGGAGGAGGAGGAGGAGGAGGAAATAGGGAGGGAGGGATGGGGAGTGGAGATGTATTATGTATTTGAAGTAGTGAAATGGTTCTCACATATTTATAATGTAAGACATATTGGACTTATTGGTGCATTGGATACAGGCACATTTGATTATGCACCAATGGATGTGACCACACACACATGCACAGCCACACAGTTCTACAAATCGGTGATATTAACATTCCAACAGCCTAGGCATCCACTTAATCTTTACCCATTCTGACACGTAAACCCATTTCTCAAGACAGCCCTTCACTGTCTGGGTAGAGGGCACGACCAATTAAGGCTGCCAAAGTGGAGCTCAACAGCAGCCATACTCCGACAGACCCCACCAGCCAAATTCACTAACTCAATCTACCCATATTAATCTCTGCATATCCCCTGTCAAGTCCACTTTTTCATGACTGAGCCAAAAGTGGTCACACACCACTATTCAGTAGCTCTGGCGAGCCCTCTAATCCAGGCCCACTCTGTCATTTTGGCAACCTCTACTCTGTCATCATAGCTCACCTCCCAAGACACCACCTCTACCAGTACTCGCACATCCAATCTGGCATTGTGTGATCCAGCCACACTTTACCACTACGCTGCTGGCTTCTCTACAACTGCGCCTCCAGTGTTACGATGGCTGCCAACTGTGTCCCAGCACAACACAGCTCTAATATCCTGCCTGCCACTTGCCACCATGCCAACCTTCAAGCCTTCGCCAAATACACCGGGCCGTCTGCCAATACATGCCCCCCTTCTTTCCCTCTTTTGGGCTCTCATATTAACACTGTCAATCAGACCTTTCTGTTTTGCGCTCTCCTGGAGGGCATGGACGCCTCCACATTCAACACCTGTCAAATACAACACTGCATAACTGCCTACTTGTTCATGTTATAGAATGTAATGCCTCTTCATGTTTGCCCATGCTATACTGGTTTCAAAGCTATGCATCTAGCTGGTTTTACCTACAGCATTTATGCTTTCTTTCACTTTATATTTGTGCTCTGCTGTTTTTAAAAAACATTTTGTTCTCCCTCCAATTTTTCATTGCCTAGTTCCATACGTATTGCACTGAAATATACCTATGTGTGTCTTATAGGTGTATCAGAGTCTGGACCATGAGTTACAGAGACATGTGAGTCTCCAAGACACACTGCTGCAGTGCCAGACCTGGTTGACCTCTGTCTCAGAGGAACCAGAGCCTCCTGCACATCCTCCTCTCAGCCTGGAGGAGGCGCTACATCAGGTATAGCATTGCTTGCCTTGATTTCTTTTTAACATGCTGTTTCCCCATGAAATGATGAATTGTTTAGTTAATAGTATTCATATAAATGGCATGTCATTTAGCAAACTCATAGACAGTTTGCTTGATTGCATGTTTTTGGATGGGGACGGAATTGCGGGCAATGCTGTGTTGCAGATTGTCCTGAAGGGATAATATGATGAGTCAATAAAACCATTAACCGACTCTTTTTCGACAGGTAAAGCAGGAACGGGCACTCCAGGAACAGGCCAACACTTACCTCCAGCTTGTGTGCTCAACATGTGACTTGTCTGAGCTGAGGGTCATGGGGACCGGAGCAGCTATCCAGCAGGTCAAACTGCAGGTCAGTTAGCTTTAACAAGCCTTTCATTTGGAAATATTGTTGGACAAAAAAACTTGCTCATGAATTGATTCCATTGTGTTCTTGTGTCCAGATTGAGGAGCGCATGCAGCTCTGTGAGGAGGTAGCAGACAGCTGGAGGGACATTGAGGAGCAGAAGGCAGATCTGGAGGTCCAGCTGAGAGAGACAGAGCAGCAACTTCAGAACCTCATCAGAAGACCGGCGGAGCTGGAGCCCAAGATTGCACAGAACCAGCTGGACAAGGCACAGGTCTGTGTTTGGTTTGCATGCTGATGATGAATGATTTAGAAGGACAATGCTGTATTGTTGAAAAAATTGTATATGTCCTGGTTGAGGAAAACTTTTACTTGACTAGACTAGAAAATCCATTATCTTCCCACAGGAATTTCTTCAGCAGATTAGGGAGAGACAGTCTGAGGTATCCCATTTAAATGACGCCGTTGGTAAGATGACAGATGGACGGGTCTCTCCTGCCCTGGAGGAGATAAGGAGACTGAGGAGAAGCTGGATGGATCTGGGCCAGCGGGCAGAAGACCTGGAGTCTCAGAGGGGGGAGGACATGCAGCGAAGTGGGGAGTACCAGGAGATTGTTGTTGCTGTGGAGGAACTCTTCCACCAAGTATCCAGAGAATGGGACTACCTCGCAAGGTAGCAAGCTTTTCTGTAGAATTTTAAACATGCTGCCCATTCGTTTACGAGTGGATGTGTTTATTTATTTATTGACATGGCTATATATATACAGTATTTACTATATTTCCTCTGGTATCACAATATTTGCTTTCTCTTTATCTCGGCTAAGACAATTACTATACCACTGTATGGACCTGATATCCCAACCTATGCCTGTGTGTACCTAGGGCTGATACAGAGAGTACTAGTGAGCATCTAGAGGCTCTCAGGAAGCTCTCCATTGACCTAGAAGAGCAGAAAGCAACTCTGGAAGACCTCAGAGAACAGAGACTAGCTATCCTGCCGCGACTCAGCCTGCTAGACAAGGATCTGATCAAGCAACAGGTGGAGTTTCATTCTTGTAGTTCTTCAGCTGCTTCTTAAGATGGAAAGTTGTGATTATTTAGTATATAAGTATTGTGTCCAGTTTTATACGATGTTCTGCCTTTCACTAGGTTGGTCATCTGGAGCAGCGCTGGGCTCAGCTTGAAACCCTGATTCAACAGAAGATCCAGGACTCCTCACGGACACTAGAGGATCTTGCCCGGGTTGAAACCCAGCTAAAGGATGCCCGGGAGTGGGTGGAGGAGCAGCGGCCTGCTTTTACCTCTGCGCTGAAAACCAGCCCACCGCCCGGTCTGGCCCAGAGTTTCCTGTTCGACCACCTGAGTGTGTGCGTAGAACTGGAGGCCCGTCAGCAGCTGCTGGGTCAGGCGGTGAGCGAGGCCCAGGCTGTGGCTTCCAGACTGGGGCTGAGTGAGAAGAGATTCCTACAGGAGCTCGTTGAACAAGCCCAGACGGAAGTGGAGAATCTGGGGGCGCGAGTGGCCCAAAGGCGGAAGTACCTCAGTAAGGTAAACAGCTGGATTTTTGGAGAATTTTAACTAATTATCTCCTAAAGGACCTAAGTTTCATCAAAGCTGTTGGTCTGGTAAAAACAAGAAAACGGTTGGTCCAAGAAATAAACTGTAAAATAATAATAAAATATTCAAGCTGTTAAAACGTTGTAAATAATGAAATGTGTAATTCTTTCTCTCTAGGCCTTCACAGAGAGGACACAGTTCCTTCACGGCCTGGGGAGAGCACTGTCTTGGATACAGCAACAGGAGAGGAGGGCTTTGATAGACGACCACATAGCGCTTCTACCTGATGACCTAGCCAAACAGGTTGCTGCTTGTCGAGGCGTCCAGTGTGGTTTGCGAGTGTACCAGAGAGAGCTGGCATCTCTCTGGATACAAGGGCGAGAAATAGAAAGAGATGCCACTGACAAAGAGAGAGCAGAAACTGTGGCGAGACTTGAGAAGCTGCAGGCAGTGTTTGAAACTGCTCTCCAGAGGACAAGCCAGCGTCTCATAGACTTAGAGAAAGCCTTGACCTCCAGGAAGTACTTCCAGGTCGACCTGGATAAGACTTGCCACTGGTTGAGACGAGCAGATGCCATCACTTTCCCTGAAATTAATTTCAGCAACATTGACGATAGCTCGGAGTTGCAAACACAACTGTCTAACTTTCAGAATGTTCTAGAACAAGCTTCAGAGTATGAGAACCTTCTTCTTATCGTCCAAAGAATAGGCCAAGAGATCCTCCCTACTCTGAACGAGATTGATCATTGCTACCTAGATGAGCGGCTCAATGCCTTGCCTCAGCAGTACAACGCCATCCTAGCTCTAGCCAAAGAGAAAAAGGACAGAGTCCAACAAGTAATCTTAGAGCGAAAAGAGTTCAGCACTTTCTTTGATATCACTCGTAATGCACTGGAGGAGCTTCAGGAGCAGTTTGACAATCTGGAAAAGAAGACTATCAGTATTAGTGAGGAGGAACTCGTCTTTTGCCTAATAAATGAATACAGAAATATCAAGGGAAGTTTATTCCATATAAGCCCCGCTGTGAGAGAACTTCATGGCAAAACTGAGGGGTTTCTCAGTTGGGGTCAGCAATTCAGAGCTGCAGAGACACTGCAGCTGGTCAATCTCCATAACACACTGAAAAGGATGAATGATCAGAAAATTAAACACTTAGAGGATTGCTTGAAACCACTAGTTGAACACAACAAAATATCCACCAAGTTGGACTCAGAGTTTAAGTCTGTTGAAGAGAAGCTGGTCAGACTTAAGTCAGACACAGAACAGGGTGCCATGGATAGAATCACAAGTCTTTACTCACTGCTTGAAAGTCTGGATTGTGTAAGCTCTCAGGCTGAAGAATGTAACCAACAAACTAAAGGCCTTGGTCTGAAGTTTGACCCCAATGCCTTTAAGGAAACTAAGATGCAGCTTGAATCATTGCAGTCTTTACGGTGTGAAGTCAAATGTTTTATGGATGAAAGTGAAACAATCACAAAGAATGAAGATTTCACAGAAGAAACTGAGAAGATGTTGGAATGGCTTCGGACTATCAAGGACAAAGTGGAAGAACCTTTGATTCTTTCAGAGGTCAGAATTGAGAGGGTAAATGAGGAAGTGCGCAAACTGAAGATCGTAGAGGAGGAAGAGAAAAGTAGATGTAGGATAGGAGATGCCTTAGGAAGCAGAGAAAAGCAGAGATATTTGAGTAGGGAAAAAACGGTTCCTGCCAACATTGAAGATAAACTACTGGAGCTGGCCAAGCTGGGAGCTGAAGTTCAACAAGGAATTAGCAGAAAACAGGTATGTGTATATATTATTCAGAAATTCCTTTATTTTTCTAATTGATACCCTGAACTCATCATTCAAGACTCGAACTATTATTTTCCATTTGCCCATTCTATTAATCTTAATAGGCTTAGGGAAGCTGAAATATTTAAAAGACAGTTCAAGAGATCCCATGAAGTTTGAATAAGTACTTTAGTTATTATTAATCTATAACTGTTGGGGAATATAATGTGGTTAAATACCATAGCCCAAAGATTCCATTATGTTGAATAATAAGTAAAAGTTAGAATGACATAGCAGAGCAGTTTCTAATCAGCAAAGTTTTACAAAGAAACAATCTAAATAACAATTTTGACCTTTGACATTTTGAGAGGAAGCTTGAATTCTAAAATGAGTTCCCCCAACATGTGACAACCCTTTTTACTTTAGATAATACTACAGTTAAAGCTTCCTTAAGTTAAGTTACTAAAACTTAAAGTAAAGCTCTGGAACAGGACATTTTTACACACAGATATAATGTACTTGTTGACAGGACCATGCTTGTTGTAAAGATTTAGTCATGCATTTGTAAACTTCAGTTCTGTGAAGAAATGAATGTAGGAAGAAGCAAAAAGGTTAATGAAATCACCTTCTGCATATTCTAGCTGGCTGTGGATCAAGCGCTTTCCCTGGTCCAGAGACACCACTTATCTCTGCAGTCCATGCAGAAATGTCTGGACTCTGCTGCAGCTTTACTCCAGAGGGCCAGCTCGGGGGTGGATCTTGAGAACCAGACAGATTGTGTGTGGGACGTTGAAGATAGTTTAGCCCAGGAAAAGAACTTTACAACTGGTTTAGCGGAGCTGAGGATTTTGGATCCTCTGCTCGAAGATTTTATGAAAGCAGAAGCAATGGGTGAATTTAGAGAAAAGGTTGGGGCAATGCTGCTGAGAAATACAGAAGTCAAACAGCAACTGGACGCTTACAGAGAGATGCTGCAGAGGTGTGTATTACTGTTAATGGGGATCAAAATAATACATGCATAAACAGCTGACATGTGCATGTTTTAATAATACATCTCCATCAATGGCAGTCTGTAATTTGTATACTTTTCTCAGTTGCTCAGCTCTATGGACCTCCTTCCAACATGAGAAAGAGACACTAGTTGAACAGATGAATGACGCGGAGGCCAAGATGGCCATGTTCACTACAGCTAAAGCCGTCAGTATCCAGCAAGCTGAGGAAAAGTGTCAGAGATATAAGGTGGGACACTATCTTACACTCATGAAACAGAGATACTGTAGAAAAGGGTTATCTGATGTTCATAGAAATTGTCTAAATTGCATGTGTTGTGTCTCGTGTGGCCGTTCCAACATTTGTTCTTGTCATGGCAGCAGATGCACATTAACATGTAAACAGTGGAGTGTTTATGCATTATTCCTTGTCACTTGTGCGTCTGCAGAGTTGTTTCTTTTAGGGGATCATTTTAGTTTTCCATTGTATAAATGTTTCCTTACACTGCATTTATGAAATTACTTTTATGTATCTGTTGTCATCTTTTTGCTGTAGTCTCTTGTGGCTCACATCAATCTGCTGGAGGGGCCTCTCAATGCTTTGAAAGAGAATACAATAGAGTTGGAGCAGATCATCTCTGAGTCCAGCAAAGCTGTCACCAGCCACTCTGTGTCGTCACTGTGGCAACGGTGGACCAGGCTCCGCAGTGTGGCCCGAGCCCAGGAGAGGGCACTGGAGGACACTGCGAGGGAGTGGAGGAACTTCACTGACAAGGTCAGAGGAGATACTGCACATGTGTTGGTGATAGTGTGCATACAATGAAGTGCATATTGCCTGTATGGTGAGTGTGCTTCAATGATACACATGTACAGTGTAAAACTATCCACAGCAGCTGTTTATAACCACAGGACACTTACAGTTGGCAAACATCTGGAAAAATGTTCTTGCTCTCACAGATTTAGGTCAAACACAGCAACAACTCAGTACCAGTTGGTGTGCTGTGATGTAACTACAGGCCCCAGGCCAGTTGTTTTCTCCTGCCAAAAACACTGTCATGAATCGTTTTCCCGCCTTTTGATCTATTTCAAATGTGTACACTGTCAGCTCCCAAGAATTCCCATAAGGCACTGCTTCTAAAAGGGAAATTAGGTCAAACTGTAAGGAATGATGGCCACCTCCTTATTCGGTATATGGCACGTTTCCTGTTGTTCACCAATTTCCTATGGCTCCTTTGTTCAACTGGACATGATGTCATTCACTGCACTTGAATCTCGACTCTTGTTTCTGCCTTTGACAATCAGACTATCATAGTGAATACTATATACTGTAGATACAACTTTGAAATATTATTTGTGACACACAGTATATATACTGTATATACACACACACATAGGCCTCTCCTTTTTATCTCATCATGATATGTACCTTTTTAGCTGATTTTGTAATTTTTTATATACTTTAAATTCAACATTGAAAATATCCATGTTTACTAGCTTGTAAAGAGTAAATCATTAACCCTAAATCTGCTGCATCAACTGAACCTCAATCTTTGCACATAAACTTCCCTCAGATGGAGAAGGTGCGCTCCGTGTCCCAAGACCTTCACAGTCGTGTCCCAGACAGCACAGTGGAGAAGGCTGCCACCAGGGCAGCGCTCCAGAGCCTCCTGGAGTACCATGACTCCTTCGGCCTGGAGGTGGAGAGGGAGCAGTCCATCCTGGCCCTGCTGGGGCAACACACTCGCTGCCTCAGAGGAGAGGAGGAGGAGGCCACGGAGAAAAAGGCAGAGAATGGACT
Source organism: Myoxocephalus aenaeus (assembly GCA_038501785.1). Lineage (NCBI taxonomy): Eukaryota > Metazoa > Chordata > Actinopteri > Perciformes > Cottidae > Myoxocephalus > Myoxocephalus aenaeus. The sequence goes on along the minus strand of JBAMJR010000204.1, from coordinate 337,962 downwards.
TGAAGAGACGCCTTGCCTACAACAGATTAGAAGCATGCAGGAGCAATATGACAGGTGAGTGCTGTGGCTGCTCTAGCAAACCAGAAACAGGATGGACCCCATGACTTTGTATAAACTAAACATGTACACTGTATTAACAGCTTCTAAAGTGTTAAATGTTTTGCTTGTATGTTGTCTAGCCTTGTGTTGCGGGTACGAGCCAGCAGGGCTCAGGTACACCAGGAGTTGAGGGAGAGAGAAGAGGTTGAGAAGGAGCTGGGCTTGGTCAAGGGCTGGATCCAAGATACGCGTGGTTTACTGCTGAGTCCCACTGCAGACCTGGAATCACTGCTGCAAGATCTAGAGGTAGGTCACTATATGCACACACACACACAGCTAACACATAAGAACAAACTGACATATCCTCGGCAACTAGGTACAGAACTTCTCTGGCTTGTTTGGTCATAAATATAGTATCATGTCATAACAGAAAAGAAAAGTGATTTGCAGTCCTGTCATGTGATATTGTTTGTGTTGTAGACGGCACATGGTGAGGTCATCAGCAGGCGTCAGAGTGTGGAGCGCATGACAGAGCTGCAGCAGTCCAAGTACCAGGACCTCCAGGCCGGTCTCCCTTCTGAGCTCAGCATGCAGCTGGCTGAGGTGGCTCTGGCTCTGGGATCCGCTGAAGACCAGGTGACCTCTCTTGGCTGGAGTTTAACACTTTATTAAATGTAGCAGTTTCATTAACTAATTAGGGCAGTCAGTCAAATGGGAGTTTAGTAAGTGAAATGCGTTAAAAACACTGAACAGAAAAGTGAAGCAGTTACCCTATGACAGTATGTACCATTGTAAAGCTGGCACTCACTTACACTTGTATGAGTTCTACTGTACGGTCTTTTGTATGAATTTAGTGCTGCAGGGTTCTTATTGAGTCCAGAGAGTGAATGCTAGAAAACCCATAACCATTTAGCATTGTTAAAATGCGCATGTTAGTTTTTTAAATGTAGTATAATATGTGTATTTCTGTCATCTGCTTTAGGTCCAGGCGAGAGAAAGGGAGGTGCAGCAGACCAGAGATGTGAAAGAGGACTTCAGCTTCAGAGTCCAGGACATTGAGGCAAAGCTGAAGACCATCGCTCTGAAATTGGAAGACAAGGGTGCCGACCTGGAGCGGGCAAAAGAAGAGACCAAAGTAATCAACTAGACAGATTGACTAATTAGCAAGCAATTAACCCCTGTTAAATTGGCTATTCATTTTGCAGATGTTGAGGTTAATGAATGTGGGGGAGTTGGAATGGCATGAACTGAATTCTGCCTTCAACAACCCACTTCTAAGAGGAGTATCACAGATGGGAGACCCAGCCCCTTCCTCCTGTTCTCCTTCTTGTCGACCCAACTTTTTTCCTTCCTTCCCTCCTCTCCATCTGTAGACCCACAAGGGATGGAGTGTGTGTAGTTAAAGACATTTATTTAACTAGTCCGTCTACCAGCGCCTCTGTAGCTCTATAATTACTCACTGGTGTCCTGTAAAAACACAACTTGTTCCCTTTACAATTAGTTTTTCGTACAGATTAATTAAACAATATATAATGTATTAGATTAGTGAGCTTTAGAGGTGCTGGTCGGCCAATTTTGTGACATTAAGACAGAGTCTTTATGCTAAGCTCCCCTGCTGCTGACTGTAGATTCATATTAATCATACAAACATATGAGTGCTGTACATCTTCTTTTCTATGACTGGGATTGAGCAAATATCTTTTTTTCTTAAAAAATTAAGTGTTTTGGTTAAACAAACATCTGCCACCTGTAAGATTCACTGATCACTTTTTAGTATAACAGACACTTACACGCCTCCTTTGTCCTCTCTTTTTGCCTCACCTTTATACCCATCTCTCCTCTCTTGAAGGCTCTTTGTGAAGAATGTCAATGCTGTGGTCGCTCTGTGGGAGAGTTAGGAATAGCAGTGCAGGAGTTTGGTGAGCAGAACCCTCTGCTGTGTAAGCAGCTGGGCGATGCTGTGGCCAAGCTGACAGAGGTGCAACGGCACACCACGCAGCAGGTCCAGGACAGAGCCAACAGACTGAAGAAGGTGAGCTTTCCATTCAGTTCAGGATGTCATGTTGAGTTTCCTAAGTTCCCAATATTGCTTGCATGAACAAACCTAAAATACGTATATTTTGTGGCCAAAATCAGGGGAATGCATAGTGTTTTATTCATTTTCATGCTTAAATTCTTCTGTCTTGGTCTTTCTCTTGTACGCAGGCAGAGAGACAGGTGGAGGAATATCAGGGTATGAAGGCATTCATTTTGGGCTGGACAGAAAAGGCAGAAGCTTTGGTCACTGGTTGTATCATCTGGGGGTCTGCGTCCCAGCTGCAGGAGCAAATCCGAGCACACCAGGTGAGTCTTAATGAGTCACATAGTAGGGATGGCTTTAAGATGTCTGAAAACTGCTAAAAAAGTAACATTTTATATTTGTTTGTCCACAAAATTAAATATGAATATTCCCTGCATTAACCTAGTAAATCTGAAGACGCCCCACAAATGAACAGCTAATTAGAATCCCTCACTTGTTTGATTTTTAGTGAAATGTCATGTACTGTTCAGTGTGTTGGCCGGCCTTAATTAGTATAATTGCACAACACAAAAGGCTCTCTCTGATTTGTAATTTATGTTCCTATGGTGACAGGCATTGCTGCGGGAGTGTCGAGGTCTCCATGGTGACTTGGAGGCCATGGGGGAGAGGGAGGGGCAGCTGGGCGAGGTGTTGCAGACGGAAGGGTGGATCCAGCAGGTGAAACACCTCAGCAGACACACAGAGGAGCTGCAGCAAACTGCCAAGACTCGCCTCCAGAGTCTGCAGGATGCAGCAAAGGTAAACGACGGTTGCGTTCAGACAAGCAGTACAGGAATCAGACATCCGTACTACGTCACCTCTAAATTGTTTTAGGTCTCTCTAATCCAATTATCTTCATTAAGAAACGGAGCTAATTTGATTTCTTTAATCAAAACATTTTGGTGCACAGCAAGACGTGCACATCACTTTGGAGCTCCAACAGTGCCCTCCCATGGTCATTCATCCAGTACTACACCATCCTAATGGAATGCACTGTTTGAGTTGTGGTGCTGCAGTAATCTGTTACGGCAATCTGATTGCCAAACACCTGGTTCCCAGATGACAGTCTAGTGCTGATTGTCGCTAATAACAGTATGTGTTTGCGATTCCTCCTGTGAGTTTAGATTTCTGGATATATAGAGTGTAGACATAGCACAACCTTTGTTACAACTGGTTATATCATTTATTTTCATATGAAATACATCTTGTTCAATTAGAAATTGCAAATTAAGAGATTTGTGTTAAAGAGATACCATTTTATTTATTGCATACATTGAAGAAATACTTTTGCGGTGTGGTGTTTTGAGTATCTATTACTGCAAGCAGGTCCACATCAATTGTTTTTGACTTTCTATGTATAGAAGCTACATTACATGTAGATGATACTCACATTATTAGCTGCTCCTCCTCGTAGGTGCTTTCCTTGAATTTTTTTGTATCTTTCTGTTGTCTCTCCTCAGGACATGTTGCTTTTGGAGGCAGAAGTGAAGATCCTCCATGCTGCTGTAGACCAGATCCAGATCACACTTGCCTCACCAGACCTCAACAGGCTCAGCCTCAGAGAGCAACTCACACAGAGACAGGTGGACACACACATTTAAAATGCTTTGTTAATTATCAGAATGTCAACATGGAGAGAATACTGCACATACCCCCAGTGCATGTAGACAATTGCAATGAATTCATTAATTCGTTACAACAACTTCAAAGCAACTATTCTCAACACATTGCTTTATCACCCACCCACCAATTCCTCCTTACTCTCTAACAACCCTTCATTCCCTCATCAGCGTCTGCTGGTGGAGATGGAAAGCTTCAAGCAGCAAGTGGCGGCAGTACAGCAGTGCCAGAGCGCCCTCCGGCTACCATTGGAGGTAGTGGCCGGCCTGCCTATCTGCCGCACAGCTCAGATTCTGCAGCAAGAAGCCAGCCAACTGCAGCACACCACCATCCAGCAGTGCAACATCCTGCAGGTAGAGGGCAGTCCTTGTTTGTCTAACAATTTTTTTATATTTTTTCCTAAAACTACCAAATTATCTGTCAAGATACAAACACAAACAAGATATGTGTAGAACTGAAAACCGTCATGCCTCGAAGCAGTTGGGGTGTATAATGTGTCACCCTGTTGGAGGAGTTGGAAGTCTACATCTACATTGACTTGTCACTGGTTGCTCAAAATCCTGCTGCAGTGTCCCAACAGGCCATCTCAGGAATGTCTGTGTTTTTGTTGAGCCCCCATCAGATCACTATTATCCTCCTATCCTTTGGTTCTGAGCTGAATTTGCTTCTAAGCTAATTGTAGTGAAGATTATCCTTCGGACCAAGAAGCAGGTGACCTTCTGTGACAATCTGGAGCACAAACAACTAAAGCATCTTAGCCATTTAACCAAACTAAAGATTTGGAACAATGAACTGTTTATATACATATTAACACAATAACTGCAATATTATAAATTGTATTTTGGAGGATTTGCTTAAATACACTTTAGAATCCCACAATGAACAGAATAGGTGTTTGAAACCCTTCTTAGATCTAATACCAGCAGATCTCAAATGACTTGATTTAGTATATTTGAAAATAATGTGTTTATCCCTTTCTGTTAAATGCCACAATGGAATATACATGTTAATACACTTAGTGATACAGTGCATATACAAATCAATATCATGGAAGCATTGCAACATAGTGTAATATATCTGTAGGTGACACTCCCCTTTAACCTCTCTGACAGGTGAAAACCCAATAATATCTGTCACCTTTTATAATTGTTTGACAAAATATGCCGCTTCAATCTTCCTTTGTTCTGATTTCTCTTTCTCAGGAGGCTGTGGTGCAGTATGAGCAGTATGAACAGGAAGTGAAGAACCTCCAGAGATTGATAGAAGAGGCTCACCGCATCATTCAGGACCGGCCCGTCTCCACTAATAACATACAGGAACTTCAGGCTCAAATACACCACCATGAGGTCAGAGAAAAGACACTCTCCTTCTCACATGTATTTATATTTATTTAAATATAAGTCAAACACCCATTTGTGATTTTTGAACACGTCATTCTAAAACTATGGACAATAACGTGCTGCTATGACAGCCTTAGCCGCTCAAAGGACTTTCCTTAAACTGTTGCCACAAAGTCCGAAACACACTATTGTTTATAAAATCATTGTATGCTGAAGCACGCGGATTTCCTTCAGTGGAAGCTAAGGCGCCTCGACTGAACCATGAATCATGAACAACACTTTTGGCCATATTGTGCACTTCAAGATTAGTCTTTATTCACGTAATGCACAGCTGGTTATGACATAATAACGTGTTAAATAACAGCAAAGCAACAAAGACGTGAAGAGCTTTTGGAGATTGACTGTACTGTAGATGAGCATTACATCAAATCTTCAAAAAATCTAACAAACAAGGATAACAGAACAGAGGCCAAGAGCCATTTTACATTCAAAGCCGATAATATAATGTCCATACATTTTCTATTAAGGCCGACTTCAACATCAAAGAGCAGAGGTTTGAGTCATTATATATGTCCTGTACTTTGTGACAGTGTAAGACATCACAAAAAGAGAAGTTGAGGCAGCAGGAAATATGCTGTATATCTTAAAGTAGTTGTGGTTCTGCAATGTATTTATATTAGCTATCCTTGATCTATATGGATCTGTCTTGATTCGAAATACAAATAATGGGGAATTATTTGTTGCTTCTATAAAACCATGAACTCTAGATTAGAATAAATACTGCTCAAAATCACATTGTGTCATCAGAGCAGTGCCACCACATACAGCAGGTCTGGAAAAACATTGTGTTGTGCCGCTACGAGCCCAACTCACAAACATTCCTCCAGTATCTGATGGTACATGTAAATATAATTTGCACAGATTCCTATTTGACACAGTGTAGATGTTATTTGTATCTGTTTTAGCAAGGCCTGTACTTTTTGTTGCGGTTTTGCTTTGCTGAGTAAGTGCATTTGATCTCCAATGCGGAGAGAGAGCGATCGAGAAAGAGGGGGGTGGCAGCCTGAGAGAGGCAAAGACCTGCAGAGAAACAGATCAAATCTCTCCAGAGGCAACACATTGCTTATCACATTTTAACTTTCCTTGCTCGGTTCTGGCAGATTTTGTATCTACTTCTACTACTTGACGGGGAACATATGAACCCAGCTGTTTGTAGATATTTTCTTGTTACTGCAATCTCTCCGGTGCTGCACAGTGACTTGGCATGGCAGTGTGTTTATGTCTGAGTTTGATCTCTAAGCTGAGCAGAAAGCTGCAACTCCACTGGCCCAGTTAGTCACATGACCTGATTATCAGCGCATTGACCATCTGCGGGACAGGGGGAGTGGAAGTGGGAGGAGGGGAGGAGGAGTTGGACCCGGCCTGGCTCATGCCGTAGCTGTAATTTGACACCCTCTCTGTCGTCGTCCTCCTCCTCCCTTAACACTCCCTCTCTCCTTACGACTCTCTTTTGTTGAAAGGAATCTGTCTCAAGGATTGGTGGAGGAGGGAAGCGGCAGGCAGAGGAAGGGGGGGTGCAGTCAGTGAGATCACTTCCTGTTTTTCGTTGCCAATTGTGTATGTGTACGAGAGGGAGTGTCTGAGGGATTTTGAACTATTTCTGAGAGGGTCTCTCTCTCAACCAAACATCCTGTCTGTTGGCTTCACTGCTGCTCTGAGTCACCCGCCTCTGTGCTGCTCTGATTGGCTAAGAGATACAGAAGCAAGAGAGAAATACAGAGCGAGAGAGAGGGAGAGAGTGAGGCAGTGCTATTCTCTTTCTAGTCCCACACACTGTGAAGCCAAAAGCAAGAGACTGGAGAGAAGAGAATGCGTCAACTCCACTTACTCCTCTCTAACCGGCACCACATTCAACGCTGAACCAGTTCAACCACCCCCTTTTCCAGGATCCTTTCTAACCAGGAACTATTGATCTTCCACTGTGGACTGAACCACACTCTCCTGACCCTGGGGGTGCTGGTGTTTTCTGTTTGGGGTGGGATGTTTTGACAGGAGCTGGCCCAGAAGATCCGCGGCTACCAGGAGCAAATCGCCTCGCTCCACTCCAAGTGTAAGATGCTGACAGTGAAAGCCAAACACGCCACCATGCTGCTGACGGTCAACGAGGTGGACGGCCTCTCGGACGGCATGGACGAGCTGAGTGATGAGGAGCTGCCCGGTTCTGTGGCGACCAGTAACGCCGCCGGCAACCAGCAGCTCTCAGCACACCCCTCTGTCGTCATGGTGAGTGGCAAAGCCTTTTTGGGACACACACACAATCACCCAGAAACTAACACATGACATACTGCATGGCGGTGTGCCTGTCAGCCCAATGTTTGTGTGTGTGCCTGTCAGTGTGTGTGTGTGTGTTTGCATGTGTAGCTTCTATCCCTTCTCCCTTTCTGTCCAGACCACTGCTTCTCAAAATTGCCCCAGAGACCCTTTAGGAGTTTCTAGAAGGTGTTTACGGTTCATTTCACAATAATTGTAATTGGCTTAAAGTTATCCCAAATTAGAGGATGACAGTTATGATAATGTGTTACTGTTTCCCAGTTACTGTGCACAAAGTTATGTCTGTGCAATTAAATCTCAAGTTACCAAGAGGTGTACCCACTGAGATGACATTTAAGCTTAAATTGGGCTATAGGGCCTCATTTGTATCTATTCAGTGGTCCATGACCTGTAAATATCAAAGAATTCAGATTCATAATAGGCTTTCTCTCTCTATTATTGTGTTCCTTATCATTTAATTATTTTTGCATTTTGAATTGCAAGAGTTTCCCCCCATCTTCCAGACAGCTCAAGTGTTACTACCAGTCTGTCTCCTTGTGTATTACTGCACTGATATTGTGCTGAGTCACTTCACTTCGTATTACCCTGATTCTGACGGCCCTAATGGGCCTTTTTTCATATGTGGTCCCGTCTAAATACATTCTCTTACTCTGTCTTTCGTTCTGATTCAGATTTATTCTGCTCTGTTACTGCTGTTTGTGGTGTGTTTGGTCCAGGAAACAGGATATCACTGTGTGTCTGTGTGTGTGTGTGTGTGTGTTAGTGTATGAGCAGAGCATGATAAGTTTGTGTGTGTGTGTGTGGCATAAATGGATTGCTTAGGACTGCTGATATCCTTGATTTGGTATTGTTTTAACATTAACAGCACTGTGTCACCGTTACCACAGTGTTGGGACTGCACTGCTCAGCTTCTAAGTAATCTCACTTTGTAAAACCACTAGGTTTTCCACTCGTGTTGGTGTGCTGATGCTCTTCGTTGCGTTGCATTGCATCATAAAGCCCGGGAAAAAAGTCTACCAAATAAAACAAGGTCCTGAGTCAGTCGGCCAAGTTCTGCATTAACTGCCAAATAGCAGCCCAGTAGGGCTTGGCTCACATTTCTGCTCTGCCTCTCTACTGAAGCATGCAGGCCCACAGATAACTGTGCCACTTCTAGGACAGCTGCTGCTGCTGCTGTATTCTCGGTTAGCTCTGCAATGCTTTAGCTATACTTTACTTAAGTTTGGGCCTTGATATTCCTCTCAATTTCTTGTGTCTTCTTCTTACTGTTAATATAGTGTCACTAATGCATGTGCTCATGCATCAAAGTGTATAAGTGGTTCTTTTCTAGTCTGCCATATACAGTAGATGTCTGTGTGCCATTTACAAGGAAGTTGTGTCTGCGATGGAAAGGAAATGACTGTGGTTTTGAAACAGCATATATACATTATATATGTGTGTGGTGTGACCGGTGTCGGTGTGTGTGTTTGTGTGTCCTACTTACTGAATGTGTGATTTTCTACTTCCTGGTAATGGTCATTCCTTTCCCCTGACGTAACCTGTAAAACAATCTGAGTGGCTCATTCATTGCCAGAGAAATCTAGTGGCTTCAGTACAGTGAAATATGTCTGGAAAATGCTGTGCTATGGCAAAAGTGTCGCAGTGTTTGATGTCAAGAGTAGTAATGCGATCTGGTCTCCTCTCCGTATTATTTGATTTCTCACTGTCTAATTAATCATCAATGTACTCACTGCAATCTGGCTAATCTGCACTCCCCCATTAATTTTTCTTCTCTCTCTGTCTCCTCACTCCTCAAATCTGGGCGTTTTCTGTTTGATCCGCCTCCCGTTTCCTACACCTGCTTCTTTTGATGTGCGCGTTTGATGTGCGGTGGTGTGTATGTGTGGTCAGATGACAGCCGGCCGCTGCCACACACTTCTCTCCCCTGTGACGGAGGAGTCGGGGGAGGAGGGCACCAACAGTGAGGTCTCCTCTCCCCCTGCCTGCCGCTCCCCCTCCCCAGGGGCTAACGCTGACTCTCCTCTTAGCCAGGTACTGCAAACCCATTATCTGACCCGCCCAGCGCCCATACCACCACTGTCTTTTTTCAATTTTACACCTCAAATTCTCAGTCATAAGAAACCTTCTGCTTGAATTGAGAAAACAATGTGGCACTAGAATGAGATTATTATACTGTTTTTCTACCTAATGACTTGCTGGATGCAAAGGTTTTCATTATGTATTTCATTTCAAGACACTGACGATTAATGCAGCAAGTGAGCCTGCATTGGAATTATGATCATTCTTTTGTCAGACTTTGTTTTTGTTTCAATTAATATAAGATTTTAAGACTAAATATTGAACATGTGACTCTACGACTTGTTAAGATGGACACGCTCACTCCTCCCATCACCACCATCTGATTCCCACCACCAAACAATGACTTCCCCATCATCCCCACTATCAACTCAGTGGATGTTTGAAACAGCTGGAGAGTTGCTGTGATGTCCGTGCTTTCCCTTTTTTATTATGTTTGCAAATTTATTTTGCTAAAGAACATTTGTTTGCCACATGCTTTTTTGCTGAGAGTAAATGAGTGAATGAAAAACATCTCAACATAGCTAATTTAGCATTAAGTAAGCTTTTAGTGTAATCGATGACTTCTAATGATGCAGCAGTGAAACGAAGCTCTTTGTTGTTCTGAGAGAAACAGCAAAAGGTTTTTCATTGCGTGATGTAAATGCAGTATGTTTGTCTTGTGACATGACATGTGAGCCTAACTGTTGAAAGTAAACTAAAATCAATGAGGCAGTTGGAAAGTGATCGAAGGAAATTATCATGGGAGAAATTTTAAACTAATCTGATCGGCATTCAACCAACCAGATCTTAAATTCTAATTTACCTTGTACTCAAACTGCCATGACCATGACCCCCTGGTATACTGAGTGTAGTTACTATTTTAGTTTAAACTGCAAACCCTTCAATAAGAGAACTACAACAGGTTGGAGATATTTTTATTTAATTCTCTAGATTAGTTTATATCAGTATGTTCTTATACTCTACATATCGCAGTTGTGGGCATATTTTCTCCAAATGTGGCAATTAAAATTCATTGTTGACAGTATGTTTGAGGGCATATGAGAACCAGCACACCCTCTTCAACCACATATTTGACATCGCTCTCACACTAGTGAGGCCTACACTCACTGTGTTGTTGTGCCACAGGGTCGAGGTGCCTTAAGTCGAGCGCCCCTCCGGGAGCTGTACGACCCGTCTATGGAGACCAGTGCTGCTAACCTGGATGACCTGCAGAGATCCTGGGAAACACTCAAGAACGTGGTACATCACATCATCAGCTACTATGAACTTATTCTAAATGAATCAAGAAATATATACACGTATAAGTATACATATGTTATGTTCCCATATGCCACGGCTGGAAAAGTATGACGTAGATAGTAAAAAAAACAACTGCTTTAGATATTTTGATTTAAGAAATCCTTGTGGCTTACTGTGAACAATTCACAGTTGAAGTTTTAGGATTTGGGACACTTTCATCACAAAATCCGATCAGCTTATTTTAAGCGAGAGTACACTAGTGCCAAAACTCAAACTGATATTACATTAAAATTATAATATTCCTCCTCGACTTCTTCTCCAGTTAACATCTTGATTTTGCCCTCATTCATTTATTTCACTCTGACCACAGATAAGTGAGAAGCAGAAGAGTCTGTACGAGGCTCTTGAGCGGCAGCAACACTACCAGGAGTCCCTCCAGTCCATTTCCACGAAGATGGAATCCATCGAGGGATCGCTCAGTGAAAGCCTGGAGCCGAGCAAGAGCCCCGAGAGCCAGATGGCTGCACACCAGGTGAGAGAGAGAGAGAGAGAGGGGACAGAGAGGTCTGGAGGTGTTGGGGTTGGTGTGTGTGTATGTGATAGAGAGAAGAGGGACAAACTCAAAGCTGACAAAAGACACGCCTGCTCTGAGCAAACAGAGAATGATTGAGGGGTTTAATATTGCACCAGCCAGTGCAATGCACAGACTGCATGGCACTGTTCTCTGTTGCTATGCCAACTTCCAAGCGACAGCAGTTACAGTCCCTTTTCGTAACGCCACTGTCAGGTAATTTGGACAAACCCTTATTTAATGCCGCCTCTCGTCATCTTCTTCTCAGTCTATTCCTCCTTTCCTCCAATTCCTTCTTCTTTAAAGCTCTTTATTTCACCGCACACACTTAAAAAAAGAAATAGAGAGGGAGAGGGAGGAGTATGACACGGAACAAAGTTCCTATTCAGAATTGGCCCTGGGACGTTGCTGTTATAGGTCATGTCCCCGCTTGGCTACAGCACACTTCTTTTATCTCCACCAGGCTGTGATGGATGAGATCCTGATGCTGCAGGATGAGATTGGTGAGCTGCAGACATGTTTCTCTGAGGAGCTGGCAGACAGCGACAGCGATGGGGAGGCCGGTGACCAACTGGCCCTCCAGTCCACTCTCACTGTGCTGGGAGAGAGGATGGCCACCATTCGAATGAAGGCTTCTGGGAAACGGCAGCTGCTGGAGGTGAGGCCCTTCTAAAGATGACATTAATTTACATCTCCCAAACTTGCATACTTTCATTCTTATTTATCATAATAGTTTCACCTGTGGAATCTAAAATGTCTGTCTGTGTCCATTACAGGAAAAACTAAGTGAACAGCTGGAAGAGCAGCGACAGGAACAAGCGCTGCAGCGTTACCACAGCGAGGCCGAGGAGCTCGACCATTGGTTGCTCAGCACTCGTGCCACTTTAAGCTCTGCCCTTCAGCCCCAAAACGAGGACTTGGACATGGAGGAGCAGCTCATCGACTGTCAGGTGAGAATGACATTTCTGCTTTCAGCAAAGGCCGGACTGACTGGTTGAAAGATATTGAGCTTGGTTTGTTTAGATTCCCAAGGATAACAACTGACACAGTCAAGACAAACCTACCACTGCCTGAGGCACGCTATGAAAGTCTGTATGCCAGAGTTTTATCAAGCGGGAGTTATCAAAGGCTAAAGTGAAGTATAATGACTATCTATGGATTCATTCCCTCGGTATTACATTGCTGTTGCTATTTTAGTCACACAAACTGTTCACTTTATACTAGAAAAAACAGAATAACTTGACAGAACCTGCACTGAATATGTTTCAAAACAGAGCTGGATAAAAGCACTCTGTTGTGCAAATAGTGACACTTTTTTTAGGATTAGGATCGGGGGCTGACCCTCTGATCACCCTTCTTCCACCAGGAACAAATATTGTTCCCCCACTCATCCTGTTTCTTGGTAACATCTTTTATCTGAGGGGTAATTAACATCAATGGCTAAATGGTCGCAGTGGTCATGTGTCCTTCTGAAGATTTTTTTAGTGACAGTGTTTAACTTGTATAGTCAGAAAAGTGAAGGGCTTTTTATTGCCATCAGACAGATATTTTGCAGAAGTGCACAGTGTTTTTTGTAAAAAAAAAAAAAAGCAAAACTCATTCAAATAAATGTTTAAACATTTACCCTGTGATTTACTATAATTGGCTTCTCAGTAGTAGTAGTAGTAATGGTAGTCATGTTACTCAGGCAAAGGAAATCAGTGTTGCGAGACAGCTGGGAGACAGTAAGCTGATTAATGCTCACATATGGCCCCTGTAGAGCTACGGATCCTCATCTTCAGGGGGTAAAAACTGTCTACAAGCGTAGAGTATTAGAGTATTGATCCAATGGATAGAGCCAAGATGTGAGAAAAGATATGAGGTTATAGAAATTAAGTGAGGGGAAGAAATTGGAGAAGTGGACCAACTCGGGGAGAAAAGGGAGCAGAAAATCAAGGAATTAAAGAAAAAAATATATATATATTCTTAAGTAAAAAATAATGTGTGTTTCAAATGTTTTATCGGATGAATCGGGTTTCTGCATTAGGATAGTATTATTCTTTAGGTATTTTTGCACCACAGTTGTGTGTGGCTGATTTACCTTCGCAGTAAACTCTTCACTGAACAACCACAGTCTGTTAATTTTTACACTACAAGAAAATCACCACACAGTAAGCCGCTCAGAAACCACTTAAGCGTAGCCTCTTACGGGTCAGTGCTTAATCAAATACTTTGCTGAGTCTAAACTTTCTGCCACACATTGTATCTCACCAGACTATATATAAAAAAAAAAATAACTCCTTTGTCTTTCAACTGTATTAATTGCAGCAAAACTGCTCTTTGATCCTCGGCCAAAAGGGAGGAATTTTGGTTAGAATACCATAAAGAGGCTTTTTTGTGGTTAGAAAGTGTAGAGAGAACAGAGGTTCCCAACTTTCCCAGTGAATGACACAATGACAGCACCGGATAGAAGGAAAAGAGTTGTATGACGGCACTCTGTTTTGTTGGGAAAGATTCTCTGTGGAGAATTGCCTCTCTGTCAAGGGCCCTTGTATCCTCGTGTGAAAGAAGGGGATTAAGGTTGTAACTACCTTCTTCCATAGAAATGTACCACTTTTCACACAAAACCTGGACAGCTAAAAGGGAGGGTCTTGTTTTTCTGTCGTTTCCCTTGTTGGGACATGTACGAGGGGAGTAAATGGGATATCATGAAAAGGATTTAGTGGGAAACAACTTGAAAAGGAGAATTGATGTGATAACTGGATCTTACAAAGGTATGGGACAAGAAGAGGCAGAAACAATACGCATGCTGATGGATGCTTCATGTGTACAGTGCATGTTATGAAAAGTGTTTAGAGCCACTAAACCACTGGAATTAATGTATAATGTTACCTTTTTTGGCATTTAAAAATAAAAAGAAAGAAAAACATCACTCTTTGGTTTTACTGGTCTCATCTGGTGATGAGGTGCCACAAGTAAACCTTGCTTCATATTCATTAAAAAATGTTGAGAACTACTGATTTCAACATGCTACCACTGCACATGGTGTGATCACACATATTGGTGCAGATTTGGCAATTCATTACATTATGTAAGGCGCTCTGAAATATAGAGGCATACCAGTGGTAGATACGTTTGTAGAACCTATAAGGATAGTTCATAATAACTGCCGTTTGAGTGACTCTGGGCAGGTTACTGTAAAGAATGAGGCTGGTTACTTAACATTTTAGGTAAGTGATTTTATCATAAACTATCTCGTCTTTCCCAGAATATGCTGTTTGAGATCGAGCAGAAGGTGTCGTGTCTGTCAGAGCTGTCCGTCCACAGCGAGAGCTTACTGTTGGAGGGTCGGGCCGAGACCAAGGGAGAGGCGGAGCAACTCACCTTCAAACTGCACTCCCTCAAAGACAGCCTGATGGAGCTGCAGAAGATGCTGCAGGACAAACAAGTTGGCATACAGGTGAGATCAGAGGTAATTTGTGGTCTATGGGCCTTTCCGGTTCCACGCCTGCAGTTCCCTTCCCCTCCACATTACCACACTTTTTCCAATTGTCCAGCTTTTCCTTCCTCCCTCTGTGTGACTTTTGTTGTGCTGTGTTGCATTATGTGACACTGTGCAACAGTATCAATGGTAGTATTGTGCAAATACTAAAGGTCGTGTCATGCTCCTTCATAAAAGTCCACTGTGCGACAACAAGAGCCTGTGTGTCTCACAATGGCCTCAAACAACAGACAAAAGGATGCTACCTCATCACATGCTAACACTACTGTACTGCTGCAGGTGTGGTTCTGATGACACAACATTTTGTCTTTGGTCCCTTGGAAAAAAAAACTATTTTCTTTGTATGGTAAACAATATCTGAATTTCCACTGACAAATATTTTCCCCTAAAAGGAAATCCCTTGTTGCTGACCTCCCTTAATGTGCTCTTTTAGTAAATAATGATATCCATTCATTCACAAAATGACGTGACAACACAGTGGAACTATAATAGCTTATTTATCTGAATCTAATTGAAATACTGGTTTGCAATCTTAACTTCAACAAAGCTGTATTTTGACGTATTACAGAGTTGACATCTCCTCTGGTACGGGTGCTTTATTACTTTTCCTGTTCTACAAACTCAAACTGTATCACCCCTTCCTCAGAAAGAATATTTTCAGGTGCCCATCTCTCCTGTTAAAGTTTTTGAGCATTTAAAAAGTGCTGACGTCCTTCTGTCTTTCCTCCAGGGTTCACTGCAGGAGCAGGAGGACAGTGAGCCAGACTCATCTCTGTCCCAGAGTCCCAATGTCCAGGATTGGCTTTCCCAGGCCAGAACCACACGCACACAGCAGTACCACGACAACCTTCTTCGACAGAGGGTAGGAAGATTAACTTTTACATAGTTATATATTAAAACGGCTGTCATGTTCGGTGCAAATCAATTGAATTATGTTGATGCTTTCTTGATAGCCAGTTGAAACCATTTCAGATAGGAAGTGGCTCTTCTAGATAAATCTGATATACCTCTGACTCGTAATGGCCTAAATGCTGTATGTTGACCGCCAAGGAGCTGCAGGAGCAAGTAGCTGAACAGAAAAGGCTGCTCCAGTCTGTAGCCAGCGTTGGAGAGGAATTACTCAGCCAGCAGACCACACCCAATGGGGACAGGTACCTCCTCCCTCTATTCTTCCACATTTACTTTGTTATTCCTTGCATAGGTGGAACAAACATTACTCTGTTCTACATGAATTAAATGCTTCTGTGATTTTAGTTGTGTGATTTATTTATTTTTATTGGAAAAAGCAGGGTAAACATTTAATTGCATTTGAACTTTGTGGTGAAATACAACTCCAGAGGCCGATCTCTTACCACGACTCACCCGTCTGCCTCCCACAGTGAGATGTCCATCCCAGGAGGAGTGTTGCTGGAGTCCGAGACCTTGTCTGCTTTGGACCAGATGAGACAGCGCTGGGAAAACCTGAACAAAGATCAGAGCACAAAGCTGCAGCTCTCCCTCAACGCCATGGAACAAGATCAGCTCAGCCCGGTACACATGCCATACATCTTGGTGTGAAGTCAACCCGTGTTTTGAGTAGTCTGAAACTCATTATTCAAGGCTGATTGCATTCTGTAGGTAATTTCAGTTTGCTGCCCGTCAGACTTTCATGTCTCTTTTGCCACCAGGTCCTCCACCGGTCCCGTTTGTCCAGCCCCAGCGTGGTGTTTAGAGGCATCTCTGCCAGCCAAGACACTCACTCTCCCAAAGCGTTGTTTGAGGCCTGCAGTCAGACTCTAGAAAGAATGGGCCGTGAGGTAAAGCACAGATTTTACGCCTTATTTTAATCTCGTATTACTTACCGTTTCCCTGTGGGAGTGGTTTATGTGTCTTTAATGAGAAACAAATAGTCGTACCGACAGCTTTAGAGTAAATATTCTTTGTTCTTCCTCACAGACGGCAGATGGTGACAGCAAACTGGCAGCGTCTTTAGGAGGGACAGCAGTCCAGCAGGACCTGTATGCTGCAGTTTCAGCAGCTTCCTCTTGGTTGGATGCTGCTGAGAATCAGCTGCTCGCTGGTCCTGTGCTGCTGTCTGAAGATACGGAGACACAACTTTCTAATCTAGAGGTATTAACGGTACTTTTATTGTTGCAATAGACACAAAAGGAGGAAATAAACAGACGACACAATTTAAACTCTACTGGATGGAATATATTTATCATGTTACTGACTTTTGCTCTTCTGTTCAGGGTCTGAATAAACAGCTGAAGGCGATGAGCTGGGAGGTAAACCAGTGCAGAGACCTTCTGGGTGGAGGAGCCGGCCGGCTGTGTGGAGGAGAGGAGCAAGCCCTGATGGAGGACACACTGGAGGGCCTGCAGGAGAGGATGGGGCTGCTAGACTCCACCCTGGACCAGCACTGTGATGCTATGAAGGATAGGCTAAAGGAATACTCAACCTTCCAGGTATGTTACATCCCCTTTTCACTCTAGGGGATAAATGGGGGGGGGGACAAACACAGGTCAGACAAAGAATAAGTGAAAGAAAGTCAAAAATAGGATTAACGTTTTTAAACAATATTTATTCACTGCTGGTGGTTAACAAAACAAAAAGGTTCTCTATGAAGTGTGAGAGATTGGGACAGTTTGTGGTCGTGCCAAACAAATAGAAATCAAGAAAACTAAACTAGGCCTGGCTAACTACCTCTGGAAAGGAACCAAACAAAATGGCTTCACAAGCTTCTCTAAAAATGATCGACCAAAACAAATACAGAGGGAGCACCGACACAAAGTACCTACGTGTTTGCACAAATGTACAGGGTACCCCAAACTTACCTATTGCCCTCAACCTCTCGCCACAAACCTTCAAGCCTAACCGTGTTAGTGCGTGCATCATAAGAAAGACCACCCCCGAATTCTTCTGGCTTCCTGCTTTTAAAATGGCCGCCACTCCGCTGATTGGCCTTCATAGGTGGCAACCAATTAACAGATTGGAACCTGTGGGGGAAAACAAGAGGAGGATAACAGAAAACAGGGGATAACACAAGGGGATAACACAAAACACTGACAGGTAACAAGGTACAATGGCAACTCTGTCAATCCACCAGTCAAATTTGTATTAAACTTGTAAACGTAAGAAGAGTTGTTTTTTTTGTGAATAAGAAACTTGGCTCACTTAGTGAGAACATTGTTTCTGTTGTCCTTGGCAGAATGAACTGAGAACACTGTTCACTGCTCTGGGTGAAAGTAAACACCTGCTGCTACAGAAGATGGCTGGAACTGTGGACAGACCTGCGTCCAAACAGATAGAGGTATGATACCGACCTGGGGCAGATACAAAAATAAATAAATATAGAAATCCCACAGATGCAGTAGCTTCTGAGAAGATGTGTTCATTACATGTGTTGCATCTTTTGTAGACTTTAACAGAGGTAGAGGAGAGTCTGAGAGAGTTTGAGCAGAGAGTGACTGAGCTGAAAACAAGAGCAGAGGGACTCCAATCTGACCAAATCTCCAACCAGGAACTTCTCAAACTACAGGTAATATCAAGTTCCCTATGAAGCTCATTTCTTTTTCTCTTACACTGCCCCTGTTGTGATAACATGTTGATGGTTTTGTGTAGGACGCATATGAGGAGCTGGTTCTGATGGTGGGTTCCAGACGTAGCAGCCTGAACCACAGCTTGTCTCTCAAGTCTCAGTATGAAGCTGCACTTCATGACCTCACAGACCTGGTGGACACCGCCCAGGACAAGATGGCTGCCGATCAGAAGATGGCGGTGGCTTCTGTCATAGAGGTCCAGATGTTACTGGACAAACACAAAGTAAGGAGGGTGGTAAAAGAGGGTTGCAGTATATTTGTGGTTCAGCTAGAGACGTATTTCTTTCTTTTCTAACGTGGTCTTTCCTTAAATACAGGAGTTTTTCCAGGGTCTGGAATGCCATATGATCCTCACCCAGGCCTTCTACAGTAAAGTGTCTGGTCTGGTGGCGCAGAGGGATAGCCAGGCCCTGGAAGAGACCATGGCCTTAGCCCACAGTGTGGTCAAACAGGCCCACAGGCGGGGAGTGGAGCTGGAGGGCATACTGGAGGTGGGAATGAGTGACAAAAGAAATTATAGAAAATAGGAACTGTTCAATTGAATGAAACATGTAGAATTAATTCACTTAGCCACTCACTACTTTCTCCTCTCGTTAACAGTCATGGATCAGGCTTGTGGAAGACTACCAGGCTGTGTGTAGACAGCTGGAGGCTGTGGAATGTAGCATCCCCACTGTCGGCCTGGTAGAGGAGACGGAGGAAAGACTTGTTGAAAGGATCGGTCTCTTCCAGGTTAGTACTTTAAACAGACTGGACACACATAGATGCACAAATAAATGCATCTTGATACTGCATGACACTATCAAGATGTCATCTGACGTACCCTGAAAGCTGTAGTTAAGCATGCTTGTTATGATATCAATTATCCCTCTGTCCTCTAGCGTCTGAAGGCCAGCCTGACGGAGCATCAGTCCCAGCTGTACCAGGTCCTGGAGGAAGGAAAGAGGCTTCTTCTGTCTATTGGCTGCTCAGACTTGGAGAACCAGCTGACCCAGCTGGGAGATCACTGGCTCTCCTCCACTACCAAGGTCAACAAGGAGCTGCACCGCCTTGATTCCACGCTTAAACACTGGAGCAGGTTAGGGAGTTTGTTTTGTTTGACAGTGTGCCAAGAACCAAATTAATTATGTAGCTATCTGAGTCAGCAATTCTGTTGTCTGGATACAAACATAAATATTCCTTTAATCTTTCAGAAGCTTTCAGAACAAAAAGATCATATTCTGTCCTGTGTATAAACTCCAGGTACCAGAGTGAGTCAGCAGAGTTGAGCCACTGGTTGCATTCGGCTATGGACCAGCTGGAGTTCTGGACGACCCAGTCAGTGACAGTGCCTCAGGAGCTAGAGACTGTCAGAGACCACCTCTATGCCTTCCTGGTTAGTTTGAGCAGTGCACGCTTTAAATAATCAAATCTATATTATTAATGAACGCATGCTCGGATAACAACTTAACTCACTTTCATTTTGTTTCTGATAGGAGTTTTCCAAGGAGGTGGATGCTAAGTCGTCTTTGCGTTCATCTGTGCTGAGTACAGGAAACCAGCTTCTGCGACTGAAAAGAGTGGATACAGCTGGTCTCAGGACGGCATTGGGCCACATTGACACTCAGTGGGCTGAACTGTTGACTCGTATTCCTGTCGTACAAGAGAAGCTACACCAGGTCTGAAAACAGCAGCCGTTGAACTTTAATGGTTGTCAATTGTTGCAAAAATGTTCTTCCCAAGAGGTTTTGGTACTGTACTACATTGTAACCCCTCTGCTCTCGCCCCTTAGTTGCAGATGGAGAAGCTGGCATCCCGCCACGCCATCACAGAGCTGATGAGCTGGATCTCTCTTTTGGAAAACCTCATACAGGAGGACCAGTACAAAATCATGGGAGCTGTAGGCTCAGTGTTGGTCCAGGACTTCTTACAGAAGTATAAGGTAAAAAAAATGTTGGGAGTTCAGTAGTTATGTATGTTGTCTTTTCTCTTATTCCCTATTCCTCATCACAGTCACATCATGTCTCATTTATGTTTCACAGGGTTTCCGTATAGATCTGACCTGTAAACAGTTGACTGTAGACTTTGTAAACCAGTCAGTGCTGCAGATCAGCAGTCAAGATGTGGAGGGGAAACGCAGTGACAAAACAGACTTTGCTGAGAAGCTGGGAGCTATGAACAGACGATGGCAGATACTACAGGGGCTCATTGGTGAAAAGGTAATGTTTCCGTTACAGTGCCACAGACCTGACGGTTTTCTTCTCATATTCCTTGTTTGCAGTTTCTGAGTTCCAAAATTGTTTATATTTTAGATTCAGCTTTTGGAAGGACTTTTGGAAGGTTGGTTGGAGCATGAAAATGGAGTTCAGGCCTTGAATACCTGGCTCACACTACAGGAGGATAAACTGAAGAAGAGACACAGGATAGAGGATGTATCGTCTGTGCAGAATGCACTTAAAGACTGTCAGGTACACATACACTCACCAATGTTATGGATGCAGCACACAGTTTGCTTTTCAGAAAGTAAAAACAATGGATCTGTTTGTTGCAGGAGTTGGAAGAAATAGTGAAGGAAAAAGAGAAGGATCTAGAGAAAGCAGAGGAACGAGGAAATGCTCTCATCCAGGATAAGACAGGAGCAGCCTGCTCTGTTTTCAAGGAGACCCTTAAAGGACTGAACCAATCCTGGGCTCATTTGGTCCACATGGTGACTTTCTTAGAACCCTTACCCTCATTATTGTTGCCTAAAATTCCCCATTGTGCTTTAAGATACTTACACGTTTTGTCTCCCAACCTTCCCATCAGATAAGCCAGATGAAGGTGAGCCTGCGGTCGATGCTGGAGCAGTGGACGCTGTACCGGCGAGCTTCAGAGGAGATTAATGGTTACCTGATGGAGGGGAGGTACTCTGTGTCCAGGCTGCGCCTCCTAAACGGGTCTCTAGAGGCAGTACAGCAACAGGTGGAGAGTCTGGAGGTGAGCAGATGTGTGCAGAGTGGCGCACCAATGAAAAGACTTTGCATCTGTTATTAGTATATAAAGTCTTGCTAGAGATAGTTTACTGCAATAACTATTGCAGGTCAGTGTGAATGAAAACATTTACTCAGTTTCCAAAAGACAGTTGGCAATGGTGTCTCCTTTTGAGATAATAAATAGAATGTGTGAATTTTGCAAACTTTGAAGATGAAATAAACTTCTCGTGGGCCTCTGTGTTTTTAAGAACCTGCAGTACGAGATGGATAAACAGGAGAGCAGCCTGAAGAAGTTTGGCTCTGTAACACACCAGCTACTGACAGAGTGCCACCCGTCTGTAGCTGAAACACTCAACACGGCCCTCCAGGACGTCAACATTAGGTAGGGATAACAAAAGCTTGTCCCTCGGGTGACTTCAAATCAAATTGCAGCAACTTCTGAGCTGAGGTCAATATGTGTTTCTCCTCCTCTGTTATAGGTGGAACAGTCTGCTAGAGCAGATCTCAGAACAGCTGAGGAGCAGTAAGGCCCTGCTGGGGCTGTGGCAGCGCTACAGGTCATCGTGTGGCCAAGCCGTGACATTAGTTCAGAAACAGGAAGAACGTGCTGATCGCCTGCTGAAGAGCGCCACTGACAGGGAGATCACAGATGAGGAGAGCAGCGCCTGGATAATGGACTGTGATGTGGGTAGAGATGGGACGGTGTAACACAGTTCACTGGATGACGTGAAACTAATTTTGTCAGCAGTTGAAGCTTACCCTCCGCCTCCTTTCTGATATTTTATGAATAAGCTCCAAAGCGGCTTGTCAGCTCACTGTGAGGCTTCACAAAGCCTCTATTCCCTCTGCAGAATACCAAATGCACCCTGCTCTATTGTCTGCTTGAATATAGATTCACAGAACAATCTAACAAAAGCCCTTTGAAAAGGAGATCGCAAAGGGAAAGACAGGCAGGCCCCTGATTTACACTGCAGGGGTCCCCCAATGTCACGCTGGGCCATGCTGAGCAAGGTCTGGAGACGGACTGTCCTAATACTGTATGCAGACCGTTATTTTGACAGAGAATCTCTGATTTTAACTTATAAAAAACAATTAGTGGTGGAGAACTGTTGTTTGTGCATGAGCTGTCCTTTCTGGAAAGCTTTTTACAAGAAAGCTTTACACAAAGCCTTCAGCAAAAGGATCACATGGCCCTCTTTGGGACTGAAGCTCTTTCAAAACCCACTGGATAAACACCTATAAGAACATGCATCAATTTATCTTAAATTCTGACATTTTGGTTATGTCAAGGGTTCCTTTACTAAGTCTTTCATTGCCTTTTGCATTAAAAAAAATACAGTCCTGTCGACCCTGTGCCATTAGTGTAAATAATATGACTTTTTCCAACTTCTCGAAATATTTAGTCATTCTGTTCCTAACCTGCCTCTTTCTGATGGCATTACTGTTACAGGCGTGCCTTGGTGACCAGGCCTCAGTGCAACAGTCCCTCAAGCAGCTGCAGGCTTTTGGCGAGCAGCTGAAGAGCCAAGTTGACGCCTCCTCTTCTGCGGCGCTCCAGTCCGACCACCTGTCACTCACACAACGTCTAGCAACACTGGAGCACGCCCTTCACAGGCAGCAGGAAGTACTGCAGGTAGGATAGCAAGGA
This sequence comes from Myoxocephalus aenaeus, assembly GCA_038501785.1. Classification (NCBI taxonomy): domain Eukaryota; kingdom Metazoa; phylum Chordata; class Actinopteri; order Perciformes; family Cottidae; genus Myoxocephalus; species Myoxocephalus aenaeus. The sequence continues at coordinate 315,023 of JBAMJR010000204.1, read as the reverse complement.
TTGGTGGGCATAGGAAGAATGACATACACATCACGGTTTTCTATGTGAAACCTCATTATATGAATGTTAAGCCATCACTTCTGTATTCTTACTCTTTGTTGTCTGACTGTTTGCAGTCTGGATCTCAGGCCTGTGAGGGTTTCAGAGAGCAGTTGGACACACTGATCCGTGAGGCTGAGGAGGCTGAGGAGGTGCTGAAGGAGTCGGACCCGGTTGGCTCACCAGGGCTCATTGTGGTCCAGACACGTATGGAAAAACTGAAGGTATAAAAAAATGTTTTTGCTTGGTTGTTGTTGTATTATCTGTGTTGAAACATCTGGCGCATTTTCCCAAAAGGTCTGCGTAAATTGATCATATATAATACATGTCTTTACTGTAAAACTTTACTGTAAATTAAATTAATTAGATTCTTTCTGAAAATGTGTAATATTGTCTTCCCAGGTTTACCTGTTGAAGCTGAGCAGTCTATCTCCAGACCTGGAGCGTGTTAACGAGTCGGTGTACAGACTGCCAGTCAGTGACAGAGATGTTAAACGGCTGCAGGGTCTCAACAGAGCCTGGGCCACTCACTCCGCTCACCTCACTGAGAGGTTCAGGTACCTAAAACATTCAAATTTCACATGTTTAAATACATAGCATTTGATATTTCTATTGTTGAAATAAATAAAAAAAACACCTTCAGTGTAATGACAGAACTAGCAATGTGAACTTTAGAGCTTTTTCCTGTCTGTATTCTAGAGACTATTCCTTTGATGTGACTTATTCATTTCACTTTAGATTTTGTAATGCTCTCCCTCAAAACCCTTTACCTAATATCAGACCCAGTTGTCAACTCCTCACACTCAAATTGCTTCTGTGTGCTAGTGAAGTGTCTGCTCACGGATTTCTCCTCTGCTCTTGGATTGTTATTGTGCAACAACTCTGTCAAAACTCCCCGACAAATAAAATGAAAGATGTAGTGCTGAACAATTAAATTATCCCTGCCTCGTTGCGGGTGAAAACTGTTGCTTTCCACTGACTGCATGACCCAGGGCATGATGGGCCACGCCTGTCTATCGCCAGATCAAAGAGCTGATTGGCTCTTGACAACAAACACCATGTTTAATCCAAATTTTCTGTGTAATTGAAATACTTAACGCTCAATTGTTGGCTATTAGTCTCAGGTTTAAACTAAACATATCTTATGTGATTGATAATATTAAAGCTAATTTATAACAAAGAATAGCACACAATGCCAGATACATGCACATTTATACATAAATATATATTTACAAATGCATGAATAAATCCAAACGAGGTCCGCAAACAACAAGTAGTCTACAGATTGGATCTAACCGGATGTAACTGTTTCTTTGACTTCCTGTTTATTCTTTGAAGGCGGCTAAAAACTGTCCGACTTGACCGCATTTCTTTTTTTTTAACGCCCCCTGCTGCTGCCGCCTGCTCTCGTCCACTTTTGAGGCGAAGCGCAGCTCAACTCGAACGAGCCTTATGTCACACTTTGCCCAGGCATCCGATCAAATGTCATGACATCCAACTCATGTAGTGATAATTTCATGTAGGCTACAGTGAGGGAGGGAGTGAGGAAGGGCTCATTTCATTGGTCAACACTACGCCTGTCATTATATTGGTTGAGGAATTTTGACAGGGTGTTTTACTAAAAAAACAACCAAGAGCAGAGGAGACCTCTTTCAGCACACATAAGCAGTCGGAGTGTGACGAGAAGGGGGAAAAAAGCTCAAGCTCAGGAAATCTGTGCACACAACAATGTGTGTAAGCAAGTTTGAGCAGAAGCAGAGAAAAATCCAAATGCAAGCCACGGCTATTTGAATAGGAGGTTTTAAAGGAAAGCATTACAATGAAATCAATGAGTCATGGTCTCAAATTTAAAAACAACATGCTCTTGAATATAGATAGGAAAAAGATAACTGTCTTTTTACATTCTTATATACAGTCTGTTTTTTACAGGCCTGGGAGTCTGAAAATTCTCTTTTTGTATTGTATAACTTTACAATGGCATACCTTTTTTAGGTGTAATTTGTCACTAAACTTTTTCTTCTATGTTAATATTGTTTATGTTCCAAACGACTTCCCTCTGTCCCTCTCCAGTAAACTGCAGGCGGTGTTGCTCCAACAGCAGAGTTTCCTCCAGAAGTGTGAGGTGTGGATGGAGTTCCTATCCCAGACCGAACAGAAGCTCGCCGCTGAGATTTCAGGAAACTACCTGAATCTGCTGGAGCAGCAGAGAGACCATGAGGTCAGAGCAGCATTACAAGAACATGTGCATCTAATGCTGTCTTTGTAGGTAGTGTATGTGCTATATATATGTATATGTATGTATGTGTACTTGCAGTTGTTCCAGGCAGAGATGTTTAGCAGGCAACAGATTCTCTACTCCATCATCAATGATGGGCATCATATGTTGGACCAGGGACAAGTGGATGACAGGTAAACACACACACAGATACACACAATCCTATTTAAATGAAAATGTCCTATCTCATAAAAATGTATCCAGTGGGGAGGAGCTTACATGCTGCTCTCGCTCTTGTCCCCCTAACAGAGATGACTTCAGTGTGAAGCTGGCCTTGTTGGGCAATCAGTGGCAAGGTGTAGTGAGACGGGCTCAGCAACGAAGGGGCATTATTGATAGCCTGGTCCGTCAGTGGCAGAAGTACCAGGAGATGTCAGAGAAGCTGTTTCAATGGCTTCAAGAAGTGACGCGTGATCCAGATGAACATCAGCCAGGAGAACCAGTCGCCTTGCAGCAGGCCAGGAACCTATTAGATCAGATTCAGGTAAGTCCTTCACTTATCACCGTACTCAAATTTCTAATCTTCTCTGAAATGACTTTTTCTAAAAATATTTATGCTTTAATATCTCTGCAAGTCCTAATTCTAATTAATATTAATTTCAAGTAGGATGAGGTGATGGATTCACTCACTGCCTCTCCCAACTAATTATTTTCCCTTAAAGCTTATTTAAGACGTTTTCATTATTTATGAGGTCACTTGAAGAGGACTTTAAGATCATTTAAAGTTGTTTTTGTTTATCTACCATTTCCATCTTTACAAACATGTATCCTATTTGAAAAAATAGTATGAATAACGTGTTTCTGACTAATCAAAGATGCATTAAACCTGCTTTTATTCAAGTGCTGTGTTAAAATATATTTTCCTATCCACTTTAAAAAAATACTTCTTCAAACTTCATATTTAACTTAACACTAAATTGTCCTCTTCTCACTAATAAACCCTCACCTCTTCTCCAACCTTAGACTCCCTTAGTTAACCGTTATCCACTCTGCCCACTGTCCCTGTCTCTGCTCCTCCAGCTGAGGGAGCGAGTGCTGCAGAGGCAGCATGGAGGCTACATCCTGACGGTGGAGGCCGGCAGGAGCCTGCTGCTGACGGCCGATGCCAGGGCCGAGTCGACCCTGCAGACGGAGCTGATGGACATTCAGGAGAGGTGGAGGCACGCCCACCACCGCCTGGACCAGCAGAGAAGGGAGCTGCACGGCTTGCTCAAGGTAAGACAAAACTACAGCTGGAATAATAATGAACATCTTTTCATACTTTTTTTTTTTTTTTGTGGTCTTTTGCTTTCTTGGTCTTTTCATGTCTAAGCTACAGTAAAACATCACATAAATACTGTCTTTTTTAATTTAATTTGACCCTCATTCTTTCCACTTTCTGTTCTATGGTTCGGTTACTACACTCATTGGCACGCAACGTTAGAAAAGTTGATTTATTTTTCATTATACGTACAGTAGATTGTAACCAATGGAGAGTTTATGGGTAAGAGAGTACTGCTCAGTGATGTGTTATGGGACATCCTGTACTATTGCAGGTTTGTGAAGCCTCATTTGAGCACAGTCTGTGTTGAAGGCAAGCGAGAAACTGTGTCCCTACCGTGCTGCTGTGTGAAGGGTGCTGAAGGGCATCTGAGCCCTTAATGAGCCGCTCGGTTGCACATGCCGGACACTGAAGCCAGGTCACCACATGAATTATACAACGCTGCATCTTCACTCCTGAAGAAGAAGGACAGAGATGGAGCACTTCTGTCTTCAGATAAATTGCATCTGCGCACATGCCGAATCATTACAATACAGCCCAACATGGTTCAAAGATAATTGTCAGTCCAGGGCACACATCCGCACACATCCATCCACACACACATCCATCCATCCACACACACACACACACGCGCGCGCGCGCGCGCGCGCAGACGCAGAGTGCAGATTTGAACTTTGCGAGGTAGATTTTGCCGACTGTGATAGTGTCCTGTTTCTAATGGGAATTTGGCTTTTTTGTTGAACATGGTTCTTTCCTTTTGTCCTCTTAATCTTATTCTCTTACGATTTTAGTTACGTAATCTCTCTCTCTCTCTCCTCCTGGGTTTACACTTAGAGAGCAGCTACTGAAGGTACTTATTTTACCATGACTCTTGCTTCAGGTATGCCACTTTGCTGCAGCATTTCTTTCCAAATATTACCCTGTTTTATCCTGAATTGAACCGTTTCTCAGACTCTAAAAATAGCTTTAATCCGCCCCCTTTGGAGCAGAACCTCTTTATGAAACAGTGTTAATTCTCTTCTTTGGCTGTTGGATTTTTGCTGTATCACTCTTTTCGTGGGGTTGCTAAGGCGGTTCAGGGCTCAGTTGTAAACGGCATTATAGGTGATGTGACCTGACTTAAACCGTGTGTGTGTGTGTGTGTGTGTGTGTGCGCGCGCGTCAGTTTCTGAAGAATTTTCTTTCTTGAGTACGAGAAACTCTGCAATCTGTGTGTGTGTTTTTATGCTTTAATTCTTACTGTGTGTGTTTGTGCGTGTCTATAGAACTGGGAGCGATGTGAGAAGGGCATAAATACGTCACTGGAGAAGCTGAGGGCCTTTAAGAGGAAGCTGTCTGTGCCACTGCCTGACCACCATGAGGAGCTGCACTCAGAGCAAATCAGATGCAAGGTGAGACGAGTCTAATATACACATATTCAACTTGAGTTTTCTTCCTGGTTTATGTTCTGCATCTGTTCAAGATACTCACTCTCTCTCTCTCGCTCTCTTTCACACATCCACACGCTCCCTTTAGTCTTTATCTGGCATTGAGGACAAACATATAAACAGACAGACCAGAAGCAATCAAACACATGACTCTATCTCTCATTATTATTCTGTCTCTGATGATGCTAAAATGATGCCAGGGTGAGCCAACGTGGATTCCACATAGTCATTAAATTTTTGTGTGAAAATTCACATTTTGTGATTTTCAGTTTGTTGTTAACACACAGTCATGCTTCATGCTTGACATGTCCTGAGCTCCTCAGGGGGAGGGGGAGGAGGGCTGTGAGAATAGCTGCATATAGTTAGCTTCAGCTGAAAGAAAAGAGGGGGTGGGGAGGGAGAAAGAGAGAGCGAGAGCGGGGGGGAAGGACAGAGAGGGTGCGTGCGCATGAGTGAGAGTGAGACAGAGCATCCCTGCTTGCAGTGGGGGTATATTTTGGTTGGTGTGTGTGTGTGCTTCCGCTTCCTTTTGTGCGTATTGCATAATGGAGACATTCTCCAGGTCAACAAATGATTACACCGCTGCAAAACCATCACAATGACGGATGAGGAGGCGATACAAGGTTTGATGCGTCCGTTACTTTATCTTGCGCTTTAGCCTTCAATGGAGCTGATTTGTATTACTATGTGAATGTAACATGTTACTCTTATTTCATTTTTATTTTCTGAAAATCTAAATCATCGCATTTAAAATAAATTGTGTATCTTTGTGTAGCATGTTTTGCTGTACTATTTATTGTCAGTTTACTGTTTTGCTTCTCCTCATCACTATTTATGAGGGTGCAGCAGCTGCAGTTGAGCTTCAGTTGTTCTGTTCTGTGGTTTTCCTGCTTTAAACTTTGGCTGTTGGTGAGCAGGCTAGTCTGAGTGTATCTTCACATTTAAAATTATGGGTCACCACTTTTGTAAATCATTTCTTTTCATGTCATGTGGTTGCAGGAGTTGGAAAGCAGTGTGGAGGGCTGGACTGATGACCTCACTTCCTTGTTCCTGCTGAGGGACTCCTTGGAGGGCGTGGTCAGTGCAGATGACATCACAGTCCTACAGGAACGCCTCCAGCTGCTACAGCGCCAGTGGGGGGAGGTCTGCCACCAGGTAGACTCACACAGGAGCATGACCATTAACGGCTGATGTTGTGTTTAGAAGAATTACCAGAACTGGGTATAGTCTCGTTGACTGTATTCTTTTTTTTTTTCATGCATAAATTGTTAAATTATTATATATTATTTTATCAATTGTTTCTTTGAGTTTATCTTCTACCAATTCTTTGCTTTCCTTTTAATCTTTCTTAACCACCAAAGTGTCATGTGTTTTTCATATTTTGACTCTTTTTGTCCCCTCAGCTTTCTCTGCGCAGGCAGCAAGTGAGCGAGAAGTTGAATGAGTGGGCGGTGTTCAATGAGAAAAACAAGGAGCTATGTGAGTGGCTCACGCAGATGGAGAGCAAGGTCTCTCAGAATGGAGACATCAGCATTGAAGAGATGATCGAAAAGCTGCGCAAGGTGATTTAACGCAACAGAAAACATACCTCAAATGTACAAATGAATGAAACGCAACTCATCTATTCATGAAGACGTTCACTCAGTACAAAAAGTCCAGATAGTTTTGACATTTCTAGATCTTGGCCACTGTAATGCACAGATGGATTTATTTACTTGCGTACTATGTTTACTGCCCAAATTATACCTAAAAGTGAATTATTTGCTATGATTTTACAACAATTAGAGCAAGAAATTAACTTGAGACTATTATAGCTTGTAGACAAGGATTATCAACACTTGTGTACTTTTTAAAAGGTTTCTTGAAAAAAGGGCACATGTATTGAGATTTAAATAAAAACAAACCTTGATTTACTAAAGTGGTCTCATCTGCAGCTCTAATGCACAGTTGCATGGACACACAAACACTGTACACCACACTCACACCTCCCTGTGGTAACCGACTGCATGTCTCTCTACCAGGACTACCAGGAGGAGATCGGTGTATCTCAGGAGAACAAGCAGCATCTGCAGATTATGGGCGCGCGCCTGGCCAGGTCCAGCCAGGACGGCAAGGCGGCCGAGATCCAACACAAACTCAGCAAAGTCAGCGAGCGCTGGCAACACCTGCTGGACCTCATCGCCGCCAGGTGGGTGTCCAAGACTCTGAAGCAGGTTCAGAGGGTTGTTTGATCGTAGAGTTTGAGGGTTTAATGTGAAGGTGAGAGAGGAAACTTCAAAAAGACTTCATTAAATTATTTAAATTAAATCAAACATTATTTGTATTGTCTCCTAAAGTGCTTCAGAAATATGGTTCAAACTACTCATGGTCTTTTTAATGGCATGATTCATAATATCAGTCGAATGGACACAATTATTATTTAAAAAGTGTGTACTAGAACAATTGTAGACAGGTTTATTTACTCGCCATCTATTTTGGCTCTAGCTTGTGGTCTGACGAATGAAACAAATCTATGCAGTCCTCACAGTATAATTATTTGGATGAAAAGGTAACTCTTCTGATCCTCTGCTGCATCACTCCTCCCAGTGGAGAAGAGTTTATTTTTATCAATGAAGGCCTGCCTTGGCATCGGTTTGTTACCATGGTATCCTTCATGGCATTTTCCCACTTGCCTCCACTTACCAGAGTTGGGATTGCAGAGTAGTTGGCGACACGGTATTCTTTCTCATTTTTGTGTAAAATGAATATTACGGTATGTAAAACATAAACTCCTCCTTTCTGTGTGTTGGGAATTGAAAGTGACATGACCCCAAACTTTGACTCTAACTACCCAGCTGCCCCTCCCCCTGCAGTCCTCCGGCTGTTGTCCTCTGGGATTGTAGTGGATGAAGGAAGAAAGGGGAGGACGGTGTCTGACCTCATGCAGACAGCTGCACTCTCTTTGTCTCTTTACAAAGTCCTTTACTTAAAAACAACAGGACTAACAGTTTGTAGAGTCTCAGAGTGCAGAGATCTTTACAATGAAGTGTTTTCTTGAGATTCTTTTTCTGGTGGATTAATTTATTGGTTTTATTTATCTATTATTAGGACCTATATTCTCCAGCGGATATGGTTTACTGGAAATGTTCTCTTCTCGATGTGCACTATCCGTTGAGGTTTGCTCTCATGCATGGAGCCTCCAGCCGTTGCTTCTGTTCAGTCCCATTTGTGTGTGTTCGGTGTACGATACTCAGACACAGGCCAGCTCTGTGTCACATGCCTCTGACTGTACGTCTCTTTTTAGAAACAGCAGCACTTGTCACTCTCAGGCACTCACACACACACACACACACACCCACACACACAACTGTTGCTCTTCAAAGTTAAAAAAAGAGAACCCCAACAGTTGAGTCGTCACAGTTGTGCCACTACTACCTGCTCGCCCTCCCCTTCTGCACAGAGTTTAGAGACACTTCCATGTGGAGCACACAGACAAAAGAGTGTTTGACTCAACAACGTTACGCTTCCTGACTTTGACGTCGTCTTTGGGAATTCTGCACCCCCATGGTTTTGGACTTAGGGATGGATAATATGGCAGGATGCCCGAGTGAGGATCTGCCGGATTGTGACTGCGATGTCAACAGGCAGGACAAACTTGAGAATTTTTGTTTTTTTAAGACCGCTTTGTACACAACAAGAGTTTACAGTCTTAAAGAGCACCATGTGCTTTCTTTATGCAAAGCTTATTTTTCTCATTCTCTTAAAATAGATTATGTGTTATTATCTAACTGCTATGTAGAATAATCTTTCTCAAGGATTATTTATGATAAGTGCTACATCCAGATAGGAATGTTTTAAGTGTTTCTGCTCTACACAGAGCTACATCTTCTTTCTGCAATGTTTATTTTACTTATTTTGTTGTAGTCTTAGGAGATCTGGATTAACTGGTGTGTAAAAATATTTTCTTAAATGTTATTGAAACAAGTCTGGGTTTCTGGAATACAGTCGGGGTTACAGCACAGTACAGTGAGTTCCTGATCGTTCAGACAACAGCAGGATGTTACTGTCGTTGTTAGTGAGGGTGTAGAATCATTGTTTGATTGACATCAAAATAAACCTGACCCAGTGAAGCTGAGCAACCTTATACAATAAATTAAAACAAAAGCTGCTCACTTTTTAATTATTTGCAGTTTGTATTTGACCAAGGACTAGTGCGTGCAGTAGATTATGTGTGATGCTATGCAATATATCATCCTGCAATGTAAACAGTCAAATTGTAAATTGCTACTACCTACAGCATATTGTGGGACGCCTCCAAAGCAGGTTTAGGAATGTTGTGGATGTGGTGTGCAGCTGATGCCATGCAGCACATACTGCCACATCACAGTAGAGCTGCAGTGATAGTAGAGTAGACCTGCTAAAAGTGTCTATTGTTACCAGATAACGATCTTTGGTTTGTTATATGTAATATTATATGGCCAACGCCTTCACTCTTATCAACAACTATATGACAAATGGTTCCCAGTTGTCATGTCGGGTCACGTAAGGATTCATCACTTCCAACATATTTATCTTTGCAGTTCAGAAATACTCCTCCTCAACCTCATGTTTCTGTTCTGCTCTGACACACTTTAGCTCTTTGTTATTGAAAGAGTGCTTTTTTTTTTTCTTCGTAGTTCAAATTCACAACCAAATCCAAATGTGTTCATTACGTTTTTTTTTTTTTTTACATTTTTGCTGTTATACATTATTCTTGGTTACTTATTTACAACTCTACGAAAATAAAACATAAATAATCACAACTTCTAAGAAAATTCTTAGAAGAAATTCATTTTTTATTTGATACTTTTATGCATTTCAAAAACTTTCCATGCTGTTAAAACCAGTATTTCTTCTGATATTCCTTTATTTGATGCTGCAATCAGTGGTTTTCCAGTTATATACAGTATTTACATCATGTTTTATGGTTTGTTGTTGAGCAAGTTATACAAAGAGCTCTCAAGCAAGTCCTCCCTTATTACATGGCATGCCTCAGTGTTTACAGTCTCTGAGACTCTGACTCACTCTCTGCATCTGTTTGACTACCAGGGTGAAGAAGTTGAGGGAGACCCTTGTGGCCGTGCAGCAGTTGGATAAAAACATGAGCAGCCTGCGTTCATGGCTGGCTCACATCGAGACAGAGCTGTCCAGGCCCATCGTCTACGACACCTGTGACGACCAGGAGATTCAGAGGAAACTCAACCAGCAGCAGGCAAGTGGGACCACACGCATTCCTGAGCAGTTAAAAAATATTTGCTATGTGGAAATGACATGATGTCTTGGACTCGTACTACAAGACGTATGTAAACCCAGATGTGCAAGCACCTTCACAGACACAAACAAGCACACATGCACTTTGTGAGTATGTCCTTTTCTGTAAAAACTAAATAACAGCAGGACATTATGACTCAAACTGCATTGGTGGAAAATGAGTGGTGCTGAATCACAGGAGGAAATCCCAGCATGAATACATTTCTGGCTGTTTGCTTAAAGCTAGGCCTTCAGTCGGTGTCATTATCCTTCCTATTGCCAAGATGCAGCTCTAAGTGTGAGACCCCACTGAACTCCCTCCTCTCCAGAGCTGCAGACTTAGCTAACAGATACTGTACATGTACTGTACTTAAGCAGGCTGACGTTGATCTTTTTGTACACTATTGTTGAGCAAAACCAAGTAGGGTCAGGAGACATCAATCAACATTTACCAGCATTGAGAGAAATGCTAAAAGACACACAAACAGCCTTAAGTACAGCAAAAATCAAGTTATCATTGTGACTGACTTGCAGGAGCTGCAGAGGGACATCGAGAAACACAGCACAGGCGTGGCGTCAGTGTTGAACCTGTGTGAAGTCCTCCTCCACGACTGCGACGCCTGCTCCACGGAGACGGAGTGTGACTCCATCCAGCAGGCCACCAGAGGGCTGGACAGGCGCTGGAGGAACATCTGTGCCATGTCCATGGAGAGGAGGCTCAAGTCAGTGCCTCTTCGATGAATTCAGCTTTTATATATCTGCATTCATATTCATGCACTGGGGACATCTTTTGTGTGGTTTAAGAGTTTTATAAGTTGCAAAGTTACATTTGATCAGACATAGTTGAGAGGTTTCTTTGTAGAACTATGTTGGCAATTTAGTATTATAGATGTATGAGAACACATCAACATGCACTTGATACCATTGAGATCCCACTGCCTTCTATAGTATACTATAATATTGTTGCTTATACTATTACTAATCATACAATCATGTGTTTATATTTAAGACATTTGAAACGACATTACTGAGCAGTTTTATATGTTCAGGATTGAGGAGACGTGGAGGTTGTGGCAGAGGTTTCTGGACGATTACTCCAGATTTGAAGATTGGCTGAAGACCTCAGAAAGAACAGCAGCCCTGCCGAACTCCTCTGGAGTTCTGTATACTGTCGCTAAAGAAGAGCTAAAGAAGTTTGAGGTTTGTCTATTTCACGTTTGTTATCACAGTTGCACAGTGTTTGCATGTATACAAGCTGAATTGGTAGCTTGATTTAAATGTTGTGTTTTTATATGTGCATGCTATGATCTATTTCATGTTGAGACATTTACATTTTCCATGTGAGCGATAGATCATAGAAAAAAGAGAAGAGTGTCATCTTGCTTAAACTCGTCTGCTCTGGTCTGCTCAGCTGCTGCAGTCTATCTTTGTGCACGTGCACATTCCTGCTCTGTGGCCTGTACCACCATTTGGATCTGCTTTGTGCCTGATTTGGAAATTTAAATTTTAGTTACAGATTGATATTTCAGGATTTTGAGCTTCAACATTGAATGACCTCTTATTAATTAGTCTACTGTTTTTTTGTTTGTTTATATATTATATTTGTTTGTTTTTTGCATTTTCTTTCTCACTGCAGAACAGAAAACATGTTTACAGATTTTGGGGCCATCTGTAGTTTCATTCAAAAACGTTTTGAATGAAATGTAATATTGCAATGTGTGTTTCCAAATATGTGTGTCCTATTCAGATCTTTAACTTGTGTGTGTGTGTCTTTTCTTCTTCTTCTGTTGCAGGCCTTCCAGCGTCAGGTGCAGGAGTGCCTGACCCAGCTGGAGCTCATCAACAAACAGTACCGTCGCCTGGCCCGGGAGAACCGCACTGACTCGTCCTGCCAACTCAGGAAAATGGTGCATGATGGGAACAGGCGATGGGATAACCTGCAGAGGAGGGTGGCCGCCATCCTACGCAGACTCAAGGTAAAAACATTTTTTTAGCTTCTTGGCTCAATGACTGATGTTTGCATTGGTTAGTTATGCAACTTTGGTTGTAATATAACAGCTCCCCATTAGCGCTGACAAACTCTTCTTATTATTCCATCTGGCCACATCCTGTATCAATGAACTATGTCCATATCCAATACTATTCTATTAGTTACTTTCTGGACTCGCTGAATTTCTTAAATTTGATCAACGATCTACTTTAATTAAAGAGTTAAAGAGAAGCTTGAAAGTATATTTGTTTGTTTGTCTGTGTTTATTCAGCACTTCATCAGCCAGAGGGAGGAGTTCGAGACGGCACGAGACATTATCCTGGTGTGGCTGACGGAGATGGACCTCCAACTGACCAACATAGAGCACTTCTCTGAGTGTGATGTACAGGCCAAGATAAAACAGCTCAGGGTGAGACGGAAGTGTTGGTTCCTGGATGACACAACAAGCCAACATGATGCATAACACAACCACTGCAAGAACAGTGTGTTTATCATAGTTTAAAATGAAGACTCCACGAATCAGTACGAAACATATTTAATAATATATACCCTGTTTTGTGGGATAAAAGTGTAATGATTGGTGTGGAGAAAAAAGTAGGAGATTACAATTAATATTAAACGTAGTCATGTAAGTGGATTTTAAAAACTCTTGCTGTGCTCAATTGCTGAAACCAATATTTGGTTAATTGATTATTAAGAAAAATTTCAAAATGTTTGCTGGTTAAAGTTCCTCAAATAAAAGATGTGCTTGCTTTCCTCCTCTAAACTGTGATGTGAATTTTAAACATTTAATTGTATACATGACACTACATATGAAATACTAAATACTCTTCATATGATCATACCAGTGTTAGAGAATCAGCATTATTGTTAGATGCGGTTCTCTGACCTCTGCTCTGTGTATGTGCTTCTCAGGCTTTCCAGCAGGAGATCTATCTGAACACAGGGAAGATTGAGCTGGTGTTCAGACAGGGGGAAGCTCTGATTGAGAAGAGTGAACCTCTGGACGCGGCCGTCATCGAGGAGGAGCTGGAGGAGCTGCAGAGATACTGTCAGGAGGTTTTTGGACGAGTCGACAGATACTACAAGAAGCTCACACGACTGCCGGTGAGTAAAGATGATGACATGTACACGACAGCTGTCCTCCTACATGCTGTAAACGTGTCAGACATAGTTTCACGCTGACAGCTTGTAAGGAACAGAAGACACACTCATGTTACATATGTTAACAGCACACACTCACCTCAGTGAACCTCACAAACTGCACTCTCACATAATTCTATAACCGCTACAGTGGCTGACTCTCCATTTTCTGTGTGTTATTTGGCATTTTCTCTCATGCTTGCATTTTTCTGTGCCTCCTATCATCTTGCTTTCCTTCTTCTACTAATATTTTCCTGTCTCCCAGCTGGCCGACGATGAGCTCGACGGTTCAGACAGGGAGCTGGACATGGAGGAAGGTGGCGAGCTCTCCGAGCTGCAGTGGGGCGACTCCTCTCTGCCCCGGACGTCCAGCCGTCCAGCCTCGGGTACGACCGCCCTCATCCGGGCAGATCGCTCGGGTCGTGACACCCCGGCCAGCGTGGACTCCATCCCGTTAGAGTGGGACCACGACTACGACCTGAGCCGAGGTCTGGACAGCCCTGGAGGCCGAGGCCCAGGGGAAAGGAGCCAAGGGCAAGAGGAAGAAGATGAGTATCTGAGGACGGCTGTCACAGTGCTGTCAGGTTGGTGAATTCAAATCTAAATATATGAATGAATGCTGATGAGCAGTTTGAATGAAATATTAAAAGTATTGTTAGCTATATGGCCACAACAGTCATGTGCTCATTTAGTGTTTTTTTTTTAAATAAATATAATGTAAGTGATGTGTTTTAGAATAAATATTTATGTTTAATAGAGTTGATCAAGTATAAATGGTTCGAGAGGTTTAAGGGTTGAGTAAATAATAATAATTGAGTAAATAATAATAATTTCCACTCTACTTATCTTATGAAAGGCATCTTTGAGGCAAATAGTAGTTAAGATAATGGATGATGAAAGGAATGAGGAAGGTGTCAAGACATTCAGTCTGCCACTAAAAACATATAAATCATAGAGCAATAAATTACGACACAAACATGTGTTTCCAGTATTGTAATGTGTTACCATGTTGCTGTGGAAGCTGTCTTTAAAACAAGGCACCTGGGGACTCTCAACCAAAAAGTCTTCAGATGAGGTCCCGTCATTTCTATAGATTTCAAATCGAGAGTTCTGAGCTGAACATCCAGATCCGTGCAAACTCATTAACAATTCTTTATAAATTAGCACAGATATCGCATTCGATCATGCCCACATTGTAAGTAGTTTATGTTGTATGTCTCTCTTCCCAGATGTAGTTATCCCAGAGAGCCCAGAGGCCTATATAACACTGACTGAGAACACATTGAAATCGTCCTCTGGTAGGAAACAGCAATCCCCTGGTTCTGATAAGGAATGCTGCAGCATGACATATTAAAAGCATGCCATAAACATCAACTAAACCACAACCACACAAGGAAGCACCATTCAGACTGCATGTCCCACCATCCAGGAAAACTTTGGCATATTAAAAGTGCAAAGATGACATTATTGCATGCTGAGGTCCAGATCACTAAATGCTAATCTCAACCATTGCATTTTACTTGTGCGTGTGCGCTTTTTTATTTTTTATTTCACAGCTAATATTGTTATTAATATGAATAAAAACCTGACTGTGTTCTTTTCTGTTATTCAGCATTTCAGACTAACGCATGCCATCACAGTCTCCTCACCAACAGCATGCGAATATAAAGTCATGGATAGATTTGCCCTCCTACTTTTCTTGACCTTGTTGTGGCCTTTGTGCAGGTGAGGCGGGCCAGCTGGAGGCCAGTCTCAGACAGCTGGATCAGGCTCTGGATGCGGGGCGATACCACCTCCAGCAGAGAGAAGCCACCGTCAACAGCTCCAGCCCCGACATCGACTCCACATACATGGGCTACGTGAGTCCGGCACATTCTGACATGCACGTGAGATTGTATTCACTTTCATTTCAAGCCAAAACGTATAACATTGACATCATCCCTCCAGATGCGCCTGATGGGAGAGTGTCGAGGCAGTATAGATGCCGTGAAGAGAGCGGAGGGAGAGCTGACTGAAGATGATGATGACATGCCAGGACTCGCCAACCCCACCAGCACAGACACTCAAAGTGCAGGTCCGTTACATACAAACGCACACATTCCATGATGGATTATCCCCTCCTATAAATACTGTGAGAGCCATGTTAAATGTATGTGATCTGTTTTCCTTCAGGTGTGATTGAGCGCTGGGAGCTGATCCAGGCTCAGACTCTGAGCGAGAAGCACAAGCACAAGCAGAACCTGCAGCAACTGATCTCAGATCTGCAGACCATGCGGGGCTGGTTGGCTCAGTCGGAGGCCGAACTCAACCAGCTGCGAGGGCTCGATCTCAGCACCGACATACACACCATCCAGCAGAGAATCAAGAAGCTCAAGGTGTGTTTTCTTCGTGTCCGTTTCAGTTGCTGTATCAGAGCAGCATGAATTTCTCCTACAATGTAAAAACTAAATTGTACTTTACAAAATGTAGAATCGTTTGTAGGCCAAAATCTCAATGCAGCTGACATAAAAAAAAATTGGAAGCTGTTAATGAACTCCTTTTGGTTGCATTTGTAAATTGGAAATTGGAACCATCAGTTCTGCAGCGTCAGCTTTTGGACATCCTTGGCTTGTGCACTTTTATCTGCATCAGCCCCTGAACAGTATACTTTCAAGAACTGTACATGTATACAGTAATTTGCCTCCACTGGCCTTGTTCATAATGTCCTATTTCACGTGCAGGGTGCTAACAAATATGTCCTCCCACTTAAACACACACAAACACACAAACACACACACTCACTCCTCAATACCTAGGCCAGCTGTGGCTGTTGTAAAACATCAGCAAAATATCACTATTCTATAAAACCTTAATGACAAACATCAAACGCAGCCTAATCTTGCTGCCTCATGTCTAGTACCTCATGTTTTCTCAGCTTACTCTATCTTGTAGCCAGTCAGTCTGGCCCCGTTCAAGGTTCAGTGTCATTATAAATAAGCTATCACATGTAGATGCTGTTTTGATTACTTTTCCCTTTGACTCGCCTCCTCAGGAGCTGCTGAAAGGGGTCGATGCCCACAAGTCAGAGGTCCTGTCCATCAATCTGAGCAGTGCAGAGTTCCTCCAATCCGAGCCTGACACCGAGGAGGCGTGGGAGTTGAGGGACAGGCTGAAAGAGATGAACACACGCTGGGATCGGCTAGGTACCTCCCTGGAGGACTGGAGGGAAGAGCTACAGAGGGCGCTTATGCAGTGCCAGGTACGAAAGAAAACATACACCCTCCAGGAAAGAATAACATTGTATTGGCATCCTTTTCTCAGATTTTATGTTACACCTTCTTTTGTACAAAAATATACTTTCTTTTTGTAACTTTCAGTCATCTATACGTATAGAACTTAGCAAAAAAGGTTGTACACGAACAAAACCGTGTATGTTTTGAGGTATAAACTTAAAATCATCTCCTAATTTATGAAACGAGAATCAAGAGACAGTTTTATTACATTCTATTCTGACTTTTTAATTACTCTATATGACATTCTGTAACGTCTATGACATACTATACTGTGACTTTATGTCATAGCAATGCTAAAACACATCGCTAATACCAATTCTGCCATTTCAGGAGTTCCATGAGATGAGCCACGGCCTGCTGCTGTGGCTGGAGAACATCGACCGCAGGAGGAATGAGGTGGTGCCGATCCCGCCCCGACTGAACCGGGAAACATTACGAGCTCATCACAAAACACTGACGGTATGTCTTTCCAATACGAGGTTTGTGTGCAGCAGACTCATGCTTTTTAAATATGAATCTCACCGTTAAACCGCTGCATTAATACAATGTCTGATAACAAATACTACTACATTAAAATATGTTCAGAAATAACTTAGCAGATGAACATGAAAGCCAAAGATGTCTTTTATTTTCTCTTAAAAATTGCAGAGACATATTGGAGACAAAGATGTTGACCACATTGCTGACATTTTTTTTTTTTCTGCAGAAAATCAAGCGTGAGCTGCTGGACTCGCAGCAGAAGGTGTCGTCTCTTCAGGAGCTGTCGGCTCAGCTGCTGGTCAACACTAAACCGCTGACGCTGCTGCTGCAGTCGCCGGCCTCGGAGCAGATCCAGGCTCAGGGCAGCGAGTGTCTGGAGGCCCAGGAGAAGGTGCACGTGATCCTGAACAGGCTGAGACTGCTCCTTAGGGAGGTCAGCTCGGACCTCGAGGGGCTGGAGAGGAGACTGGAGACCGCGGTCTCACGGCAGGTCAGAGAAATGCTGAATATAGAGCGACTGAACGGGGGCTCGCTTTATGTTGAAGGAACAGCAGCTCCCTCTCCATTTGGAGCAGTTTTATGACGATGTAAACATTGTAGTGACTGTTGTTGTTTTGCTTTATGTCTCAGGATTGCTTATCGTTGCCTGTTGGCAAATCAGAAATCTGTGGGTCAGCTGGTCCCAAGTCAGAGGCGACTGTCCAAAGTCGCAAACGATCGGTAATGTTTCCCCTCGTAATGTTCTGCTGCTTAATAAGAAACAGCTAAATACTTACTTATTCTCTCTTGACTACCCCTTTATGTTAAATGATGATGTCAATGTTTTCCCTTTTTCAATTGCTCTACTATCGTGCATATGAACATATTTTGTGCTGCCCCTCCCCCAACCCTCTTTTTTTTTTTTTTTAAGATGTTTTTGCTGCCCACACCATGTTGATCTGCCCAAAATGTACAAGAAAACCTGGCTTTTCGTTTCACTTGTTAAAACTGTTCTGCAATAGTTTAGTTCAGGTCTCATTCTGAAATTCATGTATTAAAGATTTATTTTTTTATAACTATATAACTAATGATTAAGCATATTTAATTCTGTCAGTTTCTTTTGATTTAAACTAATTTAGTCCAGAGAAGCCAGATTTCTTGGTTCTGAAAGTCAATCACCGTCATTGATTATGTTGCTGCTCTTTCGTTGTTGATGATTCCTTCTCTAGCGATGTTATGGCTCTTTATGTTATTTGTTTTTTCTCTCATCTAAAGCTTTGTCTTTATTTGCCCTTGACTGAAACATTCTTTTCTTTCTTTTACCCCTCCCTGCTCATTACGTGGTACAGCCTCGAGGCAAAAGTAGTCAGGCCCACCCAGGACACCCTAAGAGCGGCCCGCGCCACAGGTACCTCTCTCCCGGAGTCTAGAAACGGGGGATGATGATGGAACCACAGCTATGCCTAGAAACGTGATTTATAGTCATTCAATCCATGAGAAAATCAATTACTCACAATAAGATATGTTTTACTCACTGTAAAACATATGAGCTTGTTGGATGAATTATAATTTTAGCTTCTTTAATTGATTGGTTTTATGGCTTTAACCCTGCGTTCCATGATCCTCCCTCATTCTAGAGACCATGTTATCAGCTCTTAAACGAGTGGGGAATCGCCTACATCAGGCCGCTCCCTTTCTCCTTTAAATGTTTTATTTCACTGCTTCTCTTTGCCCGGCTGCTTTTTGAATGGCATCATGAGATATTGCCTGGTCATACTTTTTGCCGTTCCTCTCCGAGTGACTGCAGCGCTCTCCTCCACTAGATGTCATTATCTGAATCCCGGTGGCCCCTCAGCCCTTGTTCTCTTGTAGCTCTGTTTTTCTTTCTTCACCTTTTCCTTCCTGTTTTATTCTCTTCGTAGTTGAAAGGAGGATATGATCCAATAACTCCTGCTTTTTTTTTTCTTCCCTTCTACCTTAACTCCCACCTTGTTTCCTATGTTTCCTTTCCAGACAATCTTAACTTACCCACCTCTGACTCTCTGTCATTTATGATCTAACTTTCTATGATTTCCATTTAATGCCGCCAACAACAAAAATAACACAAAGGCCTGGTGGCGACTCAGCCTAGACAAGTCTTGCCATAAGTGTTGATATGTATATGTGTATATACATATATCTCTATCTCACATAAATGGGCTTTTGGAAACTGAAATCCAACAAAGCAGGAGGGGTTGACATGAACTACATATATATATATACACACACACACACACACACACACACACACACACACACACTGTGTGTACGTGTTGCTCATGCAACAATATAAGTGGAAGGCTATAGAGTGAGGGAGCCTCCTCCAGGATGAGTCGCAGTAAGAACATGCCGTTACTTCCCTTGAGTCTTGGCTCTCATCAGGGAAATCTGCAGAGAGCCATTTGGCATTTCTCCTGCCTGTTTGGAATGAGACGTGGCATTGAACTCCTACACACTCGGCTCTAAAGCCAGAGAGTTTCCCCCAGTGAGACACAGACGGCTATCTACGAGTGTTTGTGGTTTTTCTTGGTGTGTGCGTGTGCGTGTGTGCGCGCAGGTCTACTGTACACTTGTGTCTCTGTGTTCAACTTTGTGACTTTCTCGATCTCTCTGGCGGTTGAATTTGGGCCTTTTTGCTGCTTTTTCACTTTCCTTCCTGTTGAGTGTTTGTTGATCTTCATTCATTTGTCAGACTTGGGTAAAGTAGTATTTGCAAACACGTTTGTTTTTAGACTATTTGAAATCGCCAGATTTATTTTATCTACTGATTATTTTCCTGTCTATACTATACAAAGATACATTTATGACATACTATTCAATGAAATTTGTAAAAAAAAAAAGAAGTTTGACGTAAAATATTATGACATTTTTAAGGCATATGATTTTTAAGGCATATGATGAATTACTTTATTACTTTTTGTATTACTTTTTTGTGACGTTCATTATGAAGTGCCATACTATGCCTTTCTTTTTCCTTGACATTTTTTAATGTTTTATGACATTTAATGCCATACTACAATTACTTTTTTGGCAAAAGATTAACATTTTAACAAAGCTCAATCAAAAGAACTTCTTGACTTTGTCTTCATATATATATATATATATATATATATATATATATATATATATATATATTCCTTTTTATTTCAGACTCATAGGTCCATATAGCAAAAAACTACAATATATAAAATACATTACGAGGACACGGGTATAATCATTGCAGTTAAAAAGTCACTCGTGGTTAAAAACATACAGACACTTGTTCAATACTTCTCTTGAACACTGAATTAATGTTAACTAAAACGTAACTAAAAACGGTCATAACTTGATCCTCCTCCATCAAGCTATCAATTCTGATTCAAACCCATGAGGTTAGAGCAATTTTAAATTTAAAAGACAATATTGAGCAATTTTGACTTAACCTGATTTGCAAATACTAGTGAACTCCGGTCAGTTCTCTGCTGTGTTTAACTGAACTCTCTTCTGGCAGCCGGAGCAGATCACCAGGCGCCGCTGGCTGCGTTTCCTCCCGTTCTGACCTTCCGGATGGCGTCTCCTCCTCTTCCTCCTCCTCCTCCTCAAAAGGCCAGTCCTTCCTGCTGCGGGTCCTCAGGGCTGCGCTTCCCGTCCAGCTGCTCCTTCTGCTCTTGATCGGCCTGGCCTGCCTGGTGCCCATGAGCGAGGAGGACTACAGCTGCCACTACGCCAACAACTTTGCCCGCTCCTTCCACCCCATGTTGCGGTACACCAATGGACCTCCGCCCATATGAGGAGCAGCGGAATATCTACCTGCTGCTTTGCCAAGGACTCCACTGAATGTTTCCTCTTCACCCAGTGCCCTAAAGCCACAAACTCTCGCCCTGCTGGGGTGTTATTATGCTTTATGAAGTGATTCAGAGTGATATGAAGACTTCTGTTATATTGCACACCCACTCTCCTGAGATCACCTCAACCCTTTAAGTCCACTCTCCAGATAAAATGGACCTTCATTTGGAGAACCCCTCTCCTCGATCTAGATATTTCCTGTTGTTTTAACCCAGATGTGTATATTATTTTTTAAGGTTTATGAAGAAACCTGAGAAATCAATGAAAACAAAGCACTATTTATATACTGTATGTTGGGAGCCAAAGTCGACGTGCTTTTTGTCCATGATATCCAGTGCTGCTACTATTTATTTAGCATTCAATCAGTTTGTAGATTGTTAGTATTGATTAAGCTAAAGAAGCACCTCGAGTGTGGGATATTGTACCCGTAAATTGTACAGTAGACTTGCAGTTGTAGTAGCAATCATTCAGTCTCAGATGTGAAGAACTATTCAAACCTAACGACTGAAGCAGCACAGAAATCAGCTCAGCAGGAGTATTTTCTGAAGGATGACCTTGAAACATTTTATTGGAAATGTCTTCAAATGGCAGTAAAGCTCAAATTGGACCCTATAGCACTGACGGAGGTACTGCTCTGAAGCCGTCCAGCCAAGATGGCCGACTTCTCTCCCCAAATGCCAAGGCATTTATTCCTGTTTTTCATTTCAGTATTTAATTATTTGGGGCAAATATGAAATAGGATGGAGAAAAATACCAGCTCTCAACTGATAAGTATGTTTGTTGAAATGCCTTTTGAATACAGGCACTTATTTTTTTATCTTTGTTTGAGCATGCACTTGAAAGTCCCCTGCTTTTCAGAAAGCCAAACGATCACTGGTAGTGCTCTAGTAGGCGGCTGCGACATCAAATAGTGAGCTTTGTAATAACTGCGATAAGTATTCTGCAGAATCTGTAAAAAATGATGAAATATGAAAATGTTATTTATGTATGTACAGTTTGCTAATGCCCACTTCATGAAGAATACTCTTTGCAAATAATAAAACATGAAATATTTACGTGTGTCCTCTGGCGGTTGACTTTGGGAGACAAACACAAAAAAACTGAACAATATTATCCCCATGAATGCTTTTATTTTTATGCACAGTAAACAAATTACATGTCAGTTCAGGTTTGACTGGACTTAAACTTCACAACTCAAGTGGCCAAATCATTTATTTTTACTTTAAGGAGGTTTTCCATACCTCCGTACATATTTGACAACTTGAAACTTCACTGTAACGTTGTTTATTTGTTTTTTTCCTGGCAACATACATTTTAAGTGCTAAAGAGTACAGCTTTAACGATTAATCATTGAAGTGGAAGCTGTTCAAGAACTATTTGGCAATTTTCCATATCAGAAATGTTCTTAATCGGATCAAATTCTGTCCATTTAAACAAATTAAAAAAACAATCGCATATGTGAACAACATTACGATACTTTTTTGGAGGTGTGTAAATCCAGTCAAACTCAACATGTAATCACCAAAATAGTGGATGAACAATAACTGGTTGTAGCTTTGAAGTGTTTGAAATGTTGAACAACTGCATCAAGTCAAACATCTATGCATAAAATCTGATTGAGTCACTCATAGCTCAGTCTCTCAGCCACATAAACAAATATTTAAGTCTAAATCAGGAAAAAAAAACGTGGGTGCAGGAAATTATAAAGAACAAACCAACTACAGACAAAAAGCTGTGGAAAGGGGGACGTTTCCCAACAATAAAGTTTGGCTTCCTTCATTATCTATTCAGTGTTCTAGGATTTGATCGTGCAATTTTTAGCCATTCAAAATTCAACAGATATATCCCGAGGCACTGATAATTTCCCAATTTCATAATTAGAATGATTTTCTTCCAAAATATATCTAATTTAGTTGTGGACAGAAAATACAATACCTGATGTTAATTCATTAACTATATTGGAATTTAAACAAAGTAAATTACAGTTTTATCATAGTTAAGTGCATAATCATATGTAAAAAGTAAAAATAAAGCCCGATAGCCCCTTAAAGCCCAGAGGAAGTGCACTTTGGTCTCGGTAAAGAAAAAGAAAAATTAGCTGCTCGTCATTTCAAAGCTAACAGAGTGCCACAATATGACCTAACACCTGCCGTTTTGATAATAATAAGCTGTACTTGTAAAGTTGTTAGAGGCTGACTAAATCACAGATATTATGAAAGGCAGCATAAAAGATTAACTGCATTGACGCTCATATTGTAATGAATTGAAGTAGTGCAAAGGAAAAATATACAACTACAACTATAAAATCACTTAATTTATAAATAATTATCTCATGAAATTAATTCAAATACAACCATTATGTGTCATTCCCACGCCCCTCTCCTTCTGTACTACACATGTCTATGACCTTCAGATGATGCGTGCTGTGCTCTGTCTCATAGGATGTGGGTGCAATCAGAAGGGGATCCTCCATACTGCAGGACTGTCGGGGGTCTGCTCGGGCTCTCCAGGCTGACTCGGGGTCCTGAACTGGAACCGCCTGAAAAGCCGACACTGCTGCAGGTGTTGTTGTCGTTGTCGGCGGCGGAGAGAGGCTCTCCGTCAGCGTGGAACCACGCCTCACCTGGTTTGTCCGGGCGGTGGAGGCGGTGAGCGTCCAGCATCTCCAGCAGCAGGTCGTACAGAGGCACTTTGTTCTTGCACTTCATGCTGTAGAGATGCTCCATGCCTTTGTTGCTGCAGAGAAAGTAAAAAAAAAGAAAAGGGAGATGAGGAAATATGCAGTTTATGACTGAATCAGTTCATGGGGGAAGATAGTTTCAACCATGAAGGCTAGTATTATGTCATAAATGTGTCATGAAAAAGTCTTAGTATAGTATATAATGAAAAAGTGATAAAAACGTTTAAATAAATAATACAAATGTCATAGTATAGTATGTCAGAAATGTCAGACAAAATGTCATGAAAGATGTGTCATAAACAGTATATGAAAAATGTAATGGCATAGTATGTCATGAAGACGTGACTAAGAAGGTTGTTGTATAAGTATGTCATAAGTATGTCATAAGAAATGCCATACAAAGGTCATACAAAGGTCATACAAAGGCCATACAAAGGTCATTAAAAATGTCATAGCATAGTATGTCATAAAAACTGTCAAATGAATAATAGTATGTCATGAATGTCATTAAAAAGGTCATACAATTTTCAAAAAAAATGTCATCGAAGAATAGAAATAATGACTCATTATTTGAAGCCTGGGTCGGCCTGCTGAACCTGCTGCCACCGCGACCCGACCCCGGATAAGCGGTCGAAAATGGATGGATGGATGGATGGATGGATGGGACTCATTATTTATGAGTACGTCATGAAGACATGATTAAAAAGGTCATGGTACTGTATGTCATACAAATGAAATACAGTGAATGAATGAAAACATACATTAAATGTCTTTAATAATGGCATAGTATATTATGTCATTAAAAAAATTATAGTATATTGTAAAAATAAAAATAATAATATTTTTTTTTATCACAAATAGTATATCATGAAAACGTGATTTAAAAGTCATAGTTTAGTATATTATAAAAATATCATAGAAAACTTTGCTTTTGTGTATTCCTACCATCTCTGTATAACAGTAACCTTTGTGCAGACAGGTTTGTTAATCAATGTAAAATAGTTTCTATGTGAGTAAAACATTTTGTTCTAGAGTGAAGACACCAAAGCGACACCATGCACATTCAGTTTGTGACCCAACTCTCCCTGGACGGCCCACAGACACACATCATGGGTGCTGATGGTTTCAAGGTCCCTCGTCCTTCCTGAGGAGCTTAGCCCAACCCACACCTTTTGCTTACCTGTTATTTCCTGTAACCTTGTATATAACTGCATATAACTGTATATGTATATATCTGTATATAACTGTGGCCAGAACTCTCTCTGGTCGCAGATAATTCTACAGCTTTGTTGTGAACGTCTGTCTCTATAAAACTCATCTGAACCAGACACAGAATTGGACCTGAAAGACATTTTTCAACACCATCAAAATGTCATAGAATAGTATGTCACGGAAACGTGATTAAAAAGGTCATTGAAAGTAAGTAATGTCATGAAAAAATGTAATATGCGATTAAAAACATCGTAGCTTTTCATAAAGACGTTATAGCATTGTATTTTTGAATGTCGTGAAAAATGCAGTCGTAGAGTTTGTCATAAAAAAGTCAGAATAGTATAAAAATGTCAATTAAATTCAAATGCCCCCACATTGACAACCGCAGAGAACCCTTGACATATACGCTGCAACACTGCTTACCAGAGGAACTTAAATTCACGCGACTCAACAAAATAGCTTACAGTAAAAAAAATTACGGATGGTCATCTAGTCAACTGCCAGAGGAAATGACGCGAGTAGTGTCAGAGTGTTTTTACCATTTTGCCGTAAAACTCGCTACATCCCCCATATACTCCTCTACACACAACTCTCTGGATGAGTGAGTGACTTCAGACACAACCATAGTTAAATCGGCAACTCTTCCGTGAATAGGAATACGTTTAAAAGTCCGGAGATGAGACCAAAACCGTTTTAAAGCATTAATCTTTTAAGCTCCTCCTAAATCAAATAACCACTGTGGATTAATGAAGCATGATTCTCAGCTGAATATGTTAAAAAAAAACACATTCTGGTAAAAACAAGAGACACATTTTATAATTGAATTTCACCTCATGTGTCTGATGTGGGAGAGCAGGAGGAGCAGCTGGGCCTGCCGTCTCGACTGCTGCTGAACCGGGCCTCCCGATTGGCCGATATGATGTATGAGAGTGTCTGTGATGGTGTCCAGCATGTGCTGAACGGCTGCGGTGTCGTGGAGCGGCTCCATCGTGCCTGTGCAGAAAGAGAAGGCACCTGACCGAGGAAACACAGAGGCAAACTTTAAATTGGACCTTTCTGGTCGGAGTAATACATCTCATATAGACATGCTCATGTGCCAATGTGATAAAACTCACTCAACCTGCAAAAAAAAAAAAAAAAGATTTCAACTTGATAAAAGATCTGACTCACACATGGGAATAAGAGCAGAGCATTAATTATAACAGCAATCAAACGTTCATCCGGCTCCAGCATCTGTGCCAGCTGTGTCATCCGGTTGGTATTTCAGTCTACTCGCGTTCTAATATAGAAGAGCTCAATCTCCAGGACAAACACAGGCCTCTTGTTGCCTAATGTTGTCAAGGGAACAGTTATCGGGCATATTGAGAGTACAGGTCTTTCCAAAACACTCTGTTCGCCTGATGTGTCCGAGCAGCGTTCAGAGCTACACCTCTGTGGGTGTAGTTTGACGCTGTTCAATATTTACTCTCGGGAACAAAAAACGTAGACCTGCGACTGAGAAGATCATGGTGGAGAGCTTCTGTATTTATGAGGGAAGTGTTCCTGCTGTCAGTGTTTCCAGGCTTCAGTTGACACTCTGACAATGTTTCCCAAGGAGGTGACTCAAATTGTAAACACAAACACACACACAGAGACACACACACGCACACGCACACACGCACGCGTTGCCTCACCGGAGTTAAGCAAGATGATGGCTTTGAGACAGACAAACTCCTCCGGTTTGAGTTTGAGCAAGCGGAAGCGGGAAGCGGTGGCCAGCAGCATGTCAAAGATCTCCGCCATGCCTTCGACGCAGTCGCCTTCGTTCCTGGAGAGCGGAGTGAAAGAAGTCAAAGTCAGCTTTGTTGTCAATTCTTCTACAGAAGAGTTGAAAAAACGTTTCTCTCCTGTCCAACATATAAAGTGAATACAGCTAATAATAATTAAGTGCAAATAGATAAACAACATATATATTAAGAAACACTATCAGTCTGTATTATAGCAGCAGTCAGACAGAGGAGTCTAAAAGAGGAGGGAGTGGGAGAGAGTTCAGCGGAATGTTTTCTTATTCAAATTTCTGAAAGTCACACAAAAGCAGAGCTGCAATGCACCAACAGTAGAAAATAAAACCTGACTTCATCTGCAACCATGAAACTATCCAAAGAGTTGCCAGATAAACAACTAATAGACTGGAGCACCGTAACGCTCCATTTGTCCGCACCGTTTAAAAGTGACAGAAAGGTGGATAATAATAAGCGGTTAGAGTGCAAGATTGAACTGGACAGCACAGAGCCGAGGCAATGTGTCAACCGTGACCCACAGCGTTTTAGTCATCATGTCCATTTGGTGAGGACACTCACACAGGGACCAGGTTTTAGAGATAATACTCTGTAATACACTTCTGAATCAAATGGGACCATCAGACACATCAGAGGGTAAACGCTGTCTGTCTGCATGCCTCCCTCATCCTCGTCTCCGTCTCCACTGCCCTCTCTTTCTCACTCAGAGGCAGATACTGTGGTTTGGCCATCTTGTTTACTTTGAACACAGCGGGAAATGAAGGGAACAGGCTGTGCCTGCAAAGCAGGAATCCATGTCTGCATCTCTATGTTTTTGTCCTCTCCGTTTGTCATTTAGCTCTCTCTCCTCCTCATGCTGCTGCTGCTTCTCTCCCTCCATCGTTCCTCCTTTTCCATCATTCCTTGCATTGAGTCCTTGATTAAATCTCGGCCCTGGTTGCCAGCTCAGCACAGTAATGATGAGGGGTATTTCAGGTGAGAGAGAGGCTGCTCTCTACTCCGTGGGGGACATGTAATTAGTCTTTCACTCTCAGGCGGACGTGTTGCAGCGGCACAAAGGATGGAAAAGGTGTGAAATGGAAAATCTACAATGCTGATGTCTCACTCTTAAGATTTGAGAGTGAGAGATAGATAGAGAAATAGGGAGGAAAAGCAGGTACAGAGAAATTGGGTACGAGAACAAATCAGTGCGTGTCATAGAGAAGTGCGGTGAGTCTTCCTGGCTACCTGTCTAGTATAAGGTCCTGTGCAAAGATAAGTTTGCCGGGGCATTGGATGGACCTCCAGATGAGTCCGATCATCAGCACCTCCAGCCATGAGCTCTCCAGCAGTTGCACCTGGTCATGGAGGCCCAGCTGCAGGAAACCTAGAAAAGCACACACGCAAAGTGCATTCTTACAATCATTCTGGTGAAAGGACCAATGTGATGCACACTCAGAGTAGATTTAACACGTTTACATTGGCGGGCTAAGGAAATACTATTGGTCCATTGATCCCTATTAAGACTATAGAAACCTTTGGATGATATTGCGTGCATTCAGCTTGTGAACGTCTTACATACGGCTCCTCAATGCTTTTTGATTTTCCTGTAACACCAGTACTGCCCACTGGAGAACCATGTTTACTTTGTGCAAGTTGATTTAACACTACGTCGATATCAATACTGATCAAGCTCGTCTTCTTCTTACATCATTTTTGGTGGCATCTCTCCAATTGTTGGGCACGTGTCAGAGTATTTACACACGGCACAATACCTGCCCTTATATAGTGTTTAAGGGGCATAACCTATGATCATAATAATAAACCATCTGCCACACGCCTCCAATTTATAATTCAGTGGGACTTATTCTGCACACCTGGGTGAAACCAGATATGAATGGTTAACAATGTTTGATGCAGCTTACCTTTTCTCTTAAAAATAAATTCAGAGAAAATAGAAGATACATTTTTAGAGAATGTTGCTGCAATATTTGCTTTATCCTGATCACAGACGTTATTTGAAATAAAGACCAAATGGTGTGTGGAATATAACAGAGATAAATGTTTTCCTGTGAACCTTCATCCCTTTTATAAAACATATGCATGCTCTTGTTTTCTGGCAGGGAACAGCTACTTAAATGAAACCACCTGCAATCTCTGCACTCTTGCGAAGCCTTATCGCTGGCACTCAGCTGTCTCAATTCATATGTAATTACAGCCAATTCGCTCCATTGTCCCCTCTGTACCCTGATAGGACCCCTCGCAATTAAAACTGTGTGCCTTTGGGCTTTTAGTGACGCACAAGGTTACCTCAAAATCAGGATTTACTCACGAAGGGAGCGTGTGTGT
This sequence comes from Myoxocephalus aenaeus, assembly GCA_038501785.1. Classification (NCBI taxonomy): domain Eukaryota; kingdom Metazoa; phylum Chordata; class Actinopteri; order Perciformes; family Cottidae; genus Myoxocephalus; species Myoxocephalus aenaeus. Next base: position 286,027 of record JBAMJR010000204.1, on the reverse strand, counting down.
GTGTGTGTGTGTGTGTGTGTGTGTGTGTGTGTGTGTGTGTGTGTGTGTGTGTGTGTGTGTACACACAAAAGGGTGATGGGTCCTAAACTGAACTGCATTTAGGCTCTATAGGGTGCTAGGGGATTGGCCAAACAATCCTCTCAAAGGTGATGACTGTAACAACCATTGCTGTAATGGCTGTAATGGCTGTGTGTGTGTATGTGTGTGTGTGTGTGTGTGTGTGTGTGTGTGTGTGTGTCCATGTGTCTTTTATGCAGTTCTTTTGTTTGTTTGTTTTCTATTCTATTTCTTTTTGGTTATTTGTTTGGTTTTGTTGTATTCATTGCCTTTATGGTATGGTCCTTTTTGCCACCTGTTATCTTAAATGTTTACCTTCATTGACGTTATGTATGACTACGCTTTGGTTCTCTGGAGAGCACTTTGTAAACTCTGTTTTTATAGGTGCTATATGAATAAAGTTATTATATTATTATATTATAAGCAAGAATTTTACTTTGTTAAACTGGAAGTTCTGGATCAAAGGCTTGATGATGTCAATGAACCTTGAGGAGATTAAGTTTGCACTGAGAGGCTTTTATTTCACTTGGAATACAGAATCCAACAATTTTATAAACCAAATATTCTGCTCTACAGTTTGTAAAGGGAAGTTTTTATTTTTATATGTTTTCAGTCACTGTATCCCCTAATCTTTTAATGGGCTATTTTTTGGGATAATTTTTGTACCTTGTTGATAGCAACAGAAAGCAGTGTATGTATCTGGCGGTCAGGTGTATAACATGAAACAATTTCCTAGAAAACTATGTATAGACTCATAATCCCTCTCAGTCATCACTTATGACCCACAAAAGATACAGCTGTCAACACAACATCACAACAAGCCTGACATAAACAAAAACCTGTTTATAGCTGATTATTTAACTGTATGCTCATATGTCATTATGTTAGCCACTACATTGTGTACCATTCACTTTTAGGAAAGTTTTAAGGACAAGGTTTATTAATTCCCTACAGACCACAATACAGACAGGATATGGTTGATGTTAATGGTCCATGAATGTCACCAGACTCCTGGCAAGTCTCAAGAAAGACATTGGAGTGCATTATGTACTCAATATAAAGGGCTATAAAGTGCTGAAAACGATTCAAGCGAGTTCACTTGTGGTGTGGCTACTTTAACAGTCTGATCAGTACCTGGAAGCTTCTTGGCCCAGGTAATCATGTGGACTAGCTCCTTATCGGCCATGCTGGTGAGCAGGGTCATCATGGTGACCTCGGTGTAGGGTCGGCTCAGCTTCTGACGGGAGCACAGTATCGGGGGCTCGGCATACTGGAGCAGGAGGAGCACCTGGGGAAGCAGCAGAGAAACAGAAAGAAATGGAACCAGAAAAATCAATGCTGCTGTTCTTCAAATAGATTTAAAGCGACGCCAAACATATCTCAACATCCACTAGTCACATGTAATGTGATTATGTGTGAATATATGGAATATGTGATATGGTTAATGCTTCTTCCAGATCCAAATGTCCTGTGTCTCCACATGGATAAGCACCTGGTCAGGAGGCATGCTAGTCAGCAATGATTTTCCTCCAGCAAAAGCGCTGCTGATGCTGCTGCTGCGCTTCCTCCCGTCCTGAGAGGGCACTGTCCGGTGCTCCAGGTTTTTTGAGGACTTGTTGTTGGTGCCAGGACGTCGTTTGTCATGCCGCAAAATACGCCCACGGTCCTTGCGCACACCTTAAACACCAAGTCGTGGTTTAATACATAATTACACACAGAAACTTAAAAAAGCGCCACCAAAATGCAAGCATACCACACTAACTCGTCTGGCTTTTTCCCTGAACATCGCTCACACATAACTTCATATCCTGTTTTTACCACAAAGTCCAGCAGTGCAGATTACATGGATGCCTGTGTGATTCGAGAAGTATGAAAACAAAATGTGGGTGTGTTTTAATCAGTAGTCGTACTCCTTAAGAGGAAATCCCTTCAAGGTCATGTTAAAGTTAGTCTCAAGCTTATCTGCATCCACCAGGACTCTCATATGTGTGCCAATCCTCTCAGCAGAAGACCATGGTTGATAGATGGCAATTTTTTTATATATTAAGAAAAGGGCAATCAAATTAGCTTATTTTGCTGGCATTAAAACAATATACAGAAAATATATGTTCTGCAAAAAGAAAAGAAACCATAGAAGGCATAACAAACAATTTAACCAAAAAGTAACAAGTAAAAACAACAGGATAACTAATAATAACCTAACTACATTTTGTAAATGACACTAAATTGGAAAAAGTACATTTGTAAAATAAAAAAAGAGGTTGTCTTCGAAAAGATGTGAAATCTCCTGGTGCGTCTACCCACCTCCTTTCATCATGCCCACTTCGTAACACTTCCTAAGTCGGCAAGCCTGGCAGCTCTTCCTCCGATTCCTGTCAATAGTACACTGATTGGTTGCTGGGCACATGTAGTCATTGTGACCTGAAATAGAAGAAAATCTATTACTTCAAGACCCCCACTCCAGTGTTCAGTTCAGATTTATGTTATTTAGTAGCCAGGAACACTCTATTCCCATTTTAAATGGATCTGAGATGGAGAAAATTAAAACTTGTCTGTCATTGCCATGGAGACTATTGGTTTCTTTATGACCCGTCTTCCATTACAAGACTTGTCAATCTGCCAGAGCGCCATATCACAAACATGGCTACAACAGATGTGTTCTATCTGCGCACAGAGGCAGCAGCCGTACATGGAGGTTGTACATCACGCAGTATCAAAGACATGCGACGCAAACACAGAGCAAAAATGAATAAATGATGTGAGTGAAACAGAAAAAGAAACTTCAAATAAAAAATGAATAAATAAACTTCAAATTTAAATTCTACTAACTTATTGTTCACAATATCACAATGTATGACATTGTAAGCTCGAGTTTGCTTATTCCTCTGTTGAGGTTACAGGTTACACTTATATACCATGAGCCTGCTAAGCGGCTGGCGCACTAAATCACTGTCCTTTAACATCCAAACTCGAATATTCTCTGTTGTGGATGTTTTTAAGACTCCCCAGATGTTCCTGATTAAATCATACTAAATTGTCTTTTAATGACGAACAGTAAAACTACCGTTCACGGGGCCCAGTGCTCCATTTACGAAGTTGGCTATTGTCCTGGTAATTGTGTTCTTTTAAATGGTTATAATTCTCCATGACAGACACAGTAGTCATTTATCAGTCATGATCTTTCACAGACAAGTGACGTTTGGGACTAGAACCCACAGATGACCTACCCTGGATGCTCCTCTTAAAGAAGGCCTTGCAGCCCTCACAGGACCACACCCCGTAGTGGTACCCAGAGGCATAGTCGCTGCACACGGCACAGAAACGCGTGTCTTTGGCCATCTCAAAGCCCCCGGCCCCCGCTGCAGCGCCCGACTCCCGCAGACTGTAAGACTCGTCACTGGTGCCGCACTGGTCCTCTCTGGAAACGGACTGCTGACTGGATGGGACACTGGACATGTCACAGGACGCAATTATAATGCAGATGAAATAATGTATACATTTTGTTTCTTGCCAAAAATATAGTTGGACCTTTTGTCAAACATTGCTCACATGAATATCTTTTATCACAACACGGAAGAGCCAGCAAATACTTATGTATCATTCTAACCTTTACCTCACCAACTTTAGTTTGCCAGTGACACAAAAGCGGAGTTCTATTTTCCACCTGAGCCAGGAAGCAATCTGTACGTGTACTTGAGTTGTTCTTACATATTGTTCCTTTCTCAAGGTCTTTGACAAAGTCCTTAATCTCTGGAATTAGAAACCAGGGCAAAGCTTGATCCCTTCTATTGAGATAGCGGCATTGTTTTGTTTGCAGTAAAAGACAATGCAGTTATATAATTATGTTTTGTTTATAACTGCATGGTGAGGACTGAACAGAATGCCAATGCCAATTTGTGAGTGAAAGATATTAAATACAGTTATGTGGCAAAATGTCCTACAACCACTCATTACGAAACACCAAATCAGTAGAGACAATACAGTAAAATGATGGGGATGATTAATTTCTTTAAGGATATTATTCATTGTGCTTGAATCACGGCAGATTGGGAAAAAAGAAATGAGGAAACAAATCTCTGATGTCGATTGATGTTTTGAACTGCCATTCTCTTTTCAGTTAAATAATCATTAAAGCGCGAACAAAACTGACCAAACAATCATATAATGGGCAAAACTTCACCAACTTCACTTAATTATTTAAAAAAATTGAAGGCAGTGATTCATACTTGTTGATGCAGAGCCTCTAAAAGTAACTTATTTCCAAACACCTTTGTTGACTGTATTCCCTCACCTGTAGACGTGTGTTGAGGTGGTTTCCAAATAGTGGTGGCTGGGCGGGTGCAAAAAAGGGCTGAGTTGGGGGCTGGAGGGTACAAACACCAGAGGACTGGCAGGCCCACTACCCAGGGACTGAAGGCTGCCATCCGAGGGGGGTCTGTGGGAGTCCAGAGGAGCCGAGTAGTAGCCAGGGGTGGAGTGGCTGTAAAGAGGAGTCGGGGCAGGGGTGGGAGCGGCATAGTCGTATGTCCCTTCCAGGAAGTCCACAGTGGCTACTCCTACAGAACCCCGGCTCTCTTCAGGGTACATGTCACTGAAGCGGGCACGTGGTGGACGCGAGGGACTTTGCGGAGAGAGGGTCTCCAGTTCTGAGAGGGCTGGGCTGATTCTGGGTCCGAGTACTGGTCCACAAGGTTGTCTCTTCTGCGCCGGGCTCTGCCTGAACAACATCACAGCACAACAGCACTGATATGCAACATGATTTAGACTTGCTCTCCCAATTGCTGGGAGGGGGAGTGGAGACGAGTGCTGCTCTCTCTCTCTCTCTCTCTCTCTCTCTCTCTCTCTCTCTCTCTCTCTCTCTCTCTCTCTCTGTATCTCCTGCCTTTATTCCAACAAAGCCCGTCAGGCAACTTGAAGGGTCCACTATTCTTCCAGTCCCTTTGCCCTATCTGCCTTGAGCTTCCGCCCACCAAGCTGCAAAAAAAAGAAAAAGATATCCAAAAAGGCTCCTCCCATGCTAGTGGGATAAAGAAAGAGGAAGATGGACAGAGAAATAGTGATTCCCAAATAACTTCCCTGTCCTCTCTCGCACGACAGACGCCGCTATAAAATGTTCTCTTCCAACTTCACCTTTTTCTTACATGGAAAAGAGAAAAAACATCCGTAAACTAGTAATGAGATGTTTACAGATGCTCAGCAAGCTACCAGCATGACGTATGACCGGCCTATTTTTGTAGCCATATTATTGAATACACCTGAGACTGCACTAAATCAAATCACTGTGGAAATGAGAAACATTAGGACAATGGTTTTAAACAACGGTGGGTAAAAGAAAGCCCAAACCCACCATGATGCACTACTCACATCTCACACGTGAATCGTTCTCATACCGGCTTCTGTGTGTCTTCTCTCTGCCTCTTTGCTCGTCTCTCTCATCTCGCTGACTCTCAGAAACCTAGCTGGGAACATTGAACACAATGGGAACAGTGGAAAGGTTAAAAAGAGGATAAATAAATTAAAGTTGTGGCCAAATCGATAACCACGGTGTGTTTTAGTGCCAGGTCACCATAACACAGCAAACACAGCAGGAGGTCAAATCTCATTCCAACAGCCAATAATTACACAATCAATCCCAAATGAGGGAATTGAAGGAATTTGAATCAGATGGTGCTTAACATAAATTAAATATATTAACAAACATTACCGCAAAAAATTACATAAAAAAATAATTAAAAAAAAGTATTTTCCTAGTGACATTTTATTGAAAGGGAGGATATTATAAGACCATAACATGGACCAGTTAATCATTACTTTAACAGGTCAAGTCACAGATGAAATAGAACACTTTATATAAACAAATCAAAGCAAAAGGGCAGAGTATTTATGTAAATATAGATTTAAGAAATCAATGTTCATGTCTACTGCACAAAAGTTCCAGGATTGGGATTGTCAGAAATCCTATTACTGTGGTCATTGCATGTTTTTGGGAGCTGGAATCAAGGTAAAAAAAAGAAGCTAAGAAAACTAATAAACTATTTTCCAACTTTCATGACAAGTGTTAAAAAAGAAAACTTACAAAAAGAGTTCCATGTCGATTTTTTTTTTTTAAATGATCAATATCAGAATTCAGATCCAATTATACAAGTGATGATAAAGAAATCCTCATCTTGAATTGAATATACCTATTTCTGTGTGAAATTGTCAGCCAGAAATTCATAATGATGATCACAGGCAACAACCTCCCCCACTGAGTACAACCTGAACATTTGTTACAGTGACTTCATTTTCCTTCTCTGTGCAACATCTTTCTTGAGTAAACAGACCAATTTTCAGGACATGTCAGGTCAAGTGGACATCAAGTAGCCCTGATGATACGTGTTTTTTTTTTTTATTTCCCCTGGAATAAGACGAAGACTCTGTTGAATGGGGAAGCAGGGAAATGAAAGGTTAGAAATTAAACTACAGATAAATCACGTAAACGGCTCAAGATAGGCTGCAACTCATCTAATTTGAATGGCGGACTATATTATCAAAGCATGCCAGCAGCCTAAATGATGCAAGCCAGCTTTTCCAGCTCGTTCTGGAATTGTAACGCACACGTTGCAGCATCTCCAGCTGTTTTTCTGGGTCCACACTGACCCCGTTATAAAATAAAGAAAATCAATGAACAATGTCACACAACTGGTGAACATTTAAGACATCTACTGATGGATTATCATCCGTGTACACATGCATTTGCTCACATTTTTAAGTGAATAAGTTCACAATATTTGGCTAAAAATACTGTTGCTTCACTTGACCGAGATTATTAAACCATGCGGTTTCATATACTAGATAGCAATGCCAGTCGCTTACTTGTCTCAAATCTTCTATCTATAATGTTTGTAAAGTACGACAGTAGGGGGAAAAAGACCAGTTCTGCAGTTCTTTATTAAATCAAACCCATTAATGAAAATTATATGATTTCACCCAGCAGAAGAATCCAGTTAACATCACCTATGGAGGTACTAATGGGGAAAATTTAGATGACATCACATCCACTTTCATCTATGAAGGTCTGGGTTGCCATTTTAAACAAAACAAGCACACATTGTCACTGTTACTGTTACGCTGTCCCAATAACAGTTTACCATCTTTTAAACTGAGCAAAAAGGTTATCAAACAATGTTATGATCCACGAGCAAAATGTAGATGGCTGTCTGCCTGTTTTGATACATGCATATCAATGACACAGAATGTAAAAATAAAACAACCTGAGCAGAGTAAAAAAAAGAAAAAAAGCCATATATTGTATTAATCATCACTCTCCTCAACTGTATACAGAAAGAAAAGTATTGTTGCTCTAGGACAGAGATTTATAAAGCCCAATTCTTACTCAAAAATAGTTAATAGCATCTACATAACCTGTAAACATTATGCCGTAATACATTGTGCACAACACATAAGCTATTCAAGATCAAATTAACAACTTTGATGTATTACCTCGGAGGATAACTTTGTCACCGTAAACAATTGTGTTTAAATCATGGGGAAACATTAAGATCTAAAGTGCTAACATTTTAAGTATGACATGGTACAAATAGATTGTGAAAATAACTCAAATGTCTTGTTACTGTACATTTCTGTATCAAACATGATGCAGTGCTAACTGACAACAGGGAACAAAGACTTGGTCTCATGGCTTGAAAGGTAACTCCTTATGGTACTTCTTACTGTAATGTTCTTATGAATCCCCGTCTTTCCAGTGAGGTCCTGGGATCAGCCTTTCTGTTCTGACTTTGAGCTGGAGAACTGAATGACAGCGTATTTGCCACTGGTCATCCAATCAGGATCTTGGGAGCCGAGCTTCTCCCCTTGGCCTGGCTGCAGACCAACCTGAATGTTGGCCTTGAGAGTCCTCAGGCTACACAGTGGTGCAGGCCCAAAACCTCGTAGCGCAGTATTGAAGCCCACTGTGTGAGCCCACTCCCTGTCCCCCGTCAGCTTTCTGTAGTTGAGATCTCCCTTAAACAGCACCAGGTCTGCCCCCTGCAGGGTCGAATACAGATCAGGAGCATCAGCTTCCATGTCACAAAACTCGTGGGGCTGTGTCCAGAAAGGATGATCATGATAGGACCACACGCCCTCCTTCAGGTGGCTCTTCCACTGGACACCACTCTTTGACATCCACTTGTGATTGGCCGCCATGGTCTGCCGGATGGTCCACTGAAAATCGTTAGCTGTGACATCAGAGACAAACCATGGGAAGCATTTGCCATGAAAATGGACCTCACGAGCAAGGCGGGAGGAAATCAGGAAATCTGCTAAGACCAAGTCAGTGAATAACTCAAAGCCAGAATTGTCGAGAACAATGTCCACTCTGACTGCAGGGGTTTTCTCGGATTGTCCTGGCCTCTGAGCTGCAAGAAGAGCTGACCATACCATGTTGGAGTCATTCACCAAAATGAAGGGTTGCAGGCTGTTCAGGGAATCTATTGGACTGGTCTTTTGTGAGTTGTCTTGGCCAGCAGAGATAGACAGATCACACTTGTTCCCCCATAGAGAAACCTAGGAAAAGTCAAATATATATAATTATTTTTTTAAAGAGTCAAACAATCAATTGTAATGTGTCCACTTATGATCCTGAATAGAATAAATAAGACAATGGATCAATGGAGAGATTGTGTTAAATTACTTCATACATTCATCACATTATTTGTCTTTTTAATGAAAATGGCAGCAGCCGGAAAGGACATTTAAAACATTTTTAAGTTACGGGCTGTTAAAACAAGAAACTACCCTAAAAGACGCTAAAATCCTCCGTAAATGGGGAAGTATGGTTTCATCAATACCAGCACTATGGGTTCACATTATATGTCATTTGAACCATTGTTTATATAAAATGTTGAATACTCTTGCTTTTACCTCCACTCACTTGATTGTTATGCATTAGGCTGGTATAAAAAATAATTACCTGTAGCAGTTTGTTAAAATGCTCAAGCAGCTCATTCTTGGAGAGTTCCTCCATATTCTTGTTGACGCCTTCCGAGTATGTACATAAGGTCATCATAGCCTGCTGAGACTCAAAGAAGCTCTGAGTCTTTCCCTCATTAAAGACGTCATAGTCACTGATGGGAGGACTGAAATAAATAGAAACAAATAGAATCATGACAAGAACAGATTATAAAAGGAACAACAAAAAACTGTATTTTAGGGCCTCAGAAGGTACAGTGCATGCGGTTCGATCCCCAGCTCCCCTAGTTCATGTCGATGTGTCCTTAACCCCAAATTGCTTCCGAAGGCTGTGCCATTGGGTTGTGAATGCTTAGATAGATGCCGACGGGCAAGTGGCACCTTGCATGGTAGCCCCCGCCATCAGTGTACGAATGACATTTAGTGTAAAATCACTTTGAGTGGTCGGAAGACTGGAAAAGCGCTCTACAAGTACATTGGCCATATTTACTTATCTTAAGGGCCCAATACTTCCCTTTTTTATCATTAAGACCAAATTGTCATTTTAAAATGGTGCAACATCCTTTAGGACTTATTTTAATAATGAGAATAATGAAAACTGCGAGGGAACGCACAACTTGAAAGCCTAAATTACCATTGTTTTGCATTCAAATGTGACAAACATTATACATAGACAAAGACAAACAAATATGGTTGTATAATCTAAAGCTGCGGAGAAATATACTCAAAAGCAGTTCATAGGGCAGCAAAAGATACCATCATAAAATGCAAATACATCTCACTTGAGCCAGAGGGCCTCCTGTACTCTGCGATACATGTAGCACTCCACATAGAGCCATGGAGACGTGAACCAGCTGACGGAATCCTGGTCTCCTTGCAAGTCCTGTTGTCTCTGCAGGTACTGATTCCAGCACTCGGTGTCTTGCAGTTCGTCTGTTAGTGCGAGAACTGGCTTATCCGTTTGCAGCTCATTTCTCATCTTAGACAGCAGACCTATTGTTTGCTTCTCTGCCCGGATACCTTCCTGTATGAAAATAAAAAGGGAATACAGGCAAGGATACCATTTAGGTTTTCAAATGAGCTAAAGAAAACAAGTGGTCGATGAAAACAACTCGAATTCAATTCATCAATAACAATTCTTACCTCCCCATATTCTTCAAAAAACTTGTTTTTGTTGCGATGTATTGTATCGATAACTTTAGTCAGGATGGTGGGCAATCTGTCTCTCACAGTCAAATAGGCAAATGACCTGCAGAGACATGGTACAGACACTGAAGTTAAACTGACACTCCACGTTATCGTTCTAACATTAGCAGGTGTATGCAGCGGTAAGCTAGCAAGCTAATTAACCTAGCAAGACGTAAAGTTAACGTTAGCTATTACTTTGTAGACTGTTCTACTGCCAAACGATACTTGCTGATACAACACATATATTACAGTTGACTGAGTCTACGCTATATGCTGGCACGTGTACACTCAGTAAACGTTCATTACCAACTTCTTGGATGTCTGTTAGCAATGAGCTAACTAACACTGTTGCTGGTTTGAACACGATAGTCGTGGCCGCTTCGATACAGCAGTGTAATGTCGGTTAGCCACAGTATTTAACACGGTGAAAGAGGTGTTAGAGCGACTGTCAACGTACCCAACCACTTTAGCAGACAGTGAAGGGGGCACTCCGTGCACCGTCCGATCAGCCGCCATCATTGTAGCAGTGGGAGTCGGTTCAAAAATTCAAACTTTATCGATCAAATGTCCGGGGACAGGAACAAAGTTTCGGGGTCTGCTTGAGGCTGGAGCGCGACGTGTGACTGTGGATGTTATATGGCGAAGCAGATTGTATCAAGCTTGAAGCTTCGTCTGTTTCTAGTAACAAGTGTTTCGCATTTTAATGTCTTTCCTGGTTCCTTGTAGACCTGGGTTTTATTTAGGAGGCGATGCCGCCATCTAGCGGGCAGTGCTTAAACTGCAAAGTTGGCACGTTGCGTGTTGAGGCCGCCAATATATTTTAAAGATGATACGTCGCACTTTGTTTGGTTGAGGGTAACTCACTCTGTTTAGCGTACGTGAGCCGTCAGCGTTACAGACTTAACTTAAGACAACATTAATATTTCTGGGGTGGATCGTGGATCAAAGAGGGCCACGCGCGCTGCCGCATTGCGCATGGCCCCTATGTTGTTGCGGCAGCACCCCAAGCATCCCTAGTCGTCCAGAGCAACGGTTGTCATGGAGACATTGATTCGCTCTATCAGAAAAGGGCTCGAATTCGACACTCCCACCCCCACCCCCCCGAGGCTTTTGGCGGGAAAAGAAGGCGGGGGTAGACTATGGTTCTGGTAAGAGACAGACATACTCTAGTAGTGAGTACCTGCTGGAGACCCTGATTAAATACTGAGCTAGTATTCGTGAATATATGAAGTATTACAGTACTGTGCAACGTATAGTAAACATATATTTAAAAAAACATAGATCTACCCATAAAGAAAATATCGAGAACGTTTTTTTGTTGCTTATCACTTTTCACTAAAGTCTAAAAATAAAAGGATTAAAAAGTAGGTCCACCCATAAGGTTAACGGTCCATTTTGGGAGTTCGTAAACGGGACGGTCTCCCCACTCTTTCTGAAGAACATGACCAATTGCTTTGCTGCACCCGCGACTACGGGGCTGGAAAAACACGCATATCAATTCATTCTGGCGGTGTTTTTTCCACTTACAGATCAGCCCCGGTCTCTATGGGAACACGGCGGGGCCGTTGTCAGGATGTGGGGTCCTTGGGAGTGGGAGTCCAGCTGCGTCCACCTCCGGTGTTCATCCACCGCCGGCCTCCCATCCCCCCACCGGGCCCCAGCCTGGCCGGATCTGTTTTTCTAAACCGAGAAAGGAGTGACTCACCACTCCGGTTTCAAAACAGGCCATGAGGGGGGTGGGGGGAGCTAACGTTAAAGGCGCTGTTTAAACAGGTGTTTCAGCTCACCACGCAGTCGTTTCATGCAACAGTAGGCCCGACCAACTAAATGTCGTGTGTAAATTGTGCCCTGACTCAGGAAATCGCCAAATCGGAGTAAATCTCGCTATACTTTTTACGTTTTGAGCAATTTCATGCCCGTCTTTGCTGTGTTTTTGAAAAAAAACATTATGCAGGAAGAATCGATTTAGTTTAAAATCAGTGGCAGGGCAGTCATGTAAAAGTCCAGTCTGCTTTTGAAGGAGCTCCTCTGAGAAAAGGAAGCAGGAGAAGGATTAATGGGGCATAAGGAAGCCATATGTACAGAAGCTGACAGGACAGACCGACTTCTCCTAATGGTGGAGCATTATTAAAAAATATATATATTGATACAAATATATTGATCTTAGTGTTGAAAAACAATGAGCCATGTGGTAACAGTTTATCTGCTTCTTTAAATAAACCCATGCTGTGGGCCTTTCAGCAAGGTAAACATGCTTTTGTTCTGTAGTCATTACCATCTACTACTACTCTACTAGTGGCCTCTATCAATATTTTGCTTGTGAAACATTTTGTTACTAGCTAATTAGTTTCAGGATCAGATCTAGATCTATTGTTTGTTGACGGGACAGAGACTTTAAAGTCCTCAGGCCCTGCTTCAGAGACATTTCTGCCCCCTCCCATGTCTTCCGTCCCCCGTCACCTTAACAAATAAACCCTCTACCTATTCTCTGACCGCCGAGTAAGGGTTTACAGAGCTACAACTTGCTTAATCTGGTCCTCCTGTGGACTCCCTGTCCTAAGGCTGAAAAGCAACTCTGTAATGACAGGTCTGGAAAAAGAATTGGTGTTTACACTATGGGGCAACTGATGACAAAATATTGATGCGACTCCAAAGTGCGTTTGTGCGAAGGTCTTCTGACTCTTTGTGCAGGCAATGTGTGGTTTGGTCTAAATCTATTTCACAGACTTCCACCACTTCCCTCTTATGGTACTTCTTTCTATAAAAAAAGAAAATGTTTCCATCGACATTTGAGTTGACCAATTCACAGGCCAACCCTTTGTTGGGATCACAAAATAACAGCTGTAACTTAAGACCCCATTCGGAGTGTAGGCCACAGGAAGCGGCTATAATTACTAATTTCCCACAAAAGAAACAGCTCACAAAAATTGTGTTTGCTGTTGGTTGTGATTTCAAGGTTATTAATTTTACAGTGGTCAATGACACAGTTTACAACATATGCAATGTGACACTGCTTGGTTATGGTGTGCAGCTCATAACAGCAGCATTTGAGTAAAAGTATATTTTGTAGATCAGTTTATAGATTTCAACACTATTATCTGCACTCTTTTACACACAAGGTGCTTGGAAATGAGTGCATAGTCTGACATCAAAACATAATAATCCAATAGTGACACATGCAAACTACAAACCAGTGTTTACCAGTAACCAATATTGGCTAGTATGAACATTTGTTGAACCTGTATTCAATATCTTGTGTCATACAGCTAATTCATTTTGTTGAAATCACATTCTGCATTTATAAATAGGTCAATAGCTCTGTCAAGGGTGAATTCAGTCCCCTAAAAACACATCGAGCTTGATCAGTTATACTTATAAATCTTAAGTTTTTATAAAAGCCTTTAGTTAGAACTGCCACAGAGTATGAATTGTGCTATATATGTAAACCTGCCTTGCCTTATGGCCTTACTGTAGTTTTCACATTACATTGTTGTAACGTGAAAACATTACAACACCTGCTCTCCTCTCAATCATGTCTCTGATAGAACAAATGATAAGGCTACAGTAGAAGAAAGAAAAGAAGAAAAAAATTGCAATTCCTGGTTTTCAGCAAAAATAAATAAAAATAAAGACATTAACCATCATATTAATAAATTATGAATTATGTTCTATGATTGTCAGAGGGAAATTACTGTGGGCCTCAAAACTGGCAACTCTAATTTGTATGTCTGTTTTTCTCAGCCTCTAATACTGGTCTTTGAGATCAAAACTTTAGAGAATAAATTAACTAAACTATCAGAAAGAAAGAAGTTTCCAGCCAAATGTACGTTGATACCAAAGTTTGTTGAGGTGTGAAGGATAATATACTTTTTACATGCAACTAATTTAGTTACTCCGTTATTAAAAAAGGGGAAACGTCCTTTAATAATGGCCATATATAGATTTTGATATAGTCTATAAGAATAGCTTAATATTCGTCTTATTAAGGCTGCAGTCTTGTTTTGATATTGCCATAACATCCACTAAATATATTTTAAATGTGTCCGCTCACATTACGTGCATTCATACATGTTGACCATGGACAATCTGGTGTTGGCTTAAGCTTGAACCAAAAAGGCAAATGTGATACGACTGAATGTTCTTTGGTTATTTCGGTGAGGGTCAAACAAACACCCGTATGTAAGCTACACTCAGAAGCCACACTTGGGTTTTATGTTTAACGTGTCGTTAACGGCACTAACCACCACACGGGGAATCGGCGTAGCTGTTAATGTTCAAACTCACCGGCTGTCAAAAAAAAAAAAAAAAAAAAAAAGGATATGTCTAGCGGTGGTTGATCTCACGTCGGTTACACAGTGCGGGAAATTAACGTTAACTCAACCGCCCCCTTGCTCAACGGATTTTTACAACGGCTGTTTCTTGGCTGGCTTTTACCCACAGTCATGTGATGGTAACGTAAAACCCCTAACCGGAAAACAACGACGGACGACCCTCTCCGCCGCCAACGAATGCTGCGTTCGCTAGCAACAGTACAAGCCGCTGCGAGCCCAGAGAGGACGGACGAGTCCCCGGTAACAAACAAACAACGGCGACACGGCAAACTCCGCGGGTCTAACCGGAGAGCAGGTACGGCTGTTTTGTATCTACACACTCGTTTACCGGTGGCGGTACGTTATTTGGTTACTTGTGTGCGCCTCGGACCAACTGTAATTGTCACGGAGGAAGTTAAAAAGAAACGCGTTCGTGACCAACCCATCCCCCTTGCGTTTCTCGCTCTCTTTCCCCGCGTTTGTGTGTGTGTGTGGTGCGCGCGTGCGCGTGCGCGCATGTCCGTTTTCTCTCGCTAGCAATAGCAACCGAGAAGAGACCCGAGGCAGAGGAAGGAGCAGTCTAGGCGCGCTCGTGTTATAGGCAATGCCGCCTGCTACAGGGCGTCGCGTACTTTATGTTATTTTTTTTGCTTTTTTACAATTGTTTCGTTTCATTCCCGCTGTATGTTTACGCTACCTTCCTCGCGTGCTTTCCTCACGAGCAGTTTTAACGTGTGTATATTCAGAATTACAGTAAATCTCTCTACGGAAGTAACTATTCCACGTGTCTACATCACATCAGGGGCGGTGCTTTATTGTTGCAAACAAGTCGGCGTTGATTACCACATGGCAGGCTATTGTGGCTAACTGACTGGATCGTGTGAATACAATTTGAATTCATATGCTCAGTAGTTGTTCGGTTTATCAATAGTATTGACAAGCAGTCACATATTCATTATACTACTTTAAGAAATCTTAAAAGACAACAAACATGTTGGCGGTTGAGCTGGAGGCAAACCGTACCGTTTCAAACTAAAGCCTTTCTGGGTCTATGTAAATCATCCCATTAAAAAAACAATGATATGCCATCTAAACAACTGGGAACAACCCAAACTACATCAGGAAGAGATACAGACTGGTAAAAAAGTTGAACAATAAATTAGTGTAAAGTTGAAAATGTATTAAATGGTATAAATTGTTATTTTTGCAAGTTAAGGAAACAAATTGCTATTTAGATGTGGATCTACTGGCGACGAGAACGTGTATATTGCTTGTACCACTGTCACATGTTGTTGAATTCATTTTTTTTTAAGATCTGCTCAACTCATTATAATTTTAACAATTATCCAAATATTAGGGCCACAACAGCTAACGAGTTGTGATGAAGAAGTAACAGCAGGGTAAAAGGCTCAGTGCAACCATTCATGAAAATATGTCTTGTTTATTAACTGTATTGGAAAGCTGCAGAGAGGGTGAACTGCTGCATGTTCAGTCTACTGTACTGACCAAATGAGTAAACTCAGTTTCAAGTTTTTGTTATGTACTTCTATGTAAAACTAACAGCCCTGCAATACATTCTACAACCATGAAGGTTTTAATCTTCAATTTTTGAACTGTTTTTCCTTGTGTTGGTTCAACTTTTAGAGGCCATGGTGCATCTGAATTGTATTTAGTCTATTCTCAATGACATAAATAGCATTATAGTTAAAGATGTTTGGTCTGTGGCAATTATGTCTCTGGTTTATTATCTATAAATTGTCAGAAAATAGTGAAAACTATCATTTCAAAGGATCTAGGGTGACATATGCATGGTGTATTTAAATTGCGAATAATTTTTGCCTAACCAACAGTCTAAAACCCAAAGATGATCACTTTACTGTTTATACATGTATTCAAAAAGCAGCACACTTCACATTTAAGAAGATGGAAGCAGGAAGTGTTCATCTCAGTATAACGCAGGATTTAATGCATTATTTAATGCATAGACTGCATTATTTACTGGGTGTACCTAATAACCTGGCAACTGCAGTATATTGAAGTTATGTGTGACAAGCGCATGGTTGACGCTGGGTATTTTGCATCTTCAGTGACTGTTGTTGCTGTATCCCCCCTCGCACAAGACACGGAAACCTAGCCTTTTCCTGGAGCGCTGCAGTGCCAATGTCTTTGCACTCTGACCTCTCTGATGAAAAGCATATGTGAGGGGGGCTTTATCAGTGTTTTTGTCAACAGCAGGGAATATGCAGAGGTATTGATTCTGATTATTGGGGGTAAATTGGCTGATGAGGTATCCATCATCTTCTGTCTTCGTAGCGTCATGCCTTAGGCTGTGTGGTGTGGAGGAAGGTCTGGAGAAGGGAGATTCGCCCTGCCCACAGGCTGTTTTCATTCTCCACTTGAAGGGGGGTAGAACCAGTTCTGCTTTAGGAATGTGTGTCAACACCCAAAACCCTGATCATGTGATGGCCTGGAGCCCTTGTAGTCTTCCAGTGACCTTTTGAGGTCAACAACACCCATCTTATTGGTCAGCAGAACGCACATAGCTCTGAGATGTCCCTTGAGATTGTGTTTGGTCGGCTTGGGCTCCATATGAACCATGTCCTGCAAAAGGATGTTTCCTCAAAGTCTTCAAAGAGTAAAGAGCCATAGTGATAACAAACTCTATTTCATCTACTTGTTTTCATTGTCTCTCGCTGACATTTGAGGGTAGAAACCGCTGCAGCTCAATTTCTGTAAAACCTGGTGTCAAAGTGGATCTAAGTTAAAACAGGATGAACATTAGAGGGGTGTATATAATAGATTAACCCGTTTGCACAGTGATTAGCTTGCATGTTTAGTGCTAACTATCCCGCCATCAAGGATTGACCAAAGGGATTATGTGAGACTGGTATTCTCATAATGAGACCTGGTTGTCATTGATTTTTACTCTTAATTATTAACATTGCAAAACATCTCCAAATACTTGTACAATACAGTGGGGAAAAAAATTAGACTGGGATGTTTTTGTTTCTCTGAGTCGGACCATTAATTGGCATAAACGTCTGTGACATTAGTGCTCGATAAATCGTCTCCAACTTCACAAAATGACTCTTCAGTGTTGTGTTAAACTAGCCTTTATAAGGTCGTTAGATCACCCCCGTCAGCTTGACACTTTGTGGTCACAATAAACTCTGGTCTCCTTCCAGACAGGAAACTCATTGCTGTGTGTGTGTGTGTGTGTGTGTGTGTGTGTGTGTGTGTGTGTGTGTGTGTGTGTGTGTGTGTGTGTGTGTGTGTGTGTGTGTGTGTGTGTGTGTGTGTGTGTGTGTGTGTGTGTGTGTGTGTCTGTTCGCCTTTTGTGCAGGTTGAAGAATGGAGTTGGCCAACCATGGTCTTATCCTGCTGCAGCAGCTTAACGCTCAGAGGGAGTTTGGCTTCCTGTGCGACTGCACTGTGGCTATCGGAGATGTCTTCTTCAAAGCCCACAAAGCTGTCCTTGCTGCCTTCTCCAACTACTTCAGAATGCTCTTCATTCATCAGGACAGGTACAGGAAGAATGTTTTAATAGGTGTATCGGACACAAGCTCAATACAGAGCTAAGATACGTTTGTGTTGTCACATCAGAGAATTAACCCAACACCAAATTCTGCCAAAAACTAACAGATGGCATGTCAAAATAACACACACTCCTCATGTTGTCAAACACTGAAGGTTTTTTGTCTATGTAGTTGAGCACTGGACTGTATCTAAATCTTTTTTTAGTGTGATGACCCACAACTAATGCCATTGTTTGATCAATGAGGTGACAAATTGGAGGGTCTGTAAGGGCATTAAGGTCAAAATGAGGTATCTTTGCTGCCCTGATAATGTGCTATGACGACATTCCCTCACTGAAGGAATACAGACCCAAACCCATTTATTCACATGCAAGATTTCAACAACCTGTGACCAATAACCCAATGCTAGAATTGGTAATCTTAAGAAACTAGCAAGAGTACGCTACATTTTTAGACTTATCCAACTGAAAAAGGCTGTAGGCCTGAATTGATTGGATAGACGTATTAGTCCTTTTTGTCACATCATTTGATTACTTCTTTTGCTGTTGGGATGTAAAGGGGATTTTAACAAAATCTATTTTGAAGAAGACTACTAACTCTAGCTTTAAGCAAATTTGTCCTCATGGTAAATAAATGAGGAGCAGTCATTGCCATTTATAATGGACAACATGATCTAATATTATGGAGACCTCAGACATCATTAGTCACTATTTAACTGTAATGTCGTTACATTTCAGTGATTGCGTGCGCCTGAAGGCTGCTGACATACAGCCAGATATCTTCAGCTACCTCCTCAACCTGATGTACACAGGCAAGCTTGCACCCCAGTTGATAGACCCTGCACGGCTGGAGCAGGGGGTCAGATTCTTGCACGCCTATCCACTCTTGCAGGAGGCCAGTCAGTCTGTGTATTCCCACGCTGAGCAGCACAGCATCAACCTTTCCACCTCCCTCTACGGCATCCAGATCTCTGACCAACAGGTAGGGCTGTCAGCTAGAGTGCCCTCTCGACGGCAGCTCTCTTCTCCTTTTGACATGGAGCAGCTGAGCTCAGAGGGGAAGTATCTATCCGCACCAGCTGCCACAGCTTCATACGCCAATTCCTTACTGTCCAAGCTAGCGGCCTCACCCCCAGACGTGGAGGCCTCGACCAGCGGCACCAAGCCTACAGTTGAGGAGGGGGGGATGGACTTGCAAAGTGCAGATGCTTCCTCAGCCACTTCCATCCTTCACGTGAAGCCCAGCATCATGAAGAGGAACTCCTCCTTTAGGAAGCATTACTCGTGTCATCTGTGCAGGAGTCGATTCACCCAGAGAAGCCTGCTGAGAGAGCATCTCCTCCAACATACCCATTCTCTACAGCAGGTGCCAGCTGAGCCCAGCAATGCACTCTCACCTGTCATGAGTGCAGAACAGAGCATGCTAGAGTTAGACAGGGTCCTAAAGGGAAGCAAGGCAGTGTCAGGTGTCTTGTCTGCCACTAGAGCAGTAGAGGTAATCAGCGACAGCGAGCAAACGCCCGTTTCAGGAACCAACTCGGACTCTCCACGAGCAGAGGTGTCCACTTCCAACTGGGGGGTGGGAGGGTTGAATTCTCAGGCAGACACACCACCTCCGTCAGACATTGCGGACATCGACAACCTAGAGAGTGCCGACTTGGACAGGGAAGTGAAGCGGAGGAAGTACGAGTGCTCTACCTGTGGGCGCAAGTTCATTCAGAAGAGCCACTGGCGTGAACACATGTACATCCACACGGGCAAGCCCTTCAAATGCAGCGCTTGTGGCAAGAGCTTCTGCCGGGCCAACCAGGCAGCCCGCCACGTGTGCCTGAACCAGGGGGCCGACACCTACACCATGGTGGACCGGCAGAGCATGGAGCTGTGCGCCGCAGGCGACGACAGCAGCCAGATGGAGGCGATGTTCCTGGGCTCGTCGAAGCCCTACAAGTGCAACATTTGCGCGACCACCTTCTCCAGTCCCAATGAGGTGATCAAACACTTGTGCTTTACACAAGGGGGATTAGTGGGGCTGCAGGAGATGCTGCTCCAGCGCGAAGATGACGGCTCTGATTTGTCCAACTCTGGCACCCCACTGGAACCCATAAAGACTGAGGAAATCCTCGTAGAGTAGTGCCAAAACTGTCTATTTGTCCTTTTTAAAATGTATGTTTACTTTCTAAATTATGGTTAATAGGTAAGCTAAAGGTGAAGTTAGTCAGGGTATGTCTGTTTGAGCTCTTCAATCTACTAAAACAGTTTAGTGTTTTTTTTCTTTAGTTTAATGGGGGGGTTACAGTATTTTGGACATTTATGGTCCTGAGTATGACAAAAGTGGAAATTAAATAGTGAAGTAAATCCCCTATAGCTCTCTGGATTTCAGTCCAACATCATTAAAAAAGCAAATAACTTTACCATTTGACTTAAGGCTAAGTTACCAATAAGGGAGATGAAGTAACGATTACTTTGTTTCATCTAATCATTCTATGGTTGGTGTAAATTGGTATTAGACCCTCGCATGTCAGGCTGTGCAACATTGTTTTTTCTTTTACTTAACAGCTAAAGTTGTGGTCAGGCTGCACAGGCAGACTTTGCGTATAAGAGGAAGAGGAAGCTGAGACAGTTCCGGAGGCCACGCCATGTTGTGAGATGAGTTTGCTGTGCTAGATTTGAGGAGGAGAAAGAGCTGCACAGAAGGGTTGTTTCTTCATGGCCACAAATGAGCGACTTATTCTGCAGATAAGGTATAGATTATGATTCAAGCTAAAAGCACACAACATATTCAGACCTGAGACAATCTGTGCCCTTTGTTGAGTAGCTGCCTGATATGCAGGAAAGTACACATGTCTTCCATTCATGTTTCTGTTGTTGTTTATGCTCCGCAGAATGAATAACTTGAATTGTAAAGTAATGACCATTATTTGCATCCTTCTCAGCAACCGTTTAGTTGTTAGTTGTTTAGTTGTTAGTTTTCTTGACTGTGGTAAGTGTGATTATGGTTCCTGTGTCCTTACATCTAATTAAAGCACAATTGCTCTTCATAATAGAGTTGGGCCACTAAAGAAATTGGTCACAACAAGCAAGAGTGTTCCTTGTGTTTACAGTTGAGCCCTTTTGATTCTATTTTACTTTACATTTTTTCTTATGTTGTATAACTCTTGTTGATGACTGAAGGAGTTTCTTCAGACACACAACCCTTGGTTGGAGGCTGTCCTATACAACATTGTACATCTTGTCTTTATATCATTTGTTTCAATCTGCTCCTAAAAGCCTATCATTTCTGTTCGACATGCTTTTCTAATTTTAAATACAATTATATATTTTCAAAGATTACTTTATATTACAAAGGTTTATGTATATTATTAGACTAATAGCTTTCAAACTAGGATTACATTTGGTTTAGTAAAATGTTATGTATAAGGAATGGGCATGATCATTTCTTAAAGAAATAGGCTAAAATAGGTTAGAATAACAAAAGAAATATTTGGCATTTTAAGCCTCTTCACCTTGCCAAATTTGTGCTTATTTCTAACCTTCTTATTCATTGTTGTCTAAAGGGAAACATTTTCTCTGTGTTGTTAAGACCGTCTGACATTAATATTTGTTCTTTAACAAATCGGAAAAGGAAGTAGTAGTTGAAGCAATATTAATTTCTAGAAAACATTGTGGGAGAAATAATGCAGGTGAACATGTTGAAACTTCTATGATGCAGATGTGCTGATCCACCTGTCAGTATGGAGGTCGTATGAACTCGGGCAGGGATGACGCTGTGACACAGGGACAGTTAGCTTTAATACGAAACATGAAACGACAGGGTGATATCTCTATTTACTCGACTGTTTGGACACGTGTGTGAATATAAAAGATGCCATTAATCGTAACTTGGAAGGAGATCCTTTGTTTGGGATAACAGAAACTTTTTAAGAACTACTGATGACTGGAAATTGTGAAGAAAAAAAAATCTTTACATACATGTTGAGTTAATGTGAAGCAGTTATATGATTTCTCATGCTGAAACATGTTAAGTGTAACAGAAGCATAATACAGGTTGTTCAGGAACAAAATTCTCAATTAGGCGCCTCTCGGGCTGAGACGGTCAGTTTTATTCAAGTTTGAAGTATCGCTGTCTTCAGATCAGTTGTTTCTGTTTTTAATTATTTACTTTACAGCCTGAATTTTAATATGAATGATATTTTAGGGAGGCTTGTAAAACAGTTCTAATATTGTTATTGTTCCTTCTAGTGGAAAATAAATGTTGCATTGTAATGTTATTGCAACAACATTGCCTTTTTTTGTTGTTGCTGCAAATACTAACCAAGCCATTAGAATGCAAAGACCAAATTGATTTCTGGGTCTGACATTTGTCTTCCAAAATACCTGACAGCAATAATAGCTTTTCATCCCAGAGACCAATTTAACAATTCAAAGAAATAGTCACAGTATGTTTTTGCAAAATAATTTTAAAGCAGAGTTTTTAACTAAGCCACACAGAAGCTCATTCATGTGTATTGTAGGAAGTATTATTAAATGTAGTCTTTGTTGGATTTATTTACGAGTTTCACTCTTTTTAGTATTTCTTTTCTGAACATATACAACAAAATGCCCATCCCGAGTATGTTTAACATGCATATTTTATCCTTTGAGCCTATTCCACCCAGCCTCAAGTCCAGGTTTGTGACCGAGAGGATGAGGCCCAGTTCTAATTTGGTTTAACTGGGATTGTTGTACTTTGAATCCTATTTTGCTGCTTTGATGCAATGAGCCCAGTGATTCGCTAGATGGAGCTGTTTTTCTTATTTGTCTACTCAGGTCGAGGGAGAAGACTGTCAAATTTGAAGTAGTATTTTTGTGATGTTTTCAATAATTGGACCATCTTTGCCATAAATCAATATGCCATCACATTATGGTTTTAAAAAAAGAAACGCCACAAATGCCGGCAAATTTCTTCTTGCAAGTGTTCAGTATTGACTAACGGAAGGATTCTTGTTTTCTCCCATGTTTTTTTTTTTTTTTGAGGCAACTGAAATGTACTACTGACATTCATTTCTCAGATGCACAGAAATATGCACAGCTTTATGAAGAGTCTAAATCCTTCCTCATTTCAAGTTCTTCTGCCACACCAGTCTTGTAACCTATTGGTTTGTGTATGTGGGTGTTTAAATATCTCCGTATCTCAGGAAGATGAGAACTTCTTCATTGTCTTTTCTGTCCACTGTTTATAAAAACAATTATTTCATTTCAAACCCCTGATCGTCCTCCCCAATGCCCATCTGTGATCAATGTGTTCTCAGGAATGTGAGTAATTTTCTGTATAAACAATTTTGTTTTTGTTTTTTTCAATGAAGAATGAACAATAAAGACATGTTTCTTTTTTAAATAATTGTGGGTGTTTTTGATTCTTTACCTCAACAAAATGGCTTTAGGAGGTTTGTCATTAGTTGTCCATCCATTCATTTATGCATGGTTTATTGCACACTATAATATAGTTGTAAGCAGGAAAAAGTGAATATTAATTAATAAGTGTTAATAACTTCCGATATGAAGATATATTTCATATTGTTTGCCATATTGTCATTCATTGTCTATTTATACAGCCTCCACTTATGGCTGCCCCACAATAGGATGTATAGCTGACATACATTGCAGCACGATATAAACCATTTCTTAACACTGCTTATCAATTCTAAATGAGGTGTCTGGGTTCATGGGTCAGCCTTAAGTTTTCTTTGCCCCAGTGGTTATTAATGTCTTTATAGTGATTGATTATGTATTATTCAGGGATGAGTACAAGGCACACATTACTTTTCTCTACCTTTATTGAATGAAATATAGACAGGTTTCTCTATCCTTACTATTAACAGCTTGGAAAATATAAAATACCATTAAGACCATGCTACATGAATATTATGCGAAATGGCTGCAGGTTATTGGTTAATATTACAACAATATGATTGTAGGTACATACAGTAGGTATACAATCTGTACAAATGTTAACAGGTTCACAGTTAAGTGTTACAAAAAGCAGGCTGAAGTGGGCGGGTGCCCCAACTAAATGCTTTACATTATGCAACAATATAGCAAAAGTCTTTAGCACACTGTCTTATTTAATCATTTATATTTTACATAAAGCATGAATTGATGTGACACGTACTCTAGAGTCAAAGTAAAGGAAGTGGTGACCCGACCGGTTCATACTTCCTGATGCTTCTCTTGTTTGGTCATAAAGCTGAGTTAAATGTGGGCTTCTAAAGCTGCTTGTGTCAAATTAAAATCAATCTTTTACAGAAGCACTCACAGTTAATTCTCAAGATGCCTGAATGACTGACGCAGTGCAAGTTTGCCAAATTTGGTAGGACATAAACAAATGCCAGTGTAGCCCACGGTCACGTTTGCTTTGGTGGTAAAACTGGACCCCAGGAATGTTTCAGATATTCCTCCACCTGAAAACATCTCCCACTTTGCCAATGGACTGGCAACATACAACCTGACCTTGTGACTTAGGTTTGAATTGTGACTCAAAGCAGCTTAGTAGATGCTTAGCAATTAAATTAGAAGCAACTCGTGCCTTATTCTGTGAGCAATGGGAAGACCATGACTCCCTGATTGATCCTAACTCGATTTGGCTTTTAGAGAGTTTATCTTTACTTTTGGCCCCTTGGAGTCAGTGTCAGTGCCTCTCTACAGCCCCAACCAGTGCCAGTTTATTGAACCTGAGCAATCATGCTGAGTGAAGAACATGACATAGGAGCAGGTACCATAAGACTGCATTAACATTTTCATACTTAATCATCGAAGCCAAAACGTCACCATCAACTGAAAACTAAAGGGTGCACTACTTTTTGTAGGCAACAGGGGGCATCAACATACTGTCTTTAATTTAATCAATACATTTAAATGTAGTGTAGTAAGGAAGGTGTTAAATGTAAAATTGCCAGACACAACTAATACATACAGTATGTAAAAGAAACATGGCCTTTAAACACTGTGACACATAAGTGTTTCTTACATGCACGTCTCTACCCATCGGACTCCTCCAGTGTGTCAACACATGGCTAATGTATCCTTTGAATGTCACTGTTAACCAAATACCTAGCATTATCAAATGAGGGTGTTAAAATAGTATTTTATTGTATTATTTCATGAAACAATATGTAACAATGTATTTTTCACAGTTTATCAGGCAGTGATTGTTGGTCTTATCTACATGAAGCTTATTAAATATTTTTGCTGGTACAGAGTGAAAACACATTGTGGCAACAGAATGTGTCAAAAGCATTTTTGTGGTGGATATCATCATACTCTCTGTCCTCTTTTTGTTTTCTGCAGTCAGTGGCATCACTAACTGTCAGTGGAATCACACTTGTACCATGGTTTAGTTATAATTGCTACAGAGTCTTGAAATAATCATTGGATATGACTATTAGAAGCTGTGATACACTGGCTACTTACATGCAACAGTCTCACATTTGTTTTGTTGCATCAGCCGTTATTTACTGTCATAATGTTGCTCAAAAGAAAACGCGATGTATCACAGCTTAATGTGGGAATTTTAAAAACATCAATGCAACAATGTCCAAACAAAAAAACAAAAACTTACAGATGAATGAAAGAATACTCAAATATAAATACAATATACACGATAATAATCCTCCATCTCTTCACCTTCTGACCCTATCTCCCTCTCCCTATTACACACGGACAAACACACGCGCACACACATAAGAACAGATACACACTCAACCAGGGGGAAGACTCAAGTCATATGTAGAAAGGACTGTGGAAAGGGACCGAGACACTGAACATACATCACACTGATTACAAGCCAGATGGGATGCTTCTGAGGCACATAACATGCTTAAGCGTGTGTGTTTGTGCGTGTATGTGTGTGTGGGTGTGTGTCTGTGTGTGTGTGTATGCGTTTGTGGCGGTGGGACGTCACGTTATGGTGACAGGGCTGCAGGATGGGGTTAGAGTACAGGTGGAAGGGGAGGTAGAGAGAATGATGGAGCTGTTGCTCAGTCACTCAGTCCTCTGGGCAGAATCCAGTCTCAGTGTGTTACCACAGAGCAGCCTCTTTCTCTTCTCTCTCTTTTTCTCTCTCTCTCTCTCTCTTCCTCATCACTCACTTCCTGGTACAGTGTGTCTCCCAGGCATCAGTCTTGTATCTTCATCTGTGGGGGAGAGGAACAAAAAACAAGATATTAGGGAAAAAAGAAAGAAAAGAAACTATCTGAGATTGACATTGTATTTGGAAACATCTTAATCCATCTTTGTATTGTTGTAAAACCAGAATATAATTAAATAACTTTATTTTAATATGATATTATCCATTCTCTTATCCATCCAGGGACAGAAGTGGGGACATAAGTGACAGACACATTAATGGGATGTACTGATTCAGAATGTGCAAGTCTTTTTCCTAACCTGCTGGAAACAATGTGTGCATATTACTATCAGGACAGACTGCTATCAGTTCATATCTTAATTGTTTGATAAGTTGTGTATGTGGCAGTCTCAATACATTCAAATAGATGAACAAATATATATATATATAAATATACACATATACATACATACATACATACATTATATATATATATATATATATATATATATATATATATATATATATATATATATATCACCCTGATTCAAGGATTGTTTATCAGCACATACTTAGTGTGAAAGGGCTGCTGTTCTACTGCTATTAAGCTGCTGTAACTCATCCAACTCTTTCCTGCTGTTATCTCCCATTTCTTTCCCTCTCCAGACTTTCCTCTGCTGCAAAGCTGCATGACAGCTTCATAAATATCAAAGTGAACTACGCCCCGTTTCTCCCTCCTCCTCATTGGTGAGATCAGATAACCGCAGTGTGTCACTAAAACTTTGCTGCACATTAAAATGTAGTAACCGTTACATAGTAAAGACATAATTCAGTCGAAATAACTGCAAAACACCGCTTGAGCCCTTTGAGGCTTTGTAATTGAATCTAACAAATGCGTACTCCGACATGGTTTCTTGACTCCATACTGAGCCTGTGATAGAAGGAAAACAGGAGGAGGGAGCGGAGGATTCATAATCAGTCTTTCAGCACAAGTTCATCTGCCCCTCACACACCGCTTCCCTTTAAGACCCCGGCCTACAAAAAAGGGGTCAACGGCGGCATTCCTACTTTGATATCAAAGGTCCCCTGGTTACTCATACCCTGAACAAAAGCTTGTTCATCTGGTCAGTGGGCAAATCCCCTCCCCTACTCCCTAATAAAAGTGGGGCCCATTGATGTCTCAAAAAAGCCACTATGAGAAGATTGTTTGATAGGCCTACAAAGGAATTTGAAAATAACTAAAATTTTTCATCCTCTACTGTTCCATCTCTAATTTACAATACTGAAATACAAAAAAAGCTCTTCTTTCATTTACTTTACGTTTTGATTACCTGCATCTTGATTTGTTAATATTAAAAGCTGTTGTCATAAACAAGTCACCTTCAATGTTGTAAGATCAGTCTCACCTGCTCATGATGCTGCTGTGATCTCTGTGGACACCGGCTCGATCTCCTTCACGGCCTCCTCGATCACCTCCATCACCTGCGCCATCACTTCTGCGCACTTCCCCGACGGTGTTTC
Source organism: Myoxocephalus aenaeus (assembly GCA_038501785.1). NCBI lineage: Eukaryota > Metazoa > Chordata > Actinopteri > Perciformes > Cottidae > Myoxocephalus > Myoxocephalus aenaeus. Next base: position 258,363 of record JBAMJR010000204.1, on the reverse strand, counting down.
TGGCGTCTCTGCCTCTGTGACTTGGCTGGGGGCGGAAACATCTGCTTGGGGTTCTTCTGACAGCGTTGAGAGTTTGCTTTCAGTTGCAGCCCTCTTCGGCTTTACGTCGGTCTCTTCATCCACAGAACCGTTGCAGTCAAACTCTACCGCGGCCTCTTCTTCCACTGACGGCTCCTCAAACACCTGCGCTGTCTGCAGGACCACTTGGACTGGCATGTGCATCTCAACTTTCTCTTCGTTCTGCTCTGATGGGGCCTCTGACTTTGATTCCTCTGATTGTGGTTCCACTTCCTCAGCTGCTTCTTTTACACCTGACTCCTGAACCTCTGCATCTTCTTTGCTCTGTTCTTCCTTTAACTGTTCAACCTCCTCACCTGTCTGACTCTCTGCCTTTATCTCTTCAACTTCTTCCACTACTACACTTTCTTCACTTACTTTTACCTCCACAGCTTCCTGCAACCCTTTCGCTGACTTATTCTCCTCTACAGAGGCGTCAAGGCTCTCTGTGATCTCCATTGGGATTTGGTCAATGACCTCCGTGGCAACATGGAGCAGTTTAGCTGACTTTGATGATTGTTCTTTGCAGACAATAGCAACAGGAGTGTCAGTGATAACAATAGGGATGATCTCAATCTCTTCCTCTATTGTGGCTACAGCCTTGACTGGTGTAGAGATGGTGGGCTTTTCCGACTCAGGCGCGTCTTCTGAAACTTTATCCACGGCATCCTGAATGGCGGCCTGGGTAATGACGATGCTCTGAGCCTCAATTTCACTGGACTGCTGGTCGTCGACCTCAATTTCCTTCACATCCTTGTTGGACTGCTCAATGACTGCACTGATCTCTGACCTTGCTGTTTGAGTGGTCGTGGCAACCACAGTCTCTTCAATTTTACCCTCCTCCAGGATTTCCTGCGCCTGGATTGATTCATCGGCGACTGCCTCAGATGTATTTTCCATGGCAATCAAGTCTGATGCTGCCACACTGACGGGTGCCAGGAGGACCACTGTTTCGGAGATAACAACCTCGTCACTTGATACAACTACAGGGATGGTTGGCTCGGTCTCCTTTGTGATGGGGGTCATTGTGGATTCACACACGGCGGGGGCTATCTCTGCAGTCACATACTGATGTACCTCTTTCACAGTATTTTCTTCGGTGGCAGCAAGCTTCTCCACATCCATTGTCACCTCCTTGGTTTCTACAGATGGCTCAGTGACTTCTACGCTCTGTGTGCAAACAGCTGCTTCACTTGTTGGTGTAATGGGATCACCTCTCATGACATCCTCAGGAGAGTTCATGGTGGGAGGCTGAATCATTTCAGACTCCACCTGAACAGCGCTGAAACTCACACTATTCTCAATCTCGGGTTCACGGCTCTCACTGGCTACTTGAACAGCTGTCATGTCACTCTGGGAACTTTCAACAACAGACCCGAGCTCGGTGGTTTCAACTTGGTGCACTTCGGCATTGATTATGGCATTTTCTTTAACGATGGCTTCTTCTATACTTTCTGACTTCTCTTCTACGGACATCTCTGTAATTACACTATCACGGATCACGGCCACAGGCTCGACGATGGGCATCACAAGTTTCTCCAAAGCCACTTTGGCAATCTCCTTGGTTCCAAGGCCAGTGCAGATAGCCATGGCCTCACCACGAACATGTGGCTCCAGGATGGCACATGTCTTGGACTCTGCATTCTCAGTTGGTGGTTCATACTCTGTTTCATTAGAAACTACCTCTACTGGTACATCTTCAACAGTCACATTTGTCTGGGCTGGAATTTCACTCATTTCGGCCTGTATGCTCTCCATAACCTCCTCTGCGCTCTCTGGCTTGGGTCCCTGAGGAACAGGAGTAGTTTCTGCAGATGGAGCTGGAGCAAAAGGCTTTACCTCAGCTGTGGACAGTCTGCGCCCTGTGCGTTTGGGAACGTCAAGAGACAGATTATCCTTGTCCTCAGTTTCATCTTCTGCGATGTCAGTATCGATAGACTTTGGCGTGGCAGCATTCTCCGCCTCCTCTGGAATGTCACTCAGCTGATCATGTTTATCGTCACCATCTTCAACAACGGCTGGGATCCATGAAGGGGCTCTATCTTCAGTGGATACCTGAATCTGGACTTCAGCAGGTTCTGCTGGTGCTTCCTGTTCAGCTTCAACCTGGTCTTCATACTCTGAGAGAGGAACCACAGCTGGGGTGTCAGAGTCCTCCTCACCCTGTTCAGTGGAAGCTTGTTTTTCCGCCTTCTTCTTTCTGCGTCCGGGGAAGAGCTTCCTCAAAGAGAAAGACGACTCATCTTTTGGTGCCTCACTGTCTGACTGGACTTGTTCTGCAGTCTCCTCAGGCTTTTCGTCACCTTTGGCCTTATTCTTTGGCATAACCATGCGTTTCAGTGTGTCCCAAGTGGACTCTCTCTCAGGATTGGGGCTTAAAGGTTCAGAGGAGGAAACAACTTCGCCATCACTATCTGTGTTTTGGGAACTAACAATGGCAGCCTCAGTTTTGGCAACCTGCTCCCCTTCTATCGCTGCTGCTGCCGCTTCCTCTTCAACCTTGGTCTCCTCATCGTCAGAATCAGAGGTCTTTCTTGTCCTCTTTTTGGGTCCACCCATACACATTAGAGCCTCCCAGGAGACCGATGTGTCCATTTTCTTTTTGGGCTCCTCTGTACTGCCGACCAGTTTCTCAGTGTTTTCAGTCTTTGGTTCTTCCTCGGTTGTCTTGTCCTCCTGGGTCTCCTCCTCAACACTCTTATCTGCTAATGGGGCACTCTCAGAAGAGGACAGGGTGGCTGACTTTGCTGGTTTCTCACCTGTGGCTTCATCTTCGCTCTCAGAAGACCTTTTTACACGCTTCTTGGGTGTGACTAGTTTCTTGAAGGAGGACCAGGCAATGATCCCCTCTTTTTTCTTCTCTCCATCAGAGGCAACTTCCCCATCAGTCTCTTGGCTAGACTCATTCTGGGTCACCTCCACAGCGATAACATGCTCTCCCAACTCCTCGGGAGATGAGGGCCCACTGTCAGCTTTTGGATTCTCTGCCGACTCAGTGGAGGATTGAAGCTGCTCAGCCGCCTGCTCCCCAGACTCAGTGAGCTTCGCCTCAGTGTCTTTCTTGGCCTTCTGCTTCTTAGTCGAAAGTTTCTTTAAGCCAGCTCCAGTGAAAAGCTTCTTCAGGGGGCTTCCCTGGGGCTTGGCCTTCTCTTGTGATGATAGCAGCTCAGCCTCAGTCGTCACCTCTGCTGGAGCCTTCTCCTCTTCCGCACTAGGTTTTGCTTTTTCCTCTTCTGGTTTGGTCTCATCAGTAGTTGCTGCAGCGGGGGTTTCAACAGTGACCTCTGGCGCTGGGGTACCCTCTGATTTCACTTCCTCTGGAGTTGCTGGTGCCTCCTCCTTAGTTTCTTGGTCGACCTCAGCTTTCTCCTCCTTTGCTTCCGCAGCAGCAGCGTCTTCTGTCTTAGATGTCTCCTCAACAGCTGCCTCCTTGTCTTCCTCCTCTTTTGTCTTCTTGATGCTGGCTTTTTTTCTCAGGTTAGAGAAAAGTCCTCCACTGAAGAGCTTCCTGAAGGGGGACATGGTGGTCTCTTCTTCCTTCTCAGCTCCTTCCTCAGCGGCTTCAGTGGTTGTATCTTCAGCTGGGGTGTCAGTGGTTTCAGCTTTGTCCACTTTAATGGCTTCAGCCTCAGCAGTAGATGCCTCTGTGTCAGCCTCCTTTTCTTCAGTTGAGCTCTTCTCCTCGGCAGTGGCAGCTTCTTCCTCCTTTGTAGGTTCATCAGTCACACCAACCTCCTGTCCTTCTTCTTCTTTATCTTTGACTGTCAATAGCTTCACAGGATCTTTCTCCTCACTTTTGTCTTTCTTCAGTGTGAACTTAAAGCCCACAAAGCGGAAAATCTTCTTGAAGCCCACTTCACTGGCATCCTCGGGTTTCTCCGCCGCTGCTTTTTCCTCAACAGCCGAGATGTCATTGGCATCAGGAGACTCTTTCTCCACTTTATCGCCGTTTACTTGAGGAGCCACTTCCCCCTGGATGCTGTCCATCGTCTCTGGAGCCTCCTCCTTCTGAGCCACACCATCAGGCTGGCCAACTGAAATGACAAAGAAAAAGTATTTGATGAAGTTTGATAAAGATATTTATGAGTTGTCTCGCTTCAGTTTGACTACTTACAGCTCCTACTTTGTTACAGAAAGATCACTTCATATTCACATAAAACAATGCTTTGAGCTACAATTTGTAACTTGCAATTTATCATATTTCGGTAATGATTAGGACAGCAATCTGTGTTCAATAAAAAATATCTGTGCCTAATGGAGGAGAAACTTCATTAAAAACAGGAGTGTCTCTTTGCCATCTGCATTTAATCAGAAACGTTGTATATAAAGGATTTGCTATGATCCTGACCAGATTTTATCAAGCATTTGAGGACTAAATGATTCTAATCCAGCTAATCCTGTGCTATGTAAACATGCCAAAAAAAGTTTACACATTGAAACAAATAAAACAAAAATCCCCAATAGGAGTTCTGTAGAAAATGTTACACAATGAGTGAAATGCTTGAGGAAATGTGTAGACTATTGAACCAAAACATGTGAGCAGACCTATAACACAACCTGGCAACCACCATTACTGTGGGTAATTCACAGGTAGTTGTAAAAATCTAAGACAAATGTTGTCTTATCAGCTGCGATTAAAGACAAATAGACACACACACACACACACACACACACACACACACACACACACACACACACACACACACACACACACACACACACACACACACACACAAGCCGTCTGCCTGCCATGTGTATCTGTGTTTTGACAGAGGAAGGCGTAGGGGGATGACGACCTGAAAGGGTTTAAAGCTTTTCTTCTTTCTATCTGATACCCCTGGACTCTCAAAACAAATTCCCAGGACTTTTAATGCCTAGCTATCAGCTTACCCGATACACACTGGGAAACACAAAGACGCACACTAAAACCATGCAGAACTGTGGGAAGTACCTCTTTTACAAAAAATGTAAAAAATAACAGGTATTTGATCCCATTTCCCATTTTCATCATGTCTGCTATGAAAATTGGATACAATGTGTAAATAAATCTGGGAAAGATGACTCTTGGTTTCGGTCTCACACAAAAATGTCAAACTATGCGCCCACATCTGTCCACATCCTTTTCCTAAATGATAGGCATGACACTTTACTCAGTAGTACTGCATTCCTAGAATAGTTTACCTTTAAAATAAAAACAATATTATTTCTAGGAATTAGGTAAAAACCTCACCAAACACAGCAGCGTTTCACACTTAATTTGTATGATAAAATAAACACATGATTTCATACCCTAATGTGATTAGTGAGGGCACGCCCATGTCTTATGTATAGATTTGACTTGAGTGGAATGTGCGCTATGCTGTTCACTCTGTGTTTGAGAAAATTATTTTCGGACGCTCTAAACCTGAATTTAAATGCCAGAGGACTTCAGGAATGTTTTTTTTTTGTTTTCCCCCCAGTTTGCCTGTGTCTCAACTGTGCCCATGTAGGATTCAAACTAAACAATACAGGCCTCTACTACTACCCCTCCTTAAAATAAAAAAGTCCCAATCTCCTTGACCCAAATTCCACAACAGCAGGATGGATGGGGACCCACCCCCATCCCAAGACTCACACTCATGCAAACACAATAGCATTCTAACCCTCTCTGGCCTCCGAAAATAAAGGAAGGGGGGTGGTCAACTTCCCTATTATCAAGACACGCTGCATCTTGGGAGAAGTTTGCTAACTTTATTAAAATAGTGTTAACATCAAATTAAAAAAAGCCTTGGTGATTTACAAAATACAACATTGTCACATGGCAGTGGGCTATCTCTCACATAGGTGTTACCTTCAGGGTCCCATCACACAGTTGTCAAGCAAGAAAGTATAACCGGAAGAACAACAAATGCCAGATCTATGTTTGTATCGTATAAAACCTGAGTACAACAATTATTTTATCTCAAATATGCAAAAACAGCAAATCCATGTTAGTGTACATAATTAAACCAGCTCCTCTAAGCTGTAGTCAATGAACTTCTGGTGCAGTAAAAAGCTTTTGAATGAAGACTTTTGTGTGTGTGTGTGTGTGTGTGTGTGTGTGTGTGTGTGTGTGTGTGTGTGTGTGTGTGTGTGTGTGTGTGTGTGTGTGTGTGTGTGTGTGTGTGTGTGTGTAGGAGGGGTCCGGCTGTTAGAAAGCCAGACGAGGCCATGTGTATCTACATGGATAATAAAACAGGGACCATGTTGATTTAACAGACTACTGGCATCTCTCTCGTCTATTTGATGTTTGTTATCCAGCCCAAGGTTTTTATTTTTTTACAGCAACACTACTGTTAACATCTCGAGCTTGATTTGGTTTGTGGGGGGTGGTAACGACTGTACCAGAAAGAATGTGAGTGTGAGGGGTGAGGCTACAGGGGGCGAGGAGGGGACAGTGAGGAGATGAAGGGATGGCGTTGAGGGGGCAGGGACTCTGCCCTTGGGGCGAAGCCCGTACTCACTTTAGGGGGTGTTACATATCTCTGACACGCACATTCATAGTTGAAATACTTATCCCTGCTGAAAACACGCTTTGTTTATGTGTGACTGTGACAGCCCCAAAAAAAACTATTAAAATCTACTCCAGTCTCCAGTGAGATCAGATCATGTTTCTGCTGTGGCTGTTTCAGCACTAGTATGTGTTTGTGTGTTGTTTGGGGGCAGGGGGTTAGGGGCAGTTGGGAAGCTGAATGGCAGCTATTGTTTCAAGGCACTATTTACAAATTTTCCCAAATGTATGCAAATCGTTGTTGTAATTAAGAGTCTGGGGCAGAAGCCCCTTAAACAAAAGAAGTCAGTTAAAATGAGGGCAAGGAGACTCCCCACACCTCCCCCAACAGACACCAGCGCTCCCTCTCTGGAGCAAAGGTGTGGTCAAAGTCTCTCCAGGGCTCCGGAGGACCCATCAACAGCACTAACAACACCCACTGTAGCACCATTTATCTAATTAACATCAAGTAGGTTGAATGTGAATTAGTAAATAAATACAGATATATCTTTATATCAGTGCTTTGCTTTCCCATTTATGTGCAGAAACCAAAACCTGAGGCCACCACAAAGCAAAACATTACAGATCTGTTCAATTTCAACCATCAATCCCAGATATGAATTTAAGAAGAATTGGTCTTGGCATGCAACTCCTTTCATTCGCTCTTCTTCCTCCCTCCCTTCCCTTTGTGGCTAAGCTGCTGAATAACCCCACTGGGAATTAGGATCCCACTCTAATGAAATGCTTCACATGATGGGACACAGGGAGCTGGCTCAGACAGGGATGTGAACTAAAAGCAGGCTTTCAACAGGTTTCTATAAATGCATCTTCATATATTGTTATCTGGCAGCTGTCACCTCGTGAAATGATTTTCTCACTAAGAAGTTTGGTGGTAGTAGAAGATGTATACTTCACACTTCAGGGTACTCAGCAGTTGGCTTTGGCCAGAGATGGTACACTGTGAAATCTCTCTGTCGATAAACAGGTTTTTTCTACAGGGCCACTGTGAAAGGGAATGAAACCCCTTTTCATTCCCTTTCACAGTGGCCCTGTAGTAAAAAGCGTATGTTTTCTTGCACACATCCTGAAAAGCTGCTGGTGATGCACAAGAATGATGGAAGAACACTTGATGATACACCGTTGACGTTAAGCTCAGAACAGGGTTAAATAAAAGTTGATCAAATAAAAAAACTACAGCACTTAAAAGACTTTCTACAGGAGGAGGCTCTGCAGTGGCCAAAGTAAAACCATCACCCACTAAGCCAGGACAACTACAAACCACAATGCTAATTAACCACACCCTCAGCACAACAATGCCCTCAGCTCTACTCATTCGTGTGAGGAGAAACCAATGATTTCGGTTTCAGACACAATGACTAGTTTCAACGAAAGTCAGTCATTATTTTAGCAAAATTAAAACTAAGTCTAAATTGTTTAAACATATCATTAATTAATGAGACCATGTTGAATGATGTTTCTTACCCGTTAGTGTTATTGTTCCAAGCATTTGTAAAAGTCCAAAAAGTCTTTCTTCAAAAACTTACAAAAATAAAGGATTTTTACAAATTGTGATAATTAAAAAATATATCTCTAAAATTGGTCCCTCTCTTGTCTTCCTTCACTTCTGTGCGCACTCAGTTAAGTCTATGAGATTTGCTTCTTGGCTCCGTCTTCACTAGTCTGAGGGCAGGAGCTGTGTGTCTCCCTCTCTCTTCCAGCGCTTCTCAGCCAGTATGAACTGAAGAGAGGAATCCACACACATTTCAACAGACTGACACACATGTCATGTTAGGACCACCCCTGCCTCCCTCTTGCTCCCACCTCCCTCTCCTTTCTTCAGCTGTTCTGAATGAGCCCCCTCCCCCACACCCCCTCAGACCTCACTGTCCAGCCGCGATGACTGGATCTCATCATGTGATTTCTCTCGGAAGCATTTGCCAGCCATCCCTCCACAGCAACTATTGTCTCACGCTATTTCATACACACAAACTCATGCACATTGTTGCTACAGTCTCCTTCCCTGGCATTAAAGCCCATGTGTTTCCTCAAATGGTTGTTTTCTCACAGACTTTTTTTGGAACACCAACTGAAAAACAGTGTTAAGCAGCCACCACACCCCTCTCCCCTGTACTCCCCCCTTGTAGGGGGCGACCAGGCTCTCCCCCGCATCACATGGCTCATGTCACTAGACATGTGGAGGAATGTTGACAGAGGGAAAAACAGAGAGGATTTAAGGACGTTACTTTGTAATTTGGGATTTTTACATCTGAAAATTTGTTTTGTTTTCCAGACTTATTTTATATACTATATTTACACACTTCATATAGTATATACTAAATCTGCACACTTCATATACGTTGCATTTTTGCACTTTTATTATTTAATTTTCTTTATATGTAACTCTGCTTGCTGCTGCCACAACCAAATTTCCCCTTGGGGATGCATAAAGTATATATCCTATCCTATATATCCTTATTGAGTTCCCAATCCCAAATTATTTAAAGCGAAATTCAAAACAGAGTATTTGTTACTTCCCGGTATAGTTCCAAAACCCTCCATATATATCCCTTTATGAGGCAGAGTTCATACCCAGGCCTAAACCCAACATGGACGGGGTGCCCCTGCCCCTTGTGAATGTTAATAGGCCCCTCTCAATTACGCCAATGCAGACACATTTAATTCAGCTTTTGTCTCGGGAGGGGGGACTAGAAGGAATGCAGATAAATCCTCAGGTAAATACCAGCATAATCAGATCTGTCACACTTCAGCATTGTCCCAGAGGAATGTGTGAATTCTATCCAGAAGGATCCCAAACGGGTGATAACAGTGGTAATCAAGTACCGTCTGAAAGCCCCCCTCACCACAAGTGTGTATACTTTTAACTTTGGGCACAGTATACATAGGGAATTTATTGATAACAAGCATAGCTGCAGTAATCAAGCAAGTATCAGCTTCAGATGTTAGATTATTGATGGGTCGGCAGTGTTTTTGCCAACAACAGGACAACCAGCGGCATGTACAGTATCTTTTGCTTAATTGTCTTAGTTCATGAAACTATTTGACTGAATATTTTCTCAATTTCTTAGGTGCAAAGACGACAACTTAAAAAACAATCAGTTCATAACAAGATAACAATGTGGGTGAAACGAATTGTCTCATTTCTTTCTTTACACTAGTTTCTTCACATCAATTGAAATGCGACCTGTTGCAGAGATCTATGCTTCATGTTTTTTATCTGAGCTGGCAGGAGTGAGAACTGAGGAGTTGAGGGGGGAAGGAAAGAAAACAGCTACACATCTGAATATAATATTTTCAGTGCAAAGCTCCAGAGGATAATAAAGTGAATCTTCATACATTACATTTAGCAAAGAGCCAACTTGACTGTGCGTGGCTGGCACTGCTCTTTTCTTAGAAACTTAATGTTTCAAGTATGTTTCATGTTTTCAAGAACAGAATTGAATTACATCCAAGCATTACTAGGTATGTTAATAGTTACATCTCATGGATATATCATGAAAGACCCCTTCATTTGATCACAGTCATCCACTTAGAATGTGATTCTGACACACCAGTGAGGCTTTCTGTTGTTGCAATGACTCATCTGGTGGGCATTTCACTAAGTGTACTATACTACATAATGACCAATATGACTTTGCTGTAAATTACGCTGAGCGGACAGTGAGTCAGACCAAAGGGAATTCAAAGTTTGATGAGAGTACCTCTGTTGGGTCGGCCCACATCTTTCTTTCCCTCCCCAACTTCCTTCATATGACTCACTCACATCAGTCACATTCCTGGGTCCATACATCCTAAACTATTTTAATTTAGGCAAAGCTTCAGGCTACAGTGAGCTCTATGGGAAAGACATCCATGGTTCAACGTGGAGTTAGAGGACAAGGCTGGCATTTTCTATAAAAAATATTTATTACCAAGAAATCCCACGAGAATAATAACCAGCTCTGACTTTATTCTGCTAAAAAAATCTAATATGGTTAACCACAAACCTGCCAGGCCAGGATAATTTCAAACTTAAACCCACAATTCAAGTGCAGCCCGCAGCTAACCTTTCATAAAACGCCCATCACAAGTTCCCAGAGCCCATTGGGACCTAAATGCCCAAATATATTCAATGCAATATCATATGAGACTAAGAAAACAATAAAACAATCACATTTAAGAAGCTGGAACCTCAGAATCTCTCAGTTTTGTTTTGAGAAATCACATAAATGGTTAATTGATTATTCCACTCAATGTAAACATTATACAACTTAAATTAAGAGTTAAAACTAGCTGATACATACATTACATATGATGCTATCAGACAGAGTGGAATTTTAACCTTGAAGCTACTTAAAAGGAAATAATAAGGAACGACAAAATGATTTCTTTCAATAGATAAAAGCTAATTTAATTCAATATATTTCCATCACAACAATCAATGAATGAGAGTGTATTTTGTATTTAAACTTTAGTCAAGTCAGGATAACACAGCGCCATGTCTGGGACGGTGACGCCCTTCATATCTCAGTAAATCAGAAAACGTGTCTGCAGTTCAGGAATGTTTGAGGAGGGGTCTTCAATGGCCGGGCGAGTGGGGGGTTGGGGTGCTGGGCGGAGGGGCTTTTTGCAGCCTGTAAAGAAGTAAATGACATCATCGGACAGCAGAGAAGAAAACGCCTCCTACTCTTCCAAGAACTGGATAGGATGATGTTGAAATAATTGGAGGAAAGGGAAATGAGGGCCGTGAGTGTGTGAAACTGGCCGAGATCAGAGAGATTTTTCATTCAGCACCTCTCCTTTCTTCTCCAGTTTTATATTCCGTTTTGCCCCTTTCACAACTTTGTTTTTATCTCCAGAATCCACACTCCAGTCGTCTTTAATCCTTCTCCCTCTCCACCACTTTCCCTTCTGTCTCTTCTATCCTCGAGGCCCCATCCCACCCCTTGTGTAGGCCGGAGGGATGGATAAGAATGTCAGTGATGTCATTTCTTGACATCACTGCTTCCTCTTCCTTTTTCCCGTTTCCTCGATCTACACTTCATTCTTTACTCTGCAAAGTCCGTCCAACAACCCTTCCGCCTTTTTTTCTTGCTGACGTTATTCCTGCACATAATGTGATGCAGCGCGATGAGATGAACACTGCAGATGTGACGTCTCAAGTTTGAGAATTTCGTGACCATTTTTGTTTAGTTTAGCTGGAAAACAATGGAGAATCGTGTTTACAGCTTTCAGCATTGACGCAGAAGGTGTTGGTTCCATGAAATCTTATCTTATCTTGAACGCAACTGGAAACAAATGAACTTGAGCAAATACGTGAGCTTCTGTTTCTGATGGTCTTCATGGCAGTCCATTTTAAGTCCCACGACAAAAACTGTTATTTTATATTTAAGTGAAGAGCAGCATTTCTTCCAGAGGGCTATGTTTAGCAAGTTTTACCATCTGTTATACTTGCATTCCTGAAATATCTGTATGCAATTAGGCATTCCAGTTGTTGTTATGCAAGGTCGAGTCATCCAGTACAGACTGAATTGTGAGAACGGGGACGTGTAGATCTAAAGAAGTCCCTCCCGGCATTGAAAAGGCCTTGGAACGAGTGTGACAGCAAAGAGATGAATGAAAAGGAATTATCAGTTTGTCAACTGGCTGGTTCTATGAGATCCAAAGAAATGCACATTTTAAAAGTTTGTGTGTGCTCATAGGTAGTCCGGATGGAAGCTTTTTATCAAATAGTAGAAACAGGCCGGCCCAAACAGTGGCTCATCTCATTCCCACTCCATCCCCAGCTGTGCTTCGTGAGAACAATTGCTCTTATCCTTCATGCTCTTCCTGGCTGCTTATCCATCTTCCTCACCTTAGTCCTTTGTATGGCTCTGCTTAGGATTTGACAGAGATCCAATAACGTGTGCTTCATCCACACTCTAAAATGGTTCATCTTAACAAGTCAATTAATCTCAACAAATTGTTTAAATATATATTTTCCTGGCAGAGGTCAGATGACATAACCCAATTGAGTAATTTGACTTGTTTCCACAACAATTTTACTTGTTTTGAGGCTTTTCTAGAAACAACTGTGGGTAACTTAAGACAGGACGGAACAAGGAAGATCACTGAAGTATCCAGTATCCAGGAACCAAGAAGTTTAGACTTAATTGTTGCATTGAAGACAAGTGAAACACCTCACTGACACATTCTTGGCACTTCTATAAAGAAGATTTGATCCTTAGTTCCAAGGTAAAACTGAATTATAATAGTATATGGATACTTGCTGCACTGTATCAGGGGCCATAACGACATTAAAGGAGGAGGAGAAGGAGGGGGTCAGTGACATTCCTTGTCCATTCTCTCAATCCACCATATGCCTGGGGAGGTTAGGGTTTGAGGAGGGAGAGATTAGGTTCCATGATGCCGGGAAAGATGAGAGAGGAGCGCCTGCGGAGACGAGAGGGTCCTGGGGGGTCTGAGAGCCCTGGTAGGAGCCTACCATGAGTTTGACCTTATTACTGTAATTTTAGGCCCACTGTACCTGGGGCCCTCCTTTTAATACGCCAAAGACTTTTGAGTTTAGTCAAGTCATCTTAAATGATTTGGTTGCAACAGGGCTGCACGCCCTATGATATGTTAGCATTCTGACGTTAGCATTTAGCTCAAAGTTTAACCTCACAGAGCTGCAGGCTTGTCTTGTATGACCAGAACCAACAGCACAAATATTGTTGGTGGGAGGGATCTGTTCAAACACATATATCATAATATGTTATTAGGCTGTTAGAGTTTCGTAATAAAAGTGACAACAATAAGCCATAGAGCAAAACACAAGTGAATTAATGTTAAATTCATGACATAAACAATTACGCAGTCTGAGGTCGAGGGGAGGTGTATGTTTGGTGAAGAGACCATTCAATAGTATATGAGACAGTTGGCCGTGAGTGTTTTGGTGGTTGCTGTCAGCTGACTTGCCATCAGCTGATCTGGTGATTGCCAATGTTGTGGTCAGGTAGAACTTACTCAGAGCTTGATTTACAAAGCTAAAATGTCATTGAGGTTGCTTGTATTACCAGAAACACTAAGAGCTGCCCATTGTGTTTGAGCAGGAGGGGGGGAAAAAGGATTTCTGTCTGATCAGTTTCGAGGATGAGACAGCAGTTGACAAACGACAGCTTTCTAATAGAGTTCTTCTATCCCCTCTTGCCCTGAAGTGTATCCTTCAAGCTGCCACTTCATAACAAAAGACAGACTAAAATATGCTGCATAATTGAACAACTGACTGGACAATGATGAATCTTGAGGGACTGCGTGCCTTTTAAGCACTCCAATCTAAAACTCTGCCTCCCTAACACTTTCCCTCTGGGATCATCACTGAGGGGAGGAAATCATTCTGATCTCTCGCACCAAGTTGATGGATCAGCATCTGCACAAATACAGTACAAACCAAGGGCAAAATAGTTCCTCCCACTAGTTTGACTACAGTAGAAAAAGACGCACACGCACATCCTAACAGGAGACCTGTAATGAGTATTGTCAGTTGGAATGTGAAAGGGGCAAAAATCCAAAAGCCAGGCAGCTGGATTGTGTTATGATGACTGTACAGCCTTATTGGCAGAGACCCGACAGAGCTTAAGTGAAGGGAGAGGTCCCTTCCACAGGCATGAGGAACGTTTTGGCAACATGGCTACAAATGTCCCACGAGCTTGAGTAAGTCCATCCCGGACACGTGCACACACACAGGCACACACACAGGCACACACACAGGCACACACACACACACACACACACACACACACACACACACACACACACACACACACACACACACACACACACAATATATGTTCAACTTGTAAAAGTTAACACCTGTAACCAAAAAAGAAATAAAACTGTAGCAGACGGAGACTCTGGTGAATCATTTCTCACAAATCATGACACACCTGGGATCAGTTTGACACACTTGGACTGCTGCAGTATGTACAAAACGTTACAGCCACTCCTGCTTGATTTCATTAATGATTAACACGTCTGCATTGAATAATGTTATTGATTCGTCTATAGAACGTCAACTCAAGTTCCAGAGACCGAAAAATCTAAAGGGATTCAGTTTCTAATAATATGACCGAGAAGCATTGCAAAACTAAAGTAAAGCGAGCAACAGATGTTCTTTGTTCTTCTTTTGAACCAACAACTGACAGTTCTGACACACACATTTTAAAGAATAAATTCAATAAATTAATTTAATATGGTGAACCACATACATCTGATCCCCTAAGTAAGATGAAACAAGCGGACAAGCAGGATTGGACCTGTGAAGGATGTCCAGCGTTGCTACACACAAACACTAACTGTAGTGCACACATGAACACACAAACACAGTCAGCATTCTCTCTCCCTCTCAAACCTTCCAGAAAACTTCATCTGTCCTCTCTTAAAACCTGGGGGCCATCTGGGAGGGGCCGTCAACACTCCAGCCAGTGAATTACATCAGCTATGATGTCAGTCTTTGGGCTCCCACTGCACCTCATGAGCCCACACCCCTAAAACTAGCAACCCAAAACACACATGCAGGCTGAGGTATACACATCTACATGGACGCAAAACACCACACAACAAATCTTGCTGTTACGAATGAAACTGTCTTAAAAGATTACCATGGCTTCTTTAATAACACATGATTTTC
Source organism: Myoxocephalus aenaeus (assembly GCA_038501785.1). Taxonomy (NCBI): domain Eukaryota; kingdom Metazoa; phylum Chordata; class Actinopteri; order Perciformes; family Cottidae; genus Myoxocephalus; species Myoxocephalus aenaeus. Next base: position 243,133 of record JBAMJR010000204.1, on the reverse strand, counting down.
TTGTGTACACAAAAATAAGACAAAAGCTGAAGTGACAATATGCCTCATTTTGATTTAATGGGTAGGAATGGTGCACTTTGTTATAGACTGATGCAACAAGGCTGCACCATGCATGGGTAACTGTGAGTTAACGGCTTTCTCTCTATATCCTTCTCTATTTTGAAACCTTCCTTTCTCTTGCTCTTTGCTTGCCTCTCTCTTGTCTTGAGGAAAGAAACATTTCCTCTCAAAAGTCTGTTTCCATGTAATATTTATTCAATTCCTCTCTGTCTAATAACTCGCTGTAAACTCTGCATTCCTAAGCCTGAGCTCTCCTGCCTGTGTTTTCTCAGCCCAATTGGCACTGAAAGGAAGTAAAAAAAAAAAAAAAGACTTAAAGAATGGTTTTCGAACAATATCTGAGCCAAATTGTTCGTCATTTTTATGCAAAACTGACGGCGAGCAGATTTAGTCAAAAGGGGTCGACTGCTGACGGACGCACTGGAAAACGTAACTCCACACCATCTACTTTGATACCATTTTAAACAAATACTTTCTGTAATTGAATTAAACATTCCATGACAGATGATAGAGTAACAAATTTTAGCTGCAACATGCAGTTTGCTTGACTTTCCTTCTAAAAAATGCCCATTAAAGTCTGCAGCAGAGTCCGATATTATGAGTTTTTCCAGAACCTTTTACTTCCTTCCAATACAATTAAAATTAAAGCTACTCGTAGCTGTGAGCGGGTCCTCGCTTCCGGCACGTTTGGGGTAGCCGGCGGGTCGCCGACTTGCCCCGGAAGGAAACAGGCCAAACCCATGCATTGTCTCAACAAGTGCAGGGAACAGCAATTAATTTTTTACAGTTATTTCCTGGCTGCGCAGTAGAGCTACTTACCTTTCAGCGTCACTGGCTTCCGTCAGGGTGCCAAGTTACACGGGCGAAATGCATGCTGGGAAAGACTGTCTCAGCGTTGGGCGGCGAACAGCTGTTTGTGTGGCGTGTCTTTCGGTCTGTCTCTTCCTGTTTTGTTTTGTTCGCGAGCGCTACCCAGAATGCAATTGGGCGCTGTCATTTTTATTTAAATCCGATGCTGTTTGGCTGATTTCCAGTAGGTGGCGCTACGACAATGTGAACATATACTGTGCATCATGTTTCTGTACGTGAACAGTACACCAGGTGATTTGCACGTAAATCGGATGCAGTTTGGCTGATTTCCAGTAGGTGGCGCTACGACAATGTGAACATATACTGTGCATCATGTTTCTGTACGTGAACAGTACACCAGGTGATTTGCACGTAAATCGGATGCAGTTTGGTAGATTTAGTTCGGCCAGTAGGTGGCGCTAGTAGGTTACTATGAATATATAAGTATCTTATATTTAAGCAATAAGGTACCATGTGATTTACTGTTCAGGCTGGTTGAAAGCAGGCTGGAGGATGACACACACACACACACACACACACACATGCTGTCTCTATGTGAAGTATAGAGCAGATCATGTCAATCAGATGCTGTTTGGTAGATTTAGTTTGGCCAGTAGGTGGCACTATGACAATGTGAACATTGGCCATGTACATGTCCTCAGGCATGGACCAGCATCATGTATGAGGAGAATTGGGCTAATGGCATCATGTACATGTACTCAAGCCAAGACGAGCAGCCTGTATATAGGAGTATCAACAGGGTTCTCTCATATAGCGGTTAGCACAAAGTAGTCGCGTCTTTGGGTCCCCGTCACGTCGCGGCCGAAGGATGAAAACGTTGCGAGCGCACAAGCCATACTCCTGAGAGTCTTTCGATCACTTTAGAATAGACTAGAAGTGGATGACTTACAAATTGTAGGAGGAGTAGTATTTGGCGTAAATGCAAATATCGGCTAAAAATTAGCATAAACTGGCCGAAAATGCCAAATTGGCCGAATTACTGTAGCGCCCCCTAATGGTTAAATGGGACGACTGATTTATTGCAAGTTGGGGGATGCGATGTGCACATATACCCCAAGTTTGGAGTCTTTTCTCCCAATAGTTTTAATGTTATGAGTGTTTAAAAACAAGACACGCCCCTAAGAGGTTAATTGGTCAATATCTCCTCAACGCAATGAGATATCAAAGAAATTTCAATGCAGTATTGATGATCTAGCTCTAATGATGATAACTACCAAGGTTGGTTTGAAAATAATTAAGCGTTTAGGAATTATTAACAAAAATGTGTTTTTCACTAAATTCAAAATGGCGGAAAATATTTGTAGGCGGACTTTATGGGTCTGAGAGGCTTTTTTGTAGAGCAGGTGAAGACGGACATGTGTGAATTTTTTCAAGTAAAAAAAAATTTCTGGGCGAGGGGCGTCGCCGGTGCAACTTGAAGGGGGCGCTAGAGAGTCATTTTTTGGAACTTTCTCCCCCGGCTTTGATACATCTCTATTTTCACCAGGCCTGACAAGAGTTCCAAATTTGGTGAGTTTTTGGATATGACAAGTCCCCCAAAAAGCAGTCCAAATGTCTAAAATAAAAATCATGAATAATTAAAGCTACTCGTAGCTGTGAGCGGGTCCTCGCTTCCGGCACGTTTGGGGTAGCCGGCGGGTCGCCGACTTGCCCCGGAAGGAAACCGGCCAAACCCATGCATTGTCTCAACAAGTGCAGGGAACAGCAATTATTTTTTTACAGTTATTTCCTGGCTGCGCAGTAGAGCTACTTACCTTTTAGCGTCACTGGCTTCCGTCAGGGTGCCAAGTTACACGGGCGACATGCATGCTGGGAAAGACTGTCTCAGCGTTGGGCGGCGAACAGCTGTTTGTGTGGCGTGTCTTTCGGTCTGTCTCTTCCTGTTTTGTTTTGTTCGCGAGCGCTACCCAGAATGCAATTGGGCGCTGTCATTTTTATTTAAATCCGATGCTGTTTGGCTGATTTCCAGTAGGTGGCGCTACGACAATGTGAACATATACTGTGCATCATGTTTCTGTGCGTGAACAGTACACCAGGTGATTTAACTTGTATGTCAATCGGATGCAGTTTGGTAGATTTAGTTTGGCCAGTAGGTGGCGCTAGTAGGTTACTATGAATATATAAGTATCTTATATTTAAGCAATAAGGTACCATGTGATTTACTGTTCAGGCTGTTTGAAAGCAGGCTGGAGGATGACACACTCACTCACACACACACACACATGCTGTCTCTATGTGAAGTATAGAGCAGATCATGTAAATGACATGTAAATCAGATGCTGTTTGGTAGATTTAGTTTGGCCAGTAGGTGGCGCTATGACAATGTGAACATTGGGCATGTACACGTCCTCAGGCATGGACCAGCATCATGTATGAGGAGAATTGGGCTAATGGCATCATGTACATGTACTCAAGCCAAGACCAGCAGCCTGTATATAGGAGTTACAACAGGGTTCTCTCATATAGCGATTAGCACAAAGTAGTCGCGTCTTTGGGTCCCCTTAACGTCGCGGCCGATGGATGAAAACGTTGCGAGCGCACAAGCCATACTCCTGAGGGTCTTTCTATCACTTTAGAATAGACTAGAAGTGGATGACTTAAAAATTGTAGGAGGAGTAGTATTTGGCGTAAATGCAAATATCGGCTAAAAATTAGCATAAACTGGGCGAAAATGAAAAATGTGCCGAATTACTGTAGCGCCCCCTAGTGTTTAAATCGGACGACTGATTTATTGCAAGTTAGGGGATGCGATGTGCACATATACCCCAAGTTTGGAGTCTTTTCTCCCAATAGTTTTAATGTTATGAGTGTTTAAAAACAAGACACGCCCCTAAGAGGTTAATTGGTCGATATCTCCTCAACGCAATGAGATATCAAAGAAATTCCAATGCAGTATTGATGATCCAGCTCTAATGATGATAACTACCAAGGTTGGTTTGAAAATAATTAAGCGTTTAGGAATTATTAATAAAAATGTGTTTTTCACTAAATTCAAAATGGCGGAAAATATTTGTAGGCGGACTTTATGGGTCTGAGAGGCTTTTTTGTAGAGCAGGTGAAGACGGACATGTGTGAATTTTTTCAAGTAAAAAAAAATTTCTGGGCGAGGGGCGTCGCCGGTGCAACTTGAAGGGGGCGCTAGAGAGTCATTTTTTGGACGTTTTGTTTCCGGCTTTAATACATTGGGTATTACACCAGGCCTGACGAGATTTCCAAATTTGGTGAGTTTTTGGATATGTCAAGGTCCCCAAAGAGGCGCCCAATGTACAAAAATAAGAATCAGAATTAAAGCTACTCGTAGCTGTGAGCGGGTCCTCGCTTCCGGCACGTTTGGGGTAGCCGGCGGGTCGCCGACTTGCCCCGGAAGGAAACCGGCCAAACCCATGCATCGTCTCAACAAGTGCAGGGAACAGCAATTAATTTTTTACAGTTATTTCCTGGCTGCGCAGTAGAGCTACTTACCTTTCAGCGTCACTGGCTTCCGTCAGGGTGCCAAGTTACACGGGCGAAATGCATGCTGGGAAAGACTGTCTCAGCGTTGGGCGGCGAACAGCTGTTTGTGTGGCGTGTCTTTCGGTCTGTCTCTTCCTGTTTTGTTTTGTTCGCGAGCGCTACCCAGAATGCAATTGGGCGCTGTCATTTTTATTTAAATCCGATGCTGTTTGGCTGATTTCCAGTAGGTGGCGCTACGACAATGTGAACATATACTGTGCATCATGTTTCTGTGCGTGAACAGTACACCAGGTGATTTAACTTGTATGTCAATCGGATGCAGTTTGGTAGATTTAGTTTGGCCAGTAGGTGGCGCTAGTAGATTTAGTTTGACCAGTAGGTGGCGCTAGTAGGTTACTATGAATATATAAGTATCTTATATTTAAGCAATAAGGTACCATGTGATTTATTGTTCAGGCTGTTTGAAAGCAGGCTGGAGGATGACACACTCACACACACACTCACACACACACACACACACACATGCTGTCTCTATGTGAAGTATAGAGCAGATCATGTAAATTACATGTAAATCAGATGCTGTTTGGTAGATTTAGTTTGGCCAGTAGGTGGCGCTATGACAATGTGAACATTGGGCATGTACACGTCCTCAGGCATGGACCACCATCATGTATGAGGAGAATTGGGCTAATGGCATCATGTACATGTACTCAAGCCAAGACCAGCAGCCTGTATATAGGAGTTACAACAGGGTTCTCTCATATAGCGATTAGCACAAAGTAGTCGCGTCTTTGGGTCCCCTTAACGTCGCGGCCGATGGATGAAAACGTGTTGAGCGCACAAGCCATACTCCTGAGGGTCTTTCTGTCACTTTAGAATAGACTAGAAGTGGATGACTTAAAAATTGTAGGAGGAGTAGTATTTGGCGTAAATGCAAATATCGGCTAATAATTAGCATAAACTGGCCGAAACTGCCAAATTGGCCGAATTACTGTAGCGCCCCCTAGTGTTTAAATCGGACGACTGATTTATTGCAAGTTAGGGGATGCGATGTGCACATATACCCCAAGTTTGGAGTATTTTCTCCCAATAGTTTTAATGTTATGAGTGTTTAAAAACAAGACACGCCCCTAAGAGGTTAATTGGTCGAAATCTCCTCAACGCAATGAGATATCAAAGAAATTCCAATGCAGTATTGATGATCCAGCTCTAATGATGATAACTACCAAGGTTGGTTTGAAAATAATTAAGTGTTTAGGAATTATTAACAAAAATGTGTTTTTCACTAAATTCAAAATGGCGGAAAATATTTGTAGGCGGACTTTATGTATCTGAGAGGCTTTTTTGTAGAGCAGGTGAAGACGGACATGTGTGAATTTTTTCAAGTAAAAAAAAAAATTCTGGGCGAGGGGCGTCGCCGGTCCAACTTGTAGGGGGCGCTAGAGAGTCATTTTTTGGAACTGTTTTTCCCATCTTTGATACATTGCTATTTTCACCAGTCCTAACAGGCAGTCCAAATTTGGTGAGTTTTTGGATATGGCAAGGTCCCCAAAAAGGCGCCCAATGTACAAAAATAAAAAAACGGAATAATAATAATAAGAATCCCGGCAATTTCAATAGGGTCCTCTCGGGACTGACGTTGTCAGTCGCTCGGACCCTAATTAAAGCTACTCGTAGCTGTGAGCGGGTCCTCGCTTCCGGCACGTTTGGGGTAGCCGGCGGGTCGCCGACCTGCCCCGGAAGGAAACCGGCCAAACCCATGCATTGCCTCAACAAGTGCAGGGAACAGCAATTAATTTTTTACAGTTATTTCCTGGCTGCGCAGTAGAGCTACTTACCTTTCAGCGTCACTGGCTTCCGTCAGGGTGCCAAGTTACACGGGCGAAATGCATGCTGGGAAAGACTGTCTCAGCGTTGGGCGGCGAACAGCTGTTTGTGTGGCGTGTCTTTCGGTCTGTCTCTTCCTGTTTTGTTTTGTTCGCGAGCGCTACCCAGAATGCAATTGGGCGCTGTCATTTTTATTTAAATCCGATGCTGTTTGGCTGATTTATTTTGGCCAGTAGGTGGCGCTACGAAAATGTGAACATGTACTGTGCATCATGTTTCTGTACGTGAAGAGTACACCAGGTGATTTAACTTGCATGTCAATCGGATGCAGTTTGGTAGATTTAGTTTGGCCAGTAGGTGGCGCTAGTAGGTTACTATGAATATATAAGTATCTTATATTTAAGCAATAAGGTACCATGTGATTTACTGTTCAGGCTGGTTGAAAGCAGGCTGGAGGATGACACACTCTCTCACACACACACACACACACACACACACACACACACACACACACACGCTGTCTCTATGTGAAGTATAGAGCAGATCATGTAAATTACATTTAAATCAGATGCTGTTCGGTAGATTTAGTTTGGCCAGTAGGTGGCGCTATGACAATGTGAACATTGGCCATGTACATGTCCTCAGGCACGGACCAGCATCATGTATGAGGAGATTTGGGCTAATGGCATCATGTACATGTACTCACACCAAGACCAGCAGCCTGTATATAGGAGTTACAACAGGGTTCTCTCATATAGCGATTAGCACAAAGTAGTCGCGTCTTTGGGTCCCCGTCACGTCGCGGCCGAAGGATGAAAACGTTGCGAGCGCACAAGCCATACTCCTGAGAGTCTTTCTATCACTTTAGAATAGAACTGAAGTGGATGACTTAAAAATTCTAGGAGGAGTAGTATTTGGCGTAAATGCAAATATCGGCTAAAAATTAGCATAAACAGTCCGAAAATGGCAAATTGGCCGAATTACTGTAGCGCCCCCTAGTGGTTAAATTGGACGACTGATTTATTGCAAGTTCGGGGATGCGATGTGCACATATACCCCAAGTTTGGAGTCTTTTGTCCAATTAGTTTTAATGTTATGAGTGTTTAAAAACAAGACACGCCCCTAAGAGGTTAAGTGGTCGATATCTCCTCAACGCAATGAGATATCAAAGAAATTCCAATGCAGTATTGATGATCCAGCTCTAATGATGATAACTACCAAGGTTGGTATGAAAATAATTAAGCGTTTAGGAATTATTAACAAAAATGTGTTTTTCACTAAATTCAAAATGGCGGAAAATATTCATAGGCGGACTTTATGGGTCTGAGAGGCTTTTTTGTAGAGCAGGTGGAGACGGACATGTGTGAATTTTTTCAAGTAAAAAAAAATTTCTGGGCGAGGGGCGTCGCCGGTGCAACTTGAAGGGGGCGCTAGAGAGTCATTTTTTGGAACTTTTTCCCCCGGCTTTGATACATTGGGTATTACACCAGGCCTGACAAGAGTTCCAAATTTGGTGAGTTTTTGGATATGATAAGTCCCCCAAAAAGCAGTCCAATGTACAAAAATAAGAATCAGAATAATAATTAAAGCTACTCGTAGCTGTGAGCGGGTCCTCGCTTCCGGCACGTTTGGGGTAGCCGGCGGGTCGCCGACTTGCCCCGGAAGGAAACCGGCCAAACCCATGCATTGCCTCAACAAGTGCAGGGAACAGCAATTAATTTTTTACAGTTGTTTCCTGGCTGCGCAGTAGAGCTACTTACCTTTCAGCGTCACTGGCTTCTGTCAGGGTGCCAAGTTACACGGGCGAAATGCATGCTGGGAAAGACTGTCTCAGCGTTGGGCGGCGAACAGCTGTTTGTGTGGCGTGTCTTTCGGTCTGTCTCTTCCTGTTTTGTTTTGTTCGCGAGCGCTACCCAGAATGCAATTGGGCGCTGTCATTTTTATTTAAATCCGATGCTGTTTGGCTGATTTCCAGTAGGTGGCGCTACGACAATGTGAACATATACTGTGCATCATGTTTCTGTACGTGAACAGTACACCAGGTGATTTAACTTGCATGTCAATCGGATGCAGTTTGGTAGATTTAGTTTGGCCAGTAGGTGGCGCTAGTAGGTTACTATGAATATTTAAGTATCTTATATTTAAGCAATAAGGTGCCATGTGATTTACTGTTCAGGCTGGTTGAAAGCAGGCTGGAGGATGACACACACACACACACACACACACACACACACACACACACACACATGCTGTCTCTATGTGAAGTATAGAGCAGATCATGTAAATCAGATGCTGTTTGGTAGATTTAGTTTGGCCAGTAGGTGGCGCTATGACAATGTGAACATTGGCCATGTACACGTCCTCAGGCATGGACCAGCATCATGTATGAGGAGAATTGGGCTAATGGCATCATGTACATGTACTCACGCCAAGACCAGCAGCCTGTATATAGGAGTTACAACAGGGTTCTCTCATATAGCGATTAGCACAAAGTAGTCGCGTCTTTGGGTCCCCTTAACGTCGCGGCCGATGGATGAAAACGTGTTGAGCGCACAAGCCATACTCCTGAGGGTCTTTCTGTCACTTTAGAATAGACTAGAAGTGGATGACTTAAAAATTGTAGGAGGAGTAGTATTTGGCGTAAATGCAAATATCGGCTAAAAATTAGCATAAACAGTCCGAAAATGGCAAATTGGCCGAATTACTGTAGCGCCCCCTAATGGTTAAATGGGACGACTGATTTATTGCAAGTTAGGGGACGCGATGTGCACATATACCCCAAGTTTGGAGTCTTTTCTCCCAATAGTTTTAATGTTATGAGTTTTTAAAAACAAGACACGCCCCTAAGAGGTTAATTGGTCGATATCTCCTCAACGCAATGAGATATCAAATAAATTCCAATGCAGTATTGATGATCCAGCTCTAATGATGATAACTACCAAGGTTGGTTTGAAAATAATTAAGCGTTTAGGAATTATTAACAAAAATGTGTTTTTCACTAAATTCAAAATGGCGGAAAATATTTGTAGGCGGACTTTATGGGTCTGAGAGGCTTTTTTGTAGAGCAGGTGAAGACGGACATGTGTGAATTTTTTCAAGTAAAAAAAAAAATTCTGGGCGAGGGGCGTCGCCGGTGCAACTTGAAGGGGGCGCTAGAGAGTCATTTTTTGGAACTTTTCTCCCCGGCTCTGATACATTGCGTTTTTCACCAGGCTTGACAAGATTTCCAAATTTGGTGAGTTTTTGGATATGGCAAGGTCCCCAAAAAGGCGCCCAAGTGAGAAAAATAAGAATCAGAATAATAATAATAATAATAAGAATCCCGGCAATTTCAATAGGGTCCTCTCGGGACTGACGTTGTCAGTCGCTCGGACCCTAATTAAAGCTACTCGTAGCTGTGAGCGGGTCCTCGCTTCCGGCACGTTTGGGGTAGCCGGCGGGTCGCCGACTCGACTCGCCCCGGAAGGAAACCGGCCAAACCCATGCATTGTCTCAACAAGTGCAGGGAAACAGCAATTAATTTTTTTACAGTTACTTCCTGGCTGCGCAGTAGAGCTACTTACCTTTCAGCGTCACTGGCTTCCGTCAGGGTGCCAAGTTACACGGGCGAAATGCATGCTGGGAAAGACTGTCTCAGCGTGTGGGCGGCGAACCAGCTGTATTGCTGTGGCGTGTCTTTCGGTCTGTCTCTTCCTGTTTTGTTTTCGCGCGAGCGCTACCCCAGAATGCAATTGGGCGCTGTCCATTTTTATTTAAATCCGATGCTGTTTGGCTGATTTCCAGTAGGTGGTGCTACGACAATGTGAACATATACTGTGCATCATGTTTCTGTACGTGAACAGTACACCAGGTGATTTAACTTGCATGTCAATCGGATGCAGTTTGGTAGATTTAGTTTGGCCAGTAAGGTGGCGCTAGTAGGTTACTATGAATATATAAGTATCTTATATTTAAGCAATAAGGTACCATGTGATTTAGTGTTCAGGCTGGTTGAAAGTAGGGTGGAGGATGAGACACACACACACACACACACACACAACACACACACACACACACACACACACACACACACACTGTCTCTATGTGAAGTATAGAGCAGATCATGTAAATGACATGTAAATCAGATGCTGTTTGGTAGATTTTAGTTTGGCCAGTAGGTGGCGCTATGACAATGTGAACATTGGGCATGTACACGTCCTCAGGCCATGGACCAGCATCATGTATGAGGAGAATTGGGCTAATGGCATCATGTACATGTACTCAAGCCAAGACCAGCAGCCTGTATATAGGAGTTACAACAGGGTTCTCTCATATAGCGATTAGCACAAAGTAGTCGCGTCTTTGGGTCCCCCTTAACGTCGCGGCCGATGGATGAAAACGTGTTGAGCGCACAAGCCATACTCCTGAGGGTCTTTCTGTCACTTTAGAATAGACTAGAAGTGGATGACTTAAAAATTGTAGGAGGAGTAGTATTTGGCGTAAATGCAAATATCACGGCTAAAAATTAGCATAAACAGTCCGAAAATGCCAAATTGGCCGAATTACTGTAGCGCCCCCTAGTGGTTTAAATGGGACGACTGATTTATTGCAAGTTAGGGGATGCGATGTGCACATATACCCCAAGTTTGGAGTGTTTTCTCCCAATAGTTTTAATGTTATGAGTGTTTAAAAACAAGACCACGCCCCTAAGAGGTTAATTGGTCGATATCTCCTCAACGCAATGAGATATCAAAGAAATTCCAAATGCAGTATTGATGATCCAGCTCTAATGATGATAACTACCAAGGTTGGTTTGAAAATGATTAAGCGTTTAGGAATTATTAACAAAAATGTGTTTTTCACTAAATTCAAAATGGCGGAAAATTTTCATAGGCGGACTTTATGGGTCTGAGAGGCTTTTTTGTAGAGCAGGTGAAGACGGACATGTGTGAATTTTTTCAAGTTAAAAAAAATTTTCTGGGCGAGGGGCGTCGCCGGGTCCAACTTGTAGGGGGCGCTAGAGAGTCAATTATTTGGAACTGTTTTTCCCATCTGTGATACATTGCTATTTTCACCAGTCCTAACAGGCAGTCCAAATTTGGTGAGTTATTTTGGATATGGCAAGGTCCCCAAAAAGGCGCCCAATGTACAAAAATAAAAAAACGGAATAATAATAATAATTAAAGCTACTCGTAGCTGTGAGCGGGTCCTCGCTTCCGGCACGTTTGGGGTAGCCGGCGGGTCGCCGACTTGCCCCGGAAGGAAACCGGCCAAACCCATGCATTGTCTCAACAAGTGCAGGGAACAGCAATTAATTTTTACAGTTATTTCCTGGCTGCGCAGTAGAGCTACTTACCTTTCAGCGTCACTGGCTTCCGTCAGGGTGCCAAGTTTACACGGGCGAAATGCATGCTGGGAAAGACTGTCTCAGCGTTGGGCGGCCGAACAGCTGTTTGTGTGGCCGTGTCTTTCGGTCTGTCTCTTCCTGTTTTGTTTTTGTTCGCGAGCGCTACCCAGAATGCAATTGGGCGCTGTCATTTTTATTTAAATCCGATGCTGTTTGGCTGATTTCCACGTAGGTGGCGCTACGACAATGTGAACATATACTGTGCATCATGTTTCTGTGCTGTGAACAGTACACCAGGTGATTTAACTTGTATGTCAATCGGATGCAGGTTTGGTAGCTTTAGTTTGGCCAGTAGGTGGCGCTAGTAGGGTTACTATGAATATATATAGTATCTTATATTTAAGCAATAAGGTACCATGTGATTTAGTGTTCAGGCTGGTTGAAAGCAGGCTGGAGGATGACACACTCACACACACACACACACACACAACACACACCATGCTGGTCTACTGTGAAGTATAGAGCCAGATCATGTAAATTACACGTAAATCAGATGCTGTTTGGTAGATTAGTTTGGCCAGTAGGTGGCGCTATGACAATGTGAACACTTGGCCATGTACATGTCCTCAGGCACGGACCAGCATCATGTATGAGGAGAATTGGGGCTAATGGCATCATGTACATGTACTCACACCAAGACCAGCAGCCTGTATATAGGAGTTAACACAGGATTCTGTCATATAGCGGTTAGCACAAAGTAGTCGCGTCTTTGGGTCCCCGTCACGTCGCGGCCGATGGATGAAAACGTTGCGAGCGCACAAGCCATACTCCTGAGAGTCTTTCGATCACTTTAGAATAGACGTGAAGTGGATGACTTAAAAAATTCTAGGAGGAGTAGTATTTGGCGTAAATGCAAATATCGGCTAAAAATTAGCATAAACTGGCCGAAAATGCAAATTTGGCCGAATTACTGTAGCGCCCCCCTAGTGTTTAAATCGGACGACTGATTTATTGCAAGTTAGGGGATGCGATGTGCACATATACCCCAAGTTTGGAGTCTTTTCTCACAATAGTTTTAATGTTATGAGTGTTTAAAAACAAGACACGCCCCTAAGAGGGTAGAGTGGTCGATATCTCCTCAACGCATATGAGATATCAAAGAAATTCCAATGCAGTATTGATGATCCAGCTCTAATGTGATAACTACCAAGGTTGGTTTGAAAATAATTAAGCGTTTAGGAATTATTAACAAAAATGTGTTTTTTCACTAAATTCAAATGGCGGAAAATATTTGTAGGCGGACTTTATGGGTCTGAGAGGGCTTTTTTGTAGAGCAGGTGGAGACGGACATGTGTGAATTTTTTCAAGTAACACTAAAAATTTCTGGCGCGAGGGCGTCGCCGGTGCAACTTGAAGGGGGCGCTAGAGAGTCATTTTTTGGAACTTTCTCCCCCGGCTTTGATACATCTCTATTTTCACCAGGCCTGACAAGAGTTCCAAATTTGGTGAGTTTTTGGATATGACAAGTCCCCCAAAAAAGCAGTCCAAATGTCTAAAATAAAAATCATGAATAATAATACAGAATCCCGGCAATTTTCAATTAGGGTCCTCTCGGGACTGACTACGGTCAGTCGCTCGGACCCTAAATAAGAATCCCGGCAATTTCAATAGGGTCCTCTCGGGGACTGACTACGTCAGTCGCTCGGACCCTAATTAAAGCTACTCGTAGCTGTGAGCGGGTCCTCGCTTCCGGCACGTTTGGGGTAGCCGGCGGGTCGCCGACTTGCCCCGGGAAGGAAACCGGCACCAAACCCATGCATTGTCTCAACAAGTGCAGGGAACAGCAATTATTTTTTTACAGTTATTTCCTGGCTGCGCAGTAGAGCTACTTACCTTTCAGCGTCACTGGCTTCCGTCAGGGTGCCAAGTTACACGGGCGAAAATGCATGCTGGGAAAGACTGTCTCAGCGTTGGGCGGCGAACAGCTGTTTTGTGTGGCGTGCTCTTTCGGTCTGTCCTCTTCCTGTTTTGTTTTGTTCGCGAGCGCTACCCAGAATGCAATTGGGCGCTGTCATTTTTATTTAAATCCGATGCTGTTTGGCTGATTTCCTTTGGCCAGTAGGTGGTGCTACGACAATGTGAACATATACTGTGCACCAGGTGATTTGCACGTAAATCGGATGCAGTTTGGTAGATTTAGTTCGGCCAGTAGGTGGCGCTAGTAGGTTACTATGAATATATAAGTATCTTATATTTAAGCAATAAGGTACCATGTGATTTACTGTTCAGGCTGGTTGAAAGTAGGGTGGAGGATGAGACACACACACACACACACACACACACACACACACACACACACACACACATGCTGTCTCTATGTGAAGTATAGAGCAGATCATGTAAATCAGATGCTGTTTGGTAGATTTAGTTTGGCCAGTAGGTGGCACTATGACAATGTGAACATTGGCCATGTACACGTCCTCAGGCACGGACCAGCATCATGTATGAGGAGAATTGGGCTAATGGCATCATGTACATGTACTCACACCAAGACCAGCAGCCTGTATATAGGATTTACACAGGATTCTGTCATATAGCGGTTAGCACAAAGTAGTCGCGTCTTTGGGTCCCCTTAACGTCGCGGCCGATGGATGAAAACGTTGCGAGCGCACAAGCCATACTCCTGAGAGTCTTTCGATCACTTTAGAATAGACGTGAAGTGGATGACTTAAAAATTCTAGGAGGAGTAGTATTTGGCGTAAATGCAAATATCGGCTAAAAATTAGCATAAACAGTCCGAAAATGGCAAATTGGCCGAATTACTGTAGCGCCCCCTAGTGGTTAAATCGGACGACTGATTTATTGCAAGTTAAGGGATGCGATGTGCACATATAGCCCAAGTTTGGAGTCTTTTCTCCCAATAGTTTTAATGTTATGAGTGTTTAAAAACAAGACACGCCCCTAAGAGGTTAATTGGTCGATATCTCCTCAACGCAATGAGATATCAAAGAAATTCCAATGCAGTATTGATGATCCAGCTCTAATGATGATAACTACCAAGTTTGGTATGAAAATAATTAAGCGTTTAGGAATTATTAACAAAAATGTGTTTTTCACTAAATTCAAAATGGCGGAAAATATTCATAGGCGGACTTTATGGGTCTGAGAGGCTTTTTTGTAGAGCAGGTGAAGACGGACATGTGTGAATTTTTTCAAGTAAAAAAAAAATTCTGGGCGAGGGGCGTCGCCGGTGCAACTTGAAGGGGGCGCTAGAGAGTCATTTTTTGGAACTTTCTCCCCCGGCTTTGATACATCTCTATTTTCACCAGGCCTGACAAGAGTTCCAAATTTGGTGAGAGCTACTCGTAGCTGTGAGCGGGTCCTCGCTTCCGGCACGTTTGGGGTAGCCGGCGGTCGCCGACTTGCCCCGGAAGGAAACCGGCCAAACCCATGCATTGTCTCAACAAGGGCAGGGAACAGGAATTAATTTTTTACAGTTATTTCCTGGCTGCGCAGTAGAGCTACTTACCTTTCAGCGTCACTGGCTTCCGTCAGGGTGCCAAGTTACACGGCGAAATGCATGCTGGGAAAGACTGTCTCAGCGTTGGGCGGCGAACAGCTGTTTGTGTGGCGTGTCTTTCGGTCTGTCTCTTCCTGTTTTGTTTTGTTCGCGGAGCGCTACCCAGAATGCAATTGGGCGCTGTCATTTTTATTTAAATCCGATGCTGTTTGGCTGATTTCCAGTAAGGTGGCGCTACGACAATGTGAACATATACTGTGCATCATGTTTCTGTGCGTGAACAGTACACCAGGTGATTTAAGTTGTATGTCAATCGGATGCAGTTTGGTAGATTTAGTTTGGCCAGTAGGTGGCGCTAGTAGGTTACTATGAATATATAAGTATCTTATATTTAAGCAATAAGGTACCATGTGATTTACTGTTCAGGCTGGTTGAAAGTAGGGTGGAGGATGAGACACACACACACACACACACACACACACATGCTGTCTCTATGTGAAGTATAGAGCAGATCATGTAAATCAGATGCTGTTTGGTAGATTTAGTTTGGCCAGTAGGGTGGCGCTATGACAATGTGAACATTGGCCATGTACATGTCCTCAGGCACGGACCAGCATCATGTATGAGGAGATTTGGGCTAATGGCATCATGTACATGTACTCACACCAAGACCAGCAGCCTGTATATAGGAGTTACAACAGGGTTCTCTCATATAGCGATTAGCACAAAGTAGTCGCGTCTTTTGGTCCCCTTAACGTCGCGGCCGATGCATGAAAACGTTGCGAGCGCACAAGCCATACTCCTGAGGGTCTTTCGATCACTTTAGAATAGACGTGAAGTGGAGTACTTAAAAATTCTAGGAGGAGTAGTATTTTGCGTAAATGCAAATATCGGCTAAAAATTAGCATAAACTGGCCGAAAATGGCAAATTGGCGGAATTACTGTAGCGCCCCCTAGTGGTTAAATGGGACGACTGATTTATTGCAAGTTCGGGGATGCGATGTGCACATATACCCCAAGTTTGGAGTGTTTTCTCCAAATAGTTTTAATGTTATGAGTGTTTAAAAACAAGACACGCCCCTAAGAGGTTAATTGGTCGATATCTCCTCAACGCAATGAGATATCAAAGAAATTCCAATGCAGTATTGATGATCCAGCTCTAATGATGATAACTACCAAGGTTGGTTTGAAAATAATTAAGCGTTTAGGAATTATTAACAAAAATGTGTTTTTCACTAAATTCAAAATGGCGGAAAATATTCATAGGCGGACTTTATGGGTCTGAGAGGCTTTTTTGTAGAGGAGGTGGAGACGGACATGTGTGAATTTTTTCAAGTAAAAAAAAATTTCTGGGCGAGGGGCGTCGCCGGTGCAACTTGAAGGGGGCGCTAGAGAGTCATTTTTTGGAAGTTTTGTTTCCGGCTTTAATACATTGGGTATTACACCAGGCCTGACAAGATTTCCAAATTTGGTGAGTTTTTGGATATGTCAAGGTCCCCAAAGAGGCGCCCAATGTACAAAAATAAGAATCAGAATAATAATAATAATAAGAATCCCGGCAATTTCAATAGGGTCCTCTCGGGACTGACTACGTCAGTCGCTCGGACCCTAATAATAATAATAAGAATCACATCAATTTCAATAGGGTCCTACTCGGACTGACTACGTCAGTCGCTCGGACCCTAATAATAATTAAAGCTACTCGTAGCTGTGAGCGGGTCCTCGCTTCCGGCACGTTTGGGGTAGCCGGCGGGTCGCCGACTTGCCCCGGAAGGAAACCGGCCAAACCCATGCATTGTCTCAACAAGTGCAGGGAACAGCAATTAATTTTTTACAGTTATTTCCTGGCTGCGCAGTAGAGCTACTTACCTTTCAGCGTCACTGGCTTCCGTCAGGGTGCCAAGTTACACGGGCGAAATGCATGCTGGGAAAGACTGTCTCAGCGTTGGGCGGCGAACAGCTGTTTGTGTGGCGTGTCTTTCGGTCTGTCTCTTCCTGTTTTGTTTTGTTCGCGAGCGCTACCCAGAATGCAATTGGGCGCTGTCATTTTTATTTAAATCCGATGCTGTTTGGCTGATTTCCTTTGGCCAGTAGGTGGCGCTACGACAATGTGAACATGTACTGTGCATCATGTTTCTGTGTACACCAGGTGATTTCAATTGCACGTAAATCGGATGCAGTTTGGTAGATTTAGTTTGGCCAGTAGGTGGCGCTAGTAGGTTACTATGAATATATAAGTATCTTATATTTAAGCAATAAGGTACCATGTGATTTAGTGTTCAGGCTGGTTGAAAGTAGGGTGGAGGATGAGACACACACACACACACACACACGCTGTCTCTATGTGAAGTATAGAGCAGATCATGTAAATCAGATGCTGTTTGGTAGATTTAGTTTGGCCAGTAGGTGGCACTATGACAATGTGAACATTGGCCATGTACACGTCCTCAGGCATGGACCAGCATCATGTATGAGGAGAATTGGGCTAATGGCATCATGTACATGTACTCAAGCCAAGACCAGCAGCCTGTATATAGGAGTATCAACAGGGTTCTCTCATATAGCGCTTAGCACAAAGTAGTCGCGTCTTTGGGTCCCCTTAACGTCGCGGCCGATGGATGAAAACGTGTTGAGCGCACAAGCCATACTCCTGAGGGTCTTTCTGTCACTTTAGAATAGACTAGAAGTGGATGACTTAAAAATTGTAGGAGGAGTAGTATTTGGCGTAAATGCAAATATCGGCTAAAAATTAGCATAAACTGGGCGAAAATGCAAAATGTGCCGAATTACTGTAGCGCCCCCTAGTGTTTAAATCGGACGACTGATTTATTGCAAGTTAGGGGATGCGATGTGCACATATACCCCAAGTTTGGAGTCTTTTCTCCCAATAGTTTTAATGTTATGAGTGTTTAAAAACAAGACACGCCCCTAAGAGGTTAAGTGGTCGATATCTCCTCAACGCAATGAGATATCAAAGAAATTCCAATGCAGTATTGATGATCCAGCTGTATTGATGATAACTACCAAGGTTGGTTTGAAAATAATTAAGCGTTTAGGAATTATTAACAAAAATGAGTTTTTCACTAAATTCAAAATGGCGGAAAATTTTCATAGGCGGACCTTATGGGTCTGAGAGGCTTTTTTGTAGAGCAGGTGAAGACGGACATGTGTGAATTTTTTCAAGTAAAAAAAAATTTCTGGGCGAGGGGCGTCGCCGGTGCAACTTGAAGGGGGCGCTAGAGAGTCATTTTTTGGAACTTTTCCCCCCGGCTTTGATACATTGCGTTTTTCACCAGGCTTGACAAGATTTCCAAATTTGGTGAGTTTTTGGATATGATAAGTCCCCCAAAAAGCAGTCCAAATGAGAAAAATAAGAATCAGAATAATTAAAGCTACTCGTAGCTGTGAGCGGGTCCTCGCTTCCGGCACGTTTGGGGTAGCCGGCGGGTCGCCGACTTGCCCCGGAAGGAAACCGGCCAAACCCATGCATTGTCTCAACAAGTGCAGGGAACAGCAATTAATTTTTTACAGTTATTTCCTGGCTGCGCAGTAGAGCTACTTACCTTTCAGCGTCACTGGCTTCCGTCAGGGTGCCAAGTTACACGGGCGAAATGCATGCTGGGAAAGACTGTCTCAGCGTTGGGCGGCGAACAGCTGTTTGTGTGGCGTGTCTTTCGGTCTGTCTCTTCCTGTTTTGTTTTGTTCGCGAGCGCTACCCAGAATGCAATTGGGCGCTGTCATTTTTATTTAAATCCGATGCTGTTTGGCTGATTTCCAGTAGGTGGCGCTACGACAATGTGAACATGTACTGTGCATCATGTTTCTGTACGTGAACAGTACACCAGGTGATTTAACTTGCATGTCAATCGGATGCAGTTTGGTAGATTTAGTTTGGCCAGTAGGTGGCGCTAGTAGGTTACTATGAATATATAAGTATCTTATATTTAAGCAATAAGGTACCATGTGATTTACTGTTCAGGCTGTTTGAAAGCAGGCTGGAGGATGACACACACACACACACACACACACACACACACACACACATGCTGTCTCTATGTGAAGTATAGAGCAGATCATGTAAATTACATGTAAATCAGATGCTGTTTGGTAGATTTAGTTTGGCCAGTAGGTGGCGCTATGACAATGTGAACATTGGGCATGTACACGTCCTCAGGCATGGACCAGCATCATGTATGAGGAGAATTGGGCTAATGGCATCAAGTACATGTACTCAAGCCAAGACCAGCAGCCTGTATATAGGAGTTACAACAGGGTTCTCTCATATAGCGATTAGCACAAAGTAGTCGCGTCTTTGGGTCCCCTTAACGTCGCGGCCGATGGATGAAAACGTTGCGAGCGCACAAGCCATACTCCTGAGAGTCTTTCGATCACTTTAGAATAGACTAGAAGTGGATGACTTAAAAATTGTAGGAGGAGTAGTATTTGGCGTAAATGCAAATATCGGCTAAAAATTAGCATAAACTGGCCGAAAATGGCAAATTGGCCGAATTACTGTAGCGCCCCCTAATGGTTAAATGGGACGACTGATTTATTGCAAGTTAGGGGATGCGATGTGCACATATACCCCAAGTTTCGAGTCTTTTCTCCAAATAGTTTTAATGTTATGAGTGTTTAAAAACAAGACACGCCCCTAAGAGGTTAATTGGTCGATATCTCCTCAACGCAATGAGATATCAAAGAAATTCCAATGCAGTATTGATGATCCAGCTGTAATGATGATAACTACCAAGGTTGGTTTGAAAATAATTAAGCGTTTGGGAATTAATAACAAAAATGTTTTTTTCACTAAATTCAAAATGGCGGAAAATTTTCATAGGCGGACTTTATGGGTCTGAGAGGCTTTTTTGTAGAGCAGGTGAAGCCGGACATGTGTGAATTTTTTCAAGTAAAAAAAAATTTCTGGGCGAGGGGCGTCGCCGGTCCAACTTGTAGGGGGCGCTAGAGAGTCATTTTTTGGAACCTTTTTCCCCGGCTTTGATACATTGCAATTTTCGCCAGTCCTAACAAGCAGTCCAAATTTGGTGAGTTTTTGGATATGACAAGTCCCCCAAAAAGCAGTCCAATGTATAAAAATAAGAATCATAAATAATTAAAGCTACTCGTAGCTGTGAGCGGGTCCTCGCTTCCGGCACGTTTGGGGTAGCCGGCGGGCCGCCGACTTGCCCCGGAAGGAAACCGGCCAAACCCATGCATTGTCTCAACAAGTGCAGGGAACAGCAATTAATTTTTTACAGTTAAATCCTGGCAGCGCAGTAGAGCTACTTACCTTTCAGCGTCACTGGCTTCCGTCAGGGTGCCAAGTTACACGGGCGAAATGCATGCTGGGAAAGACTGTCTCAGCGTTTGGCGGCGAACAGCTGTTTGTGTGGCGTGTCTTTTGGTCTGTCTCTTCCTGTTTTGTTTTGTTCGCGAGCGCTACCCAGAATGCAATTGGGCGCTGTCATTTTTATTTAAATCCGATGCTGTTTGGCTGATTTCCTTTGGCCAGTAGGTGGCGCTACGACAATGTGAACATATACTGTGCACCAGGTGATTTGCATGTCAATCGGATGCAGTTTGGTAGATTTAGTTTGGCCAGTAGGTGGCGCTAGTAGGTTACTATGAATATATAAGTATCTTATATTTAAGCAATAAGGTACCATGTGATTTACTGTTCAGGCTGTTTGAAAGCAGGCTGGAGGATGACACACTCACACACACACACACACACACACACACACATGCTGTCTCTATGTGAAGTATAGAGCAGATCATGTAAATTACATGTAAATCAGATGCTGTTTGGTAGATTTAGTTTGGCCAGTAGGTGGCGCTATGACAATGTGAACATTGGCCATGTACATGTCTTCAGGCACGGACCAGCATCATGTATGAGGAGAATTGGGCTAATGGCATCATGTACATGTACTCACACCAAGACCAGCAGCCTGTATATAGGAGTTACAACAGGGTTCTCTCATATAGCGATTAGCACAAAGTAGTCGCGTCTTTGGGTCCCCGTCACTTCGCGGCCGAAGGATGAAAACGTTGCGAGCGCACAAGCCATACTCCTGAGAGTCTTTCGATCACTTTAGAATAGACTAGAAGTGGATGACTTAAAAATTGTAGGAGGAGTAGTATTTGGCGTAAATGCAAATATCGGCTAATAATTAGCATAAACTGGCCGAAAATGCAAAATTGGCCGAATTACTGTAGCGCCCCCTAGTGTTTAAATCGGACGACTGATTTATTGCAAGTTAGGGGATGCGATGTGCACATATACCCCAGGTTTGGAGTCTTTTCTCCCAATAGTTTTAATGTTATGAGTGTTTAAAAACAAGACACGCCCCTAAGAGGTTAATTGGTCGATATCTCCTCAACGCAATGAGATATCAAAGAAATTCCAATGCAGTATTGATGATCCAGCTCTAATGATGATAACTACCAAGGTTGGTTTGAAAATAATTAAGCGTTTAGGAATTATTAACAAAATTGTGTTTTTCACTAAATTCAAAATGGCGGAAAATATTCATAGGCGGACTTTATGGGTCTGAGAGGCTTTTTTGTAGAGCAGGTGAAGACGGACATGTGTGAATTTTTTCAAGTAAAAAAAAAAATTCTGGGCGAGGGGCGTCGCCGGTGCAACTTGAAGGGGGCGCTAGAGAGTCATTTTTTGGAACTTTTTCCCCCGGCTTTGATACATTGCGTTTTTCACCAGGCTTGACAAGATTTCCAAATTTGGTGAGTTTTGGGATATGATAAGTCCCCCAAAAAGCAGTCCAAATGAGAAAAATAAGAATCAGAATAATAATAAGAATCACATCAATTTCAATAGGGTCCTACTCGGACTGACTACGTCAGTCGCTCGGACCCTAATAAAGCTACTCGTAGCTGTGAGCGGGTCCTCGCTTCCGGCACGTTTGAGGTAGCCGGCGGGTCGCCGACTTGCCCCGGAAGGAAACCGGCCAAACCCATGCATTGTCTCAACAAGTGCAGGGAACAGCAATTAATTTTTTACAGTTATTTCCTGGCTGCGCAGTAGAGCTACTTACCTTTCAGCGTCACTGGCTTCCGTCAGGGTGCCAAGTTACACGGGCGAAATGCATGCTGGGAAAGACTGTCTCAGCGTTGGGCGGCGAACAGCTGTTTGTGTGGCGTGTCTTTCGGTCTGTCTCTTCCTGTTTTGTTTTTGTTCGCGAGCGCTACCCAGAATGCAATTGGGCGCTGTCATTTTTATTTAAATCCGATGCTGTTTGGCTGATTTCCAGTAGGTGGCGCTACGACAATGTGAACATATACTGTGCATCATGTTTCTGTACGTGAACAGTACACCAGGTGATTTAACTTGCATGTCAATCGGATGCAGTTTGGTAGATTTAGTTTGGCCAGTAGGTGGCGCTAGTAGGTTACTATGAATATATAAGTATCTTATATTTAAGCAATAAGGTACCATGTGATTTACTGTTCAAGCTGGTTGAAAGTAGGGTGGAGGATGAGACACACACACACACACACACACACACACACACACACACACACACACACATGCTGTCTCTATGTGAAGTATAGAGCAGATCATGTAAATGACATGTAAATCAGATGCTGTTTGGTAGATTTAGTTTGGCCAGTAGGTGGCGCTATGACAATGTGAACATTGGCCATGTACATGTCCTCAGGCACGGACCAGCATCATGTATGAGGAGATTTGGGCTAATGGCATCATGTACATGTACTCACACCAAGACCAGCAGCCTGTATATAGGAGTTACAACAGGGTTCTCTCATATAGCGATTAGCACAAAGTAGTCGCGTCTTTGGGTCCCCGTCACGTCGCGGCCGAAGGATGAAAACGTTGCGAGCGCACAAGCCATACTCCTGAGAGTCTTTCTATCACTTTAGAATAGAACTGAAGTGGATGACTTAAAAATTCTAGGAGGAGTAGTATTTTGCGTAAATGCAAATATCGGCTGAAAATTAGCATAAACTGGCCGAAAAGGCCAAATTGGCCGAATTACTGTAGCGCCCCCTAATGGTTAAATGGGACGACTGATTTATTGCAAGTTAGGGGATGCGATGTGCACATATACCCCAAGTTTGGAGTCTTTTCTCCCAATAGTTTTAATGTTATGAGTGTTTAAAAACAAGACACGCCCCTAAGAGGTTAAGTGGTCGATATCTCCTCAACGCAATGAGATATCAAAGAAATTCCAATGCAGTATTGATGATCTAGCTCTAATGATGATAACTACCAAGGTTGGTTTGAAAATAATTAAGCGTTTAGGAATTATTAACAAAATTGTGTTTTTCACTAAATTCAAAATGGCGGAAAATATTCATAGGCGGACTTTATGGGTCTGAGAGGCTTTTTTGTAGAGCAGGTGAAGACGGACATGTGTGAATTTTTTCAAGTAAAAAAAAAATCTGGGCGAGGGGCGTCGCCGGTGCAACTTGAAGGGGGCGCTAGAGAGTCATTTTTTGGAACTTTTTCCCCCGGCTTTGATACATCTCTATTTTCACCAGACCTGACAAGAGTTCCAAATTTGGTGAGTTTTTGGATATGACAAGTCCCCCAAAAAGCAGTCCAAATGTCTAAAATAAAAATCATGAATAATTAAAGCTACTCGTAGCTGTGAGCGGGTCCTCGCTTCCGGCACGTTTGGGGTAGCCGGCGGGTCGCCGACTTGCCCCGGAAGGAAACCGGCCAAACCCATGCATTGCCTCAACAAGGGCAGGGAACAGCAATTAATTTTTACAGTTATTTCCTGGCTGCGCAGTAGAGCTACTTACCTTTCAGCGTCACTGGCTTCCATCAGGGTGCCAAGTTACACGGGGCGAAATGCATGCTGGGAAAGACTGTCTCAGCGTTGGGCGGCGAACAGCTGTTTGTGTGGCGTGTCTTTCGGTCTGTCTCTTCCTGTTTTGTTTTGTTCGCGAGCGCTACCCAGAATGCAATTGGGCGCTGTCATTTTTATTTAAATCCGATGCTGTTTGGCTGATTTCCAGTAGGTGGCGCTACGACAATGTGAACATATACTGTGCATCATGTTTCTGTACGTGAACAGTACACCAGATGATTTAACTTGCATGTCAATCGGATGCAGTTTGGTAGATTTAGTTTGGCCAGTAGGTGGCGCTAGTAGGTTACTATGAATATATAAGTATCTTATATTTAAGCAATAAGGTACCATGTGATTTAGTGTTCAGGCTGGTTGAAAGTAGGGTGGAGGATGACACACACACACACACACACACACACACACACATGCTGTCTCTATGTGAAGTATAGAGCAGATCATGTAAATGACATGTAAATCAGATGCTGTTTGGTAGATTTAGTTTGGCCAGTAGGTGGCGCTATGACAATGTGAACATTGGGCATGTACACGTCCTCAGGCATGGACCAGCATCATGTATGAGGAGAATTGGGCTAATGGCGTCATGTACATGTACTCAAGCCAAGACCAGCAGCCTGTATATAGGAGTTACAACAGGGTTCTCTCATATAGCGATTAGCACAAAGTAGTCGCGTCTTTGGGTCCCCTTAACGTCGCGGCCGATGGATGAAAACGTTGCGAGCGCACAAGCCATACTCCTGAGAGTCTTTCGATCACTTTAGAATAGACTAGAAGTGGATGACTTAAAAATTGTAGGAGGAGTAGTATTTGGCGTAAATGCAAATATCGGCTAAAAATTAGCATAAACTGGCCGAAAATGGCAAATTGGCCGAATTACTGTAGCGCCCCCTAATGGTTAAATTGGACGACTGATTTATTGCAAGTTAGGGGATGCGATGTGCACATATACCCCAAGTTTCGAGTCTTTTCTCCAAATAGTTTTAATGTTATGAGTGTTTAAAAACAAGACACGCCCCTAAGAGGTTAATTGGTCGATATCTCCTCAACGCAATGAGATATCAAAGAAATTCCAATGCAGTATTGATGATCCAGCTCTAATGATGATAACTACCAAGGTTGGTTTGAAAATAATTAAGCGTTTAGGAATTATTAACAAAAATGTGTTTTTCACTGAATTCAAAATGGCGGAAAATATTCATAGGCGGACTTTATGGGTCTGAGAGGCTTTTTTGTAGAGCAGGTGAAGACGGACATGTGTGAATTTTTTCAAGTAAAAAAAAATTTCTGGGCGAGGGGCGTCGCCGGTCCAACTTGTAGGGGGCGCTAGAGAGTCATTTTTTGGAACTGTTTTTCCCATCTTTGATACATTGCTATTTTCACCAGTCCTAACAGGCAGTCCAAATTTGGTGAGTTTTTGGATATGGCAAGGTCCCCAAAAAGGCGCCCAATGTACAAAAATAAAAAAACGGAATAATAATAATAATTAAAGCTACTCGTAGCTGTGAGCGGGTCCTCGCTTCCGGCACGTTTGGGGTAGCCGGCGGGTCGCCGACTTGCCCCGGAAGGAAACCGGCCAAACCCATGCATTGTCTCAACAAGTGCAGGGAACAGCAATTAATTTTTTACAGTTATTTCCTGGCTGCGCAGTAGAGCTACTTACCTTTCAGCGTCACTGGCTTCCGTCAGGGTGCCAAGTTACACGGGCGAAATGCATGCTGGGAAAGACTGTCTCAGCGTTGGGCGGCGAACAGCTGTTTGTGTGGCGTGTCTTTCGGTCTGTCTCTTCCTGTTTTGTTTTGTTCGCGAGCGCTACCCAGAATGCAATTGGGCGCTGTCATTTTTATTTAAATCCGATGCTGTTTGGCTGATTTCCTTTGGCCAGTAGGTGGCGCTACGACAATGTGAACATATACTGTGCATCATGTTTCTGTGTACACCAGGTGATTTCAATTGCACGTAAATCGGATGCAGTTTGGTAGATTTAGTTTGGCCAGTAGGTGGCGCTAGTAGGTTACTATGAATATATAAGTATCTTATATTTAAGCAATAAGGTACCATGTGATTTACTGTTCAAGCTGGTTGAAAGCAGGCTGGAGGATGACACACTCACACACACACACACACACACACACACACACACACACACACACACACACACACACACACACACATGCTGTCTCTATGTGAAGTATAGAGCAGATCATGTAAATTACATGTAAATCAGATGCTGTTCGGTAGATTTAGTTTGGCCAGTAGGTGGCGCTATGACAATGTGAACATTGGCCATGTACATGTCCTCAGGCACGGACCAGCATCATGTATGAGGAGATTTGGGCTAATGGCATCATGTACATGTACTCACACCAAGACCAGCAGCCTGTATATAGGAGTTACAACAGGGTTCTCTCATATAGCGATTAGCACAAAGTAGTCGCGTCTTTGGGTCCCCTTAACGTCGCGGCCGATGGATGAAAACGTTGCGAGCGCACAAGCCATACTCCTGAGAGTCTTTCGATCACTTTAGAATAGACGTGAAGTGGAGTACTTAAAAATTGTAGGAGGAGTAGTATTTGGCGTAAATGCAAATATCGGCTAAAAATTAGCATAAACAGTCCGAAAATGCCAAATTGGCCGAATTACTGTAGCGCCCCCTAGTGGTTAAATGGGACGATTGATTTATTGCAAGTTAGGGGACACGATGTGCACATATACCCCAAGTTTGGAGTCTTTTGTCCAAATAGTTTTAATGTTATGAGTGTTTAAAAACAAGACACGCCCCTAAGAGGTTAATTGGTCGATATCTCCTCAACGCAATGAGATATCAAAGAAATTCCAATGCAGTATTGATGATCCAGCTGTAATGATGATAACTACCAAGGTTGGTTTGAAAATAATTAAGCGTTTAGGAATTATTAACAGAAATGTGTTTTTCACTAAATTCAAAATGGCGGAAAATATTTGTAGGCGGACTTTATGGGTCTGAGAGGCTTTTTTGTAGAGCAGGTGAAGACGGACATGTGTGAATTTTTTCAAGTAAAAAAAAAATTCTGGGCGAGGGGCGTCGCCGGTGCAACTTGAAGGGGGCGCTAGAGAGTCATTTTTTGGAACTTTTCTCCCCGGCTTTGATACATTGCGTTTTTCACCAGGCCTGACAAGATTTCCAAATTTGGTGAGTTTTTGGATATGGCAAGGTCCCCAAAAAGGCGCCCAAGTGAGAAAAATAAAAAAACGGAATAATAATAATAATAAGAATCCCGGCAATTTCAATAGGGTCCTCTCGGGACTGACGTTGTCAGTCGCTCGGACCCTAATAAGAATCCCGGCAATTTCAATAGGGTCCTCTCGGGACTGACGTTGTCAGTCGCTCGGACCCTAATTAAAGCTACTCGTAGCTGTGAGCGGGTCCTCGCTTCCGGCACGTTTGGGGTAGCCGGCGGGTCGCCGACTTGCCCCGGAAGGAAACCGGCCAAACCCATGCATTGTCTCAACAAGTGCAGGGAACAGCAATTAATGTTTTACAGTTATTTCCTGGCTGCGCAGTAGAGCTACTTACCTTTCAGCGTCACTGGCTTCCGTCAGGGTGCCAAGTTACACGGGCAAAATGCATGCTGGGAAAGACTGTCTCAGCGTTGGGCGGCGAACAGCTGTTTGTGTGGCGTGTCTTTCGGTCTGTCTCTTCCTGTTTTGTTTTGTTCGCGAGCGCTACCCAGAATGCAATTGGGCGCTGTCATTTTTATTTAAAGCCGATGCTGTTTGGCTGATTTCCAGTAGGTGGCGCTACGACAATGTGAACATATACTGTGCATCATGTTTCTGTGCGTGAACAGTACACCAGGTGATTTAACTTGCATGTCAATCGGATTTAGCGGGTAGATTTAGCGGGTAGATTTAGTTTGGCCAGTAGGTGGCGCTAGTAGGTTACTATGAATATATAAGTATCTTATATTTAAGCAATAAGGTACCATGTGATTTAGTGTTCAGGCTGGTTGAAAGTAGGGTGGAGGATGAGACACACACAGACACACACACACACACACACACACACACACACACATGCTGTCTCTATGTGAAGTATAGAGCAGATCATGTAAATTACACGTAAACAAGATGCTGTTCGGTAGATTTAGTTTGGCCAGTAGGTGGCGCTATGACAATGTGAACATTGGCCATGTACATGTCTTCAGGCACGGACCAGCATCATGTATGAGGAGATTTGGGCTAATGGCATCATGTACATGTACTCACACCAAGACCAGCAGCCTGTATATAGGAGTTACAACAGGGTTCTCTCATATAGCGATTAGCACAAAGTAGTCGCGTCTTTGGGTCCCCGTCACTTCGCGGCCGATGGATGAAAACGTTGCGAGCGCACAAGCCATACTCCTGAGAGTCTTTCGATCACTTTAGAATAGACTAGAAGTGGATGACTTAAAAATTGTAGGAGGAGTAGTATTTGGCGTAAATGCAAATATCGGCTAATAATTAGCATAAACTGGCCGAAACTGCCAAATTGGCCGAATTACTGTAGCGCCCCCTAATGGTTAAATGGGACGACTGATTTATTGCAAGTTAGGGGACGCGATGTGCACATATACCCCAAGTTTGGAGTCTTTTCTCCCAATAGTTTTAATGTTATGAGTGTTTAAAAACAAGACACGCCCCTAAGAGGTTAATTGGTCGATATCTCCTCAACGCAATGAGATATCAAAGAAATTCCAATGCAGTATTGATGATCCAGCTCTAATGATGATAACTACCAAGGTTGGTTTGAAAATAATTAAGTGTTTAGGAATTATTAACAACAAATGTGTTTTTCACTAAATTCAAAATGGCGGAAAATTTTCATAGGCGGACTTTATGGGTCTGAGAGGCTTTTTTGTAGAGCAGGTGAAGACGGACATGTGTGAATTTTTTCAAGTAAAAAAAAATTTCTGGGCGAGGGGCGTCGCCGGTCCAACTTGTAGGGGGCGCTAGAGAGTCATTTTTTGGAACTTTTTCCCCCGGCTTTGATACATCTCTATTTTCACCAGGCCTGACAAGATTTCCAAATTTGGTGAGTTTTTGGATATGATAAGTCCCCCAAAAAGCAGTCCAATGTACAAAAATAAGAATCAGAATAATAAGAATCCGAGCAATTTCAATAGGGTCCTCTCGGGACTGACTACGTCAGTCGCTCGGACCCTAATTAAAGCTACTCGTAGCTGTGAGCGGGTCCTCGCTTCCGGCACGTTTGGGGTAGCCGGCGGGTCGCCGACTTGCCCCGGAAGGAAACCGGCCAAACCCATGCATTGTCTCAACAAGTGCAGGGAACAGCAATTAATTTTTTACAGTTATTTCCTGGCTGCGCAGTAGAGCTACTTACCTTTCAGCGTCACTGGCTTCCGTCAGGGTGCCAAGTTACACGGGCGAAATGCATGCTGGGAAAGACTGTCTCAGCGTTGGGCGGCGAACAGCTGTTTGTGTGGCGTGTCTTTCGGTCTGTCTCTTCCTGTTTTGTTTTGTTCGCGAGCGCTACCCAGAATGCAATTGGGCGCTGTCATTTTTATTTAAATCCGATGCTGTTTGGCTGATTTCCAGTAGGTGGCGCTACGACAATGTGAACATATACTGTGCATCATGTTTCTGTACGTGAAGAGTACACCAGGTGATTTAACTTGCATGTCAATCGGATGCAGTTTGGTAGATTTAGTTTGGCCAGTAGGTGGCGCTAGTAGGTTACTATGAATATATAAGTATCTTATATTTAAGCAATAAGGTACCATGTGATTTAGTGTTCAGGCTGGTTGAAAGTAGGGTGGAGGATGACACACACACACACACACACACACACACACATGCTGTCTCTATGTGAAGTATAGAGCAGATCATGTAAATGACATGTAAATCAGATGCTGTTTGGTAGATTTAGTTTGGCCAGTAGGTGGCGCTATGACAATGTGAACATTGGGCATGTACACGTCCTCAGGCATGGACCAGCATCATGTATGAGGAGAATTGGGCTAATGGCATCATGTACATGTACTCAAGCCAAGACCAGCAGCCTGTATATAGGAGTTACAACAGGGTTCTCTCATATAGCGATTAGCACAAAGTAGTCGCGTCTTTGGGTCCCCTTAACGTCGCGGCCGATGGATGAAAACGTGTTGAGCGCACAAGCCATACTCCTGAGGGTCTTTCTGTCACTTTAGAATAGACTAGAAGTGGATGACTTAAAAATTGTAGGAGGAGTAGTATTTGGCGTAAATGCAAATATCGGCTAAAAATTAGCATAAACAGTCCGAAAATGGCAAATTGGCCGAATTACTGTAGCGCCCCCTAGTGGTTAAATGGGACGACTGATTTATTGCAAGTTCGGGGATGTGATGTGCACATATAGCCCAAGTTTGGAGTCTTTTCTCCCAATAGTTTTAATGTTATGAGTGTTTAAAAACAAGACACGCCCCTAAGAGGTTAATTGGTCGATATCTCCTCAACGCAATGAGATATCAAAGAAATTCCAATGCAGTATTGATGATCCAGCTCTAATGATGATAACTACCAAGGTTGATCTGAAAATAATTAAGCGTTTAGGAATTATTAAGAAAAATGTGTTTTTCACTAAATTCAAAATGGCGGAAAATTTTCATAGGCGGACTTTATGGGTCTGAGAGGCTTTTTTGTAGGGCAGGTGAAGACGGACATGTGTGAATTTTTTCAAGTAAAAAAAAAATTCTGGGCGAGGGGCGTCGCCGGTGCAACTTGAAGGGGGCGCTAGAGAGTCATTTTTTGGAACTTTTCTCCCCGGCTTTGATACATCTCTATTTTCACCAGGCCTGACAAGAGTTCCAAATTTGGTGAGTTTTTGAATATGATAAGTCCCCCAAAAAGCAGTCCAATGTACAAAAATAAGAATCATAGGGTATAATAAGAATCCCAGCAATTACAATAGGGTCCTACTCGGACTGACTACGTCAGTCGCTCGGACCCTAATAATAATCCCAGCAATTTCAATAGGGTCCTCTCGGGACTGACGTTGTCAGTCGCTCGGACCCTAATAATAAGAATCCCGGCAATTTCAATAGGGTCCTCTCGGGACTGACTACGTCAGTCGCTCGGACCCTAATAATAAGAATCACATCAATTTCAATAGGGTCCTCTCGGGACTGACGTTGTCAGTCGCTCGGACCCTAATAATAATAAGAATCACATCAATTTCAATAGGGTCCTACTCGGACTGACTACGTCAGTCGCTCGGACCCTAATAATAAGAATCCCGGCAATTTCAATAGGGTCCTCTCGGGACTGACGTTGTCAGTCGCTCGGACCCTAATAATAATAAGAATCCCGGCAATTTCAATAGGGTCCTCTCGGGACTGACGTTGTCAGTCGCTCGGACCCTAATAATAATAAGAATCCCAGCAATTTCAATAGGGTCCTCTCGGGACTGACGTTGTCAGTCGCTCGGACCCTAATAATAAGAATCCCGGCAATTTCAATAGGGTCCTCTCGGGACTGACTACGTCAGTCGCTCGGACCCTAATAAGAATCCCGGCAATTTCAATAGGGTCCTCTCGGGACTGACGTTGTCAGTCGCTCGGACCCTAATTAAAAAATAAGCACCAAGCCAACAGGTATTGTTTTTTTAAGAAAGTGAGTTAGGTGTCGCCTCAAGTTGCGACACCCCTTTAAACAAGACCGTCATGTTATCCAAGTTGGTGTGTGATGTGTTTGGGTGTGGCGTTTCACCATCGGGATGCACTCAAACTGAAAACACTCTGGTATACCTGATAGAGCGAGATTATGGTCGTGTGTTTGTGTATGCCTGTGCATGCACGTGTGTGCGTGCGTGTGCTTGTGTGTTTGCTCATGCGTCAGTCTTTTGATGTGCAGCCTGTCTTTTGTTATTTTTCGTTGTTATCAGAGCGATTCCTCTACCCTTCCTGTCTCCCACAATGCATTGCTGTCTTTATCAGGCTGCACAAGAGGTAGAGGAGTGCTGGGATGTAAAACCCCTCCATACCTTCCACTTCACTATCTTTTCTCTTTTTCCAGAAAGTGTATCTCCCTTCCTTTCACTCCCCTGCTTTCATTTAATCTCTAGCCTTGAAATTCTTTTCACAACTTCAGTTGTTTTCTGTTATTTGTCTCCAGTTTCTAGTCGTCCTGCTTGTGAGAGCGCCAGGTTCGGTGAGTCAGCTGGCTGGTTCATCCGTAGGTCAGCTCAGACCACAAGGGTCCACTCGGTTCCCAGTTTAATTGGGTTGAGCAGGGTCCTGATGCCACGGCTCTCGAATCTGTGTGTGAGTCTGTGTGTGAGTCTGTGTGTGAGTCTGTGTGTGAGTCTGTGTTATACCCAAACGGATCTCAGCAAATCCACAATCAGCTCTTGTCATGAGGTGCCACATTATCAACTCAGAAGAAAAATCAGAAGAAAAATAAATGTTGAGGCAAGAAGAAGAGTGTGAACTGTGAAGTGCAGAAATGAGACGTATGTGTGTTCAAAAGGTTTGATAACATTGAATTGAAGACTATACGACTTGGTCTGCAGCCTTTACTTGTGTATCTGTCAGCGCACAAGTTCTAAGAATTCCTGACCCCCTCTGTTCTGTTCTATATCCTTCCACATTACTAATTAACTTACAGTATATGTCCACAGAAGCAACAATTTCAACAACCAAATTACTCTCCGTTAGTCCACATGCCACATCAACTCCTATGCTCTGTATCTCTGCTCTGAAGAAGGTATTGGGTTACTCTATAAACGGACAGAATCGCTTCATTAAATAGCTTATTAAATAGGTTATTTGACGGAGTGGTATGTGACATATCTCAGTGTTTTAAGTAGTGTAGGGTTACCCCTTCCCCTGGGCCATAACATATTATGAAATGTGCAGGTTGCTTTGTGCGGGGCTCGGGTCATGGCCTGCTAAATATTTAGGGAGGGTGTACACAGGACTCTACAGCCCTGCCAGATTGAGGGAGACACTATAGAAAATAAACAAACGTAGCTCTGGAGGTAGGAGGGTGCTGCTGGGTATGGACAGAGCAGGTTGGTGCACATGTTCATTTAGCACCAATTTTGGCCAGTTAATTACTAGTTAACGATTATCTCAGGTTACTGATTTAAAAAGATTTCCACTATATAACAACAAAGTGTTGACTAGTCTATTAAACGGCACAGCACTAGTTTTGACTATAATCTCTATGAACATTTTGCATCCATATGCAGAATCTGTAAGCAATGGGACAAGATTTTGGCATTGGACAAGTTCTGTTTTGTGTTTGTAGTTGAATAGAATTGACCAATCACGTTCGAGTAGCCTTTAGTTGAATGCAGGTAAAAAGTCTGTGTGGAGAGCAAATGGGGCGGAATGCATTGACCGAAATGCAATCAGGGAATCCGGCTATCCTCTGATGAGGAGTTAGCTTTTTATTGGTGTAAAATTAAAACTGGCTACTTGTGAAACAGTCCGGTCGTACACGTCGTCTCTCAACTCCAACTCCAGTCTTGCAAATCGGACTGTAAACAAGCACAAGCACACCAAGCACAAGCACACGGAAAAGGAAGTTTGGAACAAAGGAAGATATTTGCCCCAGAAATATCCAGAGGCTAATCCATCATCAGGCCGATGGGTTCGGAGATTGCAAAAAATAAATAAATGTCAATGACACTTTTCAAAGGAGGTTTAGAGAGATGAAAAACAAGATATTTCTTACATTTGTTTGACAAATTAAAAGTGACATTTCTGCAGATGCTCACATACAAAATCGCTTAAAATATGTCTATATCTGTACTGAAGTGCAGCGTCACACAAGGACAAAGTACAAATAGAAAAAACAGGTTTATGTATGCAAGTAGAGATTTACATGCAATCACTTGATGGGTTAAGGAATACTGAGGGAAACGGGGCAATAAAGAGTATGTTGGGTATGTGTGTGTGTGTGTGTGTGTGTGTGTGTGTGTGTGTGTGTGTGTGTGTGTGTGTGTGTGTGTGTGTGTGTGTGTGTGTGTGTGTGGGCATGTGTCTGTGAAAAGCCCATGTAGGTGTCCCCCATATGTTGACAAAGGGATTAGTTGAGGATCAAGTAAATCTTGCAAAGCCATCAAGACAACTGCAGACAAGAATCTGCACACACACAGACTGACAACTGACCCCACACAAACAAGCTTACCTTTGGCCACTGCTGAAGAAACAGTACACATTCCCAGACACAAACACACACAAACACACACACCCCACCAACCACAAGAACATTACCCAAAGTCACACACTGTAAATAAACAGTATTGACGGGACACACATATACACACACCTTCTGCCAGCGTGTTGTCCTCTGAGTGTCCATTCAGACTGGTCATGCTGGAGACTTGTCCATTTTTCTCCAAAGGCTGAAAAAGACAGAGAGAGGAGAGAAGAGACACTTAAAAAGCTATTTTGAATACAAACTTTTAAAGCAATTCATTAGCATACACAAGGGTAAATTGGTGATCTGTTTTTTTCCCTTTGAAGGAACAGTTTGACATTTCGAAAAATTAGATTTCTACCACTCTCTTCTGACCCATCATGTTTTATGATCAGTGAAGCAGCCTGCCAGAGTGCTATCAGATCCTTATAATGGTGCCACTATGCTTTGCATCTCTTTTATTTGAAGAGGAATCTTTGGCATTTTTGGCTTTTAGTGGACAGATGAATAGTGTAGTGGCAGACGGGAAACGGAGAGAGAGAGAGAGCGGGTTCAATGACATGCATATGGTTTCATTAGCAGGCGGTGAAATTCATCTTTAACAGACAAACACATGATGTTAAGACCGCAAATAGGTAAATTCACATTTGGTCACATTTACAACCCCTCCCTAGTTGTTCACCACCCAAATATCTTGCATGTTGGCAAACAATTCTGAAAAAGAGTTACACAGAAATCCCTCAACAGACTGAGTTATACAACAATATCCCAGCAAAAAGGAATATTATAAGAATAATTATCAAAAAGTACAATTTTCCCAGTCATTTTTCCATGATAGGAACGGTGTGTTAACAAGTAAATAACACAGTGTCTGGCTCACAGCACCTTATCAGTCGGATCTGGGTCTTTTTTCTGGTCGTGACCAGCTCCGACTGACAGCCGAACAATGGCAGGCGAGCCAGAGCTTTGTCTGTCCCGGCCAGGGAAGAGGGAACCAGAGCCTCCCCACAGAGCTGCTAATCTAACTAATGGACAACTCAGGCTCCATTCCCATCAGCCCAAACTCCTCCAGGAAAGCCCTGAAAGATGACACCACAGAGGAGACTCTGCCTGGGACAGGTTGGGAGGGTCGAAAAGAAGAAAAAGAAGGTGAGAGCTGCTTTATGAAGGGGGAGGGGCGGTCATCAGGTGGAGCGCTGGGGGGGATTTGTGGAAAGCTACATTTTTCAGTTTTCTTGGATGCACACATTTCTGCTTATGTTTGCAATTGTAGATGTAATCAGAGACATTAACTTCAAAAACACAATACAACCACGCCCTTTACCCCAGTTTGCTCCAGAACCTCAATGTTAGGTCACGATATAGTTCTGGACTGTTTCACCAATTTTGCAGCATGAGATCATTTCCATCTGCCTTTAATGTCAACACATTTTACTAATTGAAAGAAACACCACACTTGCAACCCATGCACGGGCATGCCAGAGCCCCGTAGGACTCGCAAATGTGTCTGCAATTTGCGAGTGACAGTTATTTGTGAAACGTGATGCTGCCTCTATTTGAGATACGCACGTAAGGAGTGCTAGCAAATTGCTTTTGTTAAACAAGCCCCTGATTCTTTACAAGAAGTATAAGCAATCTAATTGAAGACAGACGAGTAAAAAAACTCATTGGTTTAAATGTTTTTTTACACAGAGCAGGACGGTGCTGTCATTTCTGTCCTTTTAAAGCCATCGGGACCTCTGATCAGATTTGGTGTGGGAGCCGTCGGCTGACCTCCAGGCCTGCATCAACCCCGCCCAACCCTAGTCTACCTCATGACTGGCATTCCCAGCATTCTTTGCCGTCAGCCCACCTCCCCCATATGGTCAGCCTTTGACCACCTCTATCCCTAAATTACTACATAAGCCCCCTCTGAACCCGTCATAATGCCACTCCTTCTTCTGTCCGTCAAAAAATGCTGCTGCTATTTTCTCACCGCAGCAAGACTCAGGTTTAAACACAGCGATGGCAGAGAGTGCTTCGGGCTGAGGATGAATGAGCCTCCAGGGTCATTATATAGTCCAGGAAACTCAGGATCCATGGGGATTATATCCATTTTAGACCAGTCAAGTCTGATAAATTGTCTCAGGTGAGGTCACTTGACTACAAGTTTGAAAATTACAAAAATCTGGTGGTGGTGGCGCTTGCTCCTTATCTCTGTCGACGGCATAGACTGTATATAAGAAGTGGACGTAGTCGTCATAACGCCACCCATTGGTTTGTGGACTGCCCGTTAAGAAGCCCCGAGCTCAGCGATTTGGTCGACACCATCATGGATTATGACCGTTGCCATCTCGGCTTTTTGCAACTGTTAAACGGAAGTGACCATATTTGGAATGCGGAGAAGAGACGCTGTATAAGGCTCTGGTAGCGGCTGCGACCTGTCAATCACAGTAAGCCCGCCCTAAGGCATACTCCGTTTTTTACTCTAAATGGGACCACAATTTACTAAATGAACACCATACCATAACATTCAGCCTGGGGATGAATACAGTATCTATCTATCTATCTATCTATCTATCTATCTATCTATCTATCCATCTATCTATCCTATACTATACTATACTATAAACCCATGTGTACAACGTTTCTTGAGGGAATAAATCAAGTCAGAAGTAGAGTCTCATAGACTTCCATACAATCTTGACTTCTTTTTGCATGGAAATAAAAAATGACAATGTCTCCGGTTCTGATGCTGTTTGTTTTTTGTTTTTCTTAACTATCAATTGTGAGTCTGCTTGAAGGCTGTGTTGGTATGAGTACTGCCTTGACTGAGCTGCTCTGAATTCCTTTTGCGAGTTCCCAGACTGAATATGTTGAAGTATCACTGCCAGTTGTGCATTTTCTGATGTCTGCTTGGTCAACATGGTTTGCCACAAAGACCTAAAGACAGACTTAGACCCGCTGGTCACAAAACAAAACATTTGCTCAACAAAACATTTGCAGGGAAAAAAACCATTGTTTTGTGTTCTGTCTGGTATTCAATGTAATGTGATCTGATTTGATTTATCCTATTGGAAAACATTTAAGCACTTACTCAACACGGGTAGAGAGAGAGGTGCAGGAGGCACGTTCTGTATATGTGGATGTGTGTGTGCTTAGTGATGTGTATATATTATATTCATTATTCCACTGGAGTGTCAGATATCTGTTTACACCTCTTGCTCCTGCCTCTCTTTTAACCTGTTTGAACTCTTTTTATTTGTTCTTGGTCTCATCTTTATTTATCACAAGAGGCCTACATACTCACAAAGGAGGGTTGTATCTCCCTCCTTCCCTCTTTGCAGCCTCTTTCACTGGAGTGTTTACACATCTATTAGGCACTTGGTATCGGTCTGCCAGCAGACTTGTGTGACACTTATGGTAATTGCTGTGTCACCATTCAGACATAACTGTTTGTCTCATCACAATGAGTGGCAGACAGCTAAAGCCCAACTGGACAAAGACAGGAACTTTCAAGGATGAAATCATAACTCCTTGCTATCAACATCAAATAATAAGGCTGGTGATGTTCTATAATTTTCTTTAGAAAAGATCAAAACCAACAATGTATTGATCCTACTGGCTGTGTTGCCAAAACCTGATTCAACTAATTCTTCTGTGCCATTGAGCTCCATTGTTGTTCACAAACACTGCACTGGGTGACACGGTATTTCATTATGATGAACTGTAGTTTATTTCGAGTCAATCCCAAATACTTGTGTATTAATCCGCTACTGAAAATAGTCCAAAACAAATGATATTTGTACTCCTATTTGAACAACATTTCCTAGCTGTCCAGCTGATTGAGAAAATGACTGAGCCGTTGTTTTAAGATTTAAATCTATACATTTGTGACAAAGATCTTCAGTAGGAACCAGAAGGCGTCAGACTCAGAGCCACACACAGGAAAGTCAAAAGGCAGACCTAGGCATTGTTGGTTATGATCTTTTCATAGCATTTGTTGATATTAAGATTGAATAATCATACACCTAGTTTCACAGAAAGTGAATTATCTTTTGTGCTTTTTAATAACAAACAAACAAACAAACAAACCAAGCCAAATGAGTCAGTCCACATTGTGCAATAAAGCCTTCAGACAAACCTACAATCCTTCGCTGTGATTGTCCACACTGACCTGCAATTTTAGGATCAGCACAGGAGAAAAGATTCGATTGTCTCTTTTGCTATTTTTCTACGATCTTTTCTCTCACTTTACCACTCTTTCTGCTTTACTTTCTTCCTGAATGTATCTTTTATTCTTATTTTCTCTCATGTGCGTCCCTCATTTAGGCTACTTCCTGGCTGCACCTCTACACTCCAGGAGAGAGACGACCCGCTGTCTCCTAAATCACTCCACAAAGGCCAGCGGAGGAGATTTATATCCCTTAAACCAAACACAGAACGCAGAAGGAGGGGGTTAATGGAAAAGAAGAGGGTGACTCAGCTGGCAAATTACATCTCAAGCTCAGGTCTCTTGTCTATAGGGATAGGCAGCGGGAAGAGGCGGAACTAATATGCAAAAAGTGTTTTGTTGACCTTTGTTTAAATCCGATCCACTCAAATAAAACAGAAGAGGATAGCTTTTTTGTGGGCGAAATTGACTTAGGAGCTCACATGGACAAAAACAGTCGGGTCGTTTTGGTTTGTAGCTCTTACTACTAGCTTTTACTACTTCTATTTTGCATCTCTGAAGTGATTTACACAAGTAACT
This sequence comes from Myoxocephalus aenaeus, assembly GCA_038501785.1. Classification (NCBI taxonomy): domain Eukaryota; kingdom Metazoa; phylum Chordata; class Actinopteri; order Perciformes; family Cottidae; genus Myoxocephalus; species Myoxocephalus aenaeus. Next base: position 204,326 of record JBAMJR010000204.1, on the reverse strand, counting down.
GTCAAAATGGTTTAAAGTCTTTAAATATGGGGATTGAATATATTTGAGAGCCCTTGTAGAAATAAAGCAGCTATCAGATACAGTAGGCAAATATTTTCCAGCTCACCACGAAACTAGCTGTGCTGTCAATCATAACACAGAGCACAATAACGATGAAGCGGAAACAGCGGTTATAAATTCACTCCATCTGGCCGACGTGGTTATTGTATTACCAGTTTATTGACAATGACTCAGCGAGGTGCAGATGAAAACACACACAGGGTGGAAACTTAACTGTTTGATGCTGATTTAAAATTTCATTCACTTTTAAACTTGCACACATGTAGAGAAATGAAAGGGCAGTGTCACTCACATTAAATTCTGCTTTCTCATGAGCAATCACGGGAGGATTGCTCCCGAGTGAACATATGCACACACGCAAACCCTCAGTGGGTGATAACAGGCGCTTAAAGACTCTTTGTGGGGTCGTAGTTTGTACGTGACAGTTAACCGAGCAACCTTTGACCTCTAATGTGTAGACAGAGTCTCACAGCAGACCAAAAGGAGGATGACGCCAATGGAGGGGGCGACTGGGAGAAGGGAAAGATAAAGAAAGAGAAGAGCAGGAGTGAGAGGAGGTGAGAGCAGAAATATGAAGATAGAAAGGGAGAGGAGATGAGAAACAGAGCAAGATGAGAGACAGAGCAAGAATGAGGAGAAATAGAGGACAATAAAGTAGTCCAAGGAAAGTTCTTATTTAATGGCATATGAAGTTCAACCCTGTTGGAGTCTATTAGTAAGGCTTATTGTTTATTGCTTGTTGTTTAACAAGGAATATTCTGTAGATTAGGCATCAGAGACAATCAAAGCACTTACAGGAATAGTTAAGACATTTTGGGCATTTGGCTTTCTCTTCTTGTTGGATGAGAAGATTGATACCGCTCTTATGTCTGTATGATAAACATGAAGCTACAGCAGCCGCTTAGTTTATCTTAGCACATTTTTGCTTTACATTAAAACCTTTTTTAACCTGCATTTTTGCATGGCAGATATAATATTAAAATGAAATACCAGTAACAGATTTGTGTAGCGAGCTATATTAATAAGTTAAGGAGAGTATTTGGTAAAGTTTAAAGCTTTAACTTCACCACGTGGATGATGTTTGGCCGATAGTAGCTGTGTAAGTACAATAATCTCAACTTCACCATCATCATCTCAACAATCCTGATGAATTAAACTCCACCAATAAGATACTCTAAGCAGGTTTAAACAAATTGCGAGAGGTATTTACTTATACATATTTCACCGTCATCTAATGGGAGGTTTCAGGGGCCTGTGTGACCATCATGTCTGTCTCCCTCCCTCCCCCTTCATGTCTCTTCGCTCCTGCCAGCCCCCCAATCTATTATGCCTGACCCCCACATTCAGTACATACCAAAGATCAAAGCCTGACAAGACCCCCAAAGAGCACTCTCACTGTTTCCACAATCCTTTAACTCTGCTCAGGTGCTCAGGCAGTAAGTACCTGTGCTTCTATGTGTGTGTGTGTGTGTGTGTGTGTGTGTGTGTGTGTGTGTGTGTGTGTGTGTGTGTGCAGTCCAGTGCAGTTGAAGCGAAATAAAGAAACACTGTATGATATAAACGAGTTCTGGATCACAAAAGCATTATCAGGCTGTTAGTCTCTGTTAAAGTCATAAAGTCATAAAGTCATGCTCTAAACAAAAACAAACAGATACACAGAGCAGATTTGACGATGTGATTTTTTTTATGGGGGCTTTCAGGAAGGCAACTGTGACAACAGATCTGTCAACTCTTCACTCACAAACACACAGACAGAAGATTGATATGGAAAAAAACTCCCTGTGTGTGTGTGTGTGTGTGTGTGTGTGAGAGGCTGCCAATGTTCTATTAGTTTATCTTTAAATGCATGAATGTTCTTACAGTCTGTTTTGCAATTCATGACAAACATGTAACTTACCAGTTCAGGATTCGATTACTCAAACTAAGTAATATGACAGTTGTACAATTGTTTTGGGTTTGGCCACCTTGAAAGTCACAAGCACAAAACATTGTTTTTTGGATATTTCACCAACGGACGCTGGCACCTTGAACATTTCAGAATTCAGGCCGATGCATTGAAAGTCCTCAGTCTGTTATATAAAACACCTCCAACATAGCACAACATTTTACTGTACTCAAAGTGTAAAAAAAAAATACAACACCATAGAGTTGAAAACTATGCAAAGGTATATATATGTTTCTTTGTAATGATGAGTTTGTGGCCCATCACTGTGCAGCCCTGGAAACAACATCAGTCCGTCTGCATGACAGTCAGCTGTATTTGATTTCAGGCCGGTTAACATACATGACGTGAGAAGACAACCAGAGGGAGACTGAATTAGATAAATAAATCAGCAGAGGGGTAGAAAGACTGTGTACATTTGTGTGTGAGAGAGGAAGAGGCCGAGAAGAAAGAAAGAACTGAGTGACCCCCAAAGAGTCACACACCTGTTTGCTGCCATTTTAGGACGACAGATCAAACCAGGTTGTCCTCCTCTACCTACATCAGTGCATCACTAACCCCTTAACCCAAAGTCACGATACCTCCCACAATCTGTCTGTTTTTCATCACCCCCATCCCTTCATCTGTGCGGCTGCTACACTTGAACAGCAAATGGAGCCAAACAACAACAACGGCCTGCATGGTCACAGGAAAGACCCCCCAGGACACGATCATAATCAGGCCACACAGGCCAGCGTTTGACCCCAGGGGCCTGTCTCTCTAACTGGGTTGAAATAACACATCCACCCCCTTTGCTGACCCTCCTGTCATGAATCTCTAAATATCTCTGAGCCCCGATAAGCATCTGAGCTCCAGTCATACGTGAGAAAAGAAGATGACTAGTGCGAGAGTGTGTCTGGAACGCATACAAACGCTTTAAACATGGCTTTAATTAGTGAGACATTTGAACCAGACTGTTATTTCTAGCTTTAGGCTTCAAATTACTTTTAGATTATTGCCCTACTAATGTCTATATGTTCAAAGTATTGGCAAAGAAACAACATTCAGGGTCAAATGCGTCACTTTAACTTGGAGCTTTCCAAATAGTTTGATAGGTATCTTGTGGCTGTGAATCCGTGGCAGTAGGGACATGAAATGAAGTGAAAAATACAATAAATACAGTGAGAAGCCATAACTTGAGCATAAATGGATTCGGACAGATTATTTTAAAGGAGCTGTATTCAACATTCAGATTCATTATAGCAGCTATAACTATTTGCTGCTATAATAATACTGGTATAGTGGAGTAATGTCCACCCGAGCAGAGAATAAAGTCCCTCTTTAACTTTAATATCAATGTCAAACAGGTGAAACTTGACAAGCTGATCAACAATTCTTAACAGCTGTGTTTTATGGTACTTAACTTTACTGTGGGGCCGCTGCACAATAACAACATATTGTTTTTTTGTTGTCATTGCAGTGTAAACTTGGTGGCCAATGCTCCACTTTGCACTGCTCAAACCAACAACCCCTTTCACATAACATGCAGCCGTTTGATCCATTCTTGGTATAAAACTATTGATAAGTGCAGCCTTTAACACAGAGGCAGATTTTACATGTCAGCCGGACATGATGCATTTCAGAAGAAATCGTAATCACGTGTTTTTATTATTTTTACATTTTTATTAAGTTTTTCTCACATGTTGTGGGTGCCATTTAATTGTAACACAGTTAAAAGAGACATGTGAAAGAAATCAGCTTTAAATAGAAGTATGTTTTCTTGCCAGAATACAACCAACGCCTCAGTGTTCCTCATCTCAGTACTTTCATTCGTCGGAACAGTATGGACTTTAGTCCAGTAATGCCATTATTTAGTCTGCACCATAATTTCCGCCTCATGGTTGTTTTCCCTTCCCCAACCAGTCAAGTTAAAGTTTACATCCACGTATGTACGAAATGTTATCGCTTCATCAGTTTATCCTTTATTAGCTATGGCCAAAACAATTCTCAAGTGAGGTCTCAGAGACCGCCAAATGTAGTTAATCCGTGAGTTCAAGTGGACGTTTGTGACAAATTTGAAAAGATTCCTGAGATACAGCATTCACAAGAATGGGACGAAACGACAACCAGAAAACTAAATATATAAAAGCATGCTAGCTTATGATACCTGTTGATGTCTAAACAACTGTACTGTAGGATTTGAGGAGGAAGTAGTTCATGGAAAATTAGTCCCTCAGTCCTTATTTTAATAAAGCAGTGAGCAGTTGTTTGCAGTGTAAAACAACAATTCCATTCATCTCAAATGAGTAAGCAGTGACCACCTGATTCACTTGAATGTTCCTAATTATCCTGAGACAGCTGGGCATCATAAGACACATGTTACAGATGCAACAGTATATACACAGTAATGTATGTGTTTTTACTTTGTGAGGCAGTCACGACTCTTCCAATTACAGTTGGAATCTTTTTTGTAGGTTGAGGAAGAGACATGCTTTTTAGAGCTGTAAAATGTAAAAGGCTTTTTAATTTATAAATGATATCTATAAATGTATGTCCTGTGCGCAAAACTGTATTTAAGTATTAGTACTTTAATATTATAAGCAAAAGGTATGATACTTGTATCAAAAGTAAAAGTTATCATATTATCAGTGTTATATTACTCTATATAATTGTTTATGCATTTATATATAAACCACATTTTAGATTGTATCTGGTTGAATTTCAAATATATAATACTTTAATTTACAGGAGCAAAAAACACCATATTCTATAACCCTATTATAGATCATAACCTGTAGTAACTACTAACTAAAGCTCTCAGACAAATGTAGAGTAGTAAAAGATACAATGTGTTTCCTGACATGTGCAATACATGTATAAAGCAGTATAAAATGGAAATACTGAAATACTTATATTGTACTTGAGTACATACTTTCCACCAATGTTTTTTTTCCAGGTCAATGTGTTTTAGTGTTATTTGAAGGGGATCGTGATATACAAGCGTTTGGTCAATACAGTAAATCTCAAGTCCCTCAACTGGAGAGATTAGAGCGACTCCACCATCCTGTATGAGTATAAGAACCAAGGAAGCAGCTGCACTGAGGCAATGATTCACAGTTTGTCCTTCAAATGCTCCGACCCCCACCAGCACTGTAAGCATGCCGATACAAAACAAACACACACACACACACACACACACACACACACACACACACACACACACACACACACACACACTGACCTAACACATCTTCCACCTTTAGTGCTGCATCAGGACCAGAGCTAATGAAAAATGGATGTCGAAAAAAGAGCAACAGAAGGCAGTGAGAGAGGTGAACGAGTTCCTCAAATAAATGACCTTATGTGAGGCAGAAAACCCAACAATATACGGTAAAGGTGTTTAGCTGACAACATAGAATCATCAGGATGACATGTTAGTTTGAATGTTTATGTTTTGCTGATATGTGACCACTGTCAGGGGTTGGCTACGGAGTGAGGACCCACATTTATTTATCAAAAACAAGACAAGGCTTCCAAAAAACACCGGATCAAACGCAGAGGTACACAGGGATCTAAACAGGCATACACACCGGACGAACCGACACTGGGGCAGGAGACAAACAGGGTTTAAATACACGGGGAAGGTGCAGGTGATTAGACACCGGAGGAAACAATCAGGGACAGGGGAGACAATCACAGGGGCAGGAAGTGCAGGGAAACAGAGGACACAAGAGACAAGGACTTCAAAATAAAACAGGAAACAACCCAATACTGTGACAACCTCTTGTAGTCTTGTAAATGACATCTTACTCAACAGTGAAAGTAACATGACGTAAAATCGCTCTCCTTTTGTACTTGTGATATCAAGTGTCTTATTTCCGGGTAAAAGTCAAGGACAATTTAATACACTTCTTGTCAAGTTGATTTTGGCTTCATGCAAATCAAGGTAAGCCATACAAATGTTGGTGGTCTTGTATGTGAAGCAGTTTGATGACGGCTAAAAAAAACCACTAGAAGATGGCAAATGACCATGTTGTTGTTCAGGTATGAAAGCTCGTTGGACGCTGTATACATGAAACGGTTCAACCTGGCTTACTGGAGCAAGGTGGGATCATGAAAGAGCCATTTTGTTTCAGCAGATGCAAGAAGACATGCAAACAAAATGGACAAACCTCGTGCATGGAAAGATAAAAAAAAAAAGATGAATCATGGAGCTAAAATAGAAGAGGGCGAAAGAAAGTGGAGGCAAAATGGACGAGCAAGTCCACAGAGGCTTGTGATGTAACGGAGGTAAGAGATGCTATTTTGAGCACAGTGTCGCAGTGGACTCAGCACAGACTTAAACGGACGGAGACATCTTTTATAAATTCTGCATAAACCATGAGACAAACATAAATAAGGGAGGAAATATCTTTAACTCAAACAACAATCCCCTGTTAGGGTGGGGCAGATAGGAGTAGTTAATATCTAAGACATTAGGAGAGATAAGAACTAAATAATTACCCTGTGTTCAAGATCACGGTTTAATTATGCAAGGAGACACATCCTCCTTTATCTTTTGAATCTGAGAGCCTTCCAGCCTCCTCTGCTGCACGAGGACACAAAAACACTGTGATAAAGACGCTGATGTGGCAGAGTCTCCCAATCATGATGATTGATCGGGACAGAGGAGCTGTAACAGTCCCCGTGGGGCGGTGAACGGGCCGAGCTCTGCTAGCCAGACCTCACATATTCAATAGCACATCATTACAACAGGACAATGCTTCTCAGGGAGGAAATCCCCTCCTCACACTTCCACCATCAATACTGAGGAGAAACACTGATACTGGCTGGTCATGTGTGTTTGTGCACTGCGAAAGTGAATCTAACTAGTAACGTCTAAATTGAATAAAAGTGTTTTCCAATTTGTGTTAACGCAATTCAGCCTCAACATGAGCATGGCACCACAGGAAACACGTCAATATCTGAAACGCTCGCTTCAAGTCTCTTTTTCCCTTTGTCTATTTTAACAACATTAAACCAACCAAGCGTCTGTCCGGACAGGAAATAGCAAATTCAGAGTTAACCCTTTTATGTCTGAGAAAAATGTCTTTTCTGTCCTACGAGTCATCTCACACTCTACTAGCATGACCCACAGGTTGAGACTCACTGCCCTAAATCACACGGATTAGGATGTAACGTGGTAATTTATAGTCTCACGGCATATATACATACAGTAAATACTGCAGAGTCATGGGAAAATGAAACTCTCAAAGAGTTTTCAGAGATCAAAGTTGAAACTAATAAGAAGCAAGAACAATATATTTAAAAAAAGGTCTATACATCTAATTAATACACATTAGTTTGTTAAATTACATGCTTTTTCAGTGAGGCCAGTGTCATCTAACTTCTAATGTTTTTTTGGAAAGATGTCAAAACAATTGAATGGAGATGGTAAAAAATTTCTGGGAGCACAGCACATACTGTATAAACAAAAACAAGCACTGCAAACCCCAAAGAATGCGTAACATTATGTAACATTTTGATGTTGATGCCATTTTGGGGATTTTATATTGTCCTGTTATCTCATCATTAGATCAAATTATTGGGGTGAAATCTAATTGGTAGAAGAGAGGAACAAAAGAGCTCATTTTTTTCACATCCTCAAACACACGTCTGTTCTTTACTGGCAGTGAATCTGAGAGATGGAAGATAGAAAGCTGGTTGAGGGACAGATTCATTAGCAGAGAGCTACTTCCTGTTGCACTTCGACAAGTACAACGAAAAAGACAAAACGAACATCATGGAAAGTTCATTATTCCAGTTTTCTACTACAGTTTACAGAGCAATAATGTATCTGCTGGAGAACATTAAACAGTGGATGTATGTTTCACAATACTTCATAGTATTGGAGTTGTCCATATTTGGTTCAGCAGTCTGTTCATGTTTTGGAACTTTTTTACACATTTTGTGACTTCAGATGTATAATGTATCACAATGAGTATTGTCTAAATTTAAGTTTAGACAATACATTTAATTGTATCATTACTCTGTATAAACACACCTGCTAAGTAACAGTGTGCACACTGAAAGTACAGTTTGGAGGTTTAGTTTGCTTTCCCCCCCAAAAAAAACGTTCCTTGCTTGTTATAGACTTTATGATTGGAAATAACTGATTGAAAGTAAACAAAGCAATTAGCAAAGACTGCAGAGTGGAAAACAAATTGACTTGTTTGCTAGTTTTGTTCTGATTTGCAATCAGATTTTGGGAAGAGGAGTTCCTATACCTTGACCTTCTCACACGCAAACACTTCTCAAATCAGGCTGGAGGGAGGACTGAGGGAACAATCGGCTGATTCATCTGCCTTTATGTCCCTGTGGTGGGTACCCCTCTAACTCCCCCCTCCTCTCTGGGCTCCACACCCGCCCCCTCGTCCCCTGCCCACCCAAAACGCTGCCCCGCCCCCTCCGCTGTTGGTTCCTTCCTCTTGTTTTGGGCCGGTGCACACAGGGGCCCCCGGCTTGTCCCAGTCCCAGCCCATCCTCAATGGACTCTCTGTTTGACCCCTTCCGCCTCCCCTCCACCCTCTGTCTCTCTCTGCTAAACAGGATAATCAGAGCCACAGCAGCATCTGATCAGCTGCAGCTCATTATCCAGGAACGTACCAGCCTTAATTAGCACACATGACATTACATTACATAACCTGATGTTGATCGTTGGAGTCAGGTGGCTGTCGATGGGTTTGCTATTGTTCATATGCGAGTCTGTAAAGGCCACTGAAGTAACATTACCGTAAGATCTTCTCTCTCATCTTCAGACTAAAAAGCAATTAAGCAATTTTTCTTTTTGCAACTCCAGTCTTTTGACTTCTCTCATGGCTGCAGTGAGATGTACAAGTGTACTCCGGTGTGTTGGCCTGTGACATCAGAGTTGGGTGCAGTTACCGGTGCATAAGAGCACAAAGAGGTGTCAAAAAGAGAGGTCAGTGAAACCTAGTCTAGTGTTAAATGAGTCTTTAAGAGTCTATAAAATCAGAGACACTGCCAGTAGAGAATGGACATTTTAGCGTATAGCATGCAAACTGTTTCCAGTTTGTGATCGCTCAGCTCAACATGTATTTATTACCCACAATGGAACCACCACATCTAGCCTTTTTTTTTGCAGGGATGAATGTTGGGCGATTTACATCAAACACCACCTTAAAGCCTCATTTCTACTTTCCGCAAGGATGGTCGCACAGACATGAGCTGACATGGAATCGTGTCGAGGAAAAGTATGGATCTTATATTCTCCGCACTGGTTTCTTCTCCTGACAAACCAACATTCTCAAAGCTCCTTGAGGTTCTACATTTTTTTAACTAGAAAATGTTGGATGGGCTCAGCAAGGAGCCGTGGCTGTTGTGTCGTCACTTTGGCCGGGCGGACCTTCTCGGTGCAGCCAGCATAGATCACAGCCAAGACTGTGACATTCCTCTCTATCTGCATGTCATACAAATGTGAATGGTTGATGTTTAGAGAGGTTTTGCGATGTGGTCTCTTACATATGTTTGTTTTGTTTTTTCCCAAACTTTTTCCACCACTCTGCTTCTTTGACACACTGGGTCACACTGGCCATGGTTGAGATTTAGTAGGAGTGCTTCTCTGAACATCTGCAGCCTTCAGTTACCCATAGCATCCTTCTCTGTGTAGATCCAGATAGATGTTTATGTGCATCGTTGCACAATCGCAGAACTATAATTCCAGCCTGATACTTTTGTAAGAATTAGAGAGCTGAAGAGAAGCAGCCTGTTGCAATCAACAATGTCTCCCAGCTTCATACATTATTAGTAACGTCTCACATCAACCATCATGTAACAAATGCCAACTTGGCAGCTCTATCTTTAACGGGCGTGACATGTTTGAACAGAGCTTGAAAGATTTGGAAAAACAGCAACATTTCGAGGATGAAAGCAAAATGTATGAAACACTTTCTAATATTTAGATGAGCTGAAATAACCAATTTTATCGCATTAAAACAGTGTTTTGTGTTCTGTAGGTCACAACCTTCAGGAAAGTAACCCAGGTTTCTGTATTATGACATTGTGATAACATTCGAAGGCGGGTCCGTGGTAAAGAGAGAGATATTGCTAGAATTCCTCTGTAGAGTGAGAAGGATATTTATTGACTGTATATCAAACAGGAAGCCTCCATCCGCTGTCACCATTACCCCCCTCTCTAAACCGCACTATCTATACTTCATAAACCCCTTGTCTCACCATTTCACTAGACTTTTATGTTTTAAGTTTCAAAATCTCTGTGTTCATCTTAAATAAATGTATATCACTTAAAGAGAAAACAAGACACAGCTGAATCTGCAGTTTTACGGCTATACATCACTTTATCTGAGATACTTCAGGAATACAATATTTAGTAATAGAATCAAGATTATGGTTCTCTTCTGCATCTAAAATCTGTATATTATTTGATCATGTGCTAATGTGTCACTGGTGGAGCAGGATCTAGTTTTCACTAAATACAGATAGGTAGTTTAAGGCCGGGCCACGTCCAAATGCTCACAAGTTATGACGGGGTGGATTAATGGGAGAGGAAAGAAGTAAAAACAAATCTTCCATGACCTATTAATACAATATAACGGCACAATGTTTCCATGTGGAATGTAGAGGAGTTGAAGAATAAAGTAGCATAAAATGGAAATCCTTAGAACTGATGTTTTTTTCTTATTCCTCCCTAATATTATCCAATAGGCCTCTAAAATCCCTCGTATGACCTCATATTGATTGATTTGTAGAACGTACCTCAGTGTGTGCAACAACTAACACACAATCTGACAGTGGCTGTTAATAAACCTGGCAGCAGCCAAGGAGAGGGCAGCTATTGACTAACAACCTGTCTAGACACACAAACAATATATGTCCCCGTCCACAGCTTGAATCTCAAAGCACAATAGATGTACTCAAGTCGGAATTGCAGCTTTGAAACATTTTATATCATACATTCCAGTGTAACTGGTCAAATACGAGCAAAAACACTGCTACTCGTTACACTGCTTACCAAAACATCCAAGCGCCACACGGTTGAGGCCAATTCACTGGAAAACAACTGCACAAACACGGCAGCATGTAAAAACACAAGCTAACACACCCTAAAGAAAAAACTATCGTGAACAAATGTAGCTCTGATTCAAATCTTGACCGAAGGTTGAAGCGTGTGCTTCCTGTCTCTCTTAATGTCTCCCTCAGTGTCATGTTGACCTTTCTTCTGACCTTTCACTGAGAGAGACGAGCCACGAAATCTGACCTGTTGACCTGCATCCCCCCAAAAAACTCCATAAATCCAATAAGTTATATGAGGCGTGAATTGAGCAGGTGGCGAAACATGCTTAGTCATTAGAAGGCTCTTTCAAAATATTCAGTCGCACAACGCTGAGCAAATTTACACTGAGGAACAGTGCAGAGTCGGCAAGATCCCTCAGATGATGGCAGCTGGACCACAACAAACTGCACCACATAGGAAATGCATGGTAACTCTTATTATACAAGAGTTCAGTTCTTGTATTCTTGACAAAGAGCATAAAACAAGTTTATAATCTGGTATTCTTTATCAATAAAGTCTCAGTGTCCTGTGATGCTACTGGGACTGGTAAACCGTAGACTGAAAAGGTCCCTGCTACTCTGAGTCCCCCTCCAAATAGGCTGGCAATATATATATATATATATATATTTATATTATCTATTATTCATTATGTCAAAATGTTCAACATGACTGTATCTTAAGTGAAGGAAATGGTGATGAGAGGCCACATCAGCCAAGTATGGGACAAAAAACAACAACCTAATGATGAAATGACCATATTGTATAGCTCTGAAAAACTAAGTAAATGGGTGTTGTGATAAGATTTGTTTTAAGGTGTTATATTCTGTCTGAGGTTTTAAACTATGAGTTTATTTTTAAAATATCACATTGATATTATACATATAATACATGTATATCAAATTCCTGTTTATTTTCTAATATTCATAGGATTTTTTAAATGATTTTCTGTGTAGTTCATCTATCAACATGTTTTATACTTATATGCAAATAAAAACACAGCCACTTTTAGATTGCCTTGAAACATATTATACGATTGCTATTTTTGATTTAGTGATCAAACTCATGTCAAACTTGAATTCTTACAGAAACAAACGCATGAAAAGTGCAAACTGCACGCTTAAAGGAGTGCAATCACGAGCCACACGTGAACCTGTTATTAAATTAAACGTGAAATGCCTTGCAGTATATATTTCAATCATTGTAATGGCTCCCACGTGCTTCGTTCGAAAGCTCCAACCCTCGTCGTCGTGATAGCGGTTATAGTTCGTGATGCAAAGTGTCTCTGAGCACCCTGGGCCCAGGTCTGCATGTAAACCTGGGCCCAGGTCTGCATGTAAACCGGGACCGGCCTGCGCAGCTTTCGTTTTATTACTGCGGGACTGCAGGCAGCGCGACCCAAATCATTACTCAGCAAAAACAGCGACAGGCGCACATGGAGGCTGATGCGCTGCACCACGTTACGGATGCGCCCAACGTGGGACAGGGGAAATGTCGCGGGAGGTGGAGAAGGGGGGGACGACAGGTATGTTAGTAAACACATAACAGGTAAACTATATATATATATATATATATATAAATAAAATAACTTAGTAACGTCACGGCAAACCACCAGGAAGCGACACACACACCAGGCTCTCTCGGGTGTGCACCATGCGCAGGGAGGTCTGATAAACAGCGGCATGGAGCAGAAAGATGAAGAGTCGGCTGTACCTTGCTGTCGAGGACGCTGCTTCCCTCCTGGAGCACCTCCGCACTCAGCTCCCCGGCGGAGGCTGAAGCTGAGGCATCCTCCTGGCTCTTCCCGTCCCGCTGCACTGAGCTCTCTGCTCCCATGGCTAACAATCACAAAGATGAAGTTCAGGCTCCAAAAACAACAACAACCCTCCAAGACTGTGTTAACAGCGAGAGAGTATCCAACGCGTCCAAACGACGAGCTCTACAGTGCAGCTCCGCCCCGGGGTGACCTGGATCTGGAGTGATGTGAGGAGTGAGGACCAGCTCACTCTTGCAGGACACCCCCGCCTCCTCCACCTCCCGTCAGTATCACATGGGGCTCCGGTGCGCCGCGGCACGCCTTGCAGCATCACAGACGGTGCTGATGGAGGACAGGCAGTCCGAGTGAGAGAAGAGGAGGGCAATTGATGAATAAAAGAAAAGCCTTGTATCTTCAAGCGTCGTTTATCCGTCTTCATCAGAAATTAGATCTCTCCTGAGGGGCTGGGCAATTGAATTAGAGCCGTTATAAACTGACACATGAGTTTTGGAGTGATCCGCCTCAAAACAAAAAACAACAAAAAACACACACAAGCCCCTGAGGACTTTAAAACCAGACCATTGGAGTAAACAAGTTTTAATACTGTATGAAATAAGAATTGTATGACTAAGTGAGAAATAAAAGCATTCTACAACCAGCATATGAAACGTTATACGTTACTATATTTCATTTAAAATGGGATTATTGGACTTTTTCCCCTTTTATCTTTGTATGTATTCTTAGCAGAATAACAGTTTTATGAGCAAAACACACAATATGCTATAAAATGTAATGTCATGCAATGCATTGTTAGATTCCCCTTGGGGTCTGTGGAGTCATTAGACCAGGGGTGTCAAACTCATTTTAGTGAAGGGGCCACATGCTGCCCATTTTGATCTCAAGTGGGCCGGACCAGTAAAATCATAGCATAATAACGCATACATAATGACAATATTTCTTTAGGTTTTTGCATGATAAACCATATTTTAAGGTCTTTCTACAATAAACTAGAAACATAAAGACCCCAAATTCATCAGCCCAGATTCCCTCGCAGTTGAGCAATATGTGTAGTAATGTCAGTTGTCCAAATAATTGTAACTGTGGTTCAATGGTTAGCATGCCTGATTCTCAATCAGAGGATCAGTGGTTCAAGCCCCAGCTCAGCTATTTTTTTTGCTATTTTTTTCTAATGCAGGGGTGTCAAACATACGGCCCGCGGGTCGTATGTTTGACACCCCTGCATATTGAACATTTCTACACCATTAGCTTACAGGAAAAATGCATCATATTAAAACAATCTTAACAGTAAGAACACTTTGTTTCTATTTAATAGGAAAGTAGTTACATCAAGACTAACTTATATAAAGAGAAAAATAAAGAAAAATACAATAGAGAACAGTAACATTTTTATTGTACAACTTAAATTGAAATTCAGTACTTTTCAAATACGTTAAAGTATACATTTATTTTCCATCATTTCTACTATCCTCTCTTAACAAGGTCTTGACTCGGGTCAAGTTTTGCATGTTTAGCATTTTGGTGGGAATGAGATATCAGAGAGATATTGAAGCGGACTCTCCTTGTGCTAACTGTTCAACAATCTAACACACACTACACTGTACAATGTAATAGTGGTCCAGACTTACATTAAATGAGTTAACTTTACTCGGCTATCAAAAATATCACTTCTTACTAGTTTTTACCAAGTAACAGTTACTTGCAGGTCGAAAATAACCAATTTACTAATTGTTTTGAGTAAAGCGAACTTGATACACTCAAGTAACAAATAACGGCTGAGGTCTGAGCATGTGCACAAGCCAACATTCAGTCCATGCACGCTCAAGACACGCTGGATATAGTTGACTCAGAAGCTGAGGCAAGAAAAACGGCTTGGATTTTGAGTCTCATTATTTTCTTTTGAAGAACAATAAGGTAAGTTATCAAGCAAAATAACTGTGTGTAAAATATTGAGTGTTTCTTACTGCTGCTAATGTTGAAAGACACTTCAACATGTGAACTATGGGGAGACCAGGGATCGAACAAGCGACCTTGTGGTAATGTAATGTAATGTAATGTAATGGAGAAAGCTCTCAACTGGAGCGATATTAAGGCTAATGACGGAAAGGCATTACAGGCCTATGCTCTTTATCTTAGAGGATGTTGCAATGATATGAAAGAGCTACAAGGCATGGGAGAAATGGATCTTGTCTCTACTTTAAAGCTCATCTTATCAAAGCTGCCTTATGGGCTGAAAGAAAAGTGGAGAACTACAGCACATGAGCTTCTGGAACGAAACCGGGAGCGGGCCAGATTCTCTGACCTTGTTGCATTTATTGAGAAACAAGCCAGCATTCTGCAAGATCCCCTCTTTGGTGACATTCAAGATTCTATGCCCAAAAGAGCCATCCCAAAGAGTAACATGGCGACAGACTCCAAACAACAAACCAAACAAAGATGGAAGAGTAGTAGCTTTGCAATGGGATCAGCTGGTATAAGAGGAAGGGGCGGGATCGAATATCAGGTTTTATTTTCTTATGTGGAACGGGACATCGGCACAGTCTTTGACCTCACGTTAATTTACGATAGAACTGAAGTTAGACTTATGATTTTGTTTGTTCGATTCAAGAGAAAATAAATCGACAAAATGATGGAAATGGAATCAATGTCTCCAGAGTTATTATTTGGAACATTCTAACGTGTGAGTCAAGAAACGGAGTCCCGTAACGTGGCACAGAATAAAACAAGAACAAGGAACAGGCCACCACACCACTCATCCACCTGAGCTAGTCAGGTAACATGGAAACTGATCTAATTGTCACATAATGAAAGTTGACAAACACATTTTTGTCGGAAGAGTCTGTCTCTTCCGTGCAACGGAGTTTCATGATAGTGGGCGAGCTGTACCCAGCATGCAGTTTATCCAGTAAATTGTTTATGTGTCACAAACTGTTGTGTCGTGGTGTTTTGCGTTGTTAAAGAGCGTTAGTTGTGGGTTATTAATTGTTGTTATAAAGTTTTAACCATAACTAAAGTTATAACCCTGACACGTACGTAGCTCAGACCGCTACGACCTCAGCTGTGAGCTGTGAACATTAAATGTTGCTGCCTGGCAACAGTCGTTACGGTTATGCACCACAAGTATGACGGTATATGAAAAATTCATACTGTATGGACATTTTAAACCGGTATACCGCACAGCCCTAATGTGTTGCTTGGAATACACACAATGTATATTTCACTTGAAATAATTTAGTTGTTTGAAATAGTAATTTGAAGTAGGCTATACTAGTCAAAAGTACATCTTGAGTAAAGTTTTAAGTACTCCTTACTCATTATTTTTGGTTAATTAATCTCAAGTGTAAGTATACTAGACTAAATAAACATGTGTTAGTACAACATACAATACATAGTCAACTTTACTTGCTTGTAACAAGTTCCTTTACTTGATTTTTTTAAGGCAATCGGTTTGCAAGCTTTTTTTAACTAATCGGATTTTACAGTGTACAGTCCTGGGATCTCTTTATCCACTTGTATATTTTAACACTGATTCTAACACTGATTCTACACTGATGTGGAAGATGGTATCTTTTATTTCAAGTTGCTTGACTAATCAAATATAAATATATATAGTTTCTTTGACAAACACACGGTATATACATCATTCTATGTGAAATATTGCCATTGTGCATGGAGTGTGTGTGTGGGTTTTGCTCATGAGGAAATTATGTTCAGTTTTAAATGTTAATTGCACGTTGAGCCATGTACCATTTTGTTTGGAATTAAAAAAAACGCACAAATTACAACCCGAGTGCTCAAAGCTAAATTCACACAGGCCTAGACTGAGGATCCCAGCAGCTACACCAATCCCAAAACATACAGTGCAACAACACAAACACTTTGAATATACAAACATGCTGATAGATATATTTAATCTTAAAAGGTGGGAGCAACTTCACCCGATAGTAACTAGAAAAGTAATTTAATTTATCCTGTTGGGGTAAAAACAGAGTGCAAGAGTCAGACTTGAAGAAGCATTTATTCATGTTATGGCCACTTATGCATTACGCAGACATTTTAGAAAAATGATATGTTGATAAGTGCAGCTTTACCTTTCCCTGTTTTTACACTTGAGATTTGACTGCCTGAAGACTTGATGTCATGTTTTCACCTGTAAAAAAAAAAAAATGACGTTACTGACTTGACTTGGAGAGCTGGCTCAGGTGACTTGATACTAAACATGTCAGTTTTTGACCTGGTAAAACCGCAGGAAAGACACTGTTTAACGGTACAGATGTTGAGGAGCGCTAACATTACATCGTGATATGTGGAAAAACAAGCTTTCAGTGGCTTCGGAGAGAGAGCTTTACCAAATGTGATGACTTATATTGTCATTTGGGTCTGAAGATAACAAGTTTGAAAACGAAAAAGTCAACTTGGAGATACAAATAAAGGAACAGCTTGAGGCTACTAGCTGCTATTAGCATAACACCAATCTCCAACCGAACCGTAACAAACTGTCGACAGTTGAGGTGCATTATGGGTAAAGTAGGCGGTGGATTCTGATGGAGAAGAATGGATTATAAAACAGTCGAGGCGATACGTCTGGTTCAGCTGCATTGATTTAGGTATATTTATAACTCTTTATTGTGGGTCTGACAATGCTAAGTGCTCTTTTAAGAAATTGGCTTGACTTATAACAGGTGTTTGCCCTAAAACATTATTTTAATTGATAGACATTGATTTATACACAGTAAATTATGGTCAGATTTCTTTTTAATACTTTGTCAGTTTCTTTCCCGCAGCACCTGGCTTTTATTGTAACCACAGCGTCTGGTTTCATGGCAGATGAAAATCTAATCGGATAAAAGTTAATATGAGAAACATCAAAGTAACCACAGACACATGACGAGGCATGGCAGATGTATTTAATGTTAATCCAATATGAAGAACTCTCTGTTCAGAATTTTATTGTAATAGCCGGTCCACTGACCTTTACGTGTGCAGTTCTCAGAGCCAGATAATAAACAAGCATCGTCGTGGCTATATTGCATATATTCTGGTTTCACTCAACGTTATCGAAGAGGTAAATCCTGCTCTATGATGGTCCTAGTTTGTTTATTAAGACTCTTACCTCCAAAAAACATCAAACAATCTCAATTAACATGACAGGAATACAATACAAATCTCGAGGATGCAAGCAACATAACTCTTTTCCTAATTACAGAGTATTACAATATTACTTGGGAAAACTAAAAACGTTGTTGACAGGACTGACACTGCATCCCTTATAACCCAAGCAGTTTCACTGTAGAGGACTTGTTACACTGCTCGGCTACCTGAGGTTCATGTGTTTAAACTGTGAATGTGACGCAGAATGTTACTCCTGAATCTACAAATCCTCATCACCTTTGTGGCACAAGATGATCTCAAACTTCTTAAGTAGCATTAAAAAAAAAAGAAAAAAAAAAAGAAGAAAAAAAAAAGAGAGAAAAAAAGCAGACTGCTCTCCCTGTAAAATTATAATATAATTTCAAGAACATGTCTTGCAAGACAGGAAACCAAGACAGATAATAACCTCATTAGAGTTGAACAGTGTAGATGGACGCATTAGTCAACGGCCTTCAGCACGACAGGCCCATCAGCAGCAATGCTGACGTCACAGGAACGAGGAGGCGGCTGGAGGAGTGGACCGAGATGGGGGAAGGAGGTTCTCATTAAAGTGAAAGCCTAACCGGATAAGTCATGGTCTCCGCTCAATAAAACAGTAATGCAAAGGCACAAAGCAAAGACGCACACAGTCTTGTCCTTGTCTTGAAGGAAATGGGAAGCCACTCTAGGACTTTGTTGAAAATACAACCAACCTATTGTTTTCTGTTGACCAAAATACAAAGCAGTATATATATATATTTGGTAGCAAAAGACCCCAATTTGACTTTAATGTGAGGAGCTGGTGGAGAGCGATTTGAGCAGGAACAGACATACAAACTATACGACACCTCGCAGCAGAGCAATAGCTGATGGTAAAGCTGTGATAAATCTCTTAACTTTTTGGCACAAGAGATATCACTCCATCAGCTACAGCCTGCAAGAACCCAGATAGTATGTGTCTATGTGGAAACATTCCCACAGGACTGCCACTTGATACATGGACTGCATATTTTTCTTTAAATGCAACTGTGAAATGGTGGGAAGTGCCGTGTTTGTCAGACAGAGACAGGGTGAGTTGAAGAATGTGGCCCAGAGGGCTGATGTCTGGCGTGGGCACAGAGCGGAGGCTCGTCCAGACACAGCAAGGGGCTGACACATTCAAGTTTGGATACAAGCAGCAAATCAAGGCGTCTGCTCCAAAACAAGATGGGTACAAAAGGTAACTGTCACACAGTGAATCTGAGACTTCTGGGGCCCCTGGAGGTCTGATGCCCCGGGTCAGCTGCCTGTTCTGCCTGGATGGTAATCCAGCCTTGGATCATCTGAGCCCTTTTCCAGCAAACCCTTTGAGTTACACTTCCAAGACATCCAAAGGGACCTGTCCTTGGTACTGAAATTAACCAGTTTATTAAATAAGAGTGATAAAAGACGAGAGCTCAAGCAACTGGAGGCTTCAGCAGGTGAAGTCAGAAAGCTCAACATAAACAACTCCACATGACAATACAGGGATTTTCCAGCACATTGCAATGCAATGACGAACTCATTCTTCATCAACACCAGGTCTTCAAATCTGTCATCAGCTCAAAACAAGAGGGTTCAGTCTCACACACACACTAAACATGACGTTGGAGCACTACTGTATAAATGACAGCATTCCTGCAGCGTCGACTGTAGTTAAAAGTGCCAGATCCCGCCTGGTGAACAACATACTTAGCAGCTGTGGACTGCCAGCTATGACAGGTACACACATGCATATTGGTTCCTTGTTGCAAACCCAAAACACCTCATAATGAAAAGATGCTGCCGACCTTTGACTTGAGGAATGAAGCTGTATTTGGGTAGAAAAACAAGACAATATTCGACAAATTAAAAGCTTTAAAATGAGTGGAGCGAGAGCGAAAGGGGACATTTTGAAGCATCTCCGTGAACAACCACAGGACAACTGCAGGAGTGCGCACGTGTCCAAACAAGAGATGGGTCGAGCCACAAGTCAACTGCTGCGTGTGAAAACAGAAATGCACCGTTTGAGTAAATGAGGTTTATTTGAAGATTTTTTTTTTTTTTTAACAATACAGAACCCATCACATTTGGCTTTCACAAAACATAAAATGTTACAATATCGTGCGTCTTTGAACTGATGAATCTAAGCTGTGTAACTTGCGAGTTTTACAACTGCAGCTCGGACATTCAGCGTGTTAGGAAAATAGAGGCTTTTTGTGCGTCCAAAAGCAATTTAGTCAAAAACAAATAAACAAGCTATGCTTATTTCAATTGAAAAGCGTATGACATGTATAGCAAAAGCAGCCCCATTGAAAGACATTTGAGTAGTTTATTTTCCAATATAAAATGAAATTAGAAGAAAACTCAATATTAAAGTAAACTTTAAGACGGGTTTAAGACTTAAACTGACCCTTACATACTCTGGGGGGGGGAAAAAAACATACACCGAGGTCAAAAGCATAAACATACAGCGTATGTGATATACAGGATATGCTTGTACAAGGTCATCTTTGGCATATTACACATATGTGTGATGTAGGATTTAAAGAGCTTGCGCTACTGGGACGTATGAAAGCATTTCCTGTCAAAGATGTGGTGGAAGGATGAGTCTGATGGTGCACACATGGATGAAGATTGTAAGTGTGTATTAGTGAGAGTAGAGGGTAGCCTCACAGACTAGTGCCTTGGCACCAAGTGAATGAGGTTGTAAAGTAAAAACTCCAGGGAGGAAATAAAGTCTAGTTACAGAGACAATGGCTGCTTGTAAAATATTTATAACGAAACAATGGATGCTCTTTCAGATGGCGGGATTGATACATTTGATGGAATATTTTATGTTGATGATGAGTTCTTTAACTGAAGCATGCTCAGAAGAGTCCAGTGATCTCCTCTGTGACCGGGTCCAGGTCAATGTCGTAGAAACAGGGTCGGGTTGGCAGGCCAGGCATGGTGCTCATCTGAGGGAGACACAACAAAAGACGAGGGGAAAACTTTACTGGCAGAGAAAATGACTTACAATTGTCAAGATCAAGTTGGAATCTTTTTCCATGTCCAACTGTTTCATGTTTTTTTATGTAGCAATCAAAGTTGGTAAAGAAAAATAACCCCATTGAAAGTCTGCCACATTTTGAGGTCTCAACAGATACCTTAACCAAATGTTTGCTGATTCATCTTGTTCAATTCATTCCCATCATAAAGACACAACAAGCACAAAATCCTATTCAAATTTTCAAATGATTTGTTTTTTTTCCAGGTCCTTGTGTTGTTTTTGTTCCATTTCAGTGTGCTATAGTACGACTGTCATGTTGAATAAAAGCAACAACAAAAAAGGCACTCGCACGGTGTCATGCTTGTATAATTATTTACAGCCTTTCAGTCCAACTGATGAGACTTTTAGTTGTTATCGTCAAACAATGTAGACCGAATGCTGTAAATACATAAAACAGTGTGCGAGACAATGCGGCTACATTGAAATAGGTTTCATAATAAATGCAACATGTACACTAAATAAATAGACTGAGACATCCGAAATAAATAAATACCCAAAAGAAGACTTGAGGGACTACAGCTAGTCTTGTTTAAAACAAAGACACCTTTTAAAGTTGCATCTTCACACCAAGACGTCTGCAATCCGTACACATTAACTATTAAACTCATAAGTAAACTTTCAGCATTGCTAAATCACTGTAATATTAACAGCTGGTTCATATTCTTAGTCTGTCTTTAAACAAGAGTCTTTATGAAAATGTCAGTAACATCAGAACCAAATAAGATTTGAACCTATAATAAGTAAAACCTCATATTAAAGCCTTTGCCACAACACAGCTGTTATGCACCAAAAGACAACGCACTACGACCGTGTCCGACTTTGCGTAAATGGGGCAGAATGAGATCAACCCCCTTCAGCTTCAATGACTATAATCTAGACTCATTTATGTCTGGGCAGACGGATGATCAATGTGTTGACAGCCTACACTTTAGCACTGATGAACTTAGCCACCGACAGTGGAGGCTTTGTTCGTGCTGTCGTCAAAATAAAGACAACAATAGCCTACCTCACAGACACAAGGCAAAGTGAAGAGCCGTGGCGGTAATAGGGTTTTCGGACTGATGGAAAAGACTGGATGCAAGAATCACATTGAGTTTTGATTTGTCCGATAAGTAGCTTAAAGAAGGTTAATTATAGAACAGAGTAACAACGTTACCACATTAATGAAATGTTGTTCTTAAACAGAGTACACATGATCAACTGTGAGGGGGATTTTTGATTTTTCCCTCAAAGGTTTTGATTCACCACACTTGTCTTAGTAAGTTTCTTCAACTGACAATAAATCAAAAGTGTGGAGCTTTTGATCATCAACATAATGTTGACAATTACGTCCCAAAGTATTTCCCAATTGCTGGATATGAAAACAGAAAGAAATTGCAGTGTTGGCAACAAATAGTAACAAAACATGTATCCACAGCACATTCAGAAGGCTCCTGGACACGGCCTATTTTCTAAAATACGTGCGAGTGTGTGTGATCATGCATGCAAGATCCCCGTTGATCAGCTGACCGCAACCGTCTATCCGGGAGATTCATGTGGAGTTATATTGAGACAGATTCAATAAGAAGAAGGAGAAAAAAAAAAAACCGAATGAGGACATTTTTCTTAATTAAATTTGTGACGTGAACAGCAGAGAGCATGTGAATGAAGGCTCACGCGTACAGTCAACAAGACCAGATATCAATAGCACGTGTTACGCTTAACAGTGTAATTAAAAGTTCTACTTCCATCTGGTTTAGATGTCAAAACTAATCTGAATCCACATTTCAAGTCAATAAATGTGCAACTCCAGTGTTTGAGTGTATGGCAGATAAAAAGGTTGGTGAGCAGAGAACAACTCATCCAGGGACAAAACCTTTTCTCTCCAAAAACTGCCACATCATCCCGTCCAAGCTGAAAAGTAAATCATCTCTCTCATTAGACGGGGAGCGACATTCTTTGCGTGCCTCCTTTTTTCTGACCTAGGGCTAGTTTTATGGGCCCATTACAGGAGGAAGTGACCAGCCAATTTCCTGTCTGAGGAAACGCAGCTCTGCATTTAAAACGAAGGGACTAAATGAGGAGTACGTGCTTACATAATCCGACCGAGCGCATGCTCACTGCTGACGCTCACTGGTCTAATGTAACCAGTGAGCCAGCGCTGTTACATGACACGGTTCTGACGACATCATCAATAAAGCTTTAACCACAGATGACTCAGACTATGAGCCCATTTTAAGGAATTCAATATCAATGCATCACCTTTTAATCTAATGGATGCATTAAGAACACTGATGGAAGAGGGATTAGCTCATTTATCCTTTTAGTTGTGACATCACAATGTCCGAACACTATTGCATGATGTCATAACAAATTGCTCAGTGGAAGAAGATATTGACTTAAATCTTTTCCCATAGAGGATATTAGGTGACTCACAGGTGAAACGATCTACAGCTTGGATCAGCTGTAACTCTCCCTGAGGAATCATTAGGATAAAAGACTAAACCACCTCATCTGAATATAAAGTGGTTTAGTCGCCAGAATATCTGGGTTTTCAATGAAAAGTCAAAAAGGTACAAGCATGTGTATTTAAAAAAGGAGCAAAGAAGTTAGCTACGATTTCCAAGATTCATTTTGCCAAGAACCATCCAATCACAGAGCTTAACATTCTGTGATGTGCCCTCTTAAAAGGTGGATGGAAAGCTTAAAATAACAGTTTTGAGAAAACTGGCAATACAATGTGCAGATTAAATCAATTTACTTTTGGATTCTGGGTAATTTTGTCAACTAGGGCGCCATGTACATTTTCCTCCTGTTCTGTACCTGATCCAGCCCTCTTACAAATGTCCAATAAGACAAGATGTAGACTCATGTACACTGCAATATCATAATTCTGTTCTTTATAGTAACTCTATTTAATGGTCCAAACTGAAGCATCATTGCTTCATTATGTATAACAATAAGCGGCTTCCTAAACAGGAAAGAAGGGAAAGTGTATCGTATTTTACACAGGACTTCAGAAATGAGCTATAATTACGATACAATGTGGTCAGAAAGCATGACAATGCACCAGTCTTACCATTCTAAATAGTAAAGTATGACTGCAATAAAGAATAATCTCCCATTGCCCTGACACCACAATTTAGTTCAATTAAAGTGATGTGAACTTTGAAACTCAGATCACAGAAGGATATGACTCAAAACCTCTAAACGCACTCAAAAAAAGTTAATAAAACCGCTTTAAAGTAACTTTTTCGCTGTTTGGTTTAACATATCAGGCCGCAAATTTAAATATCAAAAGATGCTCAAATGTGAAGAGTAACTGTCTAACTGACGAGGCTTTGAAAGCAACAAAGGATGTGCTGTTCTGCTGGTCGTCCTCGCCAGTCTGAGAACAAGTTGGCACTTGCAAAATGACACAACACTCCGTGGCTAAAGTTGGAAACTCCACTCAGCCAAATAAGTTCCTCTATTGTACCGATCACAATGCGTCTTTGTCCGGGGAAACCCTGGAGGAGACAATGTAGCTGGATCTCTACCCCCCACTGATTCTAGAGAAGAGTCCCGGTCAACAACAGCACAGTCGCTACACAAAAGGATTGAGGAGATTATGGAATTGTGCCATTTAAGATTAATGGACCGTTAGAGGGAGGAAATGTGGAAATTACAGTCGGTGCGAAAAAAGCTTATAGGGGGTTCATCAGGATTCTTTTTTTATATAAGGACTCCCACAAGCCTGTACTGTTACGATGATGTGTCCGTTAGTTGAATCAAACGTTGTTAAGGGATCCATTCATGGTTTAGTGAAACCTTACGGTCGCCGTTGCAAGTTTCCGGAGTTTCCGTAAGTACTTAAACTTAACGGTTACTTTAATTTTTTCCTCACAAGGGGTACAGTCATTTAAATGAAGTTAAACAACCATGTGGTTGCGGAGATAATTAAGGAAACGTTTAAGAAAAATGTTCTCTTTTTTTTGTCCGAGAATAGGAGCGGGGGGATTTTTGCGCATGGTGTCTAAAAGGTGTTAACCAGTTGTGATCATGTGGCATATCCAGCCAATCGGAGCCGTTTTGGGGGTTAGCGTTGCATGTGGAGGCAGCTCTAACGGGATATGAACTCTAAAAAGATCTATTGTTCTGCCTGCGACCCCTCCCTCACATATCTGGAGGATGACATCAGCCCCTTCCTGATTCTTCACCCTGTAAAGACCCTTAACCCCACTGAACCCCCCCCTCCACCCACACCCACACCCACACCCACACACACACACACGTTTAGTTGGTGAGATCCATCTTCCTCTTGGAGTCTCGTGTGACCTGAGATTTTGCCAGATAAATAAATAAATAAATAAGCGAAACATACTGTGAAACAGCACGTTTGCATCTAAAAAATAAATCAAATGATTCAGTCAACGAGCGCATTTGGTCCCGACCCCTTTACATGCTCGCCTCTCTTCCACTTGCCTCACCTTTTCCCGTTTTCTTTTTTTTTTTTTTTTTTTTAAACGATTCTAAAAATCTGAAACATGATACTGGGGTACTCTTTCCAGACACTACACTACAATTTTAGAAGACAGTCACATTTGTAAACCATGTCATTTTAACCAAATAACTATTTTATTGAGGTTAAAAAATGTCTACGGATCGGTCTGGCGGACGGAGGCTCAGCCAAAGAGTTCAAAGAACAATTTAGAGACTTCCTTTGGGTTAGGAGTCACAGTTCAAGGGTTGTCAACGTGCCAGTGGCTCCGCGGGCCACAGCAGATCAAAGGAAAGGTTGGGAGACTGGACAGACGCCACACCAAGACACTGCCGTGCCTTCCCAGCATGCCCGGTGTTTGACACCTCTGCCTCGGCGTATCAAAGCCCATCACCTCAGGGCACTCTGGTGAAACAGCAGGAGGTCAAACGCTAAGGAAGCTGCTACCTTCCTGCCCGGCCCATCATCAACCACGAGACTCCAGCTAGCCCAGCGCACTGCTAACCAGCTCAGTGACATGGTTGTCAAGGAAAAGCAAAAACAAACCTTGTTCAGAGGCAAACTCAGAAGAAGGATGCACATAAAGTATCATAGCTCTATGCTTGAATTAAGGAAAGTCTGTGATTCAAACCACAACATCAAAATAAAATGTCAGAGGTTGTGGTTTTCAAGAAGTACAGATTAGGATTTTCAGAGCATTCCCAATAATATGCACAAGTACAGACAAACACATGAAAACATACAGAGGGTGAAAACATAAATTCATCATAAACACGTCGCTATGATTTCCTGTGGTGCAACAATGCAACAATCTTTGGTTTGAAGCCAAAACACGTATTAAGCCCTCAGGCTGAAGCCTTAACGTGTTCCAGATTTCACTTTAAACCTAAAGAACTGGGTTTTTGGCCACTTGGGACCAGTGAAAAGCTTTGTGAACACAACATTGAAATATCATCACCTTTCAAGTGGATATGGAACTTAAACAGCTGCTTATTAACACATCCAACTGTTACGGAGAAACAGTATCGGTCATTTGAGAGTTGTATGTGTGTCCAAACGCATTAGCCTCACTGTAAATTACAGTAGGGTTAGTGTCTATGCATTTTGTGGATCCAGTCACTTTCAAAACAGCTCTGTGATCGTGAGCTATAAAAGCAAAAAGACTGAAGTTAGAATGAGCTGGCTGCTTTAAACTCTTGCAGACTACAGTTACGTACCGTTCCCACAAGTGGGAAGATGAAACCAGCTCCAATGCTGGCACGAACATCTCTGATCGGCAAAACAAATCCAGTGGGTACCCCCTTCTTGTCAGGCATATGGGACAGGGACAGGTGAGTCTTTGCCATGCAGATAGGCAATGAATCATAGCCCTGGTTATAGGGGGGAGAAAAAAAAGTTTGTGTAAGTTAAGAGAGAAAGAGACAAAGTGAGGGACAGATAAAGGAGAGGATCTGCGAGTCAGTTATTGCAGCAGTGATCTCACCTGTTGATTGTAGTAATCTATCTTGGCCGTGGCCTCTGGAGACAGCTCAATGTCATCAGCTCCATACACTTTTTTTGCAATTGTTCTGATCTTCTCGACTATCGGCATCTATGGGAAAACCAGTGTGTCAGAGAAAGGTGGAAAGAAACAAGCCCTCCAGCCAAAGGAAATAATTGAAGAAATTAGATTCAGCGAATACACATCTGTGTGACAAACGTTAATAAAAGTGACTCTGGGAATGTGGCATGTTTGACTTTTACCGTTTGACGCATACTAAACTTCCTTTCTTTATAGTGCCAGAACTGAGGATTGGGGAGATTTTAGCAAACTTAATTTTCTCTTTCTACGAAGCCATGTTGAAGCCCATGCCCCCAGCAAAAGACAGAGTACAACCCGCTGGTTTGCTTCTGCTGGATCCTCCTTTTCAGACTGATTGGCCTCTACTCTGAGAACTCTAGATTGTTCTTCTCTCTGGGGGTGTTTGGGGGCCTCTTCATCTTTAAGTTAGCCCGCCCCCATCAAGAGTTCAATCCTGAGGCTGTCAGTCAAACCACACACCCTCCAAGCTCCACTGTTCACTGAACTTTCATCTCATCCTTACTAAAACAGCTGCCATTGTGAACTCTTAATAATGTGAAGAATAAATAAAAGATTTAATTCATTCATGTCACTGGGCCTAATATATTGTACTGAAAATTGGATTCATCAACCTGGTACCGGACCTATTGTAGTGACCTTGACCTTTGACCATCAGGTGGACATTTGTTCCAAATGTGAAGCATTTCCCCTCAAGGTGTTCAGGAGAATGAGAGGGCCGGACAGACTACCCGAAAACGTAATGAAGCCATCCATGTCTATTGCCGTGGAGGCAAACAAATATTAAATACAAATATTATAATAATATCCATATGAGACACTAATTATGACGAGTATTTTCATATTTCTTAAACATGTCTGGAGGGAAACCTCAATTATGATCAGCTGAAAAAAACATTGCGGATTTTCTATCGCGAGTATCTGCTCTCACCTCAATGTTGTACAGGAACTGGAAGTTGCTGGGTTTGCTGGCAGCCTCATTCACAGCTTGGGCCAAATCCAAGGAACCTCGGCCGCCCTGCGCCCAGTGGTGACATGGCACGGCATCCGATGCTCCGCACTCTTTCGCTATCTGACACACAAGCTCGATCTCTGCCTGGGTGTCCGTCCTAAAGGATCACCAAGGGGAAACATTGTTAGCAGTGCTTGTTGTCCATGGGGAGACATTACTTATTCAGAGACAAAATGAAGGGAACAAAAATGGTGCTTTTGTGGGCCCAAGGAATCCCATCTGTACTCCAAGCCCATTGATTGACTATCTTACAGAAAACTTGGCGATTCAAGCTAGGTTATGTTTTTGAGGACGTGCACGTCCGCATGCATCTTACGTAAAGACATTGAGTGCCACCACGACTGGAACCCCGAACAGGTGAGCAATTTGGATCTGCTTCCTGAGATTGCTTCGACAACCGCCTTCAACTAGACTCAGATCCTATGGGAGAAACGGACAAAACAAAGCAATGGTCAGGAATGCATTATTGTATTTCAACTGCCCTGCCGGCCTGTTACGACATGTATCGGAGCAACTACCTCCCCTACTGCTTGTTAAAACCCCATAAGAGTGGAAGTATCCTACTGTGTGCAGTTATTCAGTCGTCACTCTCACATTGTATACTATGATGTGCAGAAGTCCAGTTATTCCAGAGTACATTAATAGCATATTGTGCAGCTACTCCCAAGTTTGACAGCAGTAATCCAATCTTGCACTTTGTCTCTGTGTGTGTGCGTGTGTGTGTGTGTGTGCAGCCCCAGGCTCAGAGCAGCAAGGCCATACAGGTCCCATAAATTAATTTCCATGGCTGTTTTTTTCCCCCAGTACTTCTGGTTTTCATTACAGGCTTCACAATTAACTTATACTGCTTCATTATTTACTCAGCTGAAGCCGCCTGAAAGACCAGTGATTTGGGCCAGATATGAACACGCACACCACTTTGCTAAGACCCACCTTCACGGAAACCACGTGCAAAGATTGTATTTGTGAGGTTAATCAAATAAGTGCTCTTAACCATGTTAGTGGACAAAGTATTTATGCATATAGGAATTAAATATCTGTGAGAACACAGACTGAGGCAGAATTATTATATATTTATTTATTGCCACACACACACACACACACACACACACACACACACACACACAAAAGTGAAACAATTCTTAAATCTGCATTTTCCTGTCATTGCTAGAATTTTACATTTTCATTAAAAGTTCAAGCTGCAACTCGGGTTGACGTCTTGTGTTACCACTCGCAGAGAACAACTTCATGTGACAGAGCGGATTTACCCAGTTTAACTAATATAGATGTTGTCCCTCAGTCAATCTTAACTGAACCACATGCACTGTTTAATAAAGGTTTTAGTGAAGTAAATTTCAAATTTTTCTGGGTTAATTTAATAAATTGCTTTTTTCAGGTTTTTTGATGACCGTACGAAACCCTTCTAAAAACAAAATGGTGCAGTAAGTCATCTCCATGCAACTCAAGAGTTATCCTGATCTTTCACATCTTTACTGAAGAAAACAACAAAGCAGAATATGCGCACATGATTGTTTTATAATTGGAGCCTTGTATTTGCCAATTAGTTTAAATAACTCATTTTCCTGTAAACATCCTGACCTTAACGACTAAATTTAATAATGTATTTTTTAACTTGATTGGAAAAGATTGGATAGCTCCAAAACTCCCCTGCTCAAATATGTCACAACATGTAAACACACAGAAACGTCATTATTATTACTATTATATCTCCCTCATGTTTATATTTTTGTCTTCTTATTTTTATGTCTATTTGTGTGCATTTATGCATACGTATATGGCTCATACCTCATCAATGTACTCTCTGGGAAGAGGTGCCCCAGCCGACACCTGAAAACACACAAAGACAACAAATATTCACACAGTAGGATGCAGTATGTATGTGTTGTGTGTACATGTACAAAGATAACGTTTAGTGATTTGGTTAACTAATCAATCAATTTCTACTGAATTACAGCTCAACAGCCCAGCAGCTTTTTCATGACCATAAAAAGGTTACAGGGTGATTTTGACTGTGTACATAATTGTGTCACGTGCTAGTTTAGGTTGTTGAAAACATCAGTGCAGTGACTGTTAATGTTAAAAAAATGTGTGGGTGAAAAGCCAGGCTGCAAGACCCCTTTATGTTATTCTACGGCTGCATTAAGGACATGATAGAAGACAGAAGGAGGTGAAGTGGCCATCTAACTGGCGGACTGTGTTAGGTTATGTCAACTTACATTTGGTCCACCGCCGTGCATCTTCAACGCTCGGACAGTTGCAACCAGCACCACCACATTTGGTCTCAGCCCTGAAGTCCGACATTTGATGTTGAAGAACTTCTCCATCCCAATATCGGCTCCAAAACCAGCTTCCGTCACTGTGAGGGAACAGATATATATATATTTTTTTTTAAAGGAAATCTAACAATTTACCAAAGTCTTCTAGTAAGCATACAATCATAATGTAAGCGGACGGTGATCTTTTATTTGTGCTCTTTAGAAAAGACTAATAAATGATCTGCACCATAACAGAACTGTAGCAGCAGCACTTGGGAAAGACATCAAGGGGAGCGAGGTTCATGGTGATAGCCGACACAGACTGACCTGATCTCGAGCCAGTCACCTACCTCTTGTTCTATGTTTAATATCATTTTGACCTCAACCCAAATTCTCTCACTCACTCTCACTCTCACTCTCTCACACACACACACACACACACACACACACGGGAACGAGAGGAGAGTCTGACTAACACTGTATTGAGTAATGGGTTCACTGTAAGGCCTCTCGAAGAGACAGAGCGCCTCTGATATGGACGGCCCTACACTCGGGCCTCTTGAACAGGATCCAAACAAAGCAAATAGTCCACCTGGAATCACGGCCTTGTTGAGATAAGGTTTCCGGTTACGTATTGTGTGCATGTGTGTGGCACCATTGTGGTGGAGCTAAGATAGACATTCAGAGGAAGGCTGAGGTTGATTTTGAGGCGAACGTGTTTAGTGAGGTTTCAACGAATTCTGGTGTTTTTTCTCATTTAGAGCAGCCTGGCGGGAACACTGTCCTTTCAACCGTAAAAAGGGGATAAATGATTGCATGGACACCACCAAAAATGTCAGGTAAATACAATTTAATGGTGATTAACTAACAACAGACATGACTGAACTTTTAGCCCATCATTTTCAATGTACTCTAAACAATAGTCAAGCCCTAAAAGTCAATTGTAATATTTAAGACCAATATAACATGACCAAAATCAACTGTGAAAAAAAAGATGCTTAGTCAGACAATTAAGCACATTTTAGAAGAAAATAAATAAAACAACAATGAGATCCACAGAGAGGGAGATTCAGAGTACAGTTACACAATAACTCAGCTTTGTTAAGGGAGAAGGCTGTTTTTTATTTTTTTTTAAACGGTCAAGGTTTGGTGTATGATTATTTTATTATTGGAATAAAGATCTATTTTGTATTCTATCCCACTTGAGCATCAGTTGCTCGTTGCATGTGGCCCAAACTTGACTCACTCTGAACTTCTTCCCTGAATTCACCGGGCTGTCCAGCACAACCGTTTCCACCAGTGAGAGGTGCACGTTGTCGGCCGCTCGTACAAACCAGAAGCATTCACCTTCTGTATAATCTCTGAGCGCAGCCTCCATCAGTGACCGTCAGCTAACCCTCTTAACATGCAACTCAATTTAAAGGATAATACTCAAATGTGACTAAGAAGCAAGTCAGGAAATAAATTCAATTTAGTTGATGAATGATGTTCTTCACATACTTTTGTGTGTGCAAAGATTTATCGATAAAGTGTGTTTTATGGAATGCAGTTAAGCAGTCATACGGAATTATTTGGATCAGTTCCCTTGGGATGGACAATATATTATGGTATCCACCCTAGAAGGGAAGGAAGAAAACAATATTTAAAACGTTCATTGTTTGGTTACAAGGGTTATACATACAAGGCTTTCAGTAAGAAATTGAATTATTCACTGTAGCTTACAGTGCTTGTGGCTGACATATTTATCGGAGGCTTTAGTGAGAAAACAAGTGTTTCTATGAAGAAATGAGTCACTCTGCGGTTCTCTGCATTGCTCGGGAAAATATGATTGATTGAATGATTGAGAGACGAGGAAGAAAAGCATAATTGTATTGCTCCGACTTAACGGCGTCTAGGAATATGACAATGTTTATGTTAAGCAGACATTGTGTGTTGGGGGGCCTTGGCTGCATCTCTCTCTCTCTCAAATGTTAAAGTCTTTCTGAGTAAAGGGCAACAAATTACGCCTGAGGGATGAGCACAAGAATGCAACTAGACGCATACTGTTTCTCGTTAGCGCCACACTAGAGCTGTGGCTCTGAATCCTGAACCGGCCTGCCAATGAAAATCACATTCTTAGGTTCAGGATATAGGTTCAGGTTGATATTTCCATAAATTGTGTGATAATCTCCTACCAACTGAGCGCAGGAGTACTGGCACAACAATGCAGAGCAGAGGGAGAGATATAGAAACAAAGACCGCGAGTACATAATGACAGCAAGTACAACACGCTTTGACATTACACCCAAGCAGGAGATTGACCCCAGAGGATGTCATGCGGAAACACTAGCAAGCTTCCTGTTCTGTGTGACGACCTTGAACTGGCCAGAGAGCAAGAGGGGAAGAGGAGGTCGATGTTGTTGCGAGTGACAAGAGACCTGGATGGTGTTACGACCACTCAAAGCATTAGTATCGGCACCGACGCCAGTAAAAACGGCAACAGAGACGGCTGGAAAGTAGATCTACACAACCTTCTGTTTTCCACATGCAGTTGTTGCATTTAGTTGGGCTGCAACTAATGATTAATCAGTTTTTTTATTATTCGGTTTTCTTTTAAATGTAAAATAAAAAATTAGACAAGCAGGACATCTCTGTATTTGAAAAGGCCCATTTCCTCTACTTCTTACTATCAGAATCAGCTTTATTGGCCATGTGTGTTTACACATACATGGAATTT
This sequence comes from Myoxocephalus aenaeus, assembly GCA_038501785.1. Taxonomy (NCBI): domain Eukaryota; kingdom Metazoa; phylum Chordata; class Actinopteri; order Perciformes; family Cottidae; genus Myoxocephalus; species Myoxocephalus aenaeus. Next base: position 171,280 of record JBAMJR010000204.1, on the reverse strand, counting down.
CCCGTAGCTCTTCGTACTTATTATATACAATACACAAGATAAATATAAAAAAAGACATTCAAAGACAACAGTAGTCAGAGTAGTGAGAGTAGTGTATGGCCTTCGTCTTAAAGGATAGTTTGGTTGTTTTTAAGTGAGGTTGTATAAAGTACTTAACCATTGTCAGCGTGCCGACGGCCATCTACTTTAGGTAAAGTACCTGATACAATCCCACTTCAAAGACACCCAAATTATCATTTTAAATGAACATTTGATCTTAAATATTGGTGTTTATCAATTATTTTTCGAACAACTAGTCAATAAATCAACTAATAATTGTTGTACTACTTCTTCATGCGTACCATCAGACTATGAAAATGTGTTGTATTTACAGCTAGGTAAAACGGATAGCTTTGCCGGTTGGCACACCCCTAGTTTATTACAGCAGCCAGGAGTGCAGACACGAGCAATGAAATGTACTGCTGAGGACGGGAATAGAACCAAAACCACCTAAAATAAATACCCTCAAAAAACTAAAATACATACATTTCATTTAAGTGTACACTATCTTAAGAATATTTTCCATTCCGTTTACATTTCACTAACCAGTGCATAAATATGCATATTGCATACAGAACTCAAGGATCGAGAATTTAAAAAGCAACGCTTGTGTTTGTTTTTTAAAGTGGTGTCAAAAAGGTATTAGAGCTTTAAATGTTCCACATGGTGAATATATCATATGGCCCAAATTATTTGTTTTTTTAGTTTAGGGAGGCTCTGCCGTGTGGGAAATCTTGCAGTGAAACAGTTTTAGGGGGTTATCTGCGTTCAATACTCCAGACTGTTAATGATACAGGAATCCCTCACATCTGGCATGTGGAATTCATCCCCCAGCAGCCCCCTCATCACAATAGCAGCATTTCTCCAATTTTAAGTCCAGATCCCAAACTTAAAAACCCACAATAATACAGAGCATGATGAAGTACGGCCAAGAGTAAGTTGACAAACCCCAACAGTCCTCACCGAGTTCATCTACATCCTTTGCACAAGAGTGGAGTTTGCAGAGATAATCAAACTGGTCTGTAAATTATTACTTTACATCATTATATTATAATATTACATCAGACACTGCTGTGGTTACATCCGTATCAGAGACAGAACAAATAATTCGGTCAATTTGAGTTTCATTTTTGTTTCATCTTTTAATCGTCCGATCCGTTCCTATAATAAAAGTGAACATCCGATTTAGCATTAATATCCGATATAAGATTTATTAATTTGTGAAAAGTTGTGGCTCTGCGATTTCTTAAGAAGAATAATGTGATCGCTCAAATTCATTTTTGACTTTATTTATTTATTGTGCGTTATGTCTATTTTGGAAAATAAATTACACTGAAAGAACAAGTTTCGGGAGAGTTTGTCACCATAACTGTATAAAAACACACACATACACTTTATTTTTTTTTACACATTATCATTTGTATTAGCAACACGATTACAATATTTTAATATTACAGTTATTGTCGTTATCGGTACATCTACCCGGAAGCTTAGCATTTACTTTGCTGTCTACAATGCTTTCATAGCCTTTCATAAAATGACCAAAATGGTTAAACCTGATGATCAAACTAGATTAAACAAAGAGCTGACTTGTCGGTCCAGACTGTATTTGCAGATACATAAACTTTCTCAATTTCGCTGCGATTATTCTTTTCAGAGGTGCCAGTTCAAATAAGGCAGTGTGTATCGTCAGAAAATAAGGCCCCCGAGAGGGAGGGAGTAGGAGTGAGGGGGTTACATGCATCCCAGCTGTAGAGGGAGGAAAAGGAGAGAGGTCGAGTTCCTGGCATACCTGAGAGTCAGGTAACAAATACACAACACAGACAGACAGAATGGGGGGGGGATGAGACAGACAGATGGAAAATCAGTGGGGTGGAGAGGTGGAGTATAAAACGCATACAAGCCTCTCTGCTCCAGTGTTGTGAAACCCAACTCTGCTCACGCTGCCTACCCAGCTCACAGATGACAGCTTGTGTAAATGTTGTGTATGCTAAAGAGTCACCCATCTCCTTTTACCCCGTTACTGCTCTCGCAGAAAACTCTCCCACATACACGTATAAGCCTCGACAAGATTGACATGCACATCAAATTCACCTGACAAGCTCAACAACGCACACAAGTACATTCCAACCATATTTCTGCAGCCAAAGTAAACGAGGACGGAAAGCGGGCAGCGGGATAGATAGACAGATAAAAATGGAAATATTCAAGTATGCTTTGACGTTGAAGGGATTAGTGTGGTTTACTCTAAAGCATTCCAGGGGCTCTTAAGATTATCAATCAGCTTCCTTCCTCTCTCCTGTATTTTTTTACGCAATCTTTCCACCCGTTTCCTAGAAAGTTACGCAGCAGCAAGACACCAGACTAGTCAACCAGAGGCAGCAAGAACAGAGGCAGGACCAGAACCGAGATGAATGTAGACCAAAGGTTGCAACAGCAGGGAAGCAAGCTGGAGTTCATGACTGGTGTAAATCGTAGTTTAATCTGCCCAGCTAAAGAAGCTTAGGCCTTAAATTCGTCCACATCTGGGGTTCCTAGACTCTGCAGTAAACGTCATGTTGTCCGTCATCCCCAAAAGCTTTGTGGTTGTGTGTGCTTCAGCTTGTGAGTGTATGCGTGATTTGTATGCACGGATTGTGCGTTCTTACCCACAAAGCCGTCCCGTCCAACCAACTTCAAAGCCAGCTTGTCTGCCAGCACAGAGGAGTTGCCATGGGCGATGTTGGCGAAGGGCCCAGCATGGACAAACACTGGCGTACCCTGCAACAATAAGAGGGGCACACAAACATGCAGGAGGAGTTGAGTAAAACAGTGAGACCCACAGCAACTCACTCGACCGAGTTTAAATAAGGACTAACTCCTTTCAAACTAAATCCAATATCTTTCAGAAACATAAATAAATGTTGACTTGTGGATGCACTTTGGCTGGCACTGTGTTGTCTAAACAGCAGCCTTGAGCTAAGCCTTCTCTGCTGGCCTAAACAGAATCACAAAGTTATAGCTATTTTAATAATTTATTTGTTTTTCCACAAATACACTACATTATAATTATTTTTTCCCTATCAGCTTATTTTCTCATTGCACAGCTCCTGTCTTCCTCTGAAGTGCACCGATAAACTGTACAACCGCGTCGCTGAACTTTGTTAACAAGGAGAGGCGGATGGACTTTGTCTTTAAGTGAACATCTGGTAAGTTAACTGCTTTTTGGGTTTTTTCATCTGCGGTGGCGTTGTGTTGATGCGTCTATGGTGCTGTTTTTATCATGGATTGTTTTGTCGTGTTATAACTAAGTGCTGTTCTTGTTGATGCGGGGAAATCCCTGGTGGGCTGACGGGGTTGGGCTGGTCAGGTGGGTCAGTCAGGACTCACAACATCGCGAGGTTTGTACGTCCGACCGAGAGGCGCTGCATAATTGCGCGTTGCTCGGCGGGGGTGTCCGCTGGTGGTTGAAGTGGCTTTGTGGGTCGGGCCACGCGCCCCGTGTGAGCTGTCCCTGAGCTTGTGGTGGTGCTATGTGGCGGAGTGGGTGTCTGCTGTCCACAAATGGTGGTCTGTATGAACGCGCTGTGTATTGAGTGTCTGACAGTAACTCCCGGGACACTTTTTTCCCCCCCCCAGTCCTCCCCTGATGTGGACTATACGGCACTGAAGGCCTAGGTCGAAAACGCACGGCCCGCCACTGCTAAACAGCAGGCACAAGTTAGGAAGTACTCAACTGGCATGGCAGCCCGACTATGGGCCAAGCTTCCATCCTCAGAGACTGGGCGGGCACGCACGCACACACACACACACAAAGAGATCCGTTCTCGATCAGAACTCAACCTTCCAAGTAACACGAGTTCATAAATATCGATATATGGATTAGATTTGCCTAATACAACCAGAGAGACTTTACAGGATATTTTCTCTGCCGCTTGGTGTTTCTGTAGTGTTTACAGGCAACAGCTCTGCAACATTCATCCAATATATTTTGCTTGTGTGCATTCAGCTGAGACAATTAAAGACATCAAGGAATACAAGGAAAGGTCTACTGCTCAAGATAACAATCCTTCTATTGCACTCAGCACAGATTGTTAAAAAAAATTAAAAAGGAAAATTACTGAAGTAACTGTTCAAGAAGAAAACTGGGAAAGCCAACTGACCCAAAGTTACGCTGCATGTGAATTCCTTGAGAGGGAGGAAAAAGGAAGGATGGGAAGGACTTGCATGGTTTTCTAAGCTTTTGTTTGCATTCCTCTCCCTCTGCTTGCATAAACAGCCTCCCCTCAGAGGAGTAAATCAGCCATTTAACAAGGCTCTGACAAACTCTGTCTATGAAAACTAGGTGAACAGATCACAGCAGCATCGAACTAAGAAGAAAAGAAGCTATACAAGGAAAAGAGGCGGCTAAGAGGAAAAAGAAAGAATAAAAAACTAAAAACCAACATCCTTTTACTACCCATTAAATAACATGTTCATTTCTTTATTCATAAGTAAAGTCCACACACGTCATACATTACGTGAATTCCCATCTGTGTTTCAACTCCTGAACTTTAACAAGACCCAGTTTACACTTTCCACATCCGTAGACGAGGGAAAGGGATTCAGGCAATAAATACGCCACAACAGGTTGACGAAGGTGGAAAGACATGAACAGTTGGGTCCGTCACCTCTTCAACTCGTGGACAAGAGGATTATGAAGACAAGGGAAATGAACAAAAACAGGAAGATGAGATCATTTCACCGTTTCCTTTCCTTGTTCATCTCTTGTACAGACCACTAAACCAGCTGCTAACCAGTGCTACACTCATAAAATTGTTCCCAGTCTAGATTTTCAGACAGCACACAGATCCAAACCTGAGAGTCTACACTACGTCTACTGCCTCTCGCTAGAAAAGATGCATACAGTCGGTTCGAGGAAACGCCACGTAGACAGAATGTTTGAAAAACTATCCCTTTTCTTCTTGTGCTTTGTCTCCTTCAAGCCCCATCTGAACCAACACAGAAACGTGTGCTCTAACACACACACACACACACACACACACACACACACACACACGCTTCCATATGCCAACTCCATTCTCATGTGTGTGTCTGTATTCAACACAAACAAGCACAAGCCAAGAGGGCATGAAGGGCACAGGCGGCCATGCTGCATGGAAAATTCTCATGGAGCTCAGAGACCCGGTCGGTCCCGATACCAGTTCCCTTGACCAGAATCACAGGAAACCCACACAGGAAACGGTTTCACACAACATGACCGCAATGCTTCCTCAAAAAAAAAAAAAAAAAAGTAACCAAATATCTGCTGCATGCAACGCTCCACCCCCTCTACACCCAGGCTGTGTTTATTTTCCCCATCCAATTGCCATGTGTAATCAAACTTTCTGTTAAAAACCAACAAACTAACGAAAAATAGTCCTACAGCAAAAACACAAACCCGTTAGCAGGAGCATGACTGCTAACATTGTTAACTTTAATGACTTAAATCAAGCTGACTGAAAAATACACTTTGGCCCACCGCCCAGTGTCTCAGACTCTTATCTAGAAAAGCATACTATGAGAACATCAGAATCAAAAGACAAATCAAATAATAAGATTTCACGCCTATAGGAGCACAGGAAGTGAATGATACCAGTCCTGGGATACAGTGATGATTTAAAAGTTTCAGCCATTGTTAATGGGCCAGTCTTCTATAAACTTAGTGTTTCTTTCAAGTGGGCTTTTGCTGTGCCAGAGAGGCCAAAGATCAATACTAGATGTCTGATTTGTTATTGGTACATTGAGTCATTTAAACCTCCAACTCCACTACTCTCCATTTTGCCATTAATCACCTTGAGGGTTGGGTTTTTCCCCCTCTAGAACAGGGATACATGTTTATGTTCCTGTGTGATCACATGTCCAGTCGTCTAACTGTAACGTTTCAAAAGCTAAATGAAAGCCAGATGTTGCGAGAGGCAGGGTTATGGTTTAAGTCGTCACAGGGACTGAGGACACAATTAATCTGGATGGAATGGCCTGTGAGAGCTCCACCTGCCCTCTACACTCTGCTAAACCGATATTAAGATAAAGAGCCATGGGAGGAAAAAGTCAATTTATCATTCTTTCTTAAAAGCTATGTGGAGAGCCCTCTCTTTTCTCTGACAGCAGATGTAGGTGTAGTGAACACTCTCAACGTCCCAGTGGACTGCCAGCCTATTTATTCTACAAGATATTCACCTGAAAACACTCTGTTGAGGAGGATAATTACTATTTAAGTGGGGTTATGTGCGTGTCTTACCTCGAGGGTCTGCATCAACGTGGGCTTGATGGCATCTTTCATTAACACCGCCAGTGCTCCACTCACACCCTGACAGGCAGGGAAAAAGAAATGTGAGGGGGGACAAGAACAAGTTATAAGGTTTCAGAAAAATATTTAACCTCATTAACACCTCATATTTATTTACAGAAGGGTTAAATGGTTGTCCACTATAGATGATAAATGGCACTACAGTCCATTTGTAGGCCTCTGTGCTGGATTCCCAAAAATATGCCTTGTCAGCACTTTCACACTACACACACACATTCAGTATACACACAGTTGTACAGCATATTCTCACTGGGGCTGGCTCTAAAGGTGTGGTGATGTTTTTGCAGCGAGCCTAATCAGAAGACTAATGTAACTCGATAGGGGATCCTCCTCTGCGGCTCTTCTGTGGGAAACCAGAACCAGCTGACCCCACATGAAGACCCGGTGAGAGGTGCGAAAACTCCGCTTAACATCTTAATAGCTGGTTACACCTATATTAGACGTGTTGTTTTGAAGAGGGGAAGTGGTACTTTAAGTGAATCTGGGACAACTGGGAATTTGGAAAATGTTCGAGCTGCAAGCTTGACAGAAAATTATGATGATGAATTATGTTTAACACGTTTCAACAAAAACAACCACAAGGGCCCAATGCCGACAGTACCCTGACCAAAAATGTAGGACACACCTAACCTTCACACTTCTTTCTGCAAAGCAATGACACAAAGTCTCTTCATTTCATTCATTACTGAGATGAAGTGATGAAAAGCCAACTGTGAGATTGTCAGCTTTTAAATTCTCACACTTGGAATGAAAAGACCACACAGTAACACACACCAGGTCCTCTGCGGTAACGGGCCTTCCAGAGCGACTGGTGCCCACCACCATGCGCGCCAGTCTGGTTCTCATGTCCTCCAGGCTGTCTGCCAGAGCCAGGATGGCCATGATCTCGCTGGCCACTGCAATGTCGAACCCAGTCTGGAGAGAGTGAGAAAAATAAAAAAATCATACATATTGTGAACTACGAGGGCAACAAACTGCAGTATTTGTTCACCGGCCTGAAGAACATTCAGATGCATTTACCAACCATGAAACGGACGAGCAGAAATACAGTAGTTTCATGGTTATGGTGTGAAATGATGTGAAAGTTTGCAGGTACGCTTTCACACTAGAATTACATTTGACTTTATATTAAAGTGTTGACTGCTTACTAAAGAATAATAGTTTTGAGAGTCAATCAAATGTCTGAAAACTGACACTCAAGAAAACCCAGCATGGAAAGGCAAATTTACACAGAACAGAGATAATGTAGACGCGATAGTCACCAGCTTTATCACATGGGCAAGAGAATACAAGTCATATGATTATGGCCTAGTTTTTAAGAGTAATGACGTCGGGGAAGGAAATTACTATTAACATGATTAACTTATTTTTGATGTGACTTTTTGTATTGATTTATGTCAAGCTAAAACCCAAAAGAATTTTGGAATGAGGTATTTCCCCAGGGAATAGCATGGAAAACCAAAGCAGTGTCCATTCCATGTCAAAAGAAAAAATATATATAACTTAAACCACATCAATCCACCAAGGAACACATTTCTATTCCCAGTGATAATGCCCTCAGGGGCTATAGTGTATCCAGCGCTGGAGGACAGAGGAATGAAAAAGGAAACAGAATGGATGAACTGATGGCGGTAAATGTAAACATATGCTGAACTAGCTCAGAGGCGGTTCCAGGTGTGTGTGGGTGTGGGTGTGTATGTGTGTGTGTGTGTGTCTTCTCCTTCTTCAAACATTTGCTTTCACTTAAGCCTGCTTGCTTCCCATTGAGGTGAAGTGTTTATTTACAGGATTTCATTTAGCTGTCATTACTACAGACATATGGGAGAAATACATCTGGCCTTCATCATGAACAGAGGAGAGGGAATATGGAGGGTAGTGTGTGTGAGAAAGTGTATATCTACTAATAGTTTTATTGTAAGAGTACCTAAAACACAGGCATCTCATACCACCTTAAAAGGGATAGTTCAGATGTTTTGAGATGGGGTTGTATGAGGTACTTATCCATGAATTAGCTACAGTAGATGACGGGCTTTTGTGTTATTGGGAGACTTTGGTTAGGTCAGATTCACCCAAGTCTAACAATAATTCAAACTTATTAATCATACGAGGCAGCGGTATACCAGCAACCTGGTATTCTGCAAGTTAAAATGACTCTGGACTCTGGTGACTTTGGCGAGAACATAGACAACCACAAATACTTCAGTTCCCTGTCGGAAATGGCGGTCTCATGGTAAAAAATAAATAAATCTAAATTATACTGTTCACTTTAACTGATCTTCTCCAAGCCACTGACTGGTTAAGTACCTCACACAACCTCAATTCAAAACATGAACTATCCCTTCAATAAACATTAGACCCAGGGTTATTGACAGCCACCAGCAAAGCCTCTGCAATGGAAAAACTGCAGTGATATCAATGTTTGTCATACTGTGTGGGTGATGGAAAAAATATTTGCAATGAACTAAAACGTAACATATAGGTCAGTGGATAATCTTCTGGTCAAACATAAAATCAAAGCAAAGCTGGTGGGTGAAAAATATTTCAAAAGGATGTCATATATTCAGAAGAAAGAAGATTGTGACGGCATGAGGGCTGCATACCTCTCTCATCTGTCCTTTTTCAGTGCTCGCTTGTCCGACTGTGATCTTCCTCAAGAAACGGTCATTTGTGTCAACAACTGGAAAACAGAGACAAGAAAAAGTTTAATTTCCTCCAACATTTCTCATAAAACCCACAACTTTGAGCAGGAAAACTGGCATAACATCAATGACCGAACAAAGATGTATTTAAAGTGGATGGAAAAGTCAGACAGAAAAAAGATTTGTTTTTACAGCCTGAACTTGGCAGACTGTAAAAATCCATTTCCACACATGTTGTTAAATAGACACAAATGCATATCCACCGGATCGCACACACAGACACACACGTAAATCCAATAATTGACAAGAGAGATTCTTATCAGTTGTGAGTAGGTGATGACACCCTGAAAGTGCTTATGCTACGAGGGATTTGCTACTTCAAGTTGCTTCACTCAGCACTCGCCCTCCTCTCTGATAATGTGGCTAGAAATCTGTGGTCTTACGGTTGTTACACTGAGCCAGGAGACCACATTAGTCAAACATTATCCTCATGATGGTTTGATGTATTGAAAGGGAAAGCGAAAAACATGGTTTGTTTCATGAACACACAGTCACACCCGCATAACATTAGGTTGTAAATCTGTTTTTAATCTCCAGGGTCCGTCTTTTAAGAGTGCCCTCTGGAGCCACTGGTGTAAATACCACATCAGTCATAGCTGCACCCAGCTGGTTGTTCTCACTGACAACTTCAAACCAAACACAGCTACCACTGAGGTAGCCGTTCCCACTCCTTCCATACACACCACCGATGACTTTAGAGCTTTTACATTAGATGTGTTGAATACATACGAGCACAAAGGCCATAAAGAGTTATCATAGCTGATTTTCCATTGATGAGAACACCAACATACTGCAGTGACAATTCATTTAACTTGCCATTTAAAAAAAAAAACTATTGTAATTCAAGATTGCATGCAATATTTTTGAGAGTTTATGGACAGTGAGAAATTAGATTTGCATGAATCATACCGAGTGCTATTAGCAAGCATGAGCATTTCATTTAAGAAAAAAAGTAAATATGAAAACAAACTAACATATGATCAAAACGGGAAAAAGCAGTGAAAATATTGTCATGTTTTTTGTCTTTTAGCTACAATATAGGACGACCACGAAAAAGGAGACCGCATGGATTTGTGTCAACACTCGTGACATTGAACCACAGAAAGTTGAACGAACTTGACATTACAGGAGATGGTGCTATGCCCCTGTTGCTTCACATCGACATTTACAGGTGGCTGTAGCTCATGGGGATGAGTGGTCGTCCTGCAAAAACAAGGTAGCCAGTTCGATCCCCAGTCTCCCCATAGTTTGCATGTCGAAGTGTCCCTGAGCAAGACACTGAACCCTAAATTGCTCCCCGGGCCCTTCACTAGGAGAAGCCCACTGCGCCTTAAAAATACTAAGGATGGGTCAAAATGCAGAGAATACATTGAAACTCCCGTAAAACTAAATATACAAAAACTAAACCCGTCTTTAAACCTGAAGCTAAAAGTAAAATCTGCTTAAATTAAACTAAAATAAGATTTGAAAAAGTCAAGACTAAAATAAAATAAAAACTAAACTACCGTAACCTCGCCAATGCCATATAACATCACCTTTTTTATTATTAGTACATCACGTTGGTTTGTATAATGATAATATTGTCAGACTAAAAGAATGACAGCCCATTGCGTCAAGAAGAAGAAAAAAAAAAGATCCTACTAAATATTTCTCAGACAAAATGTTCTATCCTTCTATTAGATACCTCTCTGCCAGGTGATTGTCGAGGGGTCAAGGTCAAGACGAACAAAGGTGCTGACGTCCTGGGGCGTGAGAGATGCAGGATCTTGTTCATTGATCCCTAGACGCTAAAATTGAAGAGAGAAAGACGATTAGAGGATCATCTGTGAGTGAGATGTGATGCTTCGGTGATGTTGGCTTCAGTCCCAGCTGTGCCACTACTGCTAGAAACAGTAATGCATTTGATTTTTTGGGATAAGCTGACATCAACCTTTATTTCCTTTCAACACAAGTAGTGGGATCTTTCTTGTTATGTCTACATCAGCTGGACACGGTATCATCCCAGCATGTATAAACAAAACCAGAATAAATGGCGATCAACTCACTGGCGGTTCAAAAGGTTCAGTGGGAGTGCTCCGTTTAAAAAGACACACACGACTCTTATCTCTCACTCTGTCCATTAAGGCCAATGAATATTTTATAGTCCGTTTAACTTCTCTTCCAACAGGACAGAAACATTCAGTTGGCTTATGTTCAAAATTCATCTCCATAACATGTGCCATTTGTATTTTATCTATTAAGACTTGATATTAGGCATTCATCAATACCACAAAAACAGCATTACTTGTAGACGTATAGCAGCTTCATGAGACATAGATACATATTTGGAGATGTGGACATGGTGGAGGAAAGAAGTTCATTTTTAAGATGGGCTCACTGAGGTCCCCTATTGGTTGAAAGTGTCGTTTTTAAATCAGAGTTCAACACAATGGTGCTTCTGGCTCAGAATGATTAATGACAGTTTCAGACTTACGTGTAGCCTGGAGATCTGGATGGGTGAAAATCTTCTCACTCCTTTCACTGACGGAACCAGTCTATTGAACAGGGCCTTGAAGGAATACGAAGAAGAAGAAAAAACTAATTACATCGTGTGTGTTTATGCATATAAAGTACATTTAATTGCACCTCAGAGGATTACATCTTGAATAGACTGCATCACTCCAAATATACAAACACACTATGGTTGTGACCGTTAAATGTAATTGGGACATAGAAAGCATGCTCTTACATAGATTAGTTAATTGTCTCTGTGACACATGTTTATGGATTCCCTGTGAATATTCAATGACACCACAAGATAGCAGAATGTACACATAATATATTAACATAATAAATCATTTATCATTTCTGAAAGATTTTGCGCACAATTCCAAATCTGCTATTTAGATGCTTTATACTTCTAGGTCAAAACAACAGTTTTACATTTTTTGCTGATGTAAAAATAAGCTTTACTGAGCGACAAGATCACACGGTCACCTTGTCCGACTGCGTCGCCTCGTGAAGCATCCTGGCATCGATGGCGGCTGCCACCAGGTTGTTGGCTGCTGTGATGGCATGAATGTCACCAGTCAGATGGAGGTTAAACTGAAGATGAAGAAGAAGAAGAAGAAAAAAGAAAAGAAAAAAGAAAATGTGAAAGAAAGTTCAAATCAAGAAAATCAAAGTACTATTCTTGTAATGTAATTGTGGGTTCGGATGACCCCGGTGGAATTCAAACCTCTAAAATGTAATCACATTTGTTTTTGACTAAATCTTTAGAAATGTTACAATATAGTCTCTCTGTTTGGCATGGACCCTTTAATGTAAATGAAACAAAATATTATAAAGAAGGGAAAGTAAAGGGTGGTAGAAGGAAAAAGCAGGAAAAAAAAGCTGATGTTTTAGTATGAGAAAAGAGACAACTAGGGGTCTGCAGCTTAAAAATATGTCTGCTTCCCTCTCAGCCCTCCTGCCCTTTACGGACAGTGATTTCGTCAGACAATATTATGCCACAGCTCCAGGGGTTGTGTGTGTGTGAGAAAACTAGTGCGAGTCTCTGCATATCTTAGTTCTTTGAAGCCTGCATTAGTCCTGCCAGGGAGCAATGAGAGTGCCTGTGTATCTTACCTCCTCCATCGGGATGACCTGGGCATATCCCCCTCCTGCAGCTCCCCCTAGGCACAGAGAAGAGGTAGCACAGTCAGAGGCAGACCAACAGGACAGGGACACACAAAGGAGGAATGCTGAGCGGTGTACTCTGAGTGAACTACTCCACCCCTGCACAAAATGTAGCATGGTATGAAATGCTAGCCCCACACTGACAAAGATAGCTTATCACACAGATACTTGAGACATTCCTAACTGCTGGCTTGGGCGCCTGTCTCTGACCTTGTCTAAATTCCACTCGATGTATTCAATGCGCAGAAAAACTCAAATTCAGAGTTGCATTCCAAAATAACATCCAACTTTTCTAAAATGAAAATACATCTCCGTACAGAGTGGAACTGAAGTTGTCGCTAGCTTTCTTCCGAAACAAAGTTCTAGAGAAACTGAGTTTTGGAAGGATTAACTTCTAAATAAGAAGACACTACTGAACTGCAGCACAGGATATATCATGTGCAATGAGCATAAGGACTCAAGTATTCATTACTGACCTTTAACCCCAAAGGTGGGTCCCTGGGAAGGCTGTCTGAGACAGGCAAAGGAGTTGAGCTTCAGGTGGGCAGTGAGGGCCTGGACTAGGCCAATGGTCACTGTGCTTTTACCTTCGCCCAGTGGAGTGGGAGTTATACTAGACAAACAGAACATACAGAAAATTTTAATATCACATTTTTATTAAACTGACGGTCATTATCACATTTAGTCTGTAGCCATATAATTGATACATTGCTTTAAGGTAATACCATAAAGGAAGCAGGGATTGGGTGATGGCTTGCCCTTGTTACCTTGCTGAGTACCAGTCAGGCTTAATTATTTTATATCACAAATCTAAGCACTAGGGCAGTGATTGTCAACCACTGTGCCGCGGCACACCAGTGTGCCGTGAGAGATCATCAGGTGTGCCGTGGGAAAATGTCCAATTTCACTTAATTGGTCCAAAAAAATATTATTCAGTTGCCGCAAATGATTTTCCATTGTTGAGCGTCTGAGCTGCAATATAGTGGCTGGCAGAGTAATATAGAACAGGTCTACACCTTGTTCTGCTATTAAACAAACTAAACGGCCGTATGTTATTGATCGTATCTACACAGCATGTCATTTCTGGGTCGCGTCTACAACTCTGCTCTGCTCTGTGTCGCGCACGCGGAGTTCCGCCTGATGCGCTGCACAGGTGAGACACAGCGGAGAGAGCGGCGAAAAATAAGTTGCGTGCTTTTCACAATGGGATTTGCTGCTGAAGCTATCAGTATTTTAAGATATGAGCTCTCACTTTTAAAGCCTAACAGTTCATGTGTTTGCAGGTCAAGACAAACAGCCTGGAGCTCCATCAATGACGTTTCTGACTCAGAGAGGCTCTGGAAATATTCTTCCAAAAGCCTGAAAAACACATTGCAGTGATAAAGCCTGCTCACTTTGTGGTCATCATTAAAATAAATGAACACCATGTTTCCTTTAAGTCAGTATTTATCAAACTGGGAGGTATTTATTACAGGTGTAATACCTTTATTACAGGTATTTATTACAGGTGTGGCGCAAGAGGAAATGCTGGTTTTAAATGTTCACCGTACGCCGTTAACAGGTTATGCTGCGCATGCGCCGATTCTTGGCATTTCGCCAAAAGCCGATCTTTATGAGATCTCCGTGAGGTCGGCTTTCTGCTGTTGTCTCTCATCATGGAGCATGAACTGAGAGCCGTATCAAATCTACAACCCCGTTTTAAAAAGATGTGTAGAGGAAAGCAGCTCACTGCAGCCACTAATACAGATACAACGTGATGCTCACACATCTCACTCATTCCGTTTTGTTTTGCAATAGCTTATTGTTTTCCACAATAAGATAACATAACTTTATTTTCATTTTTCTAACAAAGTGATAACACTTTTTTTTTTGTCTGATGGAGCGATCTGGTTTACTTGAAACACTGAATACTCTTCCATGCCAGTAGGTAGCACAATAATGATCTACCATACATGCTGTATTATGCTACAATGTGACGTTTTGTAACTTTTTAGGTTGTTGGTGTGCCGCGGGATTTTTTTTATTGTAGAAAATGTGCCGCGGCTCAAAAAAGGTTGAAAAACACTGCACTAGGGGGCACCGAAGGAAGTTGATCAGTAAAGTCACACGCACCCAGCCACCAGTACATATTTCCCATCGGGCTGTTTGTGGAGGCGGTCTAACAGGGAGAGTCGGACCTTAGCTTTGCTCCTGCCATAGGCTTCAAGCTCTTCTGGCAGCAAACCAATCTCCTCAGCCAGCTGGTCCACTGGCTTGGGCGTCTGAGCTCTGGAAATCTCTATGTCACTAACAAAGACAGAAAGCATGACAAATCATTCACATGCATTTGATTTTTAAGTGTCAAATGGACATCGTCTCCAAGGTGCAACTTAAAGAACAACGTGGCATGAGAAAAGATCCTATGTCCAGGTGGATGTAGATACATTCCTAATAGCCTCACAGATATTAGTCTATACCTTGGTACAGGGGTCAGGGGCTGCAGTTTGAGGCTGTGCAAATGCCAGGGTTGGTACTGCTGCTTCTGGAGCCACCGACTGCAACTACGCACCACATTCTAGTAGACAAAGAGGAGAGACTTAAAGAAGGTACGTAAAGAAGAAAGGTAGTAAGCACATGGAGCAAGAATGGAGACAGAAAAGAAAAAAATGGCGCACCTGTGTTCTGTAAGCGACTGTGAGGTATTCTATGCCAGACTTTGAGGACATCTCAATGGCATGTTCATCTAAAACAAAACAAAACAAAAATTGTATGACAAATGCACATGTTGCTTAACTTTTTGGAGTGGGAGAGAAAAAATAAAAATGTAACATGCTGTGTCCCATTATACGGCATAAGGAGAAGAGTAACACTTGCTAAGGATATATACATAAAACTGCAAATATATTCATTCTAAAATGCAGGAAAAAAACGTGGGTGATTACCATTTTCTGGCCATTTGTTGCCTTTAATCAAGAGACAGAACAAATTGACTAAATGGGGACGGAGAGTGGACAACAGGTCAGATTCTAACCCAGGCTGCTGCGGTAAGGACTCACCCATACGGGGTGATTTGGATGACTATCACAATATATTCCACACTACCTGTCTCCAGGGTGGGCTCACAGCGGATGACAGCAGCCCCTGGTCTAACCCAGGAGGGTGGGAAATCCATATTCTCAGCTCCTAATAGGACCACAGCATCAGCCTGCATCACCTTGGGGTTAAGGAAAAGAGAATACATTACATATGAAGAATTTTAAAGCGAGAAAACAATAGATGAAGATTCAAGAGTGTAGAAGACGTGCGTGTTAAGTGTTGTATTGTCTATGACAGGCTTAGATACATTTTAAAGACAAATAAACCAGAAAAATGTGTTCAGAAAAATGTGACCGTGATTAGAAAATGTCTTTTAACTGGCAAAACTGTTCCGAGTTACCTCCATTGCAACTGATCACATTTTATGACATTTGGTAAAGCAGACACTGACTCCTTGTGGTCGGCCACTATAATGGCACATACTGGAGCTGCCACAACTGAATGATGACTACGGTCATTTGAGGACATGGAACATAAGAAGGCTGTCCATTTATAGAGCCAGCTTCAGTGGTACGTTTTTTCAAACAAATGATACTCAAAACAAAAGTAAACAAACACACAAAACAAAATCAAGCTGACCACAAACATGGACCAAACTACAAACTTTTGACAGCCACCTGTCAAGCATACTGGGAGTAAGTGATTTAAAATATGTTGACACACACACACACACACACACACACACACACACACACACACACACCTGACTCTGTAGGCTCTTGGAGCTCCAATGACTCTTGAGCGCTACCACTCCACTTCTTTCCATTAGGCACTGCAGGGCCACCGCAAAGGGTCCCTCTCCTCCGACCAGCAACACAGTTTTCCCTTCCAAAGGGGCCTCTGCAGAAATATTTCAATGCAACATTAGGACCGTTTTCATTATTAAGTGCCTTATGTGCATGAGCAACCAAACCATCGGCGTGGTCAATATTTCAGTAATAGTCAAGCGTATTAAAATGCTGACCATCTGGACATGGATGGAAACTACATTGTACACCAAATTGAAAAATAGGCATTTGTGTATTCTTAACTTTAATGTAAATGTAGCTTATTCAATTTATACTTAATTTGTCCCTACTGTTAATTACTACGAGGCATTTGGATTTTTTTATTTAAACAATGAATCCTTCAAAATCTTTGATTACTTTTATTAATCTGTAATTGGATTGCCTTTTTCATGTATTTGAAAAGTAAGTGTTTAATAGTGTTGTGCAACACTGGGGTTAGAATTACAGAGAAGGTATGCTGATATGTGGCACTTTTTCAAATCTAATGTCCTTTACATTTTATATTTTGAAAGCTAGAACAAAAAACTTCCGCACACTGTATTCTTCCCTTTCATTCAGAGATATTTAGTGACCCGATGATGAATATCTCTGAATGCAGGTGAAGAAGACAGTGTGCAGGAGTTTTTTGGATCTACAGTATATTGTCGACCATCGGTATTCGCCAACACACTTCTTGACCTACTGGTATGCAACAGTTTGCTCTTTTTATATTTAGAACTGCACCACCCCATAAACTACTGCGATTGGACCACACATTCCTCACTTTGCAGACATTGTGTGTTGACAAACTGGATCACATGTTAGCAACTAACTGTATCAGGGACACTCAGAATGACTGTGACCCTATGTACACCTGAAGTTTGACCACTACCATTTGAACCCCAGGATATCTTTTAAATTGGTCCCAAACTCAATAGTTAGTCTGGTCAGCCAGCATTTGTTCTTGTGCATCCAAAATCTTTTTGATGCACTGCATTTTCAGATCCCCACATAATTCCCCAAATGTACTCCAAAAAAACAGCGAGACTCGCCAACTTAATGTTCTCCCTGACGTGATTTGTGTTGTTGTTTTAAGCACATTGGGCCTCATTCACTAATAAGGGCGTAGAAATGCACACGTTAAATTAATGTCAGAATCGTGAAATGTGCGCACTGTCCAATTTGGTTTTTCTAAATCTAAAGTCATTCTAAATTGACAGGCACGTGTTCACTATTTGTATTCAGCATAGTGCCAAGCGACCATTTCTCTAGAAAGGAAATATGTTTACAGAGAGGTTTATCATGGAGAAATTGGTGAGAGAATCTAAATAAGATTAATAAAAGCCTTCGAATAGTGTTCGAGGTTGTAGGCAGAAATGGCAAACTCTTCCAAAGTGTTTCGATGGAGTGCCGATGATAAAACTAGAGGCTTGGGCTGCAAGGCGGTGAATGTTGTGTCAACGGAGAAACGGACTGTGGCTCAGGTAAAAAAGAAAAGAGAGTCCCCTCAAGTATTGGACTAACATACAAGGGCGTCAAAAAAATTGGGGTGAAAGTTAGAACATCCAGCAAGGACTTTCACCCAGAGGCAAGTCATTTGCATTAAGACCAAGGCTACATTAATGGTATATTAATATTAGATTTTAAAATCGTGGCTACGTTGTTTGACTGCTCGAAACATTTAAATGTGTACATTTCAGTTATTGAATGCATTTGTCCATTGCATTGGTAAACGGTTTTAAATAGTCGTTTATCAAAAGTCTGTTTTTAATGACGGCGGTCATTAAAGATGCATTTAAGTTAAGAAGTGTGTATACATATTCTGAGGCAGTTCTACATTTCAGAGTAGAACAAATTCAGGTAAAACAAATATTGATGATTTGTGCGTATAAAATGTGTAAGAGTTTAAGCACAGATGTGTGCGTGCGTATCGTTTGTGAATGAGGTGCAATGTGTCTTCATACTGAAAAAGTTTCAATCGTAAGTAAATTTGCTATCTTTGTTAAATCCTCAAATTTGGCAAGGGTTTTCCAAAGCTGCAGTTTGTTTGACATTACCCAACACATAGTAAAAATGTAATCTTCTGTTCTACAACAGAATAAAATATGTCATTAAGCACTCGTGTATTAAATATATCTAATTTACCAACACCTCACTCAAAACAGTTGGAATAATTTGATGCTATGCATTTGGGTCACAGAGACAGCGTCACAGCTGCATCTAACACATAGGATCTTAAGAATACAGGTTATCAGTGCTTGTCTCTATTATAGCTGATCAAACTTAATTTGATCAGCTACACCTGCATTTTGCATGCTTTGACATCTTTTAAAAAGAGTTCCTTCAGAAGGAAATGTGAGCACCATCACAGCTACATATATCAAAGTGTGTACCATGTTTCTCCAGCAGATCCAGGACAGCACTAGCTCTGGGTGGCACAAAGCCTTTACTTAGGTCTCCTCGCACCAGACGGCCCATATTCAAATCGGATATCCTATAACAAGAAACAAATGGACATGCATGTCAAAATAAATGAAGAATTATAACCCCTGGAAGCAATTAACTCTTACTGGGCACTGCATTAAGGTTATTTTGTAAAGTGCAATGACAGTGTTAAGGTCATTCAGCAGATTTAAAAATTGGATGCACATGAGGCACACATCATTCAGTCAATGGTAAAGCTTAACACTGCGGAGTAACATTTCAAAGTATATAGTATAGTTTTATTATTAAAGAGATCTAGGATTACAGATCAAAAACTAAATTTGTAATCAAACACTAAAAATATATCAAGTAGCTGGTTGGAGTAAAACAAAAAGGACCCTATATCTCAGTTTTTAATCTCACTTTCTTTTTCTTTTTTACACAATTTGCCCTCAGTTCAACCAGTGCTGTTCAATTTGTGCTGATTATGAAAGGTCCCTTGCCAATTTCCCTCAATTCACTCATGTGCTGAAGTCACATGCTGTATTTAGTCAGTCTTCATTCTGTGCAGCCCCTTCCTAATTTAGTGTACCATGTGAGTAAATACATTTATCTCTGTCTGGACAGAGAAACACGCACAGCTGATACGTGGCAGACTGCTCCATAAAAACATCTACTGCTGACACATTAAACAACATGTGCGGTCATGTTAAGGATGAAATACAAAAACAACCAATGGAAAAATCAACGGTTAAAGATTTTTGAGTAGCATGTGCTATTTGGAAGAGATATGCTCTTCACTATTTGTATCTCTCTTTGTGAGAACAGAAAACTAAGTAGTCATATATGCTATGATCCTAGTTAGCCACTAGTTAGCTAGTGCTAGTGGTTTTTACCCATCTACATCCTTCTCAGGTTTGAGTGTGTTCAACACTCGACTGGTGAGGGAAGCAGGGGGAAGGCGGAGGTGGACTCCGTGCACCCTTGGGTCTTCATTCAGCTTCAACACCTCTTCTACAATCTACACGCATTCACACAAAGACAAAACACACACAAAAACTAAGTATTTATAAGCCGTTGTTGCAATAGTAACTGGATTAAATGTAACATGATAAACTGTTAATATTGCATGTGTTGGGACGGTCTGTATTCTGCACTTAACATCTAAAACAAAGTATCTTTGATCTTTTGAGAAAGTAAAAGTGTGAACCATCAAATTAAACTCGTCAGTAAATAAAAATGTTTTGGAAATCTCCGCTGAAATGCTAGTCACAGGATTCCTCCTTTCTAATATGAATCAAGAGTCGACTTCAATATGGGCAAAGAGAGCCACAGCTGAGAGGCTGCATTCCATTTTATTTAGTATAAAAAAAATGTAATAATAAATGAACAGAACCTTAAGAAATGACTAAGTAAATAAGGAAGTCAGGGTTTAGCCACGTAACAGTGGATATATGATGACTTAGTCAAGAAAAGTTTTAATAATATAAAAGCTTACGAGGCAGATTACCTTAATGTGTATTACAACCACCATGCTGCACAGACAAACAGCAAGAGGAATGGTAAATCATGCACTGAATTGCTAAATAATGAGGGGGTGGGAAGAGTTTTTCTTGTTTTATGTGCTGAGGGGAAAAAAAACTAATTTGTGAATCAGCTTCACTTACTTCATCTTCACTGCACTCCTTTGTCAAACAAATCTGGGTGATGTTTAAGCCAATCTGTGGACATACAGGGACAAACAAAAAGAAGCTTCACTGCTTGAATTATTGTGTAGATTTGTAAAAATTTTAATTAAATAAAAAAGACAAAACGGCTAAAACTGTCATAGAAACAGCAAGACATGAATTTACCCTTCCTGCAATTTTCTTACTGATCTCCAACAAGTGCTCATCGTCACCTGCCTTTGAGATAAAAATAGCAAAAATAAACACATACCCAATGACAAACATCTTTAATGGCTTCAGAAAAAAACAGATATCTGCTACTAGCACAACTACATCATGTTAAACGTGACAGTATTTTTAAAAAGGCAACCTTCTACAAAATTGTAACTTGCACATTTCCTTCCACAGTCTTTCATTCACAAATCCTTCCTAATCCTCCTTCATACAAAGTTTTATTTTTGTTGTGCTTACAATACCTGTATAATGGCTAACAAAGGTTGGACTGTAGAATGTCTTCTCTGGAGAGCCAGCATTGCCTCCTTGGTGCTCTGAACCACCTTACTAGGAGAGAAATAAACTGTAAGCAGTGTTCACTCATCTATTTGGGTTTTCAATTAACATGAAGCACATACCTGAAGCCAAAGACACCCATTATGGAAGAGGCAACACCAACAGAAAATTAGACAGCATTTTAATGGTTTATTCTGTGTTTGTGGAAAAACTTAATTGGGAATGATGCCTCAAATTCTCACACTTGCCCAATTCAAATAAAACAATAATCCACCCAATGGAGCCCAGACACAAAACAAAGTAACTCCAGTAAGTAAATGGGAAAGAGTGATTTGGCTATATTTGCTGTAGTTAAAGCAATACCACTTCAAACAAGAACAGCTACCATGAAAATAGAATAAAATAAAATACAAATTGTGAGGTTGCACCCATTGATCAAGATCGTTACTGCGCATGTAAAAAGGTGTGGGAGGGGCTAACTCATACCTCCAGTTAACACACTGACCTACTTTTTTCTCCAAAACGTAAACATTGTCTCGAGCAAATTCACCTCCAATCATTCAATGTACTTCACATTTAGATGATGGTATATAGTAACGTTAGTAAAAACAATTATACATAGTTTAAACATTAACAAACCGTAAACACATGTTGGTGATGTTACATGTTCAGTAACGTGACAGTAAAACACGACCCATTCACCCAGACGTAGTTATTAGCTTTATTAAGACCATTTGTTAGAAGAAAAATATGTTTACTATTGATTAATACTGTATTTCATGTTACCTTTAGAATCATTAGTAAGACTTCATTAGTTAGTTATATTATTAATAATGCAGTGACCTCTCACATCTGGTACATGCTTACAGACACATCCTTGGCTGATCATCTGATAGAGACAGCAGACTGAAATATCTGTAGGTCTCTAGTTTAAGAAAGTTTGTCTTGAAGCCTTGTGACATTGGCCCTGACAAGCCAATCTAGCGAAAGACATGCAATGACTCATGGAGATATAAAGACGTCATGTGGCCTTCTGTCTATTGATATTTAAGAAGGTAGCCCTTCGCTTATTCTTTGAGCAGTCCAGGATACGCAATTGACACCATGTTGTGATCTGACTCTGCTCCTCTTTGCAAAGATTAAATGTCCTGATAATGATTTTACCACCAGGTGTCGAGTAAATTTTTCTATCACCATTAAAAACATATTTTATGCATGGTGTGTCTGGCAACAACGGAGAAAAGTTACATTAGCTGGCTGGAGTCTATCTGATGCTACCGGAGACACGTGCGGAACAGACTGCGCACCATGACCAAAAACGTCCACGAGACAGGAAATAGTCACAGTTTATCACCACTGTAAAGTAGCATTTTGCTCGTTTTCGGTTAAAAAAAAAAAACACATAAAAGTGGTAGCAGCGTGAGGTTTGTTCACAGACACACACACACACAACCCACTTACCTCAAGGAAGTGTCGCATTCAACCCCATCATTCTTCCGGGGCTGTTTCCCGTAGTGGACGGATACGTTGGGGTTGGTACCGCCGCTGCTAGCAGCGCTCGCTGCCCGGAGAATCACCCGGCTGTTGGCAGGACCCACCGGTTGGCATCTCCGCGAAAAGCCGCCAACCCTGCTCCCTGGGCGGGCTGGATGCAACCGAAGGCTGCCACAAGCACTACGAATTATAGACAACTTCATGGCCGTTTCTTTTTGGTTTAAAACAAATACAAATGTAATTGTGGCCTCCAACTTTTTTCTTTGTTGGTCTTGAAGTTAGTCGCTGAGGAGTCAACCTCCGGGGGGAACAAACATACAGCTGAAGAGGCAAAGGGTCCTTAAGGAGGTATGCTGTCTTCAGGGGCAGTCGGAAATGTGAACACTCAGAAGTCTGCACGCACGAACGACCCTAAAATGTGACGCTGTATGTTAATAAGATGACTTTGGGGCGCGGAAATGTGGATACCACGTTCTCTGCGTGTAGCCCAGGTGTAGCCCTATCGTTCAGCAACATTTTGATCATGTAATGATTTCATTATAAATCAGCCTAAAATAGTGTAATGCGTATTTGTCTTTCCTCTCCAAATGTCACTTCTAAAGCTCGGCTGTTCGGCCGAAATAATAAAAAAATTGGCACATGTCTTATATTTTATTATCCACCAGGGACCTTGGAAAAAGAGTATTTGAATTTCCGAGGTACACATGAAAGCTTCAGAAGAATGGACGTTAACGTGCTATATTGACACAGAAAGAGAGGAGGTCAGTTGAGGCCACATGGGTTCAAAAACTCTGTCCTGTAAACTTAATTAAGACTATGTGAAGAAGTAGATGGTCTATGGGCTCAGGGTACATACCCTATTATAGTGACATTTCTGCATATGGCAATTTGTCCATGAGGAATAAAACCAAAGTAAATGATATCTCAGCTCATTTACCACCACAGAACCTGTATGGAAGAAATCTTTGGAAACACTGCTTTTTAAAAGGTCATCAAGAAAAGAGGATGCCTAACCATGGAAAAAAAATCTTAATTGCTGAGTGTGGCTTGCCAGGCCTACCTTTGTCAGTTTAAGTTTGTCTTTGGGAGTGTGTGTGTGTGTGTGTGTGTGTGTGTGTGTGTGTGTGTGTGTGTGTGTGTGTGTGTAACAAAGTAAGAAGCAATTTAACCCAATCATTAGGTCATTATACCAACCTGAAAGACTACATGAGAGTACAGCAATACAACAAGTTCACGGATGATACACAACAGTTTGTGTTACTACATTGAATGTAGGAACACAAAGCACAGGCTCTACACAGGAGGACACACTGCAGGCACTCAATTGCTCTTAAGCGGGCCTAATTAACATGACCAGCAGTAGGTGAAATAAAAAGGAGCAACAACTGCCTAAAAAGGGATAACCCATATTAGCATGTGACTTAACATACTTACAGTTAAATGGATGCCACAACAAAACAAAAGCTGTAAATCAGTCACAGTGGAATCAATAGAGTGATTGGCCAGCCACCATCTGATTGACTGATGGAGAGTACATTTTTGACTTTATTCAGGGTTTACACAAAAGGTTATACAATTATGGAAGCAAAACAAACAAGACATTCCCAATAACAATGAAATAATCGCTACATTTATATGAAAACAGAACAAAAGGCAACCCCTACTGTATACTCATGAGGCCAACACATCTTAACGTGACTCCACCTCAACACGCGGGCTGCGTTATTTGACACATTAGTGAGAATGTGTTGGTATCACTCTCATCCAAAAATAAATCCGGAAATAAATCCTTCCATGGCAACGTTTACGATTGACAAGTGTCGCACTTGAGACTCCCGTCAAAAACACTTTTAATAGAATAAACAGGCCTGCGAGTTCAAATTGGCACTCACTTTTTATACACACCAGCTGCTCACACACCTCGTCCTATCCAGGTGACGCTCCTGAGACGCAGCGTCACTCCGAAGGCCAAACCGACCGGGTTTCATTCCTGAAGTCCCAGCAGCACAGCCGCGTGTCGTGGCGCAATCCACCACCCTCACACAACTACAGCTGAATACCAGTTCTGGCTCCACAGATATTACGCATAGGGCCTTTTGTTCGTGTTCACAGTCCGGAGCAGTCGACTTCATGACTAGCATGGTGCTGTGGCACCACGGTCTCCCTACATTAAAGGACAACGTTTGATATCTGTGGACATCAGAGCACAACAGGTGAGGCGCTTTCCTTTGGGCTTGTGGGGAAGGTGTCATCTATATATCCGGCGAGTGTTATGGTCGCATAAAATGTGTGTACGTATTTCATTTATCTTTTTTTTTTTCTTCATAATTGTTATATTGTTTACCATACAAAAATCCCTAACTGTAGGTGCCCACAACATGCCTGTATGTAGCCTGCTACCATTAATTCAGATACCTTTTTTAACTACGAGACTGAGCCCGCATCTGATTAATTATTATAAAAGTATTTGTTTTTCACCATTTAGTATTGTAACAATAATGACTTCCAACCTGATGACCAGAAGCACTTGAGTCAATATAAATATCGGTACATCTTTATGTTTTATACATTATATTTCAACTTATATAAGGCCTGTTTTGAACATGAATACTATTATTCCTAGCTGAAATGGGAAGACTACAACAAGATCAGGTAGGATTATTCCCTTAAATTTGTGAACTTTTGTTTGAGTAGCCTTTTGAAAAGCCTTCTAATGATGTCACCACCCTAATCATTTCACATAGGAAATGTTTATTTTAGAGTATTACTCAAACTGGAGATCCAAGATAATTCGGCATCTGCTGAGTCTTATGCTCCAGTTAGGTAAAAAGTCAAAATGCCTGTCTAAATAAAGACGTCAGACGGATCACAAGTTAAAAGAACTAGTCTGGTGAGGAGCAGCACATTTGATTATTCTATGGAGAACCTGTTAAGCCAGTGTTGGGTGGATGACGGCTGAAGAAGGAAAAGGCTTGTAAACAGGTATGCCAGCTTAGATGAGACACTGGGTGTGTTTACACTTGCAAAGGTTTTCTGTTTGGATCTTGAATGTTATCTGTGTTTCTTTTTGCATTTTGCTTTATCAAGCCATATACGGTGAAAAAAGGTTTAATTCATGAGCTGTGAATGTAAAGATGTTATGTTGTTGTTGTTTGCTCTTTCAGGTCAGCCATCCTTAATGAGTCACCTTTACCAATGTGTGTTGGAAGAGAAAAGATAACCGGACAAAGAAAATCTTCTCGACATCTGTAGCCTTCACTAATTTTCCAGCCCAACCATGAGGGACAGACTGAGCAACCTGCAGGAAATGTCCAACGACCACGTGGAGCAGATGGAGTATGCAGACTCCACCGTCTCCGAGACCTTAAGCAACGTGGACCTGGAGGAGGAGCTGTGCCATGAGGCGGTGGTGTTCGACAACAGCCCTGCTCTGGAGGGGATCTTTTCCCAGTCGCAGGATATCCACAAAGAGATCCAGCTCATCCGCGTGGAGATTAAAAGGCTCCGTGAGCAGAACGCTCGCATGGTCAAGGGCGTCACCACCATGAGCACTATCAAAAAGGACTCCAACGCTATTGGTGCTGATATAAAGGCTCGGGCTGAGGATGTGCTGGCACGCCTGCGGGAAATGGACGGCACAGCCCGCAAGCTCGAAGAAGAACATGGCTCAAATTCTGCCATCACACGCATTGCTAGAACCCAGTATGCTTGCCTCAGCAACAGTTTCCGTGATGCCATGTTTGACTACAATGCGGCCGAGATGAGTCATCGGGAGAACTGTAAAGCCCAGATCCAGAGGCAAATGGAGATAGTGGGACGTGAGGTGACGGGCGAGGAGGTGGAGGAGATGATTGAGAAAGGTCAGTGGAACATCTTTAATGACAACATTATGGCTGAAGGTAAAACGGCTCGATCAGCTCTGTCCCAGATTGAGAAACGTCACCAAGAGTTGGTGGACCTGGAGACCCGTATCAATGGCATCCATGAGATCTTCCTGGACGTCGCCCTGCTGGTGGAGGAGCAGGGCCCCATGCTGACCACCATCCAAACCAACGTTCAGAAAACCGACGAAGGCATACAGGAGGCCCTCGTCAAACTCGGCAGGGCCAAACGCCATGACAACAACAACCCCTTTAAAAAGATGTTTTGCAGCTGTTTCCCATGTGTCGAATGATGACTGTACAGTACAGAGATGGTAGAGGGACAGAAAAATATGCAATGTGCTGTCTAGACAAAGACGAGGGTGAAATCCAAAGGACAATAAGCATTTTCTGTATGTATCATTAGCTTATTGTCAAAAAGTATTCATCAAAATGGCCTGTAGAGCTATTGCATAATCTTTCCAAGAAGTAAAATAAAGGTTTCATAGAACGGTTAAAACTATGTGTCTAGATTGAGAGATAAGGGTAAAGTATTTAAAATTGTTTAAAAGTGATCCATTGATGACAGGTATCACAAATCAGAATTCATCCCCCATGAGGTGGCATGCAGAACTGAAAATATTTTTAGTTTTTGTAGCCTGCTGATTTTCTGCATTTTTATAAAATTGCTGAAAAATTCATAGAAGTTGCAAGTTTAAGCAAGCTGTCTGACCCGGTGGATTCAGATGCAATAAACTAAAACCTAATACATCTTATTTGTTCTAATATTTACTGTCTCGTTTGAGGACACTTGAATGTGATGTACCTTAATCTGTTACCTTTCACTGCTATTTCATGAATATATTACCTTTCTTTTGTGGTGTCATGTATATTACATAAACGGTTATATTAAAATCAATGTGTGTGTGGCTTTATTTTTGTTAAAACATTACATTTACATCAACATAAAGACCTGTTGAAATGTAATTATTAAGATAGCATTTGGTACACATAAACACATCTTCTTAATTTTAAGTTTTCAGTCACTGACTCACAAGGGGTTGGGCTAAAAATGCTCACTCCCAGGTGTGACTCATTTAATACTTGTAATGCCGAGCATGTTTCAGGAGCTCCATCAAGGCCTGGGACCTTTTGAATGACCCTGAGTTGGACCTCCCACCTGAGTGTCCCATCAGACACACATATCTACTGACACATCACTTACCAAACATATTTTTTTATTTATTTTAGTTTTAAATCCCTTATTAGTCCCACGGTGGGAAATATATTCTCTGCATTTTAACCCACCCTTAGTAACTATGGCAGTTTTTGTTGCATTAGTCCGGTGTAGCGCTGTCAAATAGTTAAAGGGAAAGTTCTCCCCAAAATGAAAAATACATGTTTTTCCTGACACAGGTGATGCTATTTATCAATCAGTTTAATTTTTTTAGATATTGTCCGTAGAGATGTTTTCCTTCCCTCCAATATAATGGGACTATTTGGCTTTTAAACTCAACAGTAATGTCTCTTTCCAGAAATCATGACCCGGTTACTCACTATAATCCACACACCTTGTTGTAAGCAGTTTCATTTTTTTTTACCATGATCCTTTAATCTAATTCCTCACATTTCCTAATTCCTCACATTTTTTCAATAACTTTCTTGTCAACATTTGTCCTTGATGTATCATTTGACAGGAATGTAGTCTTACTTAATTCCACATGTCTGAAGTGACAAGAAAAAGTACCAAAAACAATGGGTCTTCCTTCAAGGAAGTATTGTGTGTTGCAGTGGGAATGCCTACGTCTGTCAGCTGGGAAGGGGCGGCAGTCACACGCACACTGCAGGCGGACAACTTCCTTCATCAGAATAAAAAGATGTGTTTTCCAAGCGCCTTGGACCAAACAAATCAGCCTGGTACACGTTGAAGAGATTTACTTGCTTTCTGATTTTGTGGGAGCCGGTCAAGAGAGGTAAGGCACTTTGAGGTGATAGTTGAGTTGTAGTTCATAACTTTTCTTAGGTAATATGTGGGGCAGAGGCACCTGGAGACAAGTGGATAATTGGACCGAATCAGTGTAGAAAGGAAGGGCTGATTCAATGACTATCAAGAAGATGACATTGAATTTTGTGTCCATACATCGTGACTGCTTTTGAAATATTGGTTTTGTACTAATGTGGTATGAGGAAATGGGTTTTCTGTCTTCAGACTTGAACTGTATGAACAAATTTAACCGCAGAGATTTAGGCAAACACCAGCATTTTGAATATGTTGTTCAGTGTATAATTGACAAAATTAATGTACTGAAACAAATACGGTGCGACAGTATCTTTTGCCGTAACCCCACTTTCAAAGGAAATGTCTGTTTTTCAATAAGATAATGTCTTCCTTGTTCCTGGTTTGAAAAAACAACAACTCCTTTGAGCCTTGACTGTCATTGTCATGCATCTCAGAAAGAAAACCTACTGCAGATAAACTGGGCAGTCATTGTTGCTGTAGTTGTATAACACTGACTGTTGGCTTTGGATGGGTGGGTAAATGAATTATGAGCCTTTACATGCTGTCATCAAGGTACTCAATGTTTAATGTCATTTCATTTTATGGGGAACACTGTGCCATCACTTTAAGGAGGAGTATACCATAATGAGGCAAGGCAAGGCAAGTTTATTTGTATAGCACATTTCAACAACAAGGCGATTCAAAGTGCTTCACATAAAACCATTAAGAGCATCAAAACATAATGCAGAGAAAACAGGATTTAAAACAGTTAAGAAAACATTAAAACAGTAGAAAACAGGATTTAAAACAGCTAAGAAAACATTAAAACAGTCAAAAAGCTAAATAAAAAAAATTAAAATTTAATAAAAGTTGCAGTGCAGTTTAAGAAATAAAATGCAGTAGTGAGATGCAGCAATTGAATCTGGATCAATTAAAGGCAACAGCAAACAGAAAAGTCTTCAATCTGGATTTAAAGGAGCTGAGGGTCTCAGCAGACCTGCAGCTTTCAGGGACCTTGTTCCAGATATGTGGAGCAGAAAAGCTGAACGCTGCTTCTCCATGTTTAGTTCTGACTCTTGGAACAGAAAGTAGACCCGTCCCAGACGACCTGAGGGGTCGGGATGGTTCATAAGGTAGCAGCAGATCACAAACATACTTAGGCCCTAAACCATTCAGTGCTTTATAAACCAGCAGCAGGATTTTAAATTCAATTCTTTGTTTGACAGGAAGCCAGTGCAAAGACCTCAGAACTGGTGTGATGTGATCCACTTTCCTGGTCTTAGTGAGGACTCGAGCTGCAGCGTTCTGAATCAGCTGCAGCTTTCTGATTGACTTTTTACAGAGGCCTGTGAACACACCGTTACAGTAGTCCAGTCTACTGAAGATAAATGCATGGACAAGTTTCTCCAAATCCTGTTGAGACATAAGTCCTCTAACCCTTGATATATTCTTCAGGTGGTAATAGGCTGATTTTGTAATTGTCTTGATATGGCTGTTCAGGTTGAGGTCTGAATCCCTAACTACACCTAGATTTCTGGCTTGGTTTGAGGTTTTTAACGTCAGTGATTGAAGCTGAGCGCTGACTTTCAATCGTTCGTCCTTGGGACCAAAAACAATTACTTCTGTTTTATCTTTGTTTAATTGAAGAAAATTCTGGCACATCCAGTTATTGATTTCTTCAATGCATTTAGCCAGCCCTTGTATGGGACTATAGTCCCCTGGTGATTATAGTTATGTAGATTTGTGTGTCATCTGCATAATTATGATAACACACTTTGTTGTTTTTCATAATCTGAGCCAGTGGAAGCATGTAGATGCATGTAATGAGGGTGCCTACAGCCCAACATGTAGAACACATGCAATACTAATTTTGCATTATGAATTTTATCTATTTTCATAATAACCAAGATCTTGTTTTGCACTGGTCTTTCAGGCAAAAATGCGGGACATGCTGGAGAGGCTGCACACCATTAGTGAGGAGCAAGAGGACTACGAGCCAGAGTTTAATGGACCTGAGTATGACGTAGACAAGGTGACTTTGTCTCAACAGGCGGTGATCTTTGAGAACTCCTCCACTATTGACAACATCTTGAGGGAGGCCCAGTCCATACGCAAGGACATCTCCTTGCTCCACTTAGAGGTGCAGCGTCTGGCGATAAATAACGAACGCTATGGCACCTCTGTGCGGCGTCTCACCCTACTCAAAAAGGACTCTGACTCGATTGCCAGGGGCATCCAGCAACATGGGGGAGCTCTGTACGTCCGCCTTCAGGCCCTGGGTAGAGAGAGCAGCCAGCTCGAGGAAAAAGAAGGTCTCAACTCTGCTGTTAGTCGCATTGCCCGAACTCAGTACGACACGCTGTACCGTTCCTTCCAAGATGCCATGAGTAACTACAATGGGGCAGAGGAGATGCAGAGGGATACGTGCCGGAAGAGGATCCAGAGGCAGGCCTCCATACTGGGGTCTGACATCACAGATGACCAGCTGGACGTGATAGTGGACAAAGGTGGTGAGGGATGGGCAGAGCTGTCCCAGAGCCTGCAGACCCCTGGTGCATGCTCGTCCCGCTGGGCGATGTGCGAGATCAAAGGCAGACACAAGGAGCTGGTGGAGCTGGAGGTCCGGCTGAAGGAGGTCCATGACCTATTCCTGGACATGGCCGTGCTGGTGGAGGAGCAGGGATCCATGGTTAATAACATCGAGGCTAATGTGTGTAGCACAGAAGAATATACTGAGCAAATCAATGTTTACATCAACAGGGCCCTGCAGTACAAAAAGAAGAATCCTTTTAAACAATGTTGTCCCTGTCTACCCTGTTGGAATCGCGACCAACTCATTTAGGGTTTATTTTAAATGTATGCAATTTTATGGATGATTACAAAATTAAATAAACATTTAACTGTGTAAAAAGTTATAAGCTGAAAAGAGATGTTACACAATGTTACATGCACCCTCACAAGGACAACATGTAAGACAAACAGTTTTGCTGTTGAAGAGCAGAACACTGTATTTCCCTAATGGAGGCTTACAATACTTGTTATGTGAGTCAGAGTATTATTTGTTAACAAGTACTCATTGTGTTTAAATCAAAAGAAAAACAATGTATCTGCTTTGTGGCTCTTGTTACTTGTCCACAGAGGTATTTTGCCAGATATGTATAGAAGGAAAAACAAATCACACCTCTGTTTTAGGGCGTTCAACATGTTGTCCCTGTAAATACGCTGCATAAACATGTCATGTGCACAAACGACAACCACTGTGTGTGTGTGTGGGGTCATCCTAATTGGTGATGACACCATCTGATGTAGAAGGTGGATGCTGATAGGACGCAGTCTGTACTTGAAGGAAGATGGAGTCCACAAGCATTATATCAGATGAGATATCCATCGTGCAGATTAGTGGAGCAGCTTTACTGACGAGGGATGATGGGTCTGGAAACTCACCGCTGTGGCCTTTGTATAGTGTGGTAGATAAAGCAAAGCCACCAAATGCACATGCCTCTCCCAAACTTGTATCTGAATCATGTAAAGTAATCTGAAATACATACAAATAAAAACTTTAACTGAACTTTAAGCTCTGTAGAGTTTCAAGTACATCTGCTATTGAGCAATTAAGTTGGACACGTTTAAGATGACAGCACACCTTTAGGTCGAGCATAAGCAGTTTGAAATGTAACTATTACGCCATCACATTTAGGTGAAAACAGAATTATATAAATGTGTTATTCAGATTTCCTATATTTCCTCCTTGTTTACAGTTGTGCCGATTAGAAAGCATCTTAACTTCCACACTCTGCTACCTCTGCTTGGATTACCACTGGAATTTAGTTTCGCTAAAGTCCATAATGAATATCAGCAATTACATTGCAGTCTTCACGTGTAATCATCGCCAACATGCTAGTTCACATACAATGGTTCAATGGTTGTGCAAATTAAAACATGGTGAAACTGAATGTGACCACTAGTCGTAAATGGTCGTGTCTTCATCAGCTTTCTTCATGGAGGGGTAACGGGAGCTGTGAGCTCGAACAATAATCACACTTTTGGCCATGTTTTACCATTACATCCAAATTGATACGATTCATGATATTGGAAACCACAAACACTACGGAAGTTACAGGCACAGTTCACGGAACAAACATCCTAAAGTCAGCCCAACTAGCTAAGATTAGCTCGCGTTGGTGCCACGTCATCTTTAATATTGCAGAAATAAGACACAACTTTACGCCTCTCTCTAAATTAGCTGTGTGTCGTTTTAGTGTTCGTCCTGGTTGTTGCTAACGCTGATCCCAGTTGAATAGTGGCTCCTCCTGGAATGCCTGTCGCTAGTTAGCTAGTTGTCCACGAACGTGGCATTAGCAAGTTCGCGACAGATTTCCACCGTACACGTTAGCTAGCTGCTAGCTTACACGTTAGCTGCTAGCTGCGTGAGCAACATAGTTCTACCCAGAACGTCATAGTTCTATTCAGAACGAACATTGTTGATATTGATACGTAGACGTTCGAAACTGAAATATCAATCATACAACTGCTGTTATTAGATTTATATAGACAAGAAAGCGCAATAAGCGGTGTATACACCAGGATGGCCGAGTGGTTAAGGCGTTGGACTTAAGATCCAATGGACATATGTCCGCGTGGGTTCGAACCCCACTCCTGGTATAGCTTTTGCTATTGACACTAGTGCTTGATAAAGACAAACCCTGGCGTAATACAACAGTACACACATAGTTCAGGTGAGGAGGCTAATATAACGTTATGCTTGTATAGAAGGCATGCCAATGTCAAATCAGAGATAATTTTAGTTAAGACATGAAATAGTAAGGACGATACCATCCACAAATAGTGGTAACGTGACAAAAGTGAAAACATTGATGAAAAGACTGCTCCTTTGTTGTGATATTGGAATGATTCATTCTCTACTGTGATCGCTTTAACTGCACTTCTTCATAACACTTTTCCGTTTTTCTTAGTAGTCTACATTCATTTATGTTATTGCAAATCGTTTTGTAAAATCAATTTGAATACCCTATTTCTCTACTTTGATTAGTCAAAACTGGCAACAAAGTAGTATTGATGGCATAACAATGCTAAATAATCTGGTACAAGCCCACCTTTTGCTGGTTTATACAGTTAATTAAAGTATCCATACATTTGGCATATTTGGTGAATATGTCTGTGTGATGATACCAAATTAATTTCAACTAAGTGGATTGTGGTGAACATGTTTATACATTTACGAATATCTATCGTTTTATGCTGTATTTGTTTAATAAAGTCCTCCAGGTAAATGTGGCCTTTAGGAGTAGTTCTACCTTTGAGGCAGAAGAGGGCACTCTAACCCTGCCTTGTAGTCTCTGGGCTGCAGTCCAACGTTAGCTCATTTGGAGGCCTACACACTCTAACCCCTATAATTTCACAGCAAGGGCGATGCCCTCATGGAAACCCAGTCATCTGCATCTGCCACAGGAAAAGCTTCACAGATAGAAATAGCTGTAACTCTTTGAAAGTAGCATTCAAATGTTTGTTGCACTGTAATCAATTACATAGGTCTTTTGCACTGCAGTGCTCACAAACAATACATGTAAACATCTATAACTTGTATCGCGGTTCTGTGACAAATTGTGGTATAGATGTGCATAAGGCAGTTTCTTACTGGAGTATTGGTACTTAAGACGTCCTTATTTTACTCAATAATCTATTTCAACATGTCAGTGAACCGTAAGTGAGCATTCCCCTCTCACCGCTCAATAAATATGCTGTCACTGGATAGGTGTTTGAGGCCTAAGAGAGCACTAATTTGTGAACTTGAGCTTTTTTCTTTGAGCTGTGGGAGGAAGCATCCACAAAAGAGCCCTGCCAACTGAGAAGAGGGAGGGGGAAGGATGAGGCCCTACAATGGATGATCAACATCTCTGCTTCCCCAAAGCCCCGGAGACTCTTTCTAATGGGCCTTACTCTATTATTCAGTCCCCTCTTGTTGCTTTTTAGGCCAACACATCACTCAATACAATAAGGTGAAACCTGAGATACGAGGTGGTGAAAGGGTTTATTGCAATGATAATATCTGTTGCTATTATTATCGTTAAGATCATTTATATTAGCACTGTTGTTTTTTATTATTTTAAGTGGTTA
This sequence comes from Myoxocephalus aenaeus, assembly GCA_038501785.1. Classification (NCBI taxonomy): domain Eukaryota; kingdom Metazoa; phylum Chordata; class Actinopteri; order Perciformes; family Cottidae; genus Myoxocephalus; species Myoxocephalus aenaeus. The sequence goes on along the minus strand of JBAMJR010000204.1, from coordinate 136,626 downwards.
CTTCCCTCCGCGTTTAGTCCCATTTTAACGGTCAAGTGTCTGCCCTTTCTTGTTTTTGTTTGTATGTCATATACAGTTTATTGCTACCTAGTGAAATGTTTTAGGTTTTGAAAACCTTAATTCTAAAATGGAAATTGAATGGAGTGGATTTTTAGGAAGACATCTGAACATTTGTGTTCAGCATTACCCTTAGTACCAAAAGTATCAAAAGGGAAGTGATTTGACTATTTCTATGAAACTAAAATAAATGCAGAACTATACCATACACTTCTGACGTAATTACTTATTTCTTGCCACCTGCTAGTTCATTACATTGTTGTACTTCGACATTTATCTAATCATATATATTCTTTTTGCAGAATTACTGACATAGAACGCATGAGCAGTTATTAAAGTAGCCCCAATAGTGAATAAGGTAGTTTAGATTAACCTAAACATGACCTTTTTGTATATCAATAATCATATTTCAATAAAGTATAATATAATTAAATACTGAAGTTCATTTCTTTCGTTTTAATTACATTTTACTGACACTATTGCTCTACTTTTGCTTGAAGGAACAATTGTAATATTAGAGGGATCTATAGGCAAACATTGAATATAATATTAATATGTTAGAATTGGTGTGTTTTATTTACCTTAGAATGAGCCATTTACAGTATGTCTACATACGGAGTAGATGTCTCTTTTCTGAGCCAGCCGCAATGTTTCTACAGTAGCCCAGAACGGACAAACCAAACTCTGGCTGTAAATAGGACCATTCGCGTTTTCGGCCACCGTAGTTCTCCTACACTCCTAGCACATGGGACAAGTTTCAATTGATTGCAATCTGCAACCTCACCACTAGATGCTACCAAACACTACACACGGCCCTTTTAGGTGGATGTGTCGCTAAATTACGAATCCTGTTATATGCATGCTTTTAGATTGGATTACCCTGATAGTCTTACTCAAACACCAATCGCACGTGTCATGCTCAAACCTAACTATTAAAATCAATAAAGGCAAGGAGTAGCAGCCAATCAGAGTAAGTCCTAGCAGCATTTAGCGACCTGCTCCTATATTTATTGGGTTCATTCTAAACTGACAAAAACACAATCATTCAGGTGATTATACAATTATGTAAACATAGTTATGAATATCATATTCTATATGTCTGCTAAGTAGATTCCCCTCAACATTGTGTTTTGAATATAGGACTTTTTCTGTGATATTGCTACTTTATAGCTATACACTTTTTGTTCTGTGATATTGCTACTTCTACCGTAGCAAAAGACCAGCATTTCCAGCATATACTTACTTTCACTAATGCAATATAGTATAGTGAAAAAATTATCATTGTCATATTACACATGTGGTGTTTTGCAATACAACACATATCTTGGAGCAAATGGCTTTGTGTAAATAGTCAATTTAAGAAAACTGTGGTATCTTTACGTGGAAAGGTTTCGAAGACCCTCGGCCTAATAAACATTCCAGTTGTTATTCCACAGTTACGGTTTCTTGTAAAGTTTTGTGTTTCCCACTGGGAATCACTGGTTTCGTTGATATTACGTCACGTGACGCCCACCGCGCCATGTTTCCATCTCCGCGTCAGGAAAACTTTTACAGCCAGAGGGGAAAAAAAACTCGAGATGAGTGTGAAGCCATACAGAGTGACCTCTGTGTTTCCGGTTAAACCCTTCACAATAAATGTAGTTGGCGCAACATGTATGGAGTTGCCTCCTTAAATTATGACTATTAACAGTGAAACTGAAATCCGTAGCAAATGTAATCATTACTTAAGTTGTTACAATCTCAATACATGTTGTGTACATTATTTAACATGTCATACATGGGGAGGCAGCCGTACCTGTTTATTTTGGACGCCGCGAAGAAGCTTTTACTTTGAAGAACCTGTTCTAGCATTTCCGCTATGTTTAAGCTAACTCGGTCGAGCTTAACGTCGCTGTAAGGCAGCAGGGAGAAAGAGTCAAGTAAGCAACAGGAACAAAGTTGTGGGACCCGAGTCCCACAGTACCGCGGTGTTCACCCGTGAAACGTAATAACCATCTTTCCGTTTCCAAGCGACAGCCTGCCGTGTGTTTTAAAGACTACCGTAGTTGTGCGTTACGTTGCGTTGCAAAAAAAGGCGTCCCTTTTGGCACATTGTGGAGACTGGATGCGCTTGAGGACGCTTCTTTTTAGTCAGCTAACGCAGTTAAGAAGAAGAAGAAGAAGAAAAAGAAGAGTGCCTCGCACCGAGTAGAAAATGCCTTAGATTAATTGGATTAATGTAACGTTACCAAAACAACTTTTCCAATACATTTTACGTCATTTGTGTATCCAGACTCTGCACGCGTTGGACTTGTTTTGAGGGAGCACGTCTTCTGACTCCTTGGTGACAGCGGAGGTGAGTGTCTAATTTGGATCCATGAAAATGCCTCGAGACCTTGAATCGTTCACCGGACCCGTCATCGAGTCAACGGGACCACACGTTTGTTGTGAAGTTAGAAGTTTGGGTGTAAAGTGGCCGTTAAAAGTTAAAACGTTAGTTATATCGTGAGGTCTTGTGCGGAGGTACCGTGGGCGCTCAGTGTACATTGCCTGATGAAAAGTCAGTCAGCTCTAAATACCTACGAGATAAAACATTAACTTCGATTGGTTTACGATTGAAAAGTCCCTGTATGTTGTGTAGCTCTATCATTGTGAGTTTTTTTCTTCCAGGAAGGCGATAATCTCGTCAGATTGATACAACACAGGAGTGCTTAACATGTATTGATCTCAAACCAAAGCACTGACACTGCTCTTGTTCAAAATAAACAACACTGAAACTGCACCTGTGGAAGTTTACAGCTTCAACGACTTCTGGTTAAACTGGCTGAGTGTATCCTAAAGTTGTGGTTGTCAAACTACTTCACTCACAGTGAGAGGAACCGAAAAGCCAGATAGATGGGACTGCCTTTTCCTTCTGTTCACAGTTGTTATTTTTGGCTCTTGCATCATCTCTCAAGAACTGTAACTCACCAAGCACTCCTTGATAAAAGTGCGCATGCACTCCTTTCATGGTAAAAGCAAGCTATTTTGGGAGTGGACATGCTTGAGTTTTTAATGAAAAGATACCCTGATTCAAAACAGACCACAAGCACAAGCATTAACCCTACACTAGAAAGCAGGTGCTGAAAAATGACCTGTGCAACCGCAGCACCAGCTGATTTTATTCACAAGGTCAAACTGAACTTTGGAAATGATGACATATGGTGTTTCATTTTTTGGAGCTATGCTGAAAGTTGAGCGCACATCCCATGATTTAAAAAAACAAAAACAACACAGCGCCATTTGCAAATATCGGCTCGTGACAAGACGTTAACATTTGAGTGTAATATGATATTTGATTATTCCCCAAGAGAGGAAACTCCCATCACTTGAGCTCATTACTTGGAACTTGGACCACTTGCAAGAGTTCCCAGTCCAGGGTCAGCTGCTCTGAACAAGGGTTGCATGATGATAAACCTGACCCATTACCCTTCCTACACGATCAGATACCTCTGAAATCATTGTCAGGGTCCTACATGAACTAAGCAGCTAGTGACTAAATGCAAATCATCCCAGTGAATTTAGACTATATGTATTTTTAACTCTTACACTTAAGTGGAAAAACTTTGTAATTCAGCATGAAGAGCAGCAGAACTGAGCGTCGGAAGAATCCATTCGATTAGCCAAGCCTTTGACCGTGTATGATGGTTTGTGTGGAGCACACTAAACACATCTCTATGGTGACTGACCCAAGACTTCTTTTCACCTCCACTTAATGCTTTTTCAAACGCTGAGATTATTGGCTGGTATTTTACGAGCCTCTACAAAAGTCGACACTATGATTTTCTATTACTACTGCATCAATTACTGACAGGATTTGTTTTACACATCAATCAATGCCCAGATTGTCAGTGAAGGCCATGACACCAGTTTGTTTCTACCCCAGAATTGCTTCGTGGACATGGAGGTGAAGTCTCAAACCGCTGTTTAGTGTTTTAACGACCTACGTTGATCCTCATTGAAGCGATATTCCTGCCATGTTTGAATGTTTTGCGTGTGAAGCTCAAATGCATGTGACCCCCTCGACTCTCCAGGCCTCATTTTGAGATTATGTTCTCTGTTTAAGATCACATTAAGGCAGAAAGGAGCTTATGTTTTATTCTTACTTTCAGGTGCAGAAAGAGGGCTGTTGCATTGTGTGTCAAGAAGCCTGGAACTGTATCACACAATTTGAGCGGATAACACATTGAATCTATCGGCTACCATGGCGTCGCACGGTGACATCGCAGAGGGAGGAGCCAACGATGAGTTCAACGACATCATAAAGTGGAGATCCGGTATGTTTTTTTTGAGGTTGCCTTGTTGAGGCTATGTTTAATGTGTGATGCTCCATATTGCACACCCCGCTTGCAGAGAGTGTGTACGCATGTGTGTTAAACCGAAAGCTGTCAGATCATTTCGTGGTCTTTAGCGAAATGACTTGTCTTCTTATTCGTACACTGTGAGAACTTTTTTGTCGTACGTGCATAAGAGCAGTCGCTGAAAAAGTAAACACTGACAGAGCCAGAAATTCTGTTGTGCATGGTTAACCTCAGTTCCCATGGAGGCAGGGGAAAAGACACGGAGGCAAAGCAAAGCAAGAAAGGCACGAAGGGAACAGGAGAGATGGTTGATTGTAACACGTTCGCAAGGAGAAAGAGAAAGTCACAGGCAAGGTGACCAATGACAGCGGAGAAAACGGAAGACAAGAATGCAGGGATGGTCTAAACTGAGCCACACCCCGGGATCCCTTTCTCTGTGGCTCATTCCATTCCTTAGGTTAATCTTTTGTAGACACACGAGAGAGAGACAGGCACACAAACAAGTTGTTCCTCTGGCAGGAGGAACACACTGTCAACTTTCAGGATTAGCACATACTATCGTATATTAGACCTGTGTGTCCATCTCTGCTCACAGATGGAATTTCTCGCTGGCTGTTGGAGGGATGATAAGAAGGGATTGAGGGTGACATAGAAATAACGATAAAAAATAACTTCTTCTTCACGAACAGGACTTTAATCTAGAACTTGACAAAAGCATTTCACACTATGAATTAATAAAAAAAATATATGGATACTTGTATATTAGGTATACACATATAAACGATCGATAAACTATTCCACATTTGAAATGCTTGCTTTGTAGATAATGTGGTTAGTACATAATATTGCTAATAATGAGGATGATTTTTATCGTGAATTATAGAATGAACACTTCAATTCAAGTGTCATACACAAACGTGGTATCCAGCCCACATATTGAGTCTTGCCACTATATCACATTACATAACGAGGAAAATAGGAAAAACAAGCGCGCATGTGGTTCTTTATTCATCAGTGTCAAACACAGGATGTCAGACGTAAACTTAACAGAACTACGCATCCAACATAACTAAGCATCCAACACTGCCGTCCCTGTAACGAAACTGAGGCCTGTATATAAACTGAAATAATAGCAGCAACCAACTTAAAAGCAGCAGATCATTGGTATGTTATTTCACCGCAATGTGCACCTGGAATTCATCACATAAATGCTTATGTTGGCATCAAAAAGTGGTTGTCTGTCACGTGCTTTAATTGAAATCTGCTGGACATCCTTCCCCGGGTCCTCCATGCCAACTCCCCATCCTTGCTGTTTGTCTCTCCTAACTGTAAACTGTGAAATAGAAAAAGTAATAATCAGAAAAGATGGTAGGTTTATCCGTCCTGTCCAGTCCATGTGCCAGCTTTCCACGGCCGTGCAGCCTCAAGAAGGCTGGCAGATTCCGTGCCGGCAGGAGTTTGTAATTTACGACGCTTGGCTCCAGACCACAATGCTTTTTCTTACAAAGATTCAGGTTTCCCTAGCAACCCCAAAAGTAATGTTTTCTTTTCTGCCAAAGAGGGGAACATTTAGCACGTAGCTTAGCTGCACACTAAAACAACCCACACTGAATTGCAGGGCACAGTTGTGTCGAGGCCTTCACCAAATTATTTCTGGCCTCACGGAAATATGGCTGAAATGAGGCGTTCTATTCTTTCATTCAGAGAGTATGTGGACTCTGAAAATCCAGGTCAAACCAAGGAGAATAGCTCACAATGAGGAAAATGTGGAAAAGGTTATTTGTTACTAGGACACATGGAATAGGCATCGCTCCACCCGGAGCTATAGAGGCCGATTGTTATAATTGATCCTGTGAAAGCAGAACTGCTGCGACGCGAGAGATTCAGGCGGGAAGGTAGACGGTGAGAAAGAGAGATTTGTAGCACACATGGGGCTGAAACATGGGCTAACAGAGGTGATTGATAAGCAGGTGTGTGTGTGTGTGTGTGTGTGTGTGTGTGTGTGTGTGTGGTGGGCAGGTGGAAAGATGTTTTCATAGCTGAGAGGAGCCTTGTTAGAAAAGCATTAGCCCACTTGTTCATCTAATCTCCAGCCGCCATGGAGTGAAGTCTTTTATTCAGTAGTGTATGTTCAAACAGCCTGCGCGCATGCACGCACCTCTCTGTTTCGTCATCACTGCTGACTGTGAGAAATTGAACACTGGTCACCCCGACCTTGCGGAGAGAGTAAACTGAATTTGTCATTTTTAACCTTTTGTTTCGGTTATTTCAGCTGCAGTGTGTTTCATCTGTAAACTAGTACGACTAGTCAGATCACCACTAATGATGGAGGTCATCAAGCCATACTGTCTGTCCCACTCACACACACACATGCACACTCATGCCTCTTGAGGGGCTTGGAGGTGGGGTGGGGGCGGCTCATGTTTTCCATCGTGTCAAGTTGTTATGCAAGCTTGCAATGGACCAGGAAGAGAGAGAAACATGTGCGGGTTAGAACTGTGTGAAGCTGGAGAAAGTGGTGCTTCTGGGAAAATTTACTCTATTTTGGTGGGAACTTAACTGTGTGATTGACGGGTTTACGCATAAAAACAAACAAATAACTTGTACCTGTTGTGTTAGCCCGACACTTAAGTGCTGTTTTTCTCAGAGTTGGTGGGATGTAGTGGTTCAGTATTTTTCAGCATAGGCTACTGAAAAAGACTTTAAAGTCACTGAAAAGCTTTATTTTGTTGAATAATGTTGAAACAATACGTCGATGGATAGAACTTTATTTTTTGATTGAACAAATGAACGGGTTCCTGCTCCTCAAATGTGAGTATTTGCATTGTTTTTCTTGAACATCTTCCGGCAACCGGAAGACATAACCTTGAGCATTAGGAACTTGTGACAGGTATATTGTCTTGCATTAAACTGACTTAAATCTTACAGAAATCGGCTCCAGACAAACTGCAGTGAAAGAACCATTACCTGTAATAGGCTCTGTTGAGAACCAGATGTGTGTGGTTTGGGGGCTGAAACAGATGTTAAGGAGTAGTTACAAACATTTTCTGACGAGGTCCTGGTTGAATTATCCGATAACACCCTGAAGCTCTATCTACCTATCCTGCCCGTGCACTTCCCCTCCCCCGACCCATTCCAGAGTGCAAACAAAGGTGAAAGGTCATATATCATCCACAGGGTTAAGGACTGTTGTTTAACACAGTAATGGACACTCACCTGACCTTATTTCCTCTCTGTTTATTTGTCACCTGAGAGCTCTGCAGGGGAAGAGCCTTCTCAAAACTCAAATCGTACAGCTCTGGTAATCTGACCTGGTCTTATCTTTCTATTCTCTGCTGTTTAATATATTTTTCTTTCCTTCACTCAGTACACTCCCTTGTTATTCAGTGACTATGTGTTTGTAAATGTGAGAGTATACCAGCAGCAGTCCCAAGCAACCTGCTAAAGATTTGGTGGGTGACTACAGCTCCTTGAGTGTATACAGCTTTAAAAGGGTTTGACTTTGTTGAATTAGAGTCTTATATTTCTATCATTTTCACCCGTTGAGCTATCCAGAGACCCACCTACTTATGCAGTATATTTTAGGCGTGACATGCTATATATATGATGAAATTACACATTGTTGAGTTGGAAACTTTTTTTGTCAACCTAGTGTTTTTTGGTCTGGTGAGTGAAGAAAAGCCGATTGTAATTTCTAACCCTTGTGTCTTATGAGAGAACGGGAATGTGAGGGTGTGGTAAGATGACTTCTCTGAAGATGTGTCACCATACTAGCTCAAACGCACGGCATTGACCCTTATTTCTCGCCTTGGCTGCTCGCAGCAGGGTGCACCGAGTATTAACGAAAATGTAATCCACGACAGTCAGGGAGTGCAGTGGTATGCAGCGTTATGCAAATATGTAATGATGGGTGTGCATCTGCATGTGTGGGTAGCATGGAACACAAATCAAAACAAAGAAGCTTTCACTGTGGCTGCCCTCTCGTTCTGAGATGTGATGACCTGAATTTTTTTTTCTTTCTTTGCCTCTGGTGTTCGAGCTTCACTTTCTTGTATGGGTCTATGGTCAGTGAGATTTCTCATGAGCATCTTTTGACTTTGAGGAACATACATACATACATACATACATACATACATACATACATACACACACACACACGCACACGCACACGCACACACGCACGCGTGTGTTTGTCTCTTTTGCTTTTCGCTGGATCTGGCTGCCTGGGAAGTGGGAGGAAACAAGCTCTGCAAAATTCGGGCTGGAAATTTGGGAATGGAAGTACTGACCAAAACGTCTCCCCTGGGTGTGGTCGTCTGTGGGACTCTGCCTCTTTGGTCCATGTCAATGTGAATGTGTGTGTGTGTGTGTGCGTTCAGACACCACGCCCAGCTGACATTTAAACTCCTCTAGAGAAGGCTGGAAATGGCAGAAAATGATCAGTGTTGAATGTTCCTGTGGTTGTTAAACACATACAAACCGGTCTCCTCTTAACTGTGAATCTCTTCTTTCCAAAGCCAGCCCTTCTAGTTTAAATTGCCCTTTTCTTGGCTCATTAGGGCCACAAAGCCATGTTGCCCAATCTACCTTCTGACCCCCCGCATGACAGGATTTACTAAAACAAAAAAATAAGCTGAGGCCCAAAGAGTTTAGATTAACCCTTTAAAGCTACTGTGGTATATTTCACCATTGAGTTAATAATATATTGAATACATCTATTAAAATGCCTTTTTTTGTGTGTCCTTTTAGTTCTTAATAGGTTTGTGTTACTTACTTGTTCTAGTATTTAAGGGCTACAACTAGGTGCAAACATTTTAAAGTGTTCTGACACTGTTAAAAGTGGGAATGAAACCAAAAACTGATCCATCACAACCCATTGTTTTTGTGTTTTTTCAATACTGCATAAAATGGTCGGTAGAGATGAACAGGACAAACCGGGTGGGAAAAGGTCTTGTGTCAGCCAAGGACAGTGTGGCTACTGTACATGTTATGCACCACTACAAACAGATTTTTAGGTTTGAATTCAATTAATTTTGTATAGCCCCAAATCACAAATTTGCCCCAGAGGGCTTTACAGTACACATACAACATCCTCTGTCCCAGGACCCTTGTCTCGGTTCAAAATACCCTTAAATGGGGAGAAAAAACAGAGAGCAACAGAGGAGGATCCCTCTCCCCGGAGGGACAGAAGTACAACAGATGTCCTGTGTAAGAATGAACAACATAACAGGGTTCCAACACAGTCAGTGCATATGATATGAATGATTCATATAAGGTTCAGACCACTGCCTCGTCTGCTCTGTATCTGTGTATTCGTGTGTTTTGTGAGAAGCACAACCATGATTACCTAATCGCATCAGCCACTTCTGGAACAGTATTTTAAAGGAAAAATCCACCCAAAATCCAGCAACCATTTTCAGCATCCTAAATGTTGTGGTCCTGTTAACAGCTGTGTGTCGAGATAACAATCATAAAGACTTCTCTCACTGGAGGCGAAATCCCTTGTAAAACAAGTGGACAGTAGCCTCGACCGCCGCGGGTTGTGGCAACACAAGTTTGAGTGAGGGGTGTGACTCTGACTGCTGTTTCGTGACGGGTGGAGACCACAAACAGAAATCAAAGGTGACAATCAGGACAGGAAGCTGGCACAGCTATAACATTAATTACATTATTTCATTACAAATGTCTGCAGGAGATCAAAGAGTGACAGTACAATCAAAGTTTCTGTCAGTGGAGAACAGTGAAGCCTATTGGTGTAACTAGAAGACATGGGAATGCGACTGTCCTTGATTCTACATCTTTTTATGTCTAAATGTTGCGCGGTTTATTGAGCTTGTAGGCGAGGAGGCTTTGGTGGTCAGCCAGAGGAGGATACACAGTTGGGGTCTTATCTTTCCCAACTCTGAATCTTGTAACTTGACATATTTGTTTTTGTTATTGCTTTGTGACACGAGGATTAGTTATTTTGATTCATACAGCAACATAAATACTATTTACCCAAGTTTCAATAGCAAACATCCAGTAAACGAGCCGCTCTAAATGCCATGTAAACTCAAGCAATGTTTGTGGTTTGTGGTGAGAGGAAAAACATTTTCCCAACCATCAGTCAGACGTGGGATTTTGCTATCATGAGCAAATAGTGTGAGAGTGTGAGAGAGACACTCGGATATGTTTTGTTTATGCCAGTGCACTGTGCACATGCACTCGCACAGCTTCATCCAAGCAGTTTGATGACGGATGCTCTCGGGGGGGTGTGTGAGGATGGAATGACGGAGGGGGGACGCCTGTCTTTGGGTTCACGACTGATGCAGCCAAGTGGAAAGTCCCTTTTGGTCTCTGAATCCTTCATTCCTTGCCAGATCTAGCCCCACCCGACCCACGTTGTGACCAGACCAGCTGCTACAACTCTCTCTGGAAGGAAGCGGATTTAATTCAGTCAGACTCGAGGAAGTTGGTCACGGGTGAACCGGGCTGGTATTCCTCCTCCACTTCCTCCTTTTGAAGGAAGGAAAAAGAGAAAACAAAAGACGGGGGCATTAACTTTCTCTCTCTGGTTCCCTCCCCCCTTCCCCACTCTGTCCCTATTTCACCCTCTCTGTGGGAATAGAGTTGTTTGTTCAGTTGCCCCTCATTGACTAAATATGTCAATGAGCAAATGGACTCAGACCTTTGCCCTGCTCCCTGTTCCACCACACTGGCTCTCAGACCGGCATTAAATGTCAGGAGTGGAGTCACAGTTTTGACTGCATGTCCTGCATTCATTCCGAGTCATCTCTTTGATTGTCAAAGGTTTCACTTTCATATGAACGGTAGCAAAGGAAGTGGCTGCTGAATCCTGTGGGTGCCCGGCAGTATGTTTGAGGGTTTAGGTCACTCCGGGTCATGTTTATCTGCTGTCACGCTCTGCGGCGTGGGAGACCGAGAGCTGTTGTTTTTTCAGGGGAGAATCAGCTGTCAGTTACATCATTTTGTATACACGCACAAACATCTACGTCACCTGCCACCCACCTTTTTAATTGACCTGCTGAAGCAGACCCCTGGTCTTGTCACTCACTTTTCTCACCTTCCTGTGGAGTGTGTGTGTGTGTGTGTGTGTGTGTGTGTGTGTGTGTGTGTGTGTGTGTGTGTGTGTGTGTGTGTGTGTGATGTCACATCTGACAGCGCCGGCCCAGCACCCCAAATAAACAAACCTAGCGTACTCAATAAATGCTCTCACATCTCTACTTCCTCTTTCTCTTTTTTCTCTCTCTCTCTGTCTCTCTCTGTCTCTGTCTCTGTCTCTCTCTCTCTCTCTCTCTCTCTCTCTCTCTCTCTCTCTCTCTCACCACCACCTTCTTGCCTTCCTGTTCCGGCTTTGTTTCTCTTTGTTTCTCTGCATTTTTCTCTCTTTTATTTTGTATAAAGACTTGCTTTCCATCATGAATTTGAGTAAGTGGATGTCGTGGAGAAAGCGTAACTTTTTCAGGAGGAAAGGAAAGCCTGAAAACAGTCTCGATCTCGGTAAGCGGATGAGCACATCTGTATAACTGTCCATCTGTGGAGGAGTTTAACAAGGAATTCAAAGAAGCATCACAGGAAATTAAGCTGTTTATCCACTTAACTTGTCTGATAACTTAACAAAGTGTTCGGGCGCTTTATCTTTTTTAGTGGAAATGTCCCAATGATGCTCTGAACATGCCAGCAGTTGTTCACAGTTTGTTATACCCACAGACAGCACTTAAGTCCAGATCTCTGATGCTTTATGCAAAGATAATTCTGTTTTGTGTGTGTATGTGCGCACATGTGTATGTGTGTGTTCACCTCTCAATCTCCATATAGTTGTAGTTTCTTAGTGATGTGCTGACCTGTATCTTTAGCATCTTGGTGTGGCTGGCATCAGGTTTTGTCTTTGAAATGAAATGTACAGACAGATTACTCACCTTCATCATGAAGAAACAATTATTGTACTAAACTAGAATGCTTTTAGATGCAAAAAAGGTGTGTGAAAGTGAAACAAGGTGAACTACACACATCAGACAGCGCTCCGTGGTGAACCTCTCCACATTGTTGAGCTTATCTCTCTTGAAATCACAAATATTTTAGATTACTCGCGCTCGGGCTCCCGTGTGTTGTGTTGCTAGCGTTAAAAGTCTCCACGTTTCGGAGAATTTCCAGCAGATGCAGGTCCGAGAGTTAAAGCCTCTACCCCACCACGTATTTGGGCAGTGCTCTCTGGGTGATACCTTATTTGTCTTCTTTTCCCCCCATCTTGTCACGGCCCATGCACTCTGCCCTTTTGCACGCTGGGATGGTGCCGAACAGGGTTTCTGTGTTTACCTGTGTTCGTTCCCTATCCCACGATGCATTAGAACTCCCCGCACTAGGCTTGCCCTGTCGTGTTCTGCTCTGCCCCCAATCTGTTTCCCTTTCATTGGCAGTGTCCCTCTTTCCCTCCCCTCTCGCTTTGCTGCAGCATTCTTCTGATCTTTTCCTCCCTCGCCGGTCAAGGAGCGACAGAGACAGAGGAGAGAGGAGGAGAGTGAGGCGTGAATGTCAAACTCTTGGATTATCTCTCGCTACCTGGTTTAATTTTTTTTGGCTTTTGTTGCTTTTTCGGTTCAGCATTGGTGGTGGCTTCTGGTAAATGATGGCAGAGTATGGGCTCAAACTCAGAGGTAGGAACTTTTGACAGGTGTGTGTGTGACACACACGGCTCGGTGATAGCTCGGTGTGCTACAGGTGGGGCACTTCTGTGTGGAAGAGTCGGACTGCAGACATGGTGGCAAATGCTGTGTAGATTTAGATTCCGATCAAGGTGTATGCACACTTTGAAACAGTTGGATATTCATGCTATGAAAGATATTAGTTTTTAAAGTGTATTGTCATGTCATATGTACTATTTTACGCACTAAAGATGCCACAGGGTTTACTACAGCTGTTACTTTATAAGTATGTTTCTAAAGATGCTCATTTACTGGAAGACATCCTTTTTAGTTGCTACACCTTCACCACTCTTTGCTTTATTCTCATTAATTTGACCATCTTCAAGTTGTATCTCTGACTTGGCTCACTTCTTACAGTTCGTCACCTTGTTCTGACTTCACTAAACCCCTCACCTCACCGTTCTTGCTCACCCAGCACACCACAGAGATGTTTTTCATGTTGCTAAGTGGGGATATGGGTTAATCTTTCTGGACGTTCTGAAGTGTTTACCTTACAAATTCCCAGATCTGAGCGAGGGAAGATTGTCAACAAGGCTGTGCCGGCTGAGACAAGCTTAGACAAGTGACCACTGGAGGAAGGAGGGAGGAATGCACAGGGAAATGATAGGAATTCTATGTATTCCTCTCAACGTTACATAGTCAAAGTAAAGCACATCTCTGCCATCCAACTGTGAACTGGATTGAGTTTTATCTGCGTTTTATCTTTTTTTTTACGTGAACATATATGAGGAAAAGTGGAACTTTGTTCTAGAGCTTCTAAGTTTAGCGATGGACACAAACACTGATAAAAACACTATTGACATGTCAAATCAAATTGTTTACAGGATATTAAACCTGCATTTCTTTCCAGTGAATTTGATACTTGACATGTTTCTCTACATGGCTTGTACAAACGCAATACAGTAGGTATACATAAATATGTCATATGAGTTTACAGATAATTGCGATCCCTCCTCTGCATTGTGGAGGTTGGTTTATGGCTTCCGGTTACACCTAAAGTTTATGGGCATATCTACGGGTTACAGTCGTTGTCTTTTTGATTCCTCACAATACATTTTGTGTGGACGCCCTCTGGCGTTTCGGTGAATAAAGCAGCGCACGGTGCATCGAGTATAAACGCCTCGGTTCATGCTCTGAGCTCTGCGGAGGCCAAGCGTGAGTATAAACAAAGCTTAAAGAATCAGTGCCCTCCACTAGGCTGCTGCTGGTGCAGGACTGATAGACAAGACAGCCCAAAGATGAGCCTCCTTCTGGACTTCCATCAAGTTGAAGTTCACCCTGGAAAACTTTTTTTTTTTTGCAGCCTCTGCTTGTCCTTTTATAGCCAAGACATGCGCCTTCCTTGATGTTCCATCTCCAATGACCCCAGTAAAGCATGTACAAAAAAAGGTTCATTTTTGGCGTAGTGACTTTCAACACTGTGACAAGTTTCAAACAAACATTCCAGTTGTTTTATACTGCTTATTAAACTTTCAGTTACGTCATCTGATACTGGGGCTAAATGTACTCTGTTATTCATTCAGTGGCTACACGTGCGTTTTTAAGCTTTAACGAATACATGATTGGGATAATGTAGAGGTTTTAGCTGTCAAGTATAATGTAGCTAAAGGTAATTGCTGCTAAACTTTGTAAATATCTCTATTTGTCTAATCGCTGAGCTCTCATGTTTACTGTGTGACGCTGCCGTGGAAACCCTGGTGGTTTGTTTGATTTTCACCTCCGTGCCTCCCACCTTCTCCCCCTTCTCCCTCCTGTGTGGTCACAGGCTCTCTCCACCTGTGAGAGGGAGGGATATACTAATAGACTGGAGCTGTATATTTTATGTGTCTGCTGTGTGTTCCCAGCTGGCTGCTCTGAAGAACATGTGTGTTTCCTGCCTGCTTATGTCCTCGTTTGAGGTTTGCTGGCTGTTCATTTTTCTCAAACCTCTCAGTCAAAGTCTTATTTATTTAATGTTGCTCAACACTTGGTCAAGGAAATGGGAGCAGTCAGACACTTTTGGTAGATCATGTAGTATCTCAGAAAAATTTACTTGTATCTGAATGCATTCTTTTTTTGTTGCAGAATGTATTGCTTTGGTAGTTTTTGCTTTCATTCATCTTTTTGACCGAAACAGAAAGCTCTGCAAACAGACTGCGAGCATAAGTAAGAGAATTCCTCTTTTTTTTTTAGGGAACCCGGCACAAAACATGACACACAACAGTTAGTTTGTTGTGCACGTGTGTGCATAACAATATATTGAGAGCATGTGTGTGTGCTCAGTGAACTGTGAGAGGACACCAGTGGGATTACTCTCCCTGATGTAATCATGACTTCCTGTTTGGCTGTTGAGGAAGAGAAACATTTGTTTCTCAGCACATTCACTGTACATGACACTGCTTACACATGTGTGTGGCTTAGTAATGGGAAATATGATTATTTGACAGGGGTTGACCGCTTAATAATGTGCCTTGCTTTGGTTTAAATATACACCGAGATGATATGTTGACCGGCTTCAATTAGCAACAGCAGTTGATTTAAATTATAAATTAAACACCAAGAAATTTGTATGAAATCAGTGAACTGGATGCAGCACAATACTCAATATAGAAAAGGGTCACAAAGAGACCAGAGGAACAAAACTTGTTCGTTGAGTTGCTTTTCTTTTTCCCCTTGAATATAACCTAAGTTGTCAGCATCTCTTTGTTCTACCAGCTCATTGGAAGGAGGCGGTTTTGCGTAAACAAACCTCATTCAGTGTAGTTTTTAAATGAATCTTGACTCTCTCTAATCATTGGTGTTTCATGACCTCAGCATCACCAATTAGACTTTACTTCCAGGTACTGGATACTAAATTAATGGTGTGTGTGTGTGTGTGTGTGTGTGTGTGTGTGTGTGTGTGTGTGTGTGTGTGTGTGTGTGTGTGTGTGTGTGTGTGTGTGTGTGTGTGTGTGTGTGTGTGTGTGTGTGTTGGACCCTCTAACCCCATCAGTCTGAAGCTTAAAGGACTTCCAGTCAGGTCTCTTAAACACAATCACACAGACACACATTTTGGACCACAGCCGATCTGACAGTTTGTTCACAACTAACCATAATAAACCGTCATAAAAAAGTCAGCATGCAAAGAGGAATGCATAACATCCATGGCTGAAGTACTTGTTTGTGTGGATGTAAATGATCATAAGCAAAGTGACATAAGTGGACATATGTTATGGTGTGTAAGTGATGTTTACACAGGCTCGGTGAGTCTGTTTTTCACACACACACACACACACACACACACACACACACACACACACACACACACACACACACACACACACACACACACACACACACACACACACACACACACACACACACACACACACACACACACGCCGCTGCTTTGATCCGTGCACCAGTAAGACATTCCTGTGCTGTGGTGAGTAGGAGCAGCAGACAGATTGAGGTGGAGCAGTGCATGAATACAGTGTATTGTCCTGTCAAGGTGGTACGGTGCAGATCCCAGGAGACCTGAGCCCACAGGGACCCTCTCCTCACGGGCCTCAGAGGCCCTCCTCAGGGTGCTGATAAGACTGTAAGGACAGGAGGCCTCCGCATGGGCTTTTTAGAAAAAGGAACATTTATATTGTGTTGAAAGCATGCTTGTCCTGCTCCTCGTGACTTGTTTTCTCAGCGTTTTTCTCCCACTCTGGCTGCCTCTCTTTATCTTTTTTTGTCTCTCTCTCTCTCCTTGTTTTCTCTCCTTGTTGTTTTGTCTGCCTGTCTTTCATTCTTCCTCTCTCCGTGTCTGTCAGGACACGTTAAACCATTCCACCGGTAAGTTATCCACCGTGATTGATTGCCAACAGTTATTGGGCCCTCTGTTATGTCACCTACCCTTTTGTCAATCACGCTATCGTTTTATTTTTTCAAAGACCCCATGACCGTCTTTGTTTCCTGTATCCTTTTCTCCATCACCTTCTTCATTCATCTCCTCCTTCAGCTATCCGTTCTTTGTCTTCCTCACCTCTTGAGAAAGAATTCTTTAGGTTTTATTGTTGCTGCCGGAGATTTATGTGGAAAAATAGGTCAACATACAGTGGGAGGGCCTTTTACAGTGTTACGGTTCAAAGGCCTTTTAAAGACAATGGCACAGGGAAGAGGACACAGTGCAAGTGTATACGAGTATAGTCTCTCCTGCTTTACTTTACATAGTTGTCTCTTTCCACAGAAATAACCCTCCACATTCTTGTTGTCTCAGCCCCAATCATCTTCTCTCGTCTTCTTGAAAAATTCAGATCATCTAAAGAAATGATGTGTGCCTATTTCCCACTGTGAATGCTACACATAAACTAGAATAATGTAAGATTATTCAGTCCTCACATATTACATTGTCATGCATGTATGCATATTTATGCATACTGTGAAACTTGTTCTTAGCAATACTAGACAGCAACTTTGTTTGACAACTAAAAGGTTTTCACATTCAGTCAAAAGTTCAAAGTATCCATAAAGAATGGTATTTCATGCCAAAATGAAAGAAACTGTCTGCTTCCCAATTCCTCAAGCCCAAAATCACAAATGTCCCTCAAAGGGCTTAACTATCTGTACAGCATACAACACCTTCTCTACGTAGACCCTTCGTAGTTCCAAGAAAATCATATCTCTAGTCTGGTCTCGTCCCTTCCACCACCATTTAGCTCATCCTCTCACCTCTTCACCTCTCTCCCTCTCACCTCTGGCCTCTGTTTGCAGTACATTCTTGCTTTTATGCCCCTTCTCACCCAGCCAGCGGCTGTGCACACACACACACACACACACACACACACACACACACACACACACACACACACACACACACACACACACACACACACACACACACACACACACTCTCATTCTCACACCCCAAACAAAGAAGCCGACGACTGTTGGGGCTGGTGATTATAACCTCTGACCCTTTGTTCAGTTCATGGTACTTTACACAGCGGCTAGTTGAATGACAGTGGCAGTTTAATGCTCACACACATGGTCCTTTTTTGCACCTCAGTCCAAGACTGTATTGTCTTGTAAATTCTTTTCTTTTTGACTCCCCCAGGTGGACAATTGTGAGAGGGAATGACAACTTAATGAAAGGATAGTTGAGGGAGGGTAAAGTACAGGAAGGGCAGAACACGGCAGGCTGATGTACATATTTATCTGAGCTGCAGGTTCTCTGACACTGTAACAGACAACACTTGTTCCCTCTGCTGTACAACCTTATCGTTGAGGTTGTTGTTCTGTATTTGACTGTGGAAGTTGATACGCCTGCTAAACTTGATTGAAACGTTTGTCTGCAGTGATTTGATGTTCTCGTCTGGAGTTTTATGATCTCTCTTAATGACACCACGCTATATCCTGTGATTGTTGATTACATGACTGCAAAAGAAATTCACTTTGAATATTTTAATAATGATACTTTTGATTAGATTTCAGTCATTTGTGAAACATATTGATTGTCACATGATGACAAATGCCCCTCCAAAGTATTTATGCAACTGTTACAAAGTATGTATGCAACTATTCAACTTTTTTGTTCCAATTTCTAAACTCAGGGAACTGACTGATACAAAAGTATAGATCAAATGCCAACCCGGTACCAGTGCTCCCTTTTTAACAATTCAAAATCTGTATAATAGTTTCTTGCTGCAAGGAAAACAATTAAAAAATAAATTAAAGGGATTCAGTTTACTAAATTATGGGTTTGTAGAACATAATTAAATCCTCACACCTGAGCAGCTGTAATCAGTTCATGTTTTGAATCATTACTTTACAAATTAATCTGCAGTTTTAAAATGCCTTTGTTAAATTAGTGCTCATTGATTAAATGTCCCATCATTTCCTGGGCATAAGGAACTGGATTTTCCAC
Source organism: Myoxocephalus aenaeus (assembly GCA_038501785.1). Taxonomy (NCBI): domain Eukaryota; kingdom Metazoa; phylum Chordata; class Actinopteri; order Perciformes; family Cottidae; genus Myoxocephalus; species Myoxocephalus aenaeus. The sequence continues at coordinate 117,676 of JBAMJR010000204.1, read as the reverse complement.
TTCATTTATCACTCATCTACACTGCAGAGGCCTCTTCTATAAAGGATTTATACTCACACAGTTTGCGCCACCAAATCTTATCTTCAGTTATGTCGCAAGCTAAAATAAATTGTAAATATATTAATAAAGTCTTAATAATTAAATGGATAATTTTGTTCCATATTCTTTTAAATGTGGGACAAAGTGTAAAACTAGTTTTCTAAGTTTAGCCCAAGGCTTTGTTTGGGCTACTCTGATCCATGACAGTCGCCAGCCATCGGACAGGCACATCAAAGCAGCTGACCCTCTGCCTGACACACGATGAGGCCTCATTGGAGAGCCATGTTGGGGAGAATGGAGCAGCAGGGAGGGAGTCAAGTGGGAAGAGAATGTTAAATATTTGTACATTTGGATTCAGAGACCAGGGGAACAATATAAATGGGCAACGACTTGTGCACAGATGCAGATAGGTTTCCTTTACTGACACGGCACACCTTTTGACATTTTCTACAAATAACCAAACACCCCTCCTGAATACATTGTGTTGCTGCGATCTTCTGGTGTTGCATCCACATTGATCGTGATGCTTTTAAGCTGTGACGCCTCCAGCTACAATAACCATTTACCAGCATGCCAGTGGGAGAGTGAATTCGGCGAGTGGGTTCCTGAAATAAACGAGTGAAAATGGACTTTGAGTGTTAACAATGTTCTATGCTGTCGTCATAAGACTGGCTGTACCTTCTGTTGATGTCCAATTATTTTTTTAACCACCTGTCGATCAAACACCTTTCTAACAACCCTTCTTCTTTGTCCTCCACAGATGAGCATGATTCAGTACAGAAGAAGACATTCACCAAATGGATAAATGCACAGCTCTCCAAGGTAACGTGTAGACCGGTTCAAGTGCCAAACTTTACCTGCACTGCTTAAAACGGATTATAAAATGCAAATGTATTCAGAAAGAAGCCCATGAAGCTGAGTTATTTATTTTAAAAGAGCTTTATCAGCCTGATATTGAAATAAAATACTTCATAGAATGACTGAAATGGTGGGACTATATCAATGCTATTTCAGTCCAAAAATGTTTTGTCTATTTCTGATGAAAAGTTGTCCCTGCAGACTTTGATTTTGTGTTGATTCCCTCACTGAAGCAGGGACCGGCCTGCAGCAGTATAGCTTTGCTGCTAGCAGGGTAGCAGACTAAAGTGTTGAAATGTTAACTGTGCATTGTGAAAATGTTGTTGTTACTCTTATATTATATACTTTAATACTTCTCATCTTAACGTGGTAAAATGAAGCACAAACATTAATTGCAAATGTTTAGAACAACAAACTAAACATCATTTGGTTTTAATGCATGTCTTCGTCCATTACTCTACCCAGCAACAGTTTCCTTCAGAGCGCTAATGGCTTCACGTGTGTTGTCCTGTTTTTCTATCTCATCATTCTCAGAAGCACACCATTTACAGTTCTGTTGAATATGCTTAGTAGATTGTATAAACTTTGCCAAAATGATCTTCGAAGCTCTTGAATACTCTCATGCTGGGGTTCCCCTCGTCTCTTCAATGCAACTTGTCTGATCCGATGGTGATGGGATATATTTTGTGGTCAATATCTTAAAAGGAAAGAATTGCCACTTTTTTAGGTCAATTGAAGCAGTAACTCTTCTGTGTGTGCGCTATTGACTGAGAAAGCAGAGATATCCTGCTTGCGTTTATTAAGTAAATATCTGGGTGTGATTGTTTATTGGCTTGTTTATTGATTGCTGTAGCAACATCTGTATTATTATTTGTGAGCTGTAGCCACACTCTGCAGCTCTCATCCATGGTGCGGACACATTGTAGACACAACCTCACCTGTTCTGCTGTTTTCTCATATCAGACGGGGAAGACACCCATCAAGGATATGTTCTCTGACCTGAAGGATGGGAGGAAGCTGCTGGACCTGCTGGAGGGTCTTACTGGCACTGTACTGGTGAGTTTGTAGTTTGAGTATGTGTATATTAAGGTTTGCAGACCTTTTTTCACACGGTAACCCACACAATATTAAGAAATACGTCATTTGACCCTAAAATTACGGAGATTTGTATTGGTTTACCTCTTCAATACTTTCTCACGGTTTCTTTGGGGGCATTGGGCCACTACCACTCGCTACTAAAATGCAGTGTTGTTGTAGCTGTACCATGACTGCTGCATCCACTTAAGCTAGTACAAGCAAATGCTTTAGCTTAACGTTAAATCGAATGCAAACATTAGAGCCACACAGCGGATCTCAGCAGATGTAGTTTCGATGCTTGAATAGAAACAGTTACATTAAGAGCAGACAATTTACTTTCCCTTAAATGTCATCAATGTGTAGTTTTTGATTGTAGTATATTCTGCTTGTGAGTTATTTTCAGCAAGACATTTCAGTTTTTCCTCACCAAAGATTTTGCTCAACAGAAGATTAGGAGGTTAAATTAATACTTTCCCCCAACTAACACTATTTAAAAAAAAAAGAGTTTGTAAAGAAACAGATAAAACATATTGATAAACAGAACAGTGTTCGTCTCTATGGATGTATGTCTTCAGTGACCAACCATGCGCTTACGCTTTTTCTATAAGTGTCACCTCGGTGTTGCGCCTTCAACAGCGTATCTGCTTTCTAGCACCTGCAGCCACACTAAGTGCCAACTGCCTCCGTGCCATACATACAGGCACATACATGTGCACACACTATCTCTCTGATACCAGAATACTAATTCTATAATGGGGTGCTAATGAGTGATTGAGTTATGTGGGGACTTAAAAGGGATTTGCAGTTGGCAGCTATTCATCCTGCCATTCTTTCCATAAGTCAGCCTGTGGACACTGCTGATAGGGTAATGGCTGTGATTAACGTATGGAGAGAAACACTCTGCTGAGTGATGGCATTCCTTTTCTTGGTGTAGCAATGCCTCGCATTTTTTCACGAGTGTGAATAAATAAATGAATAAATGTGTCGTAGACTCAATTTTCAAGAAACTGGTCTATGTATCTCTGATGATTTAATAAACTGCCAAAGATTCCTGCAGGCTCATGATAACACTGAACAAGTTGTCACCTGATCAGTGTTGTGTTTCCTGTTCCTCAGACCAAAGAGAGAGGCTCAACCAGAGTGCACGCGCTCAACAACGTCAACAAAGTTCTTCAAGTCCTGCATCAAAACAATGTGAGTATCTGCTGTTTCTGCTGTTTTGTGTGCTGTCAGCTGCTGCTGCATGATTTTAGCCACATCACATACATTGGTGGTTCTTAACCAGATGATATTCAGGTCAAAGAGTCAGCGGGGTTTATTTTAGCATAGTACAGCCAGAAATAAGGAACTATAATGAAATGTAAACTCACCTGCTGCTGGGTAGCTGAAGTGAACATCCACAAATGCTTTAGCTGTGGTACATTTTACATTGTCACACACTATCGTAGATTTGTACATTTCTATCCGGTTTAAATGTCAGTTGGCAGTGAAGGCCAGAGTTTCCACGAGCCTTTAAAGTCTAATGCCTGGAAAAAATTAAACAAGGCCGTGGAAGTTTTCATAAATAAATAGATATCATAAAAACACTTATTTAAAGTATAGAAACCACATGTATTATTGAAATGTACTTTGTTCTCCTTGATGTCTTTTTCTACTTGTTGAAAAACGTTACTCTGCACATTTATCATGTTTCTAAAGCTGCATCTAAAGAACTGGAGGTATTGTGAACTGGAGTGTTATTGCAGTCATTCAATCCTTCAAATGACGAGAGGTTAAAGGTGTGTGATGGAGTGCTGCTGGCTGTTTTTAGTTGCTTTATTAAAACTTTTGGTAAAATACGAGTTGACAGGGCAGTATGTCCTAGTTTGGAAGTTGGAGATAGAAACATGCACACGCGCAAAAGTATAACGAACTGTATGTGTGGCCCAGAGCGAAAGAGTGACAGAGGGAAGGGATAGTGTGGCAGGTTGGAGCTCATTGGGACTAGAGAAGGGTCAGAGGTCAGCTCCACCGTAGACAGAGAGGTCACTTTTTAGTTTGACCAGACACTTGACCTCATGTTCCACTTTGTGCCTTCATCCTCTCCAACATATTTATATGTAATCAGTCCTCACTTGGCCTCTCCTCATATGATTGGTGTCTGACACGGCTGCAGACACGCTTCATAGGTACCATTGGAAGGGTGTAATTAGGGTGTAATTAGGGAACTATGCATTTTCACCACACAGGGGATGTACAATCCCGTGTGGTGAAAATGCATAGTTCAGAAGTTTTCAGCTGTAACAGTGTGGACACTCATGAACATTCGAAGCAATAGTATGTACACCACTTGATTTAAGAAATTCAGATGTTACTTTGTGTTTTAGCGTAAGGGTTCGTGCTGTAAACAGCTTAATTTTGAAAAGATTGTATGATTACAGCAAACAAAAGATTTTCTCTGAGAAGATTTTATACTGTGTGCAGCTGGGTTGGCTTTCCAACTAATCTGCTCGAAACAGGAATAATTTTTACTTCACAACTAGTATGTTTGTTATTTATTTTCAACGAGCCTCTCTCATCATCTGTCATTTCTCCCAGGTTGATCTGGTAAACATAGGAGGGACAGATATTGTGGATGGGAACCGCAAGCTGACTTTGGGCCTCATCTGGAGTATTATCCTTCACTGGCAGGTGAGCACACGTGCTGTTCCTTTCTACACACACACACACACACACACACACACACACACACACACACACACACACACACACACACACACTCGCACACACACTCGCACACACGTTTGCTCTGACAATTGTGTAAGTTTGACCTACAGCCATTTAAAGGAAAATAGTTAATCAAAAGGTTTTATTAAAAGCTTTTCAATATTACGTATTGTATGAATATGTTTTTTTAATAATAGTTTTTCATTATTAGTAAACTTCAATGTCACTTATGTAACTGTATGCACAATGCATTTTCCATGCTGTCATTATTTTAAGCAAACATTATTTCATAAAACCTCAGTTTAAATCTAAGCCAGTCACATGATGCTCTAATCTGCCATGGTCCCCTGGTTAGTAAAATGATCATCAGAACAATTATCACTTTCCGTGTCAACAAAAAAAAAAACATACGCATGTTTTCACTCTTGTTTATGTTTTTCCATGTTTGTGTAGGTGAAAGATATCATGAAGGATATCATGTCCAACCTGCAGCAGACCAACAGTGAGAAGATCCTACTGAGTTGGGTACGTCAGTGCACCCGCTCATACCCAGACGTCAATGTGCTGAACTTCACCACCAGCTGGGCCGACGGCCTGGCTCTCAACAGCATCCTACATCACTTCAGGTGAGGAGAGATCAAAGATTCTAGGGGTGGCTGGTGCGCAAAATGGGGTCATGTTAGCAACTCTGTCTTCATTCATGTCTTTGTAATTTTCCGCTTTTAAGTCTTTGCATATTTGACATGTGTCCTTTGACTCTGAATGTAAATCATCTGGAAACCAGACTAAGAGCTTCAAATACCTTCAAGAAACCAGTTCCTGGAATTTAAGAATGGCCGATATGTAGAAAGCTTTCTCTGTCAGTCTGTCTGTCTCTGTCTGTCTCTGTCTGTGTGTGTGTGTGTGTGTGTGTGTGTGTGTGGGAGAGAGGGAGAGATTGTGAGGATACCCAGGCGAAGTGGCAGGAGGTCAGGTTGACAGGTCAGCGCCTGCCGGGTGTGTGTACACCGCTTGACTTGCTCTGTTTACGCCTGCCATGCCGCTGTTTACACACGCTTGGTGAATGTGTGTAAGCTGCTGTGTGTGAAAGAAAGAGAGCGGGAGAAGCATTAAGGCTGTTTTCCCCGCTTTCTCAAACCCCTTGTCTTTTACTAGTTACATGCACGCACACACACACTCACTCACAGGCCTGTGAGCTGTGAGAAAGGCCAGTGTTGGTTTAGACCTGGGCCAGGGTTTAGGTGGATAACTGAACACACACATTCCACACCCAACTGGCCTCAACACAAGTCCCTCCTGCACAACTAAGGGAAGAGTCTTTTCTGTTCAGAGAACAGATTATATGTTCCACATACTTGTTCTTTTTTTTCTGCACAAGGGTTATGCTCAGGAAAAGGTAATTTGTTGTCCAAACATTATCCAGAAATGTCCACCCTCTGAGTTATAACATTGTTGGTATACACAATTTTGACACTAGTGCACATAAAACAGAAGCTGTGTTATTAAAAATGAATGAATGAGATAATTCTGCTCAGGTAAAGTGTCGTTGACACAACAGCACCAGCAATACAGATGCGATGTATGTGTTTTAGGGCTTATCTGAGAGTGTCACCTTAATTTTGGAAATGTTTAATGTTAAAGTCTCCATATTGTTGCTCTCATCGCCACTGTTCGTTGTGTCTTCAGGCCAAATGCATTCAGCTGGGATCAGGTAGTCGGGCTGAGCGCCGTGGAGAGACTGGAACATGCCTTCACCGTAGCCAAAGACCAGCTGGCTATTGAGAGGCTCCTGGATGCCGAAGGTACGGCCTTATTGAGCAGCTTCAAACACTTCACCACATTGTACACCAACTGTAATTATTTGGACAAGAATAACTGCAGAAAGATTCTTTTTTAATTGTAAAAAATTGTTTACAAAAGAAAAGGCAAATACCTTTTATAGTAGTCCCAACGATTAGTTTGATATGGAATGACTTGCATGTTGCTGTCCAAAATGCCCACATATTAAAACATGGCCCGTGTTCATGGAGCCTGCCTTCATGTCCTGCCAGCAGTTGGCTAAGCTTCGGTGGAGCAAATACCTTGGTGTTGTCTTTGGGCTGTGCTTGTGCAGAATGTTTTTTACAGTTCAAGGAGCACCTGAAGATCCTCAGTGTGCACATACTCAAGCTATCTATGTTCAGAGCCTTCTTGTTATGTCATGAGAGGTAGTCACTCCTGACCTGTGTCAAAGCCTTGTTTAATTTGTACAACTTGCCTCAACATGCCTTTGTCTCTCCCCTCTCCCCTTCCTTCCCATCTAATCTGCTCCTGTCACCCTGAACTGTTATCTCACTTCATCTACCATGCTGCTTTTCTCCACAATTTTCACCTCTCTATCCCCCGCTCTCCTCCTCCTCCTCCTGCTTGTCATGCTTAATTTCGACCTCTGATTTCTTTCTGCCCTTACATCCACATCTTGCCCGCTCTCTCTCAGACGTGGCAGTACAGTTACCAGATAAGAAGTCCATCATCATGTATGTGACATCGCTGTTCGCTGTGCTGCCCAAAGACGTGAGCATGGAGGCCATCAGAGAAGTGGAGACCCTCCCACGCAAATACAAAGTGGAGTCTGGGGACTCAGGTCCAGGCCTCAGTGCTCAGGTAAAACACACAACAAAGTATGCTGGTACTTCATGTGATATGATACAGGAGGTATATCAGCTTGCATATATCACCAACAACGATTTTGGGGCAAAGTGGGAAGGACACTTGCGGCCATACCAATGAAAGTCATTGTACTATTCTCCCAACCTTTTAAACTGCTGAATCCATGGAGACATCTGTTTCTCAAGGAATCCAAGGTGTTCTTTTATGTGCAAACCTTAAACATCCACAGCTGGTAACCAGCAATGTAGACAGAAGCACATTGAGTCCAAACTTTGGGAATTTATAACTGGAATAAAAAAAAGTAGTTCAGAACTGTTTCTCAGTCCACAAACCTAGGTCAAGTGGCGAAAGGAGATTACTGAAGGTCATGAAGCCGAACACTAGTCCCCCTTTAATTTAGGGGTGGTGACGTTAAGTCTTTTTTAAAGTCAATGGGATAGTTTATCAGTTTTGTCAACTATGCGTTCTCATTCATGCCATAACGATTGTGGCTCGCTATGTTTCATAGGAGCTGGGCTAACCTCACTATCACAACTGCCAAAACTGACTTTATTGGACTTGAATATTTGGATTTACATTCTGCAAATGCCAATATGTAGTATAAGATTTCCTTCAAATATATTGTACTATACTAGACTGTAACTATTTGGTTCATAGGACGTACAATTTTGTAAAAAAACATTGTGGATGTCCTTCCCCATCCTGTTTATGATAATTATATGTATCAATACACCCCTTAAGAAATAAACAAAATAGTGTACTATCTCTTTTATTCCCATGGTTTAGTTATTTCAATAGTGACACAGTGCTCCCCAGTGGCTGCCTGTCTGAACCCCCCTTGTCCGTGCCTGTGGGAACAAACCGTTATCTCTTTCTATGAACGAAGTGATGATGGTTCAGCTCCTTAATGTCAGCTCTAACAACTGAAAAGCTGAAGGCGCAAAAAAAAAAATAATTGAACCCATAACTGCTTCAACCTTTGCTGCTGTGTTGTGTTTCTGATAACATTCAGTTTGAAGGCCACAGACGCCGTTATGTGCAAGCATAAGGAATATTGTTAAGTGTCTCATTGTGTGTGGCCAGATAGAGTGAGTCACTCCCACCCTGAAAAAGCCATCTCCTTCATTCTCTCCAGCACTGCTCATGAAAAGCACAGCAGGCGTAGGCAAATAGGGAGCAGAGCCATGACTCACCCCTCCGACATTAGCCAACAGACCGAACTGCATGCTGCTGGAAACACAGAGCTGTAAAGGGGTGGAAGGAAACGAGGGAATAAATTGGTGAGCATGGAAGTGTGTGCAGGGAGTTGACAGGGAAAGTTATTTGAGCATTAAAGATGTCTGTATGCTGGTGGGCAGGAGGCCGTACATGCACACACTGATACTGTTCAATGTTTTAACATCTGTGAGCATTTCAGAGTCTCATTCCTACACTCTGATTCAGTTGGACTTTCCTGCTGTTTGACTAACTTGTGATTAGTAACGACAGCAGATCAAACTGCAGCCCTGTATGTGTACATCCCTGGTGTGGAGTGTTTCAGAGGTTTTTAGTCAGAAGTCAGAAAATCCCAGAAACCACCTCTTAGGTTTTTATTGCTCATGGGCACATACTTCACACATCCTGGAACGAGTGCTGGAAAAGTCTTTTTAAATGGTGCCCTGATTGATCCAACAAGGGGTTTACTTTCCTGGCAAAGTTCCTCTCTCCATAGGAAGTGATGCGTAATGCTGCTGGTAGTGAGAGAGTGGAGGAAAAAATAAAGGGTCTTTGTTTCTGCTAACTGTTTTGTTCGCCCCGATGTTGGAACTTCATGCCACTGGTTCATGATATCTGTTGTGGAGTTCTTAATGGTAATTTTAGATCACGATTGTTTTCAATATTGACAGCTTGAGATCTAACCAAAGTTTATTGCATTACCGCCAAGGTTGGAATATCACTGATTTGCGTATGCATGATGATGCATTGCTTGTTCCAGAACCACAACTGCAAACGTGATGAATGCAGGGATTGAGTTGAATCATCTGGTGATAATAAAGCGTTCTGTTGAGCTAGACCACAGCTATTTTACAGCCATTCAAGTCAATTAATCGAGCAAGGCTGCAGTTCTCTCTCTCTCTCTCTCTCTCTCTCTCTCTCTCTCTCTCTCTATCCCTTGTCTTTCCTTCTGCCTCTGCCAGACTCCATGTCTAACATGAGGACTTACAGTATTTTTGTGACTTACACCAAAAATATCCAAAAGGTCATCAAAGACTTTCAGCATGTGACCTTTTTCTGAGTTCGCTGCGCAGACATTACTGTTCTGTAGTTTCAGCCTGGAAAACAAAGGTCCATTTGACTTGTTACTGTACCAGTCTCCACACACCCATTAGCATTTCTGTCATCTTTGACTTGGTACTGCTCCGGCTGCAAAGATTGTATCTCCTGTTTATTTCAGCTCCAGACAGATTTGTTGAGCTCTGTCGAACTTTTTCCAACTTTCCTTTAAAAAACTGGAAAACTGGAATAGTTTGTTAAAGTTGTGAGATTGTGTTAAAGATGTCTATGAACTGTCTCTTTTTTATGGTGTTAGATTTAGAAATGTATTCAGGGAAGTGGTTATTGAAGAACACTGTACTACTTTCCACTTCCATCTAAGTTTTGTTTCATTTCAAACATGCTGTCCCTCTTGTTTTCTCCGGCACCATTCATATCTGACTGTACACTCAACCTTAGCCAGGATAAACTTGCTGCTATTCCTAGAGTGAGATTTGCCCTGCCCAGCGTTCAAAGGGCTCCTCCTAGCATCCTATAATAGGCCTGCAGTTGTTGTGTTTTTTTTCTCAAACGAGCAGGCAAGTGTTGCTCTGCGTGCTCCAGAGCAACACTGGCCCCTCCTAGATGTCTGGCTCTATTTAAAAATTGACCAACTAATCTCAGCTCGGATTAAAATCAAATGAAAAGACAAATGGAGGTTTTGACCTTGTAAAGTAATTACTTTTACTATTACACCTTTCCTATTATCACAGTAATGATAACCCCAGATGTAAACACATGTCTAAAATATGGTCAGCCAGTGCCCTCATTCCCTCCTCATGTCTTCCAGAATGTGCAGATGGAGGAAGCAGGCAGCAGCCCCCGGCCGGAGACCCCAAGCACCCTGACAGAGACAGAGGGGGAGATGGAGGGCAGCCTGCTGGAAGTGGACCTGGACAGCTACCAGACCACGCTGGAGGAGGTACTGACCTGGCTGCTGTCGGCCGAGGATGCCCTACACATTCAGGAGGAGGTGTCGGACGATGTGGAAGAAGTCAAAGAGCAGTTTCACACGCACGAGGTAGGAGGAGACGCGCAGACTGGCTGAGGGCTTGCCGAGATGTAAACATGGTTGCACATGTAGACAGAAAGCTCAGAAACATCAAATAAATAAATAACACTGTTTGCACCTCTCACACTGAACGTGACTGAAAGTGACTGTGTGATATGAAAAGTACATAACTGTCTAAATCTCAATTTGCCTTTTCCTAAATGGACATATATTTCAGTCTAGAATGAAACATTTTACTGTTTTTAAGACAAATGATGACACACATATATGACGCTCATGATATTTGTCTGACTTGTACACCTGTTTTTTGTCTAAGAACTGTCATTCTCCATTGCTGAGCCTGAGTATAGTGTCCCAGAGATAAAGCCCTCCCACAACTAACAGTACAGTTCTGCTGCGAACAGTGGCGCACAGCACCCCATGGTGCCCTGGCATGGACCTTGCTTGCTTGCTTGAGAAGGCGTAGCTGCAGGGTTTGTGTCTGTGCATGTGTGTAAAGGGGCTTTGGCTGCATTCCCTTGGCTGCAATGTGAATATTTGTGAAGTCTAATGTCTGGAATCCAGGTCAAAGCTGAAAGCTGGTAGTGAGACTGAGCAACAAGGCCCAAAGCCTCTTTAACAGCCAGGCTTTTGAGGTCGTCTAAAACAAATCAATCCAGTTTGTTTCGGCCTCGTTGTTCACATACTTACTCCAACTTCTCCAGCAAAGCCTAATCAAAAACAATGTGCTCAGAGGTGCAGTCAAAAATGCTTACTCATCCAGAGAGCTCACAGAAAACAGACAATAACTCAATTCATTGGGTTCCAAATTGCTCACAACAAGGACCAGCAGAAAATCTCCTCCAAGGAGATGAGAAGAAACTTCACTCCTTTAAAGTTGCTCTTGCTTTCCTTCTTGAAGCATCTCACCTCCCTCTTTTGTTTTGTAATTGGCCTCAGTTGGCTGCTTGACAGACTCTGCTCTTCAGGCTTGTCTGACTGTTGCTACAGCAACACTCGTTAATGCGAGAGTGCAGAGGTGATACCCGGTGCTTCTGCAGGGCATTATTAAGTGTGCTACCTCGTGGCGCTAGAGGGAAGGGGGTGGCAGAGAAACGCATCCAGGTTTTAGTATGTGGGTGCCAAGTGTCAGCATGCTGCCTCAGATTATAGAAGCAATGTTCGGTCTCCATGTTAGACTGAATCTGGATAATTCTAATAGTATGTAATTATACGTAGTGTACTTAGAGATAGAGGATACAATGACTGTTTTGTTTCAAGTACACAGCTTCTATGGAAGACTAACGTTTCAAATGAACATTGTTTTAAAGATTGAAGTGAAAGATTGAAGTGAAACATGTTTTTACCAACACTCTTTACCTCTCCTCTCCTAAAAGGTGTTTATGATGGAGTTGACAGCGCACCAGAGCAGTGTGGGTAATGTTCTCCAAGCGGGTAACCAACTGATTGCTCAGGGCAATCTGACAGATGAGGAGGAAGAGGAAATCCGGGAGCAGATGTGCCTCCTCAACTCCCGCTGGGAGAACCTCCGAGTGGCCAGCATGGACCGCCAGGCCAGGTCAATACACATACATGTACACCTACATACATGTAAACCTACTTTAGTCCTATCGAGGTTTTGCAATACCTTTTTATTTTTATTTATTGCTGTAATTTATTTTATGCGATTATGGCAAATTTTTTTTTTTTTATAAAATGGAAAAGTCAAATTTTTGTCCTCTTTGCTCATTAGACAATAATAGCAAAGTGAAGTACACAATAAAGTAAATAATGACTTAGTTAGAAAGTATGACCATTTTGTAGAATTTCCTCGAATATTTCTCACCCAAGTATTCAAAGCCCCAAAATGGTATTTAGACAGCTTTAGCAACCAGTTAACCGGGAATTGTACTGTAATTTTAAAAAGGTTACAACTCAAAAATCTATTTGTTTTTACAGTGCAGTGTGCAGTCCCTTCACAGCATGAGCCACACATTTCCCAGCAGAGGTTATTTTCCTCTCAGTATCACTGTTGATATGTTTGAGTTTTTCTTGTGAAGAATGTACAAGGCTGCAAACTGAGTGAAGGTGACACTTGATAAACCTTGAGCCCTCCAAGGCCTAACAAGTCTAACACTTAATCTATGTTATCAAGGTGTATGATGCTTTAGAAACACACACACGCACAAAACACAGTTGTTCTTAAATCATATTCACGATGTCCACTAGACTAGAGCATTTGTTGACCCTGATATAAAGTATATGTGCTTTTGAATGCCATGACTCATTGTATGTGGAGTCTGTATACAGCATTGTCCCTTATTGTAGTGTTTGTGCTACAGTGGGGCAGTTAAATAATCAGCTGATCAGTCAGTTTCACCTTAAAGATTATTAAACAGATAGCTTTCCTGTTCTCTTTTCCTCACTGTCTGTGCTGTGTCCCCCCCCCAGGCTCCATGAAGTCCTGATGGAACTTCAGCAGCAGCAGTTACAGCAGCTTTCTGATTGGCTGTCGCGAACAGAGGAGCGAATCAAAAAGATAGAGACAGAACCAGGGGCTAAAGATCTGGAGCTCTACAAAGAACAGATAGAACAGCACAAAGTAAGTAAATATGGTTTCCCATTCAAATGTTTTCTGCGAAAGCCAAAATCTATTCAGTGAACGGGTATATGCACAAGATCAAGGAGAACATACAAATAATTCAGTCTCACTGCACTGCTCTTGTCTTGTGACTACTTTGTCACATGTTTGATCCTGAAGTTCCATGAGTCATTTACTGTGTGTCACTATAAAGCTCAGTGGCTTCTCTGCCAGCTCTGTTAATGGGTAATATGCGACCGTGCTGAATTCACTATTTGCATTTCTGTTCAGGAGCTTCAGAACGACCTGGAGGCGGAGCAGGTGAAGGTCAACTCTCTAACGCACATGGTGGTGGTAGTAGATGAGAACAGTGGTGAGAGTGCCACCGCTGCCCTGGAGGAGCAACTACAAGTGAGTTACCCGACGTCTTTGTGAATTTGTCAGCTGAAGGAGGAGGAGAGTCTTCCTCCATTCCATCTAATACATTGCGCCTACCTTTTTATACAAATTCAGGAATAATAACATTGTCAATTTTTTCAAACATGTTTTCCCTCCTACTACCTTCTTAATCTAGACCTGTTACTTTATAATCTGGAAAATAATCAACAAATCAGAATCAACTTTATTGGCCAACTAAAACAATTAAAGACAACAGAGTAGTCGGAGTAGTGCAAGTAGTGCAGATGGAGATGTTGATAATTAAAATAAATGCTAGTTGCAGCCCTAATTGTATGTATTCAACGTGTTCCTCTCCTTTACATTATGTTTCTGAGAACATCCATGTTTGTATTCATGTTTCTCTTTCTCCTGCTTTCAAGTCTTTGGGTGAGCGCTGGGCAGCTGTGTGTCGCTGGACGGAGGAGAGGTGGCACAAGCTCCAGGAAGTCTTCTTGGTGTGGCAACAGCTTCTATCAGACCAGGTTGGACATGCAGCATGCTCTCCATACGGCTTACACAAACAAGCACAGGCTCAAACATGCACACTGTCTTCTTTTCTCATTAAATAATTAAACATAATGGACCACTTCAGCTCTCTGTCCTGCCCTGTTTAGCAGAAAACGCCACAATGTAATTTAAATCTTCAAAACTGCTCTGTTTTTCAAGTCAACAAAAGTTTTAGGGTTTCAGATCCACTATTTTTAGTGTAATCACTTCATGTTCTTCATCCTGCAAATCTGCTGTTTGAGTTAGAAATGTTTCTGTTCTTGAATTATTATTTTTTCTTCCTGATTGCTAAATTCAGAACTCTACACATTAACGAGGCTGCACAACACAAAAACTCATAGTAATGTTTGCAAAGTATTTCAAGTTCATACTATTTTCTCACCTCCTCTGTAGAGTTTGTTTCTAGCGTGGTTGGCAGAAAAAGAGGAGGCCTTGAGTGAAGTACAGACCAGCAACTTTAAGGACCCAAGTGAAATGAATACCAATGTGCGGCGATTAGCAGTAAGTAGTCTGCCGAGCCTTTGTAGTTGCCCTGCTGCTGCTGCTGCTGATACCTTAACAACGAACCACCTTTAGTTTGTGAACTTTAATAGTAAGGGTTCTATGTTTAGTGTAGCCATTGATTTTGTTTGTGATTCAATTCTGTAGATTTTAAAGGACGACATGGAAAAGAAGAGGAGGACTCTTGACCAGCTCTCTGATGCAGGACAGGATGTGATATCGCTACTGCAGAGCCCTGAGGCGGGAGGAGAGATCGAGACAAACACAGAGGAGCTGGCACATAGATGGGACAACCTCGTGCAGAAGCTGGAGGACTGCTCCTTCCAGGTGTGTGTGTGTGTGTGTGTGTGTGTGTGTGTGTTTGTGTGTGTTTTTCATCCTTTTTTCGCAAGTAACTTTATTCAGAATGGGTTTTGTCTTCCTGCACCTGAGCTAAGAGATACACAGATATTCACCGGGGCAATTGAAAGCATAAAGCACACGACTGCTTAGCTAGAAAAATCTAAATCAAAATATAGATTAATTTAAACATGTAGCGGTCAGTGTTGGGGATGGAAGAAGATGAAGTTAGAACAAAGCTTCCCTTGAAAAAAGATATTTCTGTAACGAGCTTCTTACAAAAGATAACTCAACCTACTTTGTAAAAAGAGACTTTTGCGCTGCCTGGGCTGTGTGATTGTGTTAATTTGGCCTTGGGATAAAAAACAAAAAGGGGAAGTTCATTGGATGTTCATTGAAGAGATGAAATGATAACATACAAATCTTCCACTTTTTCTATCATTATTTAAAATATTTAGGATGAGTCAATAATGGATATTAAATACCACTGTTATGGGTGTATTGTTATTGAGTATATAGAATATGTTTAAAGACCAGTGTATGTGTATGAATTTGTTCCAGCCTGTTTGTTTTTTACTTGGTTGCTTTCTGTCCCATTCCCACGGTTGCTCTATCTCCCTGCTCAGGTAATGGAAGCCGTGACGGATGCTGGGATGACTCAGGTGGAAGAGCAGGTCGTCGTGGATGCAGTTGCTGTAGGCGCTGCTGCTTCGATCGCTGACCAGGAGTTGGCACCACCTGCTCCCCCTAAGAAACGACTGGTGGAGACAGATGCAGAAGTCAGACAATTGTAAGAACTGGTACAGTTCTGAGACATGGACTTTACACACTTTTGCCAGAAAAGTGTCAGAATTAAAACCACATTGTGTTCTGCAGGTTTGAAATGAAGCTTTCTGAGGTCCTGAGCTGGATTAAAACATGGAAGACGTCCACTCAGGCTCTGGTCTCCACACACCCTGACACTATGCCGAACACACCAGACCTGCAGGAGACACTTGAGGTACGCCGGCAGTTGATACGGCTTCAAAACAAACAATTCCAACTTAAAGTCAGAGCACTAAAATCACTCTGTAAATATATGTGTTGACCAATCCCTGCAGGGTTTAGAGTTGGACTTCAATGCAAAGGAAGCCACAGTTAATCAAGTGCTCCAGGAGGGACGGGTCTTGATGGACCAGCTGGAGAGAGGTATGATTCCTTGCTCACTGACACTGAAATGGTTCATTATTATACACAATATACCAAAATAATTTGTTACACAAACCAAGTTTTGCCACGTTCCAAGATAGTTGCTCACATTTATTGTTTCTCAGAGGCTCCCGACTCGTGGCTCTAACAAAAATCTTTAATTTCCCAAATTGTGTTTGTCTCATAAGAATTAACTACTTTTCAGCCGGTTGGTATTTTTTGGGTATTTACAAGCCTACGTTTTTCCCAATGTTTTTTTTGTTTTCAAAGTCCGTAATCTGACTGTTTGTGTGTGTTTGTTTGTTTGTTTGTTTGTTTGTTTGTTTGTGGACAGAGTATTCAAATCTGTCAGCCTGATGGGTTGTTGACTTTATATAACTGCTCAATGAAATTAAGAGGCACTCAGGGTTTTATATGTTTACACTGCTCTGGAGGTAGTGAGGGGTTGTGGAATAGCACTGCTAAATTAGAATATGTTTGTTCAACACAAAACTTTCTACTAATCTGAAAGTAATGCTTACCTCATATCTGCTGTTCTCTCATCCTTACTGTCTGTTTTCCAATTCTTCATCCACTCTTACTCACACCAAAAACTCCCAACACAGGCTGTGGCCGACTAAATTATGTTTAAACCCACTAAAAGTCTACTTAATTATTTGTTCAGTACATTTGAAGTCAACCTTTATGTCTGTTGGCTTCTGTTTCTCTCTGTAGAGGGAGTGTGTGTGGACTCAGTGAGGGCAGACATAGACCTGACCCAAACTGAGTGGGATGTGTGTGCGAGGGAGCTGCAAGCAGCCCGCGAGCGAGTTCACACTCAAAGGCGCGTCAAGGCGGTGTCTGTCGAGCTGGCAGACCTGGACCGAGGCCTCGAGGAACAGGATCGATGGCTGGACTCAACTGCGGCTGTAGAAAAGTGTGACGAGGCTGAGTTCAGAAGCCTCAGTGGAGAGTGTCAGGTAAGAGGCATTGTCTCCGTCCACATTCACCCTGAGCTCTTTTGTGCTCTTTAAATTTCCTAAACGTCTCCGTTTTCACAGCAGAGATGAAGCTTGCAAAGTCAGTCAAATATGTAGAGATTAAGATAAAGCCCTTCCTGGTGTGTCCTGAAGTGTGAAGTTGAAATATTTACATTTGAGACTAATTCTCTTTGAGCAGGGAGGGAAAACCTGTCAGTGTAAAGCATGACTTCATCCTAACCTGTCTCTCCAGAGTAACATATTGTGGCAGTGTGTGGTTGCAGCTTTTCCTCTTTTTTTTTTTTTTAAACCGAGAAAAGATCATTTCTTTCAGATGACACTGATTATTCTTAATGGCACTAAGTAAATCAAATGCAAGGACATTAATTGCTGAAACATAAACTTTCCATCTTGTATCATGATTCTACGTCATTATTAGAGATGAAGTCAAGATAATATGCTCATCATGAGCCAAGTTTATAACATTTCCCTTTCTGTGTGGATGCACATAGGCAGCAACAATCTCCCGACTGAATTATCCTTGAACCATTTTCTTCTTACAAATGAATGACCTTGCGTCTTCCCCTTGTGTTCTTCAGTCCCGGCTCCTCCAGGTCACTGGCGCGAGTCCGCGTTTGGAGCAGCTTTCTGCAGAGGTGGGGTCACTCGGAGCCCTGCCCTCTCTGAAAGACAACATGGTGGTGGTCTCGGCGCATCACGCCTCCACACTGCAGCGGCTACAGAGCAGAGAGCAAGAAGTCAACAAAGGTACTTCTGCATCAACTTCTACATCAAATTGATCTTCTAAATGGGTGCAGAGGAAACCTGCTCCTAAACTCTGAGGAGGTTTATCGGTATTAACAGTATGTGCTTTTCACAGAGCCTGACAGCCTTGAGGCTTCCTCCTATTTCAGAGAGCTGCAGTACAGGAGATTTAAGCCTTCCCTAAAACAAAGACCCATTTTTCTCTCATTGCTCTTGGCTCAAAGCTTTCAGGTTTATAGGAAGACTAAACGAGTGATAGCTAAGATCAGCAGAACTCAGTCCCATAGGGGTTGTGTACATTTTACATCAGCTTTTATATGAATCTGTGGACAGCCACAAGTAATGGGTGATGTCCTTATATGGCCTCCTAAAGCTCACAGAAGCGTGAGTGTATACGTGAGCGACCGATTGTAAGATCACCCCTCCGTGCCAGCGTCATCTCTACCTGAGGACGTGACTTGGACCTGGAGCAGTCCTGAAAACCAGTCACTGTTTTAACCCTGGAATTTACATCAATGCCTTTTGGCCAAAAACAAGTCTGTAAATAGAGACTTGAAATGATCCTCTCCACTCCAGACTGTGTGTGTGTGTGTGTGTGTGTGTGTGTGTGTGTGTGTGTGTGCCTTCTAGGTTTTTATGACTGCAGAGGAGTTGGATGAAAGCCAAGGAAAACCATTTTGTTTCTGCTTGAGGGCAGTTTGCCTCCCACCAGTGCCTCTCTCTATTTCCCTCCCAGTTACGCTCCACCTCTGCTCTTTGTGTATATAAACATAGCCATATTGTGTAAGCATTAAATCACCTGGTAATTAAAACACTGACAGAGAAGGAGATGATAAGAGAGTCAGTAAGAAGAGCAGGAACAGAAAATACTATAACCATTCAATATAAATGAGGTTGAAAAAGTCACAACTGAACTTCTGTGTATTTTAAAAAGGCATCTATCATAATTAGATTATTTTTATTTATTTTTTAATTCATTATTGTACATTAAAAGTGTTATTTAATGTGTTACAGTTAAACTGCCGTGACTCAGTTAAAACAAGCAGGTTCCTGTATTGCAGCACATAAGACAGAATCACAATTACATGTCAAAATAAAGACAGAAACAAGACAACAAAACATTTAAAAAAGGACTTAGGCTGAGGGAGCAAGATGATATGAGATCTGGCATGTCCTTGCATGTTTATATGTCTGTTTGAAATGTGATATGGGATCGTGTTACAGATGTTATTGTATGATGATCTCAATGATCTCTGACCATAATTGTTTTTGTAAGTCTGTACTGGAATACGTGCAGGCACCTTTTGATCTTGTGATGCGTTCCTGTCTTGTGTCGTAAAAGTAGAGCAATAGGTGAAGTAGGGAGCTATTGGTTTGGATCTGAAAGTACAATTTAATGGCTAGATTATCTGTAGGTCTAAAAAGTCAGCGCGTTAGAATGTGAAACTGCAGTGGGGAGTCCACAGGGGATGGTTGCCACTGTGACTCAGTGGTAGAGCAGGGTCGTCCTTCAATCAGAGGACCGGCGGTTCGAACCCCGGCTCCGCTGGTCCAAATCGATGTGTCCTTGGGCAAGACACTTAAATCCAAATTGCTCCCGCAAGCTGTGTTGTTAGAGTCCTGATGGGCAGGAGGGACCTTGCAGGGTAGCTCCTGCCTTCAGTGTATGAATGGGTGTGAATGGCTGAATGATGAATGATAGTGTTAAAGCGCGTTGAGTGGTCGTAGGAGTAGAAATGCACGTTACAAGTACAGTCCATTAACCATTTTAGCGTATATTCTTGCTGTTGGTTCAATGGTTGGTAGACAGAAGGGTATTGTTGAAAGAATGATTGAATTTGGATACGTGTCCGAGATAGTATTGATGAGATGTTTAATTAGATTTATTTTGGTCAGACATAGATAAAGACTTGCATTATGTCTCGTGGCATTGATAGTTAGATGATTAGACGTATGAGTTGGTTAGAAGAGCACAGCAAAACATACTTTGAGATGTCAAACATCTGGGATCCTCCTAGAGCCTGGAAACACACACACACACACACACACACACACACACACACACACACACACACACACACACACGCGCACACACACGCACGCACGCACGCGCGCACGCGCGCGCACACACACACACACACACACGCGCACACGGAATCCCAAACCTGCTCACTGCCCCCTTGTGGTTTTAATCCTGATGCAAAAATCCTGATATCTTAATTTAACATATAATTCCTCCTTATTCCAGCTTTGACCAGTCTCGAGGCCAACCAGGTGTTGTCGAACCAGGTGGACGGGCTGACGACCAGGCTGGCCACTCTGAGAGAAGGAATAGTAGACATCCCTACAGCTGAGGAAGCCGTGGAGAGTGCACAGGTAAGTCGTGCTCAACCTTTCACCAAACTACATTGGAATTGGTAAAGTCCACATATTCTGATGACCAGGAACCAAACACATGAACTCCTAGGTGGAGGTTACCATGTAAAGTAGAATCACAAAGTCTCATTATTGATGTTTGACAGTATTAGAATCATATGTCATCATAATGTATGTTATGGGTTGAGGTTGTCTTGAAGGTTTAACTTGGATGTCTCTAGGATACAATATTTACTATTTTTATTCAATTGTCTATACATTTCCACAACAAACAAATACATTTCACAGTTCACTTCAGTTTTTTATTTTTTATTATTGCCAATTATATTTATTATTTTATGTTCCATATTATTGTTTAATGCTCATCTTGTAACACATTTTGTGTTGGTTGGCCAAGACCCACCTTCAAGATATTTTTGATAATAGAGATTTAAATAAATAACAACATTAAGTTAAACTACAGACACAATAAAAAAAATGCTTGTCTTTGTGGGTTATCTGGTAGTACATGTGCCCTCTGACATTTTTGTGTCTGTCTGTGTGCCTCTACTTGTATCAAAGAGACTGTTTTTCTTTTCTTTTTTCAAGCACACAATAGGCTCCCTTTATCAGCCAGTCACTTCCCTCTGCACTGTTTCAAACCTCAGTGTAGGAGGAAAAGTGTGTGTGCGTGTGCGTTGTTGTATTTCGTGTGTGTTTCTCTCTGGAATGTGGCTCTGTCCGAGCTCTTGTTATCGTGGTAGATAGGGCACGGTGCCGGAGAAAGGGGCGGGGACTTGGCACATTCTGGGCGGCGTGCCCATGCCTGCCACATGGAGCTCCTAACAGCTCAGTGAGGGGCCGCTCAACCAGTCAGTCAGCCTGACGAGCGCCACACACAATCCCATGACGGCATCTCTGAGTCCCATTAGCAATTAGCCTAATGATAAAAGGTGATAGTCATCTGATTAGCCCATTATTGGCCTCTCGTGTTTAAATGGATTCATCTTTCACTACACACACATTTGAATTGCTTTTGAAATGATCAATTACCTAATTATAAAAAAATGTGTGAATTAACTTCTGTTTAAGGAAGTTAATGTGATTGCTAGGTTGTAACAAAGCCATTGTTGCTTCTGTGCAAACACTTTGCGGCACATCATTGACACATCTCTCCACATGGTTAACTGTACGTTTTTTTGTTACATTCTTAAAGGTATATTGTGAAGATTTTGACCAGCAGTAGCACTTTAGCAATGATATGAGGAGGTCCCAGTGCACACCAGTCACATTATGTCCATTTCAGTTCCACACTGTTTTGCTTGTAAGTTGTAATGCTGCATTCATGTCAAATTGGAGTCATTGTAATTACCAGTTTCCAGCTGAAGTAGCTTTCACATCCACGTCCAAGTTGAAATTACAAGTTGAAACGTTATTTAAAGTTTGATTTACAGCGTAATAACTCTCAAGTGCCTGAAAACCAACCAAACAAACACGAATGCCTCAATTCCACCAAAGTCGTTCAAGATAATAATCCCGAATGTGGTGGTCACAGTGTTATATTTTCAATGCTCAGTAGTTTTAACCCTCACACCACAACTCTGCAGTCAAACAACTGTCATGAGTCGTCCAGTGAATTAAACACTCATAAAGTCATAAACCTAGGAATATTTCTCTTCTCAACCAAAAGCTGCTTACGGCCTCAAGACGTTTTACTGAGGATAACTGTGTTTGTTTACAAACCAGTACTATGTACGTCTGAGGGGGTTCATAATATAATATCACTGTGGGGCACAGTAACAAATTACTTGGGGAAAATGTAGGACATGACAGCCACAAATGTTTACGTAATCGTGAAGCCTCAGTCCATCAAAGAGACAAGGGACCTCTTATCTTCTTCTCACCAAGAGACGGCATACTGTTAGACGTTGTTGTTGTTGTTGTGGTTAATGTTGCTGCATAACAAATTGTTTCACGGACAAAAAGAGTTTCCATTACACACAGCTTAGACGTGTCACTTTAAGCCGGATCTCTTGTTCCCCTCAGGGCCTGTGTCTGGAGATTGAGCAAACACAGCAGGCTTCTGATCCTACAGAACTACAAAGATGGAGTCAGCTCTCCTCCAGGGCCCGTGAGGAGCTGGGCACACTGCAGTGCATCCTGGGTAGCATGAAGGACAATCAGGTAAAGTCGCTGTACTTAGTGATATAGAAAGCCTACAAGTGTTTTTTGCCTTTACTTTAATGTTTGCGATACTTTTGTTTCATGCGGTTTTCAGGTGCGTTTGGTGGAAGTTGAGCGGTGGTTGGATGCGGTTCAGGAACTGTTGTCTCGTGATGCCACAGGTTTGGCCAACAAAGAGAGTCTACAGGAAGAGCTTAACCAGTGCAAGGTTAGGGGACAATGCAAAATATCAAAACACTATTATTAGTATACACATTTTGACAGTCTAATGATAAAGTCATCATGACCACTTAAAAGTTACAGTTGTTTATGTGAAGACTGCAGTCATTTAACCTGACTTGTATTTGAAGTATTATTCTTTATCTTTCTTTCTTTCGTTCTTTCTGCTAACAAGGAGTATGTGACTGAGATGGAGTCGGTGGAAGGTTCATTGAAGCAGATGGGAGAGAATGTGAGCGCTGTACAGACAGTTGCAGTCCCAGGACTAGCCAAGTGGGGTCAGGATAAGTTGGACGAGTGTCGGAGCAAATGGGACACGCTCGGCAAACAGGTGAGGAATCACTTCGCTCTTGTTTGCATTGTGTGCGGTTATATCCCGCAGTTCATGTTTGGAAGAAATAAGGCATCCTATTTTGTGTATTTGTACGCCTGTATTCAGTGAGATTTTAGTGTCTTGTTTCGCTTACAAAGCTAATGTGACTCTCCAGCTTCTGAAACATCAGGAGCGTGCGGCAGAGAATCGGGAGAGGCAGGTGAATCTGAGGAAGGACTTGGCGGAGATGCAGGAATGGATGACACAGGTCGATGAGGAGTTTCTCATGAGGGACTTTGAATACAAGAGTCCTGAGGAGCTGGAAGCATCGCTGGAGGAGATGAAGGTAGTAGGAACATTTGCAAAAATCAAAGTTGGACTGTGTTTATCTTGAGTGTGTGGGTCTAAGTGTCTTCTTCTGTTACTGTCGCCATTGTCGTCTTACCTCTTGCACAGAGGGCTAAAGAGGAAGTGCTGCAGAAGGAGGTGAAAGTGAAGATCCTGAAGGACAGCATCAACATGCTGGTGTCCAGAACATCGCCCCCTGGTGGAGGCGCTTCAGCGGAGCTGACCTCTGAGCTGGAGGTGGTTCTCACCAACTACAGCAAGCTCTGTGACCGCTTCAAGAGCAAGTGTCACACTCTGGAGGTAATGTGTGTGTGTGATGTCCTTCTGTCTGTCTGACTGATGACGTCTACTGGCTTCAGTTAAAAAAGATGCCGACCTTTGCTGTCATTGTTGTAAAAAATCTACTTGCGCATCAGCTTCTAAGTTTATCAGTCGACAAATGACGGTAAAATAAGAAGCGCCTGGTCATTGTGGATTTAAATTTTTCCAGTGTAAAAAAACTCCTGTCACACTTATTCACATGAAAATGAGAATACAATCACAATTTTATGCATGAATTCCCCAATTTGGCCGTTAACTTGCAACTCCCATGGTTCAGTATTGGAATGACATGTTTGTTTACACAATGTGTCATTTCTCTGGCTCCTTTTTGTTAATTTTCATGCAAAGAACAGAAGCAGCTGGAAGGGCACTGGTTATGATATTAAGAGCTAAAATGGGAGCGCAAAGTCATAGTTTGGGGCTGTTTTAGATTATCATGCCCCAGACTGCAGGGTAAAGGTTAAATACGTCACTGAGCTGTGTTTATGTTCATATATATATATATATATATATATATATATATATATATATATATATATATATATATATATATATATATATATATATATATATATATATATACTCTTTGCCTGAAGTTCATTTGTCACTATTCTCTCTTTGTCCGTAAAACTTTGCTGCTTAATTTAGTTTTTTCCATATTGTTCCCTTTAGATTGTAAGCAAGGGCATGCTTAATGCAGCTGTCACGTGTTATCTGGCGGTACACAGCTTTATTTAAATGTTTCTGACTGAGTGTTTATGTGTAGGAGGTTTGGTCCTGTTGGATGGAGCTGCTTCAGTATCTGGATATGGAACAGATTTGGCTCAACACGCTGGAGGAGAAGGTCCAAGCTACTGATAACTTACCAGAGAGCACTGAGGCAGTGAATGAAGCTCTGGAGGTACAATTGCAAACACACTGTAATCACATTGAATTCATTCGCCATATTCGAGTTGACCGTTAATCTTCTTATCTTTCTCTCCATTTAATTATCTCACTCTTTAAGAGTGAAGATGGTGCTTTTTATGGAATATTTATATTTTTCTTACGCACCCACAGTCAAAATTGTGTACAGTTTGAATATGTTTAAAGGTGAGAGGAGCTTAGTTGAGCTTAATTTCGAATCGGTCGCACCAAAAGGACAAAACATTCACCATCTTTTGACTCAGTGCTATTGTTGGTCTCACTTAACATTCACTTTGTTTCTTTACATTCTCTAATAGTTATTTTGTATCATGCCAAACATTTAAATAATGAATTATATAGTTGGACCAGCCATCCATCTTTGAATTTGTATAGATTTGCATTAATTCTATATTCCTGTTGCTTACATTATATTTGATAGAAGTTGCAGCTCGAGCCAATAGACACCCGGGAATTTAGTGAGCTCAGATAAAATCTCCGCACTACGTCCGCGTATAAAAGGACTGAGTAGGAAAAATAGTTTATTTCATAAACCAACCAAGCCATTTAATATTCTAACTCTTCTAAATAACCTCATTGACTTTGTCTTCCAAATTTATTCTGCTTTGTCTTGCTCCGTTGCTAAATCTGTAGAGCTGCCTGCAGCACGACTGTCAAACTCACTTTAATCACAGTGCTGCTTCTGTAACATCGCATAGGGATGAAGGAAATTGAAGACCCTTGAAGACAATGTTTCCCCTTCTCCTCTTCGTCCTCATGTGTTTTGGCTGTTCCCCCCCCCCCCTCTCTCTCTCTTTTCTCCCTTCTCCTCAACCTCCGTTTCTCATCCCTCACCCCTCCCAGTTTCCCAATCAGACTCACCCCTCTGGAGGGGGGCTGTTGCTCTCTCTCTCTCCACATTACCTCCGGGAAGGAAAAGCACATTTAATGACCCCATGTAAACAATGACTGTGGAATCCATGTGTCGTCACTCGACGAGCTTCTCCCTCACTTGTCTCTCATTTCTCGTTCAGTTATCATCTTTTTTTTCTTTTGCCTCCATCCGACACACCCAACGCTGCAATTTCTGCATCTGCATTCCATCTATTTGCTCAGCTATTTGGTAGTAAATCAGTCTTTCACACAAATATTCTCTCTTTTCTTGTTTCTGTGGCAACATTTTGGAACTGTGAAGCAGTTTAACTTTCTTGATCTACGTTGCAGCTTGATCAAAGGACTATTTTATTTGATCACTTCCTCACGCTCGCGTCCATTCCTTCCCTCTTTGCTTGATTTTTAGAATGATTTTCTCATAACTTTACCCCCTTCTCCATCTCGTCACTCACCACCAGTGTTTGGAGAGTGCGCTTCGCCACCCCGGGGACAACCGGACGCAAATCCGAGAGCTGGGTCAGACGCTGATAGACGGGGGCATACTGGACGAACTCATTAGTGAAAAACTAGAGGCCTTCAATTCACGTTACGAGCAACTCAACCACCAGGTCAGGACCTTGGCTTTGTTTGGAAGCAAGTGTGGGATGCATGTGTGCGTTTGTTACTGTAGAAAGAAGGCATCCATTATGTCTTTTGTTTGGGTTTTGTTTTCATTCAATTCAAACATATGCTTTTATTTTACTGTAGAAATTTACAATGCAATTGTGTAATTTTTGCCAAAAATCCATGGGTTGTTTGTAGGAAATTGTCACAAGTTGTTGCATATTGACATTTATATTGATATGATACACATTTATGTTTTATGATATTGAGAGAAAAATTCACAATATTTTACATTATATCGGCACAAACTGTATTGTATAATTTTACACTTTGTACACAGTATATGTATATTATTATTTGTATTATATTCTACTCTTTGCATTATTACGACTCAAATACTATATTTTTTCCCCCAGAAGGGTATTCATGTTAACCGTATAATTGTTAATATGTGAATAAAGCGGCTTATAATCAGCCTTTTCCAGCTATATTTTTACGACACAAATTGTCCCGTAATTACTGGAAATTGAAAGTGCAATATTGACATCCTTGACCGTGAAATATTCAAACCCATGTATTACTGTACGTGTCCCCTTCCAGGCGGTCAACAGGCAGATCAGCCTCGAGCAGCAGCTGCAGACTCTGAAGGAGAACGAGCAGGCGCTCCAAACGCTGCAGGAGTCTCTGAGCCAGCTGGACCACACTCTCACGTCCTACCTCACTGACCGTATCGACGCCATCCAGCTCACGCAGGAGGCACAGGTACAGTACACACTCACACACACACTTACCAAACGAGACGTTAAACTCAAGGAAGCATCCAAACTTGATGAATCTTCCTTCACGCAGTGTCATCTCGCTTGTCTGAAGGCCCTCCCTTCACCCAGAGGCCCACTTTTAATTAATATTAATTAAAAGTGTTAATGTAATATGAACACAAAACACATCAGGTTGTCCACAGATGCTTTGGAAATTCATTCATCTCCACAGCATCAGACTGGGCTGTCTGTATGAGTGCACATGTACTCATGGTGTTTGTGTTTGTCTCCGCTTGTCCTTCAGGCCATCGGGGCAGAGATCGCAGCCCACGAGCTGACAGTGGAGGAGATGAGGAAGAGGAACGTGGTCAACTTGCCTCCCACCACCACTGATGGCAAAGCTGCTCGAGGTGGGACGATGCTCGACCAGCTACAGGTAACACTGACTTCTACTGGGGAACATCAGGAACTGCAGGAAGTCATGTCAAACTGGAATACTATGAATACTTTCATGTTTAAAGCAGTTGAAAAAAACCTTGGCAGCATAGTAAGGGAAGTGTGTGTGTGTGTGTGTGTGTGTGTGTGTGTGTGTTATCTGTGTAGTGACACAGTTTTATAATAATAATACTTTAATTTTATATAGCGCTATACACTCAAAGACGTGTAAATTATAACGACGCTTCATTATAATATATATTATATAGACGCTTCATTATAACTATATATCTCCCTTAACCCACTGCAGAGGAAACTGAGAGAGATCTCCACAAAGTACCAGCTATTCCAGAAGCCAGCTAACTTTGAGCAGCGCATGTTGGACTGTAAGAGAGTCCTGGACGGTGCCAAGGATGAGCTTCACATTCTGGATGTCAGGGACGTGGACCCGGAAAAACTCCAGTCCCACCTCAATGGGTGCATGGTGAGAGCTTTCTCCATCAATCTTATGAGCAAGCATAAATGTTTTATTCATTGCAGATTGTGTGTGCGCCCATTAAATAATACATAAACTAAAATATCTGTCAGCCTAGCTACATCATAGGCTCATTTTCCTTTCTTTTTTTTTAAATTGTAGAAACTATACAAGTTGTTAAGTGAGGTGAAGCTAGAGGTGGAGACGGTGATAAAAACCGGTCGACAGATTGTGCAGAAACAGCAGACGGAGAACCCCAAGGCTATGGACGAACAGCTCACTGCTCTCAAACTGCTCTACAATGACCTGGGGGCACAGGTAACTTGCTTTCATATCATTCTCCTGGTTCTGAATGCAGCTCACGTTGGATTATGAGTAATATTCCATATTTCTAAAACCAATTTAAGACCCCTTTTGTTTCCTTCACTTTACAGGTAACGGAGGGCAAGCAGGACCTGGAAAAGGCTTTGTCTCTGTCTCAAAAGTTCCAAAAAGAGAGCGCCGCCCTGGATGAGTGGCTGACCACCTCTGAGGCCGAGCTCCAGCAGAAGAACAGCTGTGGAGACATGCCAGCTGACATCGATGCTGAGATCGCATGGACTAATGTGAGTAACAGTCCAGACGTTTCATCAAATCTCTTCAGCAGGAGCAAAGGAGTGTTTCTGCTTGTGGCCAGTAGGTGGAGCATAGGGACAGTAAGATGTTTTTTCGCTATTTAGCACTGGAGATAAACCATACCCGCTTTATGGAAAGAGGACGACTGTGAGGCTGTTGAGAGTACTTCTGTGTTAAAGAGGGTTCATCCACCTTTTTCTCTTTCTGAGATCCCAATTCACTAAATAGGACGAGGACGTCAATAAGGTCCCGCTCACTGAACCGACCCTGTTTTTGACCCTCACAAAAGACTCAGCTACAGTATTAAAAGTGAAGCAGTGTGCATTTTAAATGATTAGGTTCACAGTTCAGTACATGAAAATGTGTAGAAAGATTCTTTAATTCTCTAGATGCTCTTGTCTTCAGCATATACATGTTTTCAACTTTTTAAATGTATATGCAGTTGATAATATGAATATTAACTTGATTAATGCCTTATTGTTGGTATGCATTACAGTGTGTGTCTGTCTTTGCTGTACAATAACTCACAACAGCTAGCTGATATGACAATAATCATCACATGATTACTGTATATTGAATTGTATGTGTGCGTCCCTCCTTCAGGGCCTGCTGAAGGAGTCGGAGTCTCGTAAGGCGGAGCTGTCCAGCTTGACGGAGACCAGTGCTGGTCTGCAGACTCTGGTGGAGGGCAGCGAGGCTCCGTTGGAGGAAAAACTCTGTGGTCTCAATGACTCCTGGGGCCGTGTCCGCACCTGGACCGAGGACTGGCTTAGTGCTGTGCTGGTGAGTGCACATATTTTATACAGTAAGGCTTCATAAATAAAGAGTTGCTGTGTTCTTTATTTTATGTTCTCTGAGTAAGTCGAAACTCCCACCTGCTTTTTATAGTTTTATGCTTAAACTATATTTTTATTTGGCATCATTTGCAAATGAACAAAGGCTACTCTTGGGAGAACAAATGTATTTGTGTCTCAGCTAAGCCTTTTAGCATGAGATTTTTGTTGGTAGTGAGATTTTTTTTAAATCAATTATGACTGCATATATAATGCATATCCAATGTGCTAGAATAGTTGACGTTTTTTTTCCAACTTCGGAAAATTAACAAAAGGCATTACAGGGTTATTTCTTTATAACCCAAATAAACGATTCCTCATTATGCTGTCTAAGTCGAGTAAAGAAATAAACTTTGAGATCAAGAACACAATAAGGACATGCAAATCACCTCTTCAATAAATATATATATACTATTTGATGTGTTTCTTCTTGTAATTGCAGCAAGTCATATAAAGGTAAAGGAACCCTCAGAGAATCTTTAAAATCCCTTTGTTTGAGATGAAGTAGTAAATGGCGAAAACACAGGGGGACCTTTACCAGTAATTCATGTTTTTATTTTCTAATGGAAACATTGAGCCCTTGTTTTATATTGTATGAGAGCAGAGTCACCAGAATGAAGTGGAAATCTTTGATGAGAACTTGGCTCATATCAGCACCTGGCTCTACCAGACCGAGATCCACCTGGACGAGGCTGAGCGGCACGCCCCGACGGAGAGGGAGAAGGTGGTAAAGGTGAGGCAGGAGGTTTTAACAACGTGAGAGAGAAGCGTCACTTTCAATAAAGAGAGAATGACCCTAAAGCGAGGATACGGCACACCCTGTACATAGGAGATAATTAGTAGTCTATCTTTTTCCATATTATCATCGCAAAGTTATTAGGTCGTACCTCTGAAAATATGTAAGAATTTGCAGAGGTTATACCTTGACAGGCAGTATCAAACAGTAGTTTAGAATTGCTTCAAATATATTGCTTTCTCTGGCAAGGAAATTCATTCTGAGAGAATCCATCAAGAAAATCCTCTCCTGTTACCTTGCAGTATACAGAGGGTTTACTGCGTTTCTTCATGAAAAGGGTAGCAAGGTTATGATAAATCATTTATAAATGGACCCATGCTTCACCAAATAGAATTTAAAAAAAGAAGAGTGAAAGCGAGAGGTTTGTTGAAGAATAAGAAAGAACACATTGAGAAAAGAGCCTTTTACGGTAGCGCCAAGTAATTTATTTTACAGTTATATGAAATTCTTAAGCCTCCTCTACCTCTTTCCTTGAGAAGAAGGTCTCCACTAAATGTCAGCTGCTGCATGGCCCTGCTAACCTTGTTCAGTACGTGCTGTGCTCAGCTCTTTGTTCTGTCCCAAGGCTACACTGCCATCCAGTCTGAGAGAAGGACTGAGCGCATAAACTAATTTAAGCTAGTCTGTGGTCTGTCCACAGCGCATGCTAGAGGAGCTGGAGGACATCGGTCTGCGTGTGGACAATGTGAGGGACCAGGCCATCATCCTGATGACCAGCAGGGGGCCCGCCTGCCGAGATGTGGTGGAGCCCAAACTGGCTGATCTCAACTGTAACTTTGACAAAGTCTCCCAACACATCAAAACTGCCAAGGTACAAAAGCACTGTATGTAACCAAAAATCACTGCATAAAACAAGCCACTATTGTATAACGCATTTACTAATGAACAATACAGTGTAAAATATAATCCTGCTGTACCGAAAAAGGTTTAAGTGTGCAATAGAGAGCATGTGGTATAGTCGGTACAGTCACTTCATCTGCTCCTTATCTTTTTTGCATTCAGATGATGTCATGTCTGGAATCAGGTGGTGTTGAGCTGAACCAGCAGGTACCTCAGCAGGTACAGAGATTTCATCCAAACTACATACAGCTGCCAAGCCTTTGAGAGACAATACTGCAAGGCTCTAGTTGGAGTCTGTGTATTATTACAAATTACACCACAGCTGAACACTCTGTTCATACTGAAGCATGCAATCAGGTAATTACGTGTATTTTACTTGTTTCAACTTGAGGTCTGTTTCTGTTCTTTCTCATCAGGTCATTCGCAGCCAGGAGATCCGAAAAGAGAGTCAGAGTCAGACTCTGGTCTTCAGTGATGTGACGGACCTTCAGGCAGAGCTCCAGGGCACGCTGAGGGCTTTGCAGCAGCAGCGTGACCCAACACACATCCTGGATGATGACGAGGTAAACAAGGTCACCTACTGTAGAATTTTCCCTTTCGTTTCCTAAAATTCTCAAAGAAACTACTTAGAATAATGACGATTCATATTGATGGTAATATCATGAGATATGTACCCATACACAAGGCAGAACATATCGCAGCCAAGTAGTAATTGCTTTGTTCAAATTGATCCCCAAATGTTGTAGTGTTGTGGAAAGGGAAAAGGGAAAAGGCCGCTCTATCTATTGTCTGGCCAAGATTATTTATTAAGGTTTGCCATCTCTAGCAATTTTCCATAGACATTTTAAAACATGCGCAGAAAATTGCCTCAGGCTGCCTATTATTCTCTTTCTGAAATTCTATGTGATTTTCTATGAGGAACATGCCGGGCTACAGGCTATATAAAGCT
The DNA here is from genome assembly GCA_038501785.1 of Myoxocephalus aenaeus. Taxonomy (NCBI): domain Eukaryota; kingdom Metazoa; phylum Chordata; class Actinopteri; order Perciformes; family Cottidae; genus Myoxocephalus; species Myoxocephalus aenaeus. Next base: position 85,945 of record JBAMJR010000204.1, on the reverse strand, counting down.
GCCACCTGATAAAACGAGCTTTGATTGGGCATTTCAAGGCCTAACAAGTCCGGAACTCAATCTGTGTTATCAAGGTTTATGACGTAAAACACACAGCTTGAACAGACCTGACCAGTCCAAAGCAAGGTCATTGTCCCAGTCGGGAAGCCCTGAGTGGGTTTTAAACAGTGTTTTCCTGAGAAGCGTCTTTGAACGATGTGTTGCTTGTTTAGCAAGCGAGCAACTAACAGCTGATGTCGGTTTCTGGTGAGTAAGTTGTTACTTAAGGCAACTGAATTATTCACTTTAAGACGTATTGAAGATTGTTGTAGTTTACAAATAAGAGAATCTGCAATTAGGTTGGATTTGAATTGCAGCCTCTTGAGTTCTTCCTTTGACTTGTCTGTCTCTCTGCACCAGATGGATGAGGAGAAAGCCAGCGTGGAACACTTGTTGAGAAGAGGAGACGAACTGCTGCAGCAAACTTCAGACGAAGGCCAGAGGGAGGAGTTGAGGCTCCTCCTGCTCCGGCTGCAGAGCCAATATTCTGCTCACAGGGTAAGATACATGAACAATATGTTGTGTTTATATGGCAATGTTATTTTATTCCAAGAAAATGTAGCTCTGTAACTTTTTGTGTTTGCATTGTTGCGGTTAAGTCAGTGTGTGTGTGTGTGTCTGTTTGCCTGTTTTAGGAAATACGGGTGTTACGAATCAGGCAGGCCGACGTCTCTGTGGAATCGACTACTCGCATCTTCACAGAGCAGATACGAGCCGAAGTGAGGGATTCACACATGGATAAGCACATGGTCTGTACACAGACATCAACTAGGATGTCACTTTCATGACCAAGCTGTGTGTGTTGCTTGATTTAATTGACTGTAGTGGTAATTTAGCATAGTATGAAACGCTATGTGGCACTGTGTGAATACGATTTCCTTCTCTCACTCCCTTCTGCTCTGTTTTTTTTCCTGCTCTTCTGCGGTGTAGGAGATGTCTTCAGTGGAGCGTTGCAGCGCTCCCTCACTGAGTCCCTCCGACTACCTGTTGGACATCAACAAAGTGCTCCTGGCTATGGCCGACAACGAGTTGCTTCTGAACTCCTCTGAGCTCAGTGGCGGGCTCTACGAAGACTTTTCCAGCCAGGAGGACACACTGAGGGTGGGTTGTCAAAGATTGTCATTGTAAACGTCCAAAAAATTATCCGATATTGTATTATTTTAGCTTTTTGTTTAACAGGTTTTACAAAGTTTTACAAAGAAAAACGCAAAAAAGGTGAAGTTAATGGACATTTTGTAGTGAGGAAAATGATTTACTAGAAAGCACTAGTTCTGCACCTTGGGTGGGTGAGCTTGAGAAAACAAAGTGTTCTGGTATCAATCATTCTGACAGGTGTAGACTTTTCTCCCCCCTTCCCTCTCCCTGTGCTGTCTCTTTTCCTTCATCTTGCATTTGTCTTTTTATAGAATATCAAAGAGAATCTGGAGCGTGTTGGTGAGCAGGTCACAGGGATCCACGAGCGACAGCCTGATGCCATTCGGGATGCTTCCCCTGCTGAGGTTGCCCAGATCGGAGACGCTCTCACGCAGCTCAACGCCGAGTGGGACCGCCTCAACCGCATGTACAACCATCGCAAGGGGTGCGTGCGCCATCTTCACACACAACTTGTACAACAGATCACACTGTACATACATTCGCCGACTCTAAAATAAGGTGGAGAATCAAACTGGAATAAGTCTTCCATAGAAAACGTGCGACTTCGGAGACGAGAGCAAACTGCTATTTTCAAATGTGAATGTGTGTGGATTTGTGTGTCAGGAAATTTTGTCGAAGCTGCAGGGACATTAAATGCCAGCTGTCCGCTAGTCAGGAGACAGCAGGAACAGATAAAGAGATGGACCAAGGCACACAATCAAGCTCGCTAGACACACACTCTGACCTTGATTACTATCAACACAATTCCTCGGGCATAAACAATCTCATGCCTATTCACATTTTCACTCACTCATTCACTCACTGACACACACACACACACACACACACACACACACACACACACACACACACACACACACACACACACTCACACACTGGGTGACCTTGACTGCCATCAACACAATTCCTTCGGCGTAAACAGTCTTCATTTGCTGAGTACAGGATGTGCAAATGCGAGAATTAGCTAGTAAGCTAATTCTGAAGAGTGCACACAAATGCTGAAGCACTCTGCCTGCAATCACAATAACCTTTGGGCATCACAAAAATCAAAGTGTATTTTGTAAAATTGCTCATCCAAAACTAATTTCCTCACTTTGTCTCTCTCATCAGATTTGTTGCGCTCCAAGCGGTGCTGTAAGAGGAAATAGCCCTCATGCAGACCATCAATGCGATAAAGATCTGTTTTTTATATTGGGCATTTTAAGTAATCGGTCTGTCTATGCTGATTTATTCAATTGCATCTCTGTGAACTTTCCTGTGTTGTCAGGGGTTCCTGATTGCTTCCTGACATTTTCTGGTGTTTAATAGAGGCCAACTGTGTCATTTTTCCTTATCGTAAATCGAGGAATTTCCCTGTGGTCAAACAAAATTGTACCGTAAGAGCCCAGAACTCATTAATCTCTTATCCCATTCTATATTATATCCTCTCGCTCCTAAACAAGATCAAAGAAGAAAATACTTGTCATTTTTTAAGAAGTAAAATGAAAAAAAAAACAATCGTTAAAAAGATTATGCTTGATATCCTTGTGACTTAAACTTCCACAGTGTGGAGATTTTCTTTTGTCTGTTGGATGTTTAGTCAAAAAGAAATGGTGTCCTCTGCAAATGTTTCACATGTCAGTCAATGTTTGCTATATGTTTATCATTTAGTTGTTGAAATTTAAAGGGGGAGTGTGTAGCATTTGGGGCGGTCTATAATCAGAAATGGAATTTGCTCTTAATGTAGTGTAATTATGGTTATGGTAATTATGCAAAAGGCTTTACCACGGTTTTGCAGTGTGTGGCTCATCTTACCGCAATGTCCGAAAGGTGAGCAGAGAGATATTCCGTTGGTTGCAATCTGCAACCACACACTAGAATTCTTACACACTATCCCTTTGTTTGTCAGATTCCCTATTACATATTTCCATTATAAGATGTATGTAACGGGGGAAGTTAGTTTTTTTATCGCCTATTATCAGTCTTTCTACTTTTTTATGTTTATCTAAACATTGAGTGTGTGTTTTATTTGTTCTGCTTCAGGAGTTTTGACCGTGCTGTAGAGGAGTGGAGGCAGTTCCACTGTGACATGAATGACATGAACCAGTGGCTGACTGATACAGAGGCGCTGCTGTCAGAGAGCGTTGGCCCTGATGCACAGCTGAACCTGAACTCTGCACGACAACACCAAGAGGTCGGTGGAGAGTGATGGAAAACGTGACTGTCTGAATGTGTGTTTCGTGCAAGTGTGTGCGTGAGACGGCCTGAATTTACATGCACACTGGTGTGTTTCACATTATTTTATTATTTTTATTAGCATTTTATTCACACCACTCCAAAGACCTGTGCGAGTCTCACTGATAGTATTATATGTCCTTACATATTTTATGTCATTATAGAAAACGTTCATGGTATTCCACCCCAGTAATACAGTAATAAGTCAAACATAGACTCACACTATCCCATACAGTATGCTTACAAGCTTAAGGCAAGATTATTACCTTCCCAGGGTGCACTAGTAAAATGTTTGAAATATAAGCAGGTAGATGTTTGGAAAAGTTAGACCGGAGATAATTACATTTTGTTCCACGTGGGGGAAATGGGTACAATACTGAACCTGATAAACAAACACACTGCACATATACTTGTTTGTGATGCAGAGTGAGACAGTGAGAGGTGAACTAAAAAGGCCTCTAATTTAGCTTTGTTTGATTTGAAAGCGGTTATTTAATTTTCATGGGTTAGATTAGAAGCTGCTGCATTATTCCTGGCAGCACTATAGCCATTAACACCTTTAGCGGTGTGATTTGCAAAGTTCGAGGTCCGCTCCATCTGTCTAGCTGTCTTGCATGTTTTCACAGTTGCTAAGATTGATGTGAGGGATCAAGTGGATGGGAATTGAGAGATCAATTAGCTGACTCGGCCTTTAGCGGACTTCACAATCGCTCACCCTGCTTTAGGGCTCTGTCTTGGCAAGTTAAATCTCTCTTGGTGGAAGTAGAGATTTAGCAGCTTAAATCTTGATGTGCTACAAATCATGCCTCTGTGTCAATCAGAGATTTGCTTGGAGAGACGGACTTGAGCTGGGGATTTGCACCTGAGTGAATCGGCTTATGCTGTTTGATTGATCCCCAAACACACCTTTTTTGTGCTCATGCTCTCTTTCTTTCTTTTGTATGTGTTTTAGGAGCTGGAGGAGGGTATTGTCAGCCACCAGCCCGTCCTGGCTGAACTGACCCGCACTGGGGAGCAAATAATTGGACAGCTGTCATCCCCTGACGGATCCCTGCTTGAGGAGAAGCTAGACACCCTAAGTCAACGCTGGAGAGCTGTCAACCGCCATGTCCTTGAGAGACAGCGCAGGTAATGTATACTCGGGAAAACACACAGGATGTGACTTCCCCTATGGATCGAAACGATTAAGAAGGATGTGGTCAAATGTGGATTTTGACACCTGATAAATATCATTGCTGTGTCTTGACTATATAATATTTGGTTTTCCAGTATAATGTAGCAAAAAGGTCCCTCTCATCACAGACCGTCTTTGTTTCTTTATCAGTGTTTGGCAGGTTAACATTATCAGTGCGGCCAATCAGTCTATAACAGTAATTGAAATGTAAATTCTAGGAATAGCCCTGCAACCTGCAGGAAATGGAGATCCTAATCTGTGTGTGTGTGTGTGTGTGCGCGTGTGCGTGTGCGTGTGCGTGTGCGTGTGTGTAGGCTGATTGGAGGAGACCCGGCCCTGTCAGACCTGGTGAGGAGACGCGAGGCGCTGGCTATATGGTTGGAGCAGGCAGAAAACGCTGTCAGTTCCTTCCCCGTCACTGCCACTGAAGGCAACCTCAGAGAACTCAAGGTACAGCAAGGCCCAAACATGCTCATGTTAGTGTGATTCATGGGAGCACAGGGCTTTCTGTTTTTGCTCCAGAGCTGGAAGATTCAGCTATCTTTATGGTCAGCGCTGACAGTTTTTTTTCCTTTGTTCTTTTCCCCTCCAGTTGCTCTCTGTATGTCAATCCCAAGCCAAACCAGTCAAACCCAGTAAACAAACAGAGACTTAACTCACATCTCTTGATTTGTACAACACAGTTTTGTTGAACAAAATACAATCACTCAGCAACAACCTCAGCCAGACTTTTCCTTTGCAAAAAGTACGAAGAAAGATTTTCTGTGTCTTTATGGAACAACCCTATGTTCTACTGCTGACCTTCACAGTGTTCCTTCTTGAGTTCTCTTTATTTATTTCATCAACAAATCAGTCCGTCTTGATGGAATTAATGGTCAGTGCTTTTTCCCTTGCAGGTCCTTGCCGAGGAAATGGATGCCCAGAATGAACGTCTCGGATGGGTGAACAAGCATGCTCCTCAGATCCTGGCCAGTCCAAGTGTGAGCCTTCAGAGCAGAGACCAGCATGTTGGCAAACTGAGAGCCATCAACCTCAACTGGAGCAAGGTACTAACCTTTCATTTGGATATTTTTCTGCTTCGTCTTGCGAGTTTTTGTATTTGGTGAAAGGAAAGCAACTTTATACGATAAACATTGTAATACTGAAATATTTACCATGTTTCACAACATTGCGACAGCTGAAACACGTCCTGTCCTCCCTGTTTTCTTCATATGCCCTTTAGTATTCACCTTCTTTTCTCTGCAGGTGACCCATGCGTTGTTGGACAAAGTTGAGGAGGTGGAGACCAACCTGCAGAGTCATGCCCAGTTCCAGGACAGGATGAACAGGCTCACTGACTGGGTTGTTGTCACACACCAGACAATCATCACCAGAGGCTTGAGCCCTGGCCAAGCACAGGTAGATCGTCTGAACAAATCACAAGAATCCAGACACCGAACATCACTGAAAATCAGTTTTTATCACAAACATAAATGTTGCACCTAAAATGAGTTCTTACCTGTTGTAGGCTCTGGACGCCTCCATGAAGGACAGGAAGAAGGACCTGGAGGACCTGTTGGCTCATTCTATAGAGCTACAGAGACAACAGCAGCTGTTGCCTCAGGAAAAGGTCCCGGTTTCCATAGAAATATGATTTTAATAACGACACAGTGCTAATTATTACTTATAATTATGCCATATTGCTTTTTAAGGTGCCACACATTTAATTGGCTGTCCTATTAAAAGCTGATGCACTCTGTTTCCTGTTGTTGATGATTTGTCATTAATTATACATTCCCATCGATGGATTCATGTCTACAGGGGAAGGTAGAGGAGCTGGCAGGCGATTGGAAAGCTCTGGATGGTCGACTGAGGGAATCTCTGCAGCCACCCGTCTCTCCATGGAAACAGCACCAACATGTCGTCCAGCACCAGCAGCTTGGTAAGGTTATCTCGTATTGCACTTGTGTAAACTCATCTCTGTATCCCTAGCTCTGTTTTTATAAATCGTTAATGGTAAAGGGATAAAAAAACATTTAACACAGTCCCATAGAAGTATTAAGCCTTTAATGAGACGGAGAACATTCGATATGGGATCATTCACGGGAGGCAATCAACATATAAACATGTACTCGTATTAGAGGTAATACGTTCTCAGGTGGCGGATTTGAAATTCATTATAGGCTTGGCTTAATCTGGTGCATGAAAATGTAGGATACAATAACAAATAGAAGGTGAGCAACAAAGTCCTGCTCGTGGAACACTAAAACAAACCCTGATGCCTCATTCATCATGATTTAGTGAGATGCCACAATCCTCTGAGAGCCATTTGACAGAAGCACCTCCTCTCTCGCTCTAACATCTTAAATGTTCATTGCATCATTTCCTCGTAAAGAAGCTCTATATGTCAACATCACCTGCCTTTCTTTCGTCCGTGCTCCAGTGTCTGCCGTCCCCTCAGCCGTGCAGATGGCCAGCCTGGTTAGCGAGGACCCATACCACCAAACCCCGCACACACCCGACACCGTGGCGCCCACCGACCTCAACGAGACCGCCACCGAACTGGCAGACTGGCTTCTCCTCATCACACAGATGCTAAAGTCTAATATTGTCACTGTGGGGGACACGGAGGAGATCAGGATGACGATGGGACGTCTTCAGGTGAGAAATGGGGAGCAGAGAGGACAGACTGAAAAAAGTTGATGATGTGTTTGTGTGATGAACGTTTATTAATGGAATAGTAGATGCTTTTTCTGTAAAAACTGAACTGCCAAATACGATCCTATGAGCTATACACTTTGTGTGACAGTGTGTGTTTTTGTGCCTCGTCCTTGGCAGGTGACAAAGATTGACCTGGAACAGCGTCACCCCCAGCTCGAGGACATTTTCACGCTGGCACAGAACATTAAGAACAAGACCTCTAATCTGGACGTTCGCACATCCATTACTGAGAAACGTACGTCGAAAGCAGTTTAAAACACATTAGCTGCTCCTAAAGACAACAAAAACAAGGTTGTGTAGGGACTGTCATTACTTTCTGTTTTTGTGACGGCATCTGTCTCTGTCTCAAGTGGAGAAGGTACGCAGCCAGTGGGACAACACTCAGCATGGTGTCGAGGCGCGGCTTCAGCAGCTCGATAACATGATTGGCCACAGCAACCAGTGGGAGGAGCAGAGGAAGGAGGTGAACGCTCTAATTGGGCACCACGAAGGACGTTTCCACAACCTTCTTCAGCAGTCGAGCGACCCCCTGACGAAACAGCTTGCTGACAACAAGGTTAGGGGAAAATGTAACTGCTAGACTTTCTCCCCATGTCCTCTGGGCGTCTGTCCTTCTGTTGGTCACTTGTTGTGATTTTATATCCGTGTCGTTACGGTAGACGAGAATTATACTCCAGGGAATTTGTCTGCTGCCTTTCCTAATTGAGAGAAACATCTTATACTCAACCAAACTTTACTTTAATATAAGAGTTAGAGGTTCTTTAACGACTGTATAAGTGTGCGCAAGGTGGGAATGAATAAATCACCTCTCTGCAGTATCACTTTGAACCCTAATAACATCCGTACTCTACATCATCCATCATTTTAATTTGAGATGATGACTTGTCCGAGAGTTTCTGGAAACAAAATTCTGCCTCATGTGTGTCCGATACAAGAACCAAACACTAGAGGGCAACTGAGTTTAATACAAGCCAGCAGTTTGGACACACAGCTATCTATTTCTGTGGGTTTGTAACGATGAGTAATTGTCCATTTAAAATAGTGAAGTCTACCTTTTTGTTAAAAGAACAGGAGCCCAGGGGTCAAATATGGATGACTTATTTGCTAATGCTAAATTTGAAATAATGATATGGCCTCATGAATAACAGTTGGGTCTTATGTAACCTGCTTGATTAAGTAAAGGTTAAAATAACAGTGTCAGATTGCTGAGCAGTGGAATAACAAATGTCTTTGTGTGTTTAGTGCCTGAAGTTCAATTTGATTTGATAAAGTTTGTAGAATAGGGCGTTAATAACTAAAGCTGATACCAGGCCAAAAGGCCCAACAGGGCCCTTCACAGTGACACATAATTGTTCAGTCACATTTTCAGTCATGATGATCCTAATGCCACTGTGTTGATTTGTTTTATAGGCGTTCCTCCAAGACCTGGGCCGAGGCCAAGCCACAGTTGTCGCCTTCAACGAGCTCTCCAATCATCTTTTGCGGGAGTATTCTATTGACGACACCAGGAGGATCAAAGAGGTCACAGATAAGCACAACATTGTCTGGAACAGCATCAATAACAGGTGCACACACTCACCTGTTTACCTGTGCATGCAGTTTGATTGTGTCGCATGAGGGGCTGCTATTGCTGCCCGTATTTAATCATGCACTACCTGCTACAGCGGTTTAACCTCATAAATCTTTTTACATGTGAAGTCACGTATATGACTCATCGTTATTGATTGGCAGGGCAAGTGACCGCCACGCCCATCTGGACAATGAGCTGAAGGGCCTGCAGATGTCTCTCAGGGAGCTGGAGTCCTTCCTCAAATGGCTCCAGGAGGCAGAGACTACGGTCAACGTTCTGGCCGACGCCTCCGAGAGGGAAGACCTGTCGCAGGACTCCACCCATGTGAAAGAGCTGAGGCGACAACTAGAGGTAGGGCTATAAACGGATCGAGAAACTTTGTGTGTGTGTGTGTGTGTGTGTGTGTGTGTGTGTGTGTGTGTGTGTGTGTGTGTGTGTGTGTATGTATGGAATCTATGCACAGGTGCTAGCCTATTATCTCAGTGTCATCCTCCATTAGCACATCCTTCACCAATAGGACTGAGGCAGAGGTGTGAGAGTGAGAGTGAGAGTGCATCCATGTATAAGTGGCTGGTTTAAGGTGTGTGAATGAGAGGGCATACAGAGGGCGTGTGAGTGCTTGTATGCATTGAGTGCTGCCCATTGATCCTCTTGTCTTATGCTGCTTAGGAATTCAGTGCGTGTGTGCGAGCGTTTGTGTGTGTGTGTGTGTGCTTGCGCTTCCTCTCACCATCTTGTCATTTACCCAGACCTTCCTTCAGGGATCTGTTGACACACATCATCTTATGCTTTATGTAATGTTTTAATCCCCAAATCGCTCCACCTGACCCTTACAACGGATGAAACGGGCGCTAATATTCTTATTTTAGAAATGCTGCCCCTGCCTGTCAGGCGCGACCTCATCTTTTTTTTGGATTGTACACTGAGGGGCTGTCATTTGCACAACCTCCTTTTCAGACATTGTCAAAGATTTGGCGTATGCGTGTGTATCCAAGCTTCCTCTTGGTCTTTGAATAAACTCCTTGGCCCTGAGAAATTGCTGCAGTGAATCTTTTAGAGAACGAAAGCTTAACGCCAATAACATGTTTCGGTTTCATTGTCTTTAATGCCACAGTTCTATCACTCCCATTTTCCTGTATCCAATTAGTTAAAAGCAGGCCAAGGTTACAGAGAAAAATTACACTGAATCACTGCATGAATGGCTCCAAAGATTTCTGAGGATTCATTAACTCGGTATGGATGGAGATGAAGGGACTTTTGCAGCTCCTTGTTAAGCCCTGGCTGGATTGGTCTAAAACAATTCTGACCATTGGAAAAGAAAAAAGGTTATTATTATCACCTTCATCTGTCCACTACAGTGATCTATATTTGTTGTATCAAACATGATCCATCATTTTAAAACCTTTCAAAGTTCTAAAAGGACACTTTCTTTATAATATTAAATTCCTCAAAAGTCTGTCAAAGTCCTCTGAAAGGTCAAGTGTGTTGTAAATATGGTTAAAGTAGTCAAGAAAATGTAAATGATGCATCAGTTTTAGGCTAATATCTCTGGAAATACTGGTGGATTAACATATCAGAATTTATTGAGTTGGTCACCGCATACCCTTTTTATTCATATTTTTCTCCTTGAATTTCCATCGCTCTGTCTCCGTTGGAGTAACGATTTATGGATGGTACTTGTGTATAGAAAGTGGAACAATAAATCAACCTTTGAGCTTTTGAGGATGTGTGTTGACATGGAGAGTTGTGTCCCCAACCTTTTTATTAACTCACAATGATTGCTCTGCCACCGATGAGTGTCGGGTTTCACAACACTCACAATATTTGGCCACCAGCCATTGCCATTCTGATTTCTGTTTTTATATTAAACCTACAGTTGGTTAGCGGTTTTAGGAGCAGTGACATATACAAATGTGGCACATTAACTGACATTTTCTGAAAACATCGAGGCTGAATGGATATTGAACAACTCTTAACTGAGACATGATTGACTAGAACACAGGATTTACATACTTTTATTAAATAAACTGTGGTACTCAATGATCACCTGCATTTCTATGAATGAGAAGATTTGAATTCCTCTTCTGTTTCATTCGGCTAGCCACTGTTTATGCTAAGCTAAGCTAATTGAACCGCCTACTGTCTCCAGCCACTACTTACTGTCCATGAAAGTGCGATCAACCTTCTCTTCAATCCGTAGCAAGAAAAGCAAATACTTATATTTCCCAAAATGTAACTATTCCATTAATGTGTTTGCTTTTAGACTCTCGTAGATTGAATACTTGAAACACATTTTTAAGATGTCACTGTAATACTGTTTCTTGATCTATGCATTTGAGTTGCAGGTGGATAATATGGATAAAATGCTTTATTAAAGTATATGCAATATTTAAATTGCATGTGTAGTACAATGGGGTATAGTTTATTTACTGGACGTGCCCAAATGCTGGAAGCTCTTGTAATAATGGCATCAGCAGGGAAGTGCAAAGGTGCACACAGCTGGAGGAGCTGCTTTTATCAAACTCAACTCACACATCGTTTGCTGTGGGCATTAGTAATGTGTGTGTGTGTGTGTGTGTGTGTGTGTGTGTGTGTGTGTGTGTGTGTGTGTGTGTGTGTGTGTTGACCATAGCAATGTGAGCAGCAGAGACATACATGCCCCTTTACGACTCCTTAGTTAACACCTGTGCCAGTGCCATTTAAAACTGAGCCTCTGAAGCAGAGTTGATACTTGGATGCTGTAGCCAGTTAAACCTTAACTAAACAGAGCTCTCCAGTAAGCTCATCATGAGCCCCTCTCCTAGCGACTGTGTGTGAGTGTGTATCTGTGCACAAGCCGGTCGGTAAATGATGATTACTCTAGCTGGCTGCGCAGGTAAGCTGCATGTTGGTTTAAAGGAATTTGTTTGTGTTCATTTTTCCCCTCCGCCTCGGAGTCTCCCTTCATCTGTAAAGAGACAAGGCGAGCAGGGACAGAGTGCTGTAATGCATCCCGTAGTGCTGCCCTGAAAGCCCCGTTTGCGTATGTATGTGTGTCAGTTTGTGCTCATTTTAAATGCATGAGTCATATTACTGGGAGACGTCGGTGTGTAGCACGCTACTGTTGGGCAATACAGATGTTTTTATCAATTGAAATAGATGCCCCTTGTCTCGTGGTTTGGCGGAAGCAGCACTTCAGATAAAAGTCAAGACACTTCCATGCGTCCTAGACAACATGAATAGGTTTAAAATACCCAGCGAGTGCAGTACTGTGTGGTCAGTGGCTCCGCAGGAGCTGAGTTGATAATCTCTGCTGATTGTTCACCTCTCTCTGCTCTTATGTGGCTCTCTGTTTCTTCTCCTGCCTCTTTGTCTCTTGATGTCATCTCTCCGCTCTCTCCGGATTTATTCTCGACAGATTAAACCGTTTTCTGCGTCGATAAAAGTTGCCTAAAAGCCTCTTATCTTCTCTTGCCCTTGCCCTCCTACTTCTCTACTGCTGCTCTATTTTCCTCCCACTTTTCTTTTTCGTCATCATTTATCTGCAGTTTTCCAGTATAAGGCTTCCTCTTTCCTCTCAGATAATCTTTTGAAAGCTGCATTTGGGCCACACAAACACAACACATAACAAACACATGTGCTCTCTCTCTCTCTCTCTCTCTCTCTCTCTCTCTCTCTCTCTCTCTCTCTCTCTCTCTCTCTCTCTCTCCCACTCACACATACACCATATGTTTGCAAAATAGGAGGAGCTGCTGGGGTCTGAATTTTTTCTCTCTCCGCTGTATCTTCCTGTTGTAATAATATCTATAGTATTTGTCAACATAGAAGCAAAGTATATTGGATTATTAAAGTGAGATGGAAATAAAAGCTTTGAACTTTGTGAGAAATAATGTTTGGTCAATCACATGGCTTTAAACACTATGATATCAATGAGCCTCAGCTGCCAAAAGGAGAACAGGGCAGTCAGAGGCGCTAATTAAAAATGCTTTGTTGTTGCAACTGGGAATTTTATGAATTGCTGTAGAATTGACCCTTAATGTGAAAGCTAAGTATTAGTGGCACACATATCAGAAATGTATACTCAGTAATTTAAGCTGCGATTGGATGTCTCCCAAATGCCAAATTAACTCTTCTTAAGTAACAGTTTTTTTAATGTAACTTTTATCAAAGAAACGTTTTTGTTATAGTTACTCTTTTGTCCAAATGATGCAACCAGGAGGAGTTCATGTCCGTCCAAGCCTTGGACGTGCTCAGCCACCAACATTGCCAAGGCAGAAAATGAATGGGACATTTACTTCCAGGAAAACCTGGCCGGTAGAAATAACTCCTCCCTCTCCGTAACTCTGTGTGTGTGTGTGTGTGTGCGTGCGTGTGCGTGCATCTCATTTGTGCACCGAGTTCTCGCTCAGTCGCCCTCTCTCACTGTTGCGCTCTCTCTCGCTCTCTGCCTGTCTCTCGCTCATTGATCTGTTGGTTGTCTTGCGTAATGTCATTCTGCCTCCACGGCAGAGGCAGTGTTTATCTTCCCTTCCACTGCTGCTTTTGATCTGGCTCTCTCCTTCTTTTCTTCTCCTCTCTCTGTCTCTCTCTCTGTCTCTGTCTCTCTCTCTCTCTCTCTCTCTCTCTCTCTCTCTCTCTCTCTCTCTCTCTCTCTCTCTGTCTCTCTCTCTCTCTTTCTGTGATCCAAAAGGAGTACTATGTCCCTCTTCCTCTCCATCTCTCTCCGGATCATTGGCAGTAAAAAGTGAACCGCGTACGATCAGCTTCTCTTCTCGTCCAGTTCAACTCGTGCCTCCCTCTCTCCTCTCTCCACCTTGCTTGCCGGCACTTTCCACACTTCTCTCCCTCTTGATTTTTTTCCCCCTCCCTCCCTCTCGTTCTTTTTCTTCTTCATTTCTTTTTTTCTTCGTCACCCTCCGCCGACTCTGCCGTCTCAAGTGATTTGTTTGATTCTCTTCTGGCTCTGAAATCGGGGGGTGCGCGTGTGAATGTCCGCGTGGAGGAGAAAGTGAGTGTCTCGTCTTGTCCCGCTCCGCTACATCATCGTGTGTGTGTGTGTGTGTGAGAGTGAGAGAGTGAGAGAGTGTGTGCATTCTGAGAACTGTGTGAGAGTGACTGTTTATAAAGAGAGCGAGAGAGCGAGAGAGAGAGAGAGAGAACTGAGGCTGCACACACTGTATGTAGTGTGTGTGTATGTGATAAAACATGGGGGCATGCTGAGCTGAGAACGGTTGCAAGTGTGTGTGTGTGTGTGTGTGTGTTTTTCTCTCTCTCTGTGTGTGCGCGCATCACGTCAGCTTGGCTGGGGTCTAGTCGGCTGGCTAGGGAGAGGGAGAACAATATGAGCGGGGTAGGGCAGTGCTAGCATGCGGACCAGGAGCAGGCTGCTGCAGAGTTGTAGCAGTCTTAAGATGATGGCCATGGTCCGGACCTCCCTCCAGAAAGTGGTGGTCTTCCTACACAGGCTCCAGAGGATGGCCATCTCCTCCCCGCGCTACCAGAAACTCTGCAAGGTACGTGGACTCCAGGAGACAGAGCGGCTGGAGGACTGAGAGTTTTTTTCTTTCTTTCTTCCTTTCCTTTTTTGGATCGAATTTAGTTTGAAGTTTCAACATGTGCAAGGTTGATTCTTGTAAATTCATTTTGACTTTACTTTTGACTAAACTTTCATGGCATGTTTCGGAGTCTGCTTGAGGCTTTTGGATTAGTTTTTAAGACTCTTTCTACTAATGTAACGCCTGTTTGTGTTTGTGTCTGCCTCCCAGCAGATAGTCCCAAAGTTTTTGCAGCGTATGTGTATTTTCTTTCGTATGTGTATTTTCTTTCGTCACAAATCAGGAATGGCTCTATTTACTGTACGCCACAGCCATTGTTTCTCCTTTCTTTTTAGTCTTGAATCATTTGGTTGTCAAGAGATTCTGTTCCAGGAGATGTTCTTTTGCGGAGTCTGTCACCTATTTGACTCTATAGTGGTGCCGGTGTAAACAAACTAACAAGGCAGAGCAGAGCATGAGCTGTTTTTGAGTGAGTGCGTCGTCTCAGGCTTTGCGGTTTGGGAGAGACATGCTGACGAGATATACTGTGTTAGTGAAAGCAGACCTGAATTCCTCAGTGGTCAGAGGATTGATGAGAGTTTACTATATACTGGCCGTAATGAACGATTAACTCTCTTGATTAAATTAATTTGCTACAATCACACGCAGAAAATTCATTTGAAAAGAGTTTACCGGACTTGTGTTCTTGATGTTTAATGAAAAAAACAAGCCGGTTGTATCACTTGTGACCTGTTACAGCTGTTTGTCAGCTCTGTCGATTTCCCCTTAGAGGAAACGATTGCTGCTGTGTGGCGGACTTGTTGTCATTTTCTTCCACTGTTGATCACTATTGAATGCTGATCTTCATTGCTTTCTCGCTTGCCTTGCACAACATTGGCCCACTCTCGGTAAGAGGGCAGAAGGGACCAGCTGTTGAGATTTGACAGTGCGAGAGACTAATGCATCAGACCAGGTTCTGATTACATGCCAGCTTCAATCATGCTCCGACAAACATGTGGCGGTTGGACTTAATCCATCTTTAATCCATGAATCCAGCGCTCTTTAGGGCTCCACCCTTATTTTTCCCCTAGTGCATGTGTTTGGTTGTTTACCAGTTTACTTTGTATTTTTGCCAACGCGTGATTACAGGTCAATTTAGTGTCCTTTTGGGTCCCTAGGTTTGGTTTACCTCTCAAGTCTCCTGAAGAAAGTGAAACATTGAATGGATTATATAGATGGCCCAAGGACAAGACTTGGTGAAACATTGAGTGCGAGTGAGAGCAATAAACGGATCTTTAGGCATCAGTAATTTCTTCTTCTGGCTCAGTCTCAGTTATTTATGTTGTTGATGCTTTGCTTGTTTCTGCTTATTTAACCAATTCTGAGTAAAACAAGTGAAATCTGATCATTCCTGCAGCCCTGCAGGTGTACAGAATCTGCACATTCAACACTTGCTCCTTCCTTTATTGTTATATGTGTAAACCTGTGTAAATTTGCCTCCGTTCAGCATCCGTAGGCTACACCGTCCTGATTGCGTCGCTACCGGTGGGATGCATCAGTCATTCCACACTCGATTACCCTCCCCTGGGTTGCATCAGTCATTCCAGCTTCGTTTGGCCTTCCCTTGGGGGAATCAGTAATGCTGGGCTTGTCCTGCCTCCCTGGGGTGCACTCACTGGCTGCCAGACTGGAACAGTGACTTCTGCGTGATGGATTTGCTCGAGGCTCACCCTCTGGGGTCCGGCCATTCTTTCTGCTTCAGGACAGCACTGGTCCTAAAACAGCCCATATCGCTGTTGTCTGACTCAGGATGATAAGTACTTAAATAAACTAGTGGCCCCTCTTATATTGATTTAAATGATATACAACCACTGAGAGAAATAACTTGATAGAAGTTATGAAAAGCATCCATCCTGGATCACCCCGGACCACCCCGCAAATCTGCATATCAATAATAATCAGCTGATTTGTCTGACCAATTCAATGACCAGTTTTTATAGTCCATGCAGGCTTTATTTTACTATTGGAAGTCTGATTAAGCTGCAAAGCCAAGCTTATCTTCTTAAAGTTAATGACCGCCATCATATTGGTCCTCACTATGTCTCAACTGGCAGGATAAAGCAGGGTGACCGCCGTGCCAGTTCACCAAGCTATGAGTGATGGGAACTTTCTAAAGTCTCAACTAATTGTTTTTGTTTTTCTCTCTTGTGTTAATCGTGCTTCGCTGGTAGTGTTTGGGTGTTTGTGTGCCCCTTTAACAGCATTCATTAATACAAGATTAAAAAAAATACAGCATTCATTATGTTGATGTATAGTGCTGCACTTTGCAGACTTTGCAAGAAGAAGCCATTTAGCTTCAACAGTTTTTAGAATTGCATCTATTATTTGGTGCTTATATTGTATTTTTTTCTCCTGCATCCCAATTCAAAGCAATAATGTTTAATGAGCTTGTAGGCAATTAGGGATATTTTACATCCATACAGTGCTGCTCCCTAAGGCTTTGTTTATGTGTATGGTGTATTTATGCCGCACACAGAACCACACACTACCGTTGAACACACCAGCTTAATTCCTTAAATGTATCTCTGAATTATTATACCTTCCTGATTGTTTCTTTTCACATTTACTCAACTCGTGGTCCTCCTTCTCCAGTGTTCCCGCTTCTTCTTGGCTTGCATGCAGATTTGTGACACGAGTAGTGTACTGGTGAAGAGCACTTCTGAGTAGCATGCCTGGTTAGCTGACACTGAGGCATACAGAAGGCAGCTCATCTCATCTCCTCCCTTTTGCTCTGCTCTGCCTCTCTGTGTGTAATCACTAGCTGCGAATTGGCTGAAGGACCCACCTCCCTCCTGAGGAGTGTCCTCCTACTCTCATTACTGTGTCATTGGCTCCTACTGTGTGTGTGTGTGTGTGTGTGTGTGTGTGTGTGTGTGTGTGTGTGTGTGTGTGTGTGTGTGTGTGTGTGTGTGTTTCCGGCCAAAACCCACTTAAGAAACAGCCCTAAAGCATTGACAGAATGTAGTCATGCCTTCTCTTTCCTATGGTTTTTCTGGCCCCTTTGGCCTCCACGCTCCATCCACCTTTGCTCGTGGCTCACTGTTACCCCAGGTCAGGTGACTCAGACATGGGTATGCAGCCCAGCTGTCTGACCTCCCCGTCCTTGAGCTTCAACGGGGTCCTATGGGTTATTAGCAAGTGTTAGCATTAGCAGTTAGAGCCTCAGGTGCTGCCAGATAACCCCCCCACTCCTCCCACTGTTACCTGGCTCGCACTCAAATCACAGATTTTTTTATTTATTTCACGCATGCTTAGACAGATTTAATGTACAAATAGACAAGCCCACAATGCATTGTGTTCTCTCTCGCACACAGACACATGCATGCGCACATTTACTCGCTCAACCTCAACACACACACACACACACACACACACACACACACACACACACACACACACACACACACACACACACACACACACATACACATATACACACACACACACACACACACACACACTCTTACTCCACAGCTAGCCAGTGTGATGAGTCACAGACAAGGGGAATTATATGGTGACAGATAAATGTAGATCATTTAAATTCATCAAGACAATATTGGGTGAAAGCAAAGACAATAAAAGAAAATGAAGACGGGATTCTGCCCCTAATCAACGTTACATGTAAATCACTGCAGATGGACCTGCTAATGGCAGTGGGAGTGATTTGAAACAGCACTTAAATCATGGATACAGCCCAGAGTTAAGCTGCTCTCTGTTCTCAATTGGCATTTCTGTTTGATTAGGAGGAGATGAGGAGAAACTTGTCATGTGATTGACAAATGCCATCCTGGGATTAGATGAAAGCTGTAATAAACTATATTATTAAATGCAAATATAAATGGAGAGAACATTCTCTCTCTCTCTCTCTCTCTCTCTCTGTCTCCAACATCCAGTAAACACCTTTATTGAGCCAGTATTGCACGTGTGCGTTGGCTTTGTGTCTTTGTGCTCCACAGCGATGGATTTTGTGCACACACTTCCATTAGTGGCTTTCAGGCAGCAGCACGCTAAACCTGCTAATGCATGTGTGGTTTATCATTTAACAAATTTAATGGGGCTGGAAGCTCTGTGAACACAAGCCCCTCAACATGCGATGGTCAGGGGCACAGCATTAATATTGCTTCACACTTCTCTGTTTTGGTTAGATTTTGTGATCGAAAGCATGGTTTTCAAAGCTTGATTAAGTAAACAATTATTTTTATTTTTTTCCCTCATTGGATAATGATGATAATAACTATTTAGTATAATGAATTATTACATTTGAGAAAGTGTGGGCTACTGTATTCAGCAACTAGAGATCGATTTTTACTGGAATTGTTTATGCTAAGCTAATCGCCTCTTGGCTCAACACTTATAGACTGGAAGCAGAGGGAAAAAGATAGCCTGGCTCTCCCCAACGTTTAAAAAAAAAAAATCACGATAATTCGTATACAAACAGAAATGTGAAAAAGAAACTTGCGGTTTATGGAGTAGTTGCATGCTGTAAATCACTTTTACAAGCCAAACTCCTCACACACAGCCATACAAGATCTGTAATAGTGTAGATCTGCCACAGTTATGAAGTATATATAAACAAGACAAAGTAATTAATTCTACTTGAGTACTTGACTTTATACTTGACTCTGCAGACACATTTCAGGTGTGCGCTAAAAGTACTGAAGTTCATTACCCAACACTTGTTTGTTTTCAGACAGCAGATTTGTCAAAAACTCTCTGATTCACCTGACATCCTGATCTATAGCCGGCCCAGACTTCCAGCTCCGGATCACACCAAGTTGAGACAGGATAGAGATAATGATGTCCTGCAGGCTCAGTAGACCAGTGTTTTTCAACCTTTTTTGAGCCGCGGCACATTTTCTACAATAAAAAAATTCCGCGGCACACCAACAACCTAAAAAGTTACAAAATGTCACATTGTAGCATAATACAGTATATATGGTAGATCATTATTGCGCTACCTACTGGCATGGAAGAGTATTCAGTGGTTCAAGTAAACCAGATCGCTCCATCAGACAAAAAAAAGTGTTATCACTTTGTTAGAAAAATGAAAATAAAGTTATGCAAAAAATAACTAATATTTAGTTACTACTAAATATCTTATTGTGGAAAACAATAAGCTATTGCAAAACAAAACGGAATGAGTGCAGATGTGTGAGCATCACGTTGTATCAGTTTTAGTGGCTGCAGTGAGCTGCTTTCCTCTACACATCTTTTTAAAACGGGGTTGTAGATTTGATACGGCTCTCAGTTCATGCTCCATGATGAGAGACAACAGCAGAAAGCCGACCTCACGGAGATCTCATAAAGATCGGCTTTTGGCGAAATGCCAAGAATCGGCGCATGCGCAGCGTAACCTGTTAACGGCGTACGGTGAACATTTAAAACCAGCATTTCCTCTTGCACCCCACCTGTAATAAATACCGCCCCAGTTTGATAAATACTGACTTAAAGGAAACATGGTGTTCATTTATTTTAATGACAACCACAAAGTGTGCAGGCTTTATCACTGCAGTGTATTTTTAGGGCTTTTGGAAGAATATTTCCAGAGCCTCTCTGAGTCAGAAACGTCATTGATGGAGCTCCAGGCTGCAGCCTGTTGTTTGTCTTGACCTGTAAATACATGAACTGTTAGGCTTTAAAAGTGAGAGCTCAGAGCTTAAAATACTGATAGCTTCAGCAGCAAATCCCATTGTGAAAAGCACGCGACATATTTTTCGCCGCTCTCTGTCTCTCTCACACAGAGCAGAGTTGTAGACGCGACCCAGAAATGACATGCTGTGTATAGATCAATAACATACAGCCGTTTAGTTTCTTTAATAGCAGAACAAGGTGCAGACCTGTTCTATATCACTCTGCCAGCCACTATTGCAGCTCAGACGCTCAACAATGGAAAATCATTTGCGGCAACTAAATAATATTTTTTTGGACCAATTAAGTGAAATCGGACATTTTCCCACGGCACATCTGACGATCTCTCACGGCACACTGGTGTGCCGCGGCACAGTGGTTGACAATCACTGCAGTAGACAAAAGGCACATACCACATAGCATTCAACTTAATTTAAAGATGTTCACCTTCCTTTCTGTTCTCTCCTGCCGGTCATGACCATCTCTCCCTCTGGAGGAGAATCGCTGTAAAAATAAATGTAAATTGAAAGTACAGCGAGGTTACCATAAAAAGAAAGAGAAACGGGGACATGTTGACCTAGAGATGGGTGAGAGGCAGGAAGCAGGGATGTTGCCAGCATGAAGTCTCTCTGACCTTCCACTTCCCCCTTACATCGCCCGGATCGTTTGCCACACCGGGTCTGGTTGCACCCTAAATGGGGGGAAATAAAACGAGGGGTGCAATCATATTTCCTTTGCTGCTGCTTCTATTCCTGGCATGACGATCAATCTACAGGGACAAGGCCTGGGCTCTGCACTCCACCAGTGTCCCTCCCTGCCAATATCTATGGTAAGCACACAAACTCAGTGCTGACTCACCGTCCATATCAGGTTTTTATCAGGAGTATGTGAGCGGCTGTACCTCCGTGGTGCTGACAAATATCACAGTTTCAAATGGGAGGAGTCATTATGGTGTGTAATCCTTGCTCTAACACAGTAACTGGCCCACTTAGACACACACACACACACACACACACACACACACACACACACACACACAATTAAGCAATAAGGTACGAGAGGCAGTACTGTGTCGTGCAATAATGTACTGTTCAAGGGAGTTGTTAGGCCCGACGCGCAGCGGAGGGCCGGCAAACCCTTGAACTGTACATTATTGTAGACACAGTACTGCCTCGAGTACCTTATTGCTTTTATAATACGGGTACCTGCGACTTTATAAATAGTAATGTAAGCTGCCCTTCAGCACAAAATAGTTGTAGCCGGCAAAACGTTGTGTATCGCATTTCAGCGGCAGAGAAAATAGTCCCGGGACGCACATACGGGACTATAAAACGGACGAGCTGGTCAGTAAATCTGCGATTTACTGACCAGCCCGGTTGAAAGCAGGGTGGAGGATGACGCTCAGCCACCGATGTAAAGAAGTGCTCTCGCTGCTTCTGTCCGTCTTTTCTCCGTAATTTTTCTCCTCCATGATGTTTAGAGAACTTGCCTCGCGTCGGGAAATTACCGACGTAATTATCTCTCACTGGAAATTATCAGGATTTTGTGATCAAACCCTTTTCATTCCTCATCTTTAGGTTAGGGAGGAAGTGACGTGTGTGTTGTCGTTCGTTATGCTAGTGTGGGGGATGCTAAGTGAGCTTGTTAGCTGTTCCGTTTGAGCTAACTTACTGTTAGCGAAGAGCCCCGTTGCAGTACTGTGAACACTCAAGCAATAAACCTGCAAGTTAAGGAAACCAACGTCTGCGAGTCGTTACTGCGGACGTGACAATATCAAAGTTTACACCAAACATGTTTTTAACTGTCAAGCTTGAAACGGCAACTAACTGTTAGGAGTGTGTGGTGTAGCGGACCCAAACGCAACACACGCAGCAGTACAGTTCCACGGGCGGACTTTATTTAAAGTAAACAAGACACCACAAACAGATACAAACGAATGCTACCGGTCAGGGCCAGCGAACACAGGAGATCCACCTCTCCTGCTCCAGAGTCGGGAGGGCAACTCAACCGCTCGTGTGACCAATTCTTACAAAGTAACAACCCGACAATAAGCCGGGTCATGCTGTGGACCTTTAATCACCTGCCGGTGATCAAGGCAACGGCCAACAGCTGGGATGAAGGAGCCCCCCTCCTTCATCGTGGCAGTGGGCGGAAACCAGGAGGAGAAACTGTAGACTAAAGAGCGGACCGAGAATCCAACACTAACGGTCGCGCAATTTAAATCTAGCTGTTATTTTAAGTGCGCACTGATATGGAACGCTCTAAATGTAAACAGGCTGTACAGTACTTTATGGCTGAATAAAGTACACCCCGTGACTCACTCTCAACCAATCAGAATGCTTGATTTGATCTACCCGTATTATAATTGATAACATTAGGCCTGAGTGATGATCAGAAGAGTATTGACCTGTCCCTCCTCTGGCCCGTTACTTCCTATTACGTTCCTCCTCTTTTCTCCTTAATTTGTTCTGCCCTTCTTTGATCCACCTTTTAATTTAACACATATTCTTTCTCTTGAGTGTTCTTCTACCTTCTTGCCATTCTTCCTCTCCTGTCAAGGGTAATTCATTCTTTAAAAAGTGGCACATTTTCAGTGGTTTGCCATTTTATTTCTGTCAGTGCCCAAATCATTTTGTGTTTCCTCTGATACATTTTAGTGATTTACCACTCTTACAATCTTGTATTCACATCTGAGCGAAAGTCTTTGTTTTTCTGTTTCTGAGTGTAATGTTTTATGTTGAATCAACTTATTAAGCATTGTTTAGCTAAAAAAGTATGAAGCCACACTCTCCCCTGGCTGTACCTGTCTGTTTCCTCTTCGGTTATTAGCCCTCTTCCAATTTCCCTAAAGCCATTCCTCAGTAAGCCAGTAAGTTAGCATATGCTCTGGCTCATCATCCTCTTTCCATTTATGCCGTCATCTGCTCTTTGCATGCCACTCTTAAATCATTCATGCTTTCGTTTTTTTCCTCCCATCCTCCTAAAACACTCTGCCCATCTCTTCCTCAAGTTTTAGACAGATGGCTTCATGCTACTTGAACATGCCTTGATGTCCCGCTTATGAAGCGGATCTTTACATGCTGCTGAAACATTGATCAAATGCTTTCTCTGACACGGTAACATCTAATTATGCACGGTCAGATCCTTTGGGGGCCAGTTTCCATCACTGAAACTCACTGAAACGCCCACTCCCACATCATATGGGATTCCCCTTCCCCGCTCTAGGTCGGTTTAACTTCTGTAAAGCTTTTTTGAGTGATAACGAACCTGCCTAGCAGCCTCTTTAGAATGAATGAGAGAATGTAATGTTAATGATGAAAAGAAATATGTCAACAAAGTATCAAAGAAGACCTTACTTAGTGAATCTTGTGAATACCTTGTTGAACAACATTCCATTACACTTTGAGTTTACGTGTTTTCTGTGATGGGCAGACCCCAAACTTGCAGCCGTCAGTGGCCTAAATGAAGAGGAAAAGAGTTGAGCAGCACCTGAAGGAGCAAAAAAAGATACAGAAGAAGTACAACAGAAAAAATAATACCAAGTAGAAGGCACAGTATTGAAGGAAATGTCAATGTCCGTTGGTTAAAGGAGGGGATAGAAGGAGAAGCGGTGTAGTTAGGATCCCCTTCGAGGTAAATACTGTGGTGCGCAAAAACAAAGAGTTACTGAAAATGGTTCCACTGTTATATCACAGGGAGATTAAAGATAAATCGTGCTATATATAGTTTGTAATCTGCAGGAGGGTACAGCCTGCAAGAGGAGCCAGAGTCAAACTGATTTGATGGGTAGTCAGAAGCAGCGCACAGAAATATTACAGTTAGTATAATGTCTTAACTTTGCCCAAAGGAGTTCTAGCTGTTGACATATAGTTTGTGCTCAAAGCTGCTTTTGGTAAAACTAAAAAGAGACATTGAATCAGAAATGTCCTCTTCACACATCGTGGTTACAAGATTAGACACGAGACAGCTCCATCAAATGTGTGATACTCAAGAAAGTTGTGAGAGGGATCAGAGATGACAGGAAAAGGATCAGTGTGTGAGCAGCGAAAATGTTTGAGAAAGACAGTCCAACATAAGTGGTACCTCCACACATCGGACCACAGACATCAAAGAACATTCCGAGCTGTTAGATGTGACGAGGAATCAAATTAGATCCACTACAGGGCTGCACGTGTGGGTGTTCATTAGTTCAGCACATTTCATAGTTATCACCCAAATGTCTGAAAAGAGGGACATTTTCACTCATCACCCGGAGGGGATGAGTCTAGCTTCCCCGAAAAGGAAGCAAGGAGGGCGAGTCAAAAGGCAACAGAGGGAAGAAAAACATGACTGAGAGGAAAATGGCTGCCAAGTTTGTTTGGTTTTCGGGGAAAAAACTGAGATGAGGAAAGACAGAACATGACATTGTGGAAGGATGGAAAATAAAAAAAGAGAGATATTGTGACAAGAAGAAGAAGCAGGAATTTGACATGGAGAAAGGGTGGGAAAGATGGGAAGCCTGGGAGAGGAAGAAAAGGTCGATACAAGTGCTTTTGACATCTTTGAGGTTTGCAGGGTTGATTTGAGGGTCACCGGAGAAACACACACACACACACACACACACACACACACACACACACACACACACACACACACACACACACACACACACACACACACTGGATCGATCCAAGTGCTCATTTTCAGTCTAAAGCATATTCTCAGATTGGACATGGGGTGAACATTCATTTATTGCTTCAGTACATCGACTACAACGACTTCATTTTCACCAACTGCCTTGCTTCCCACTGTGGACAAAAGAGAAATACTAGCAAAGCCTTTTACACATTTGTGCAGTTTACAGCCAGGTAGGTCGTGTTGAACGTCTCCCTCTTTCAGTCGCCGTCCCTTCTTCAGCGCGCATGTGAATTTGTGTGCGTGCCAGTTCGTGCCTGCTAAATATCATCGGGATTAGCACCGGGGGCTTAATTAAAAAGCAATTACCTTTGGTCGCTGTGGGCGACGCCTGGCGAAGAGTAGCTCGACTAATCTGGTGAATGGTGTGATGGACCCTCAGCGTGCATCACACACACAAACACGCAGACAAATTGTGCAATTGTCTGCTGAATTAAAGGAGGATTAAAACAATTGTTAATTAGTGAAGAGGGGTGGAGGCTAGAATGGTCGAGAAGGCGCTTCATTCCCCTTTGCCTCTCATAGCCGCCGTGTGTTTGTTTATGAGGTTAAAGGGGCAAATGATACGCCCAGAGGAGAAAAAAAGTCATTTTCTCTGACTGGCTACTTAGCATGCGCTCTCCTTCCCTTTGTCCGTCTCTCTCTCTCTCTCTTCCATTTTGGGGTTTTTGCACTCTGAAACCCTAAATTAGGTTAGCACCGTTAGCACCAGAGCAAATCTTTTAATTTTAAAGCTTCAATTAGATGTTGCTAATGGCAGTAATTAGATCATCTCTCTGAGACTCACTGCGAAGTGCCCTTGAAGAACCCTGTATGCTGGAGACAGACGGAGGGAAATCTGATGTGTGTCAGTGTGTGTGTGTGTGTGTGTTTCCTTCACTGTAAAAGTGACGGATCTTTCTGAATATAAAGGATGCTTTGTGTTCACTCGTAAAACCAGAGATTCATGTGTGAGGGTTTTGAGAACCTCGGGTGAGGTTTGGGGAAAAGTACGGGATAACAGTATCCTGTTTGAAGCTAAAGGAGAGGAAATGTAAGGTGCTCCCAGCAAGATATTTGAACGGGCTTAAAACAAACCCGACCCGTACCCATGGCTTTCAAACCAGACTTGAACGAACCTGCCTGCTATATGCTTGCTTTGGAAAAGTTATAGAAATACCTAGACTGACAATAGCAATATACCAACTTCTACCAGCTGATGAGCCATAGGTTTAGTGGCAATACACAAATATTAGTCAACTATCAGCATGTATCACGAAAGGATCTCAAAATAATCATCCTTACCAATTAATAGTCAGATCAACCATGCCTTTTCCCAATATTGGAACGTGGCTGGTAAACTCGATGTCTTTCTCAGTTGAACTGGCCAAAGATCTAAACGGCTCTTTAAGTGTAGGAGTTGTGGAGGGAAGATAAACGATCCACCGTAGAGGGTTTTACTGCCGGTCTCCTCTGATCAACTGCATTGGCTCTCCCTGCTTCCCAATGGGCATTGTGTATCCATTTGCAACACATTACACACATCGATTTGCAGAGAAAGAGAGATAATTTTCTTACTGAATTAGATTAGAAAATAATCCAAGCCAAAGCTTTACCCAACAAAACACACGATCCGTTGTCTGGACCCATCGGGTTCGGGTCTGATTACTGAAGTCTGCTCTTAGCTGAGGCGTGGTCCGTCTGTGTGTGTATGCGTGTGTTTATTCTGTGTTTGTGAGGACACAATGTTCTCACAGCAATGGTAAAATCAAAGGAAGCCTCCAAATTTCAAATGAAGTGTGAAGTATAATTCTCCGTTTGGGTAATACTTAAGAAGTGGGTCAAGGTTCGGGTTGATTTTAGGGTTTGTGTTTGTTTGTTTTTTGTTATTTATTATTGCTCACAAAGACAGAGCTTGTGTGTGTCTGTATGTGTGCGTCTGTGTTTCTGTCTGTGTGTTCTGTTTGCCCTCAAGTTCGTCGATTTGTGGTAGTTCATCAAGATTAAATTTTGCAATGATGTTTTGCATCCCGGAGAGAGACCATTAATTACTACTAATCACTCTGGGAAAACACACACACACACACACACACACACACACACACACACACACACACACACACACACACACACACACACACACACACACACACACAGGAAGACACCTCTACCCCTGGCTGATGTATCGTAATTGTCCTCTGTCCTCTTTCCATCCTGCTCTGCTCTATTTATAGCCCATTTTAGGCCCCGCCCTGCCAGACAGTGGCATGGCAACTAAATGATTGACAGGGCAATCGACAAGCATGCTCAACCCATCTGGCACTCTCCTTCCTCCTGTTGACCTTCCCTGTGACATCACTAGTGTCTGACTGTCTAGTTTCCCTCCGCACCGTCTATGCATGAGACCATTACTCAGTTTGGACGGCCTCACACCTCGCTGACAAATGTCCCGTGTCACGCAGAGAGTACCCAGCTCGCAGAGGGGATGTGTGTCATAAAACACTCACTCACTCACCACCTTTACTGTACGTCACTACATTTACTACTTACCCTTTAACCTCAACCTTTGTGCCTGTATATTAGCTGGGCTGTCAGTTTTTATCCAACGTTTGAATTGCCATTTGAAAGTGAGGAAACATATTTAAAGTATCAGTTATCACTTGTGCTTATTGGCTAATCACGACAACACCTCAGATGTAGAAATTGTGGCGTGGATAAACGTACGGCTGTTTACTGACATTACTCGATGTCGAACATTTAGTTTGTCACTCGAGTGAAGCCACTGGCCCCGCAAATGAAATAAACAATGTTGGTCACACAGTGTATGCTTGAGATATATAAGCGGTTTTGACATTATCTTAGGTATGAAATATGCCTTTTAATCCTCAAGAACATAAGCAGTCAAGCTATGCCAAACTCATAATAGCATAGCTTAGTGGTTCTTAGCCTCCAGAGTCTGCACACAGGAGAGGTCAAGTTTTATATTTGCAGCAGCAACAGTGTTTTGTTTAGAATAAAAAGAATGTCTTGGTTATGATAAAATGAGCAGCAATAGCTGAAAACAGCACCACTTGCAAAACACATTGCATAAACTATCTGAAAATGCTGCCACAAGAGAAAACTAAAGAATGTTCCACTATTTGCAAGCCATATTTGAGAAGTGCAGTGCAAACAAACAGCAAAAAACTGAAAAGTCATAAGAGGTATTTCTATGGAAGCACTGGTGTGTAAAATGAATAACCAAATACAAGAAGATTTTCAGACAGTTTTAATTAATTAATTAAATTGTTATTTTTATCCAAGTTTGAATGTCACCTCACCGGTCCCCTTTATCTCGAGCCCCCTCCACTCTGAAACGCTCCACATTTGCAGCCATGGTACTCAATTCCCATTCATTCTCACGTACAGCAAAATATAAAAAAAACAGACTGAATACGAAATCTCGTTTTAAATTCTACAGTTTGGCCCTTTTTGTTTTCACAGTGGCTTCACTTTCACAGTCTATCAGTCTCCCTCTGTTTGGCAGGACGATGAATCGGTGCCTTGGAGCGTAGCTGTACTCGCCACTAACTCTTCAGCAATGCTACCGCTCAGATTCTTGTTAGCACAACAACGATATTAATTCTTCTTAACTTCATAATGTTTGTTGACAGCAGAAGTAGCGCTCTGACAGGCTGACACATTTGAGTTGGGCGTCATGGCTATCTTACAGCACGTGCTTTGGGAATCTAGTTGATAATCATTTGTTTTACTCCGCTTCGCTGCATCTCAGTGTGTCTATCAGTTGAAGTGTTCTAATTATTTGCATCTTTCCTGACTTCCCCAATATTCTCTTCGATATGTGTTTGCTCTTCTACTTGCTCGAGTATATTGACCTTTTGACTTTTAGAAAAACCTTATTAATACATTTTTAAGAGCACTGTTTACCGAGCCATCTATGTATCATCAGTAAACAAAGTGGAGTGGCAGTGTCCTTCTCTCCAACCATATCCTTCACCTTCTCCATAGGCAAGGCAAGTTTATTTGTATAGCACATTTCAACAACAAGGCGATTCAAAGTGCTTCACATAAAACCATTAAGAGCATCAAAACATAATGCATAGAAAACAGGATTTAAAACAGTTAAGAAAACATTAAAACAGTCAAAAAGCTAAATAAAAAATAAAAATTGAATAAAAGTTGTGCAGTTTAAGAAATAAAATGCAGTAGTGAGATGCAGCAATTGAATCTGGATCAATTAAAGGCAACAGCTCCGTAGCAATACTTAACATCTCATCTATGTATGAAAAGACTGATAGCATTGACAGTGTGGACTTCATTGTGTATATATAGGTTACAACACTATACAGCCACAACTACAAATGCTGGTTGCCATGACAGTGTCACTGGCTGGAAGAGAGAAAGGACCACTGAGCAAGGAAAAATAATGAAGGAAGAAGACATGTCATCTTAACCTCCACATGAAGCAGTGCGTACTTCGGTCCCAGCCAAAGACGCGTCAGAGCTGGTTTGCGTAAAGGTTTCTGTTTCATAAGCGCAAACGGGGATGAAAGCCGACCGCATGAAACGGTCCGGACACTAGTTGTAACCTTCGTCCCCTCAACACACGCCACACTAACCCTCTTTACCGGTCCTTTCAGGCCTCATGTGTTTACTCCTGTTCCTCAGCATATTGGTACTTGTTTGTATGACATTGACTCATGCACAACAACGTAAACCAGCATGATGTCGCTGCACTTGCGTGATTTAGTTTGAGGTTAGGTTAAAGTAAGACAAAGCTGAAACAGGCTGTTAATGTTTGACTTTTATTTTAGTCACATAAGCCGGAAAAATAATGCAGAATTGGAAAACATTACTGACAGTAATTACAATGCCGACTGGTCCTGAGTAGCACAGACAGAGGCTAATCAGAATAACCTGCAAGACAGAGGACAGGGTCCAGGATGCTCAGGAAATGAGACCTGAGTGCATAGAATCAATCAAAGTTAAGTGATTTATGAGCACAACAATTATAGGAAAGTTTCCATTTTCATGACAAATGCCAGTCAAGCTGAAAGAAAGGCCAGACTGCCAGTAAAGCATTTTAGAGAGAAGAGACGAGAAGGTGCTCATTTATAGTCTGGCTTCAAGAGGCTGTTCATTGTTCATTCCAAGCCATTCAAACAGATATTTGAATGGCCTCAATTATGATTAACCTGGCTTGCATTAAATAGCATGCATTAGATTAATTGTAGTGGTTGTTAAAAACTCTGCTGCTCACCCTTTCTGAGGGCCTGATGTGTTCTTATTAGAAACACAGACAGTGTGTGTTCATCAGGAGTTTAAACGCGTATCGCTGGTCTCTCCATTGCTCTGTGTATGAACACTAAGCAGATGATTGTTTGACCGGACTGATTTGTGATTTGCAAGATTATAATGGGAATTAATGAGGCAGCTCTGTGCTGCTCTTATAAATATATAATAATACAAAAAGAGCTATAAAAATAAATAAAAACTCCACAGCTGATTGAGGCAAAATGCACTTAGTACTCGGATGTGAATTCACGCTGAATCTTAATGTCCAGACAAAGCTCTCTTTGGCATTGCAGGCGAGGTTGCTGCCACGATGCCATTTCATCAAATGAAACAGATGTAAGTCTGATCGAATGGCTCCCAACACCAGAATTGTATTTTCCCCAGTAGTATGAAGGATATTGGGCTGATGTGCTGTGTTGCTGAATTGCTTCTGGAAACTGCATGTATTACGGGGCTGAATTGGAGGCGACAAATAGCCGCTGTAATGGAAGATGGCCTCTGGCTATGTCTGTGGTATAACTCAGTTTTTCCCAGGCTATTGTGGATTTTATTCACTTCTATTCTCCAATTCCAGCACAGAGCAATCACACGCAGCAGAGCAGTTTTTCTCCATTTCATCTCTGTCTACTCTTCCCATTTTTCTTAGAAGTTTCTATGGGAATGGCCCGATGTGCCCCGGTGCCTTAAACGACGGTGGTGTGAGATTACACTTTTTCTTCTGCTAAACCCACTTGATTCTGTTTATATACTTGCACTGACAGGCCTGGCCCCTTAAGCTTGCTGGGAAATCAATTTAGTTGCTCCGACCTTTCCATAGGCGTGTCACTCATCACCTAATTGCTCAGTTTCACTAGTATCCTTTAATTAACCAGCACACCCACTCACACAGACACGTTCGGGAGCACGCGCACACACACACACACACGCGCACACACACACACACACGCGCACACACACACACACACACACACACACACACACACACACACACACACACACACACACACACACACACACACACACACACACACACACACACACACACACACAGCAGCAGTTTGTCGCAGACTAGATTGATAAATGGCTTTAACGCTGGAGGTGCTGACTGGTGTTCATGATTCTGACGCTGATTGGTTGCAAAGTTAAAACGTCACACACACACTCCGTCCCTAACTCTATTTCCATAATTTTCTTCTCTTTCCTGCCTCTACCTCACTGTACCGAGTGCCTTGTTAAGGCTGAACTGACATTTATCAAGTGGCTGCTTCCTTTATAATGATTAAATTGTTTTAGGCCATGATGTACCGGAGTTACTAAAGTGGTTTTTATTTTAAAATGTTTAGTTTAGTGAGAAATGTACTGAGAAGATGCGCAAAGGAAATCAGTGATTTCATTATACATTTTCGCTATATTTTATAAGGAAACTAATACAGGCATATTAACTTTATTTTACACATAGTTTCTATCCATGAGGGCTATGTCTCAGTGGTACACTGGGATGTGTTCTTTTGAAACTCTTGTGATGAAATCTGACTTACAAGTGTGATTTAAATTCTGTCAGCAACATCTTCAATGTTTTTCTCTTCATGGGTACATGCATCAAAAATTGTTCTTTGCTTCACAAAGAAACAGTAACACTGCTCGCACGAACAAGAAGCTGGGAAGCTGTTTTTCTATATTTCACACCACCTTTTCATGGTCAAGTATTGAGTTGATCTCTCAAAGTAGATTTGTAGCAATATGTATATTGTCCCAACAATAATGGGAACATTTCTTTTAGTTTGGAGTTGAGCTAATTTTAGTGTATTAGAGATGGTACGTGTCATCGGGTCATTTTCCAATGGTGACTCATTGTTGCTTCACTCCTACGCGGCACATTTACAGACTGTACGCAGACCTGCAGTTCTCGAAAAGAGCAATATTCCTTTTGTTCCTTTTCTAAACTTGGCTGTCCAGCTCTCCTTACTCAGACTTACCCTCCAGCTGATCAACGTATCCCTCTCTCAGTATCTTGTTGTTTTAATTATGATATCAATAGGAAAAATTATAATTTAATGTTCTTTTTTTATTGCAGCCAAGGTTATCTTAATTTTTTTTATTGATGTTGAAGGTTGAGTCTGGTTTGCCATGCTCTGTGGCATTTTGCTTTCTTGATGCACTCTAGTTTTATGAGATGACCTTTATGGTAATATCATGTGCTGCATATTTCTGTTGGCAGGTGACTTGCTAACATGGCGATTTTCATATTTTAGATCAGATGGAGGGTGCCTGCTTGTTTTCTATGCAGGCACCCTCCAAAAAAAATCCATTTCCATGCTTATTGGTTAATTTTAGAAGTACATTACCATCAAGCTGTTAACAAGGCAATTGATTTTTGTGCTGACATTTTCATTATTAACTTTATTACCATTTTTGTAGCATTTTATATATGGCAAGAAAATATGATATATGAATCTTTTCTTTCTCCAAACCACTGAAGTCTGTATTCTACGACCGGTCTATGAACTTATTGCCTGTTTCTTGATCCAACTCAAAGCTGCGGAACCTAATTTTAGAGAAATTACAGTAATAATAAAGGTTCAAGTGTATCTGTGATGTTAGCTCAGTTTAGTTGGAAGTAAAATATTAGCAAATCAGCATATATACAGTAAATCATTGCAACAATTCCACGGTTATAGTTGTGTGGATACGTTTGTGGTTTATAAAGGCAAATTCTAAATTGTTAAAACATTGTAGTTTATAGGATCATAATTACTCAACATCTTTTCTACAAAATACATGCAAATGATCTTCCGTTCACCTTGGAAGCATGCAGGAAAACCAACTTTTTCTTCATAATTCAAGGTAACACCATGTGAGTAGTATACCTTAATTGCCCTCTGTGGTTTTTATAGCAGTGCCCTGAGACTTTCATATTCAACTGGCACAGATGTTAATAAGTCTTCGGACATGAGGTTGGCTTCTGCCTTGTGTCTGCACCGCAGTGCTGCAACACTGTGTGAAAACCAACCCTCCATTGACCTCAAGGATGTACCGATGTATCCGTGTCACAGCTGGGCCAAGCACGGTCCCATTTCTACATGATGAACCGGTCATCTGAGTAAAATGCACTACAAGGACTGACATTGTGCTTCTACAGGAAGGCTAAACTGTATCTTTTTAGATTTTGTCAAAAGGTACAGTATGACCTACTGTGCTCTTCTACTGTACATCCTCATCTTCCTCGCTGAATCCAGCAACACAGTCACCTGCATTTGTTTTTCAGCCAGTGTTGTAATTAGGTCAGTCTTCTTGTCTTCCTTCCCCTTGCCGTGTTTTACATAGTTGCTGCACATAAATCAAATAATTAAATATATCTGAGTTAATTAAAAAAATTAGGTGGTGGACGACCACATTCGTAAAGTCGAGGGTCACATCAGATCATTGACAGTGCAGCTTTCTTCTTTTTCACATATTTTCTTTTTTCCCTCGTGCCACGTCCTTGTCTCTTGTGCCAGGCACTTTGGAGGTCATAGCTAACTAGCATGCATCGCTAATAGTCTTTTTCCTGAACGCCTGTCAACATTAGAGTTGTCAGCTTTTGCTTTATTCTCATCGATTGATGGTAGATGTTTTTGAATATCTAAAAGTCTACCGTGTAATTGCACACAGTAGACACTGCCT
Source organism: Myoxocephalus aenaeus (assembly GCA_038501785.1). Lineage (NCBI taxonomy): Eukaryota > Metazoa > Chordata > Actinopteri > Perciformes > Cottidae > Myoxocephalus > Myoxocephalus aenaeus. The sequence goes on along the minus strand of JBAMJR010000204.1, from coordinate 52,281 downwards.
AACAAACAATACGCTCCCTGTCTGTATGTTTTTCTTCCTAATGTGTAGCTACAGGTAGAGATGGGAGCTTGTAATTTGGCCTCACCGTGCTGCAGTGCTGAACCTTTGTTTCTGCAGGACCACAATATGTAAACAAGTGGAGAGAAATGAGCCTCACTGCAATTGTCCTAAAGCTTTTAAAGCGCCTCTTTTGAGTTGGAATCAATACTGACTTCCCTGGAATAGAAGCTCTGTGATGCTGACCATTACTCTGGGCCAGTGCATTTAGTACATTTACCTCTATGTTTGTGTGAGACGGAGAGAGAGAGCTCTCAGCACGGGCTGCTATTAACTTTGTGTTAATGTGGAGAATCCTAATGTGTCTAAAGAGGGCTGTATCGGGGAGAAGTGGTCAAGTCGAGTAAAATTAATGTTAGATGATATGTGAAGCTGTGTGCGTGGGGCTTCGACTTTGCTTGCAACGTGATTTAGAGATTGGGCTTTAAGTCAAGCCAATTACGGCATCACAACTCTCCCAGTCAGGGTTAAGTGAACTAACAGCGAGGTACGAGGCGTAAATCACATCCCGCCGTTACACTCCAAGCGGGTCTGATGACAGTCATGGTGGAGGGAGAATAATGGGGAAACTAAGTGCAGTGTTAAAACCTTGAATTTGGTTATACTAAATAAATTTAAAAAAAATCAGATTGTTGAGTGCAGATGTCCTTAATGGCAATGGTATCTCAGTTTTTCTTTTTCTTTTCACGCAGACTTTTTGTGCTCACTGTTTCTTTCTGTTTTTAGCAAACTCGGTTAAGGCCATCACACATTGAATGGAATTTTTGTGTGTGCGCGCTTGGAAGATTCGTAATGGTAAACATCTATTACCAGGATGTCCTGGATTCTTCAAAGCATGTTATTTTTTCATTATTTTTAGCCTGGAAAAATAGGATATCAGCCACATACTAGGTTCAATTACAGAGGCTGCTATCATCAGGGAGGACAGCTAAGCAATTCAGGCTTCATTAAAAAAGGGGAACTGTATTATTATTATTATTATTATTATTATTTTTCAAACACTGCCAGTCAGGAACAGGCATATGCTAATATGAAGCACACAGATGCACATGGTGCTGTGCTGCTGTTTCAACTGTAAAAACTATGTTCTAATCATAAAAAGCACACTGACCCTTTTATGGTTCACGGTATATTGAGGAAAGCCTCAGCTGCTGGACAATATGGATAAACTCGTGCAGCAGAACTACAGATCCAATAAGTCTTCAGTTTGAATTTACATGTAATGAATCTGTGAAGTAGATTTCCACACTTTAATTTGCTCCGCACGAGTAGATAGTTGGACAATATTCTAACAGACCTCCCACAGATGACTAATCGCCTCATATTACTCAGTAACTCTGGACTTGGCATCTCATTCTCTTTAGGTTCTCCCTCACTGATTATGTGTGTGATAAAATGAATGTCAAAGGTATCATATTGCAGCCGCTGCAGTCTCAGTGCTTATAGTTTTACTTTGTTGTTGTTTTTATTCTGTCGTACAGTATCAGTGTTGGCACCGTAAAGTTATCAGTTCCCATCATGCCTTCGGCCGACTTCTGTTATTTCCAACCGTCTGTTGCAGACTACTGAATCTATCAAGTCAACAAAGAAAAATGAAACAGTATTTTCATTGTGACTCTGTCATACTCTTCCCTTTTCTTCTTCTTAATACAGCTGCTAAATGTACAGTGGGTTAGCGAAGGGTTAATTGGGTACTTAAAGGTGAGCAGCTGCCGACACCACTCATGCCCACAACCACTAAATAGATGCAAATCATAGGCATGAAAATGGATCTTAGCGATCATCTTGCACTTACCCCAGATGGATGTTACTGCCACTTAAAAGTAACTGCATGAGACGTTCTGATGCATTTCTTAGTGTGTTCTACATTAAAGAGCTTAGCATCGCTGTTAGAATTTTTGTATGACATGAAAGGTCATTTAATTTCCTCCACTGGAAGGAGCACTCAGTAAATGAGGTTATGCCTTGAGTGTCACCACTACCCACCAGTTCAACTGTTTAATTCATTGCATGTTTTTAGCTACTAGTGGCATGGCTATAGAGATGCAATATCGGTCAGTTATTGTTGGCATGCTCACATCAGGATTTAGATCAGGACAGCCTCAAGGTACTGCTAGTGTGGCTGCAGACTCAAGTTGCATTATAGATCATATATATATATATATATATATATATATATATATATATATATATATATATATATATATATATATATATATATATATATGGCATTTATAGCAAAAATAGGATGAAAACTTCCTTCCATTGAAGGCATTCACTATGTTATGGTGCTTCGGGATCACTAAATAAAAAATGTCCTTTGAAAACGGGGCTGTTTCAGTCGTCATTGGCAAGTCAGCTTTTTGCTCTATTTAAAGCATCTCCATGTTCCAAATGTAATAGCAGAAACCTCAATGATTAGACAAGCCTTTGAAAGAAGCCATGAAATTGATGACAAGCTTACAAGTAATCCACAGAATCCATTTGAACGAAGACCAATCCATTCAAATCAAGCATAACATTGATGCCAACAATAGAAAGTTAACTATAGACAACAACACTCTAAAAAGTAATTTGGTGGACACAAGTAGCCCATTGTATTTCCTTTTTCACTATTTGTAAGAACCTCTGAGGAAGTGTGATCTGGTAATTTATTGTATGGTGGGATGGTAGCTATGGTTGAGTGTAACCAAGGAAATGACTGTAAGTAGAGGATTATATATATATATATATATATATATATATATATATATATATATATATATATATATATATATATATATTAATACTATGTCAAACTGTGCCTCTTTCTGTCTGTGTTGCTGCTAAATGTGTTGGCGTATGGACTTTTTGCAGCGTATCAAACGAATGTGTACAAGTGTTTATGAACAACTGCATATTTCAAGGATCGCTTTAGTTCACCATAATTGGACAGGCCTTTCATCTCTTGCTCACGCTGCTTTTGATTATGTCTCTCCTCATCGTGGCAGATCAAAGGCAGCACTTACAGATTAAAAAGAAGACGGTATAAATATGTGCGTGTGTGGATATGTGGATGCATCCATATATGTGTGAAGAACATCTGAGGGAACACTGATATGAGTTCCCTCTTTTCTGTCACTCTTTATCTGTTGGTCTTAATCCTCATCTCAGTTAACGACACAGCATTCAGATTGAATTATGACACATCTGAAATACTTTTAAAGGTTCGGTGCAGAAATCCAACTTTGGCTGTTGGGACTTTAAAGCTTCATGAAGTGATTATGACCACTAAGGTGTAAAAGTAGACTCCAAAACAAACCAGAGAAACAGAGATTTCCCATCTTTGCTGCTAGTCCAACATTTACTTCCATGTTAACCCTGTTTTGGTCCTCCAACTTTGTCCCTTGGCTTCTCAGAGGTTTCTCTCTCTTTACTAGCTGTATCAGCATTTTATGCTGCACTGGTAGGAAACTAAATCTTCTTGCTTGAGCTTTGAATCGAGGCGCTTGCCCACAGTTTTGAAAGCGGAAATAATTTGTAGATTGGTTGTAGAATCTCAGTCGAATCAGCAGCAGCAGCAGCAATCTTTTTACATTGCTCATAACTCAATGTTAATTGAGGAGCTCTGCTGGGGCCTTAAAGTCCCAGTGAAATAGATGTTTGAGCATCTTTATTGCTTTTAAAAAAATTCCCCAATCAAACAGAATATTTTTTTGGTGTGCACAATATGACCTGGGATGTGATCTAAAAAGGATTAAAAAAAAAGGCATTTTTCATTAAATCTGAACTTTAAACTGATAAAGTGAGTGGAAACGCATGATGACGTTGCGTTAGGTTGCCTGGTAACAGAACTTCACAGCTTGTTCCCGCTTGTTAATGAGATGTGACACATTAATGTGAAGCCATTTTGCAAATACAGCTAAAGCCAATGTGCAAAAAAAGGTTAGAAAAAATAATCTATTTTATAATAAAACTACTCTTAATCCCAATTGTCTTGTACTTTTTCTGTAGTGGTGGATAAATATGCTTTTTGTCAACACTCACAAGATGTTTAACAAGCCAGCAATATTACAAAATCAATATATAGTTCAGATGCAATAATGAACTGAAAGTTTCTGCTGCTGCGTCTGTTAATGGATTTTTCTCTGCTTCTGGGAAACTGACCAAGAACATTTACCTAAAGTGATGTGAGAAGTGGAGGCAGAAGTGAGGAACTGTAACATGTTAATGTTATATTTTTCAATAATTTGGAGACATTGGATGGGATGATTCACTCATCAGTAGGTATTCTAGTGGACTCATAATATGTAATAGGTCATGTACTATATTTACAAAGTCCCTGGTTTATGAAAGTTATGCTCACCAACTCATTATTCTCCCATCCATTCAAATTGTGTATCGCTGGCCTCACCTCACCTCATCACGTCACCTCTCGATCCAGCGCGACTCACACAGATCTCCCAGGCATGCAGAAAGATGTTTAACATGTACATTCGCATCCATCCGTGGCTTTGAAGTCACAAGGCAAGCTTGCATAACATTTGTGTCTCCTTCAGCGCCGTTTGAGTTGTGTGCGGCGAAGCCTCAACGGGGCTGGCCCAGTCTGAGTGTGTTTGCCACTGTTCTCACCCTACCTACCCCCCTCTCATCTTCATTTGAGGCACTGAGCCATGGCAGGCACCACAGAGGCCCAGATGAGCACAAGCAGTTCTCCTCATCTCTCTCATTTTCCCTCCCACTCCTCATGCTCCGGCTCCTCGGTGATGGCAGCAGCTGTTGTTTGTTCATTAACTTCTTTTAGGTAGCAGGCATATCCCACAGTGTCTAAAGGGTGTGCTCGCGCAATCGCACACGCTCACACATACTCTGCCGCGCGCACACAAACACCAACACCTTGTTTTCCTTTTAGCACACCTCTCTCTCTCCCAAACTCGCTTTTTGCACACTCATTATCTGTGTTTATCCGTCTAATTAGACCAATTGAATTTAGTTTGCTCTGAAGACTCTCACTCGTCTTACGGCATCACTGCTAAGATTGTGGCTTTTGTTTGATCAGTCGAGAAGTCTGAGGAAGAGAAAAAAGGCACAGACACATCAAACTACGGGAAGTGTATATTTTTGTACGGGCTCAAAACAATTTCCTTCTGTGCAAATCAAGGAAATGTCAGTCTTTCCAGGCCACACGCTCTGTCTCTCTGATCTTCGCATCTCTCTCCCCACCTTCCCTGTCCCTTTTGCAGATTAATTTGCATAACCCGCTGGTATACTTGTAAGTGCAAGTTCAAAGCCGTCGCCATGACCTGTCGTACGTTTGGTTGAAAGTGGATGCAATTTGCCCTGATTTCCACATTGAGGTTGAGTTAGTGTAATAATGCACTCAGAGACAACAAAGTTGGACGAGGTTGTGTTTTCATCCCTTCCGGTCTGTTTGGTTTGCCGGGGGTCTTATTATGTTACGAGTGGATCGGCACAAACTTTGTGAGGGAGTGAACTTCTTCTCGTTGATTACTCAAAGGGTTGTGTGACTTCTGATGAAAAGGCATGTAACTTCAGAACAGATTTATGTAACGCCATCAGTCTTCGTGTGCTCGTACACAGAAAAGGCAAATCCTCCATAATTGGCCCTGTCAAACAGTGTGTGGCCCCTCGAGATCTCATTTACAGCCTGCCAGTTTTCCCCCTCAAATGTGATACTGTACAGTACTCAAAACGACCCTTCAGCAATGGCTTCTGACCAAATATGTGCTGATTGGGCACGCACGGTTTCAAAAGTCACCCAAAATAAGTGGGTAGAATGTAATGAATAGTTGTGGCCAATTTCATGTACAGCCATGAACATGTGTGTATTAAATGAGTGACTCCACTATAGAATACAAAGACAATAGATATTATAATAATGCACATCCAATTTCAATTATTTCAAACTGCTGTGTGGAGCAACACAGTAAAGCAGTTTTTGGTGTCATATCCTGTTTCATGGCCATATCCAGGTGTTTAATAGTTCATTTCATTTTGAAAGAATATTCTTTTTTCTTTTTACAGATTTTCTTTTCTAACCTTGAATGGTCACTGCCTTGGTTTTTATGAAACCCTAAACGTTCTGTTTCCTCAGGATTCCAACAATGAAAAATGGCTGTGAAGAAACCCATATAACAGATGACAGATGATATTGTTCCAGACAAGATGCGTTTTGCATCACAGCTAGTCATCTGAATGAATCGGGTGTTGGATGAATGCATGCTGCATTGCTGATCTGACACCTGTTATGTTTGTGTCTTACCCTCGCTCGTCCTTGATTGACCCTGTACCACGTGACCAGAAAGAACACATTCGAGTTTTACCATGAAAACTGAAAACAGCCACTATTACATCACAAACAGGACATGCTAAGCTTGTGTGTGTTCTTGTTTGTGTTGGAGGTGTGATGTCATTCAAAGGAATGATGGCAGTGCACACAATTGTATATATTCTATAACTTGAGCTTGTTGAGATAAGTTACTTTCAGTGTGTATTTCCACAAAACATAAACACACATAAACATACCACACTAAGAGACAACTTTTCGACCAATTAAAGATAATGTTCACATAAACCTATAGTGAGATAGACTGTTATGTTGATATTTATTGGTAACAGCACCTGGTTGTTTCAACTGTTCTCCCCCACTGAGTTAATAGGTCTTAAAACGGATTGGTTGTCAGATTAATGACATCCTGTCTCACCCTCCTTTTAGCCCTTACTGCAACGGGCCACATCACTGACGTTCTGTCTCATCTTCTAGATTAGAGTACGCAGGCGGGTAAATCTTTCGGGGAGCATCAGGCAGGGCACCAAACTAATGTTAGGAGTTATTCCAGCCTAGTGAATCTACCAGAACACAGTTTGTGCCTCATTGACGTGTGACAGAATCCGTCTCATTAGTATCAGGAACAAGTTGTGTACAATATGGAGTCAAGTGTGTAGCTAATTAGTGTGATGAATAATTGCTAGAATTTAATGTTAGGGTCGTGTGAGGTGATAAAGCATATCAACTGCACACAGAAATATTTAAATGCTTGAATCTTTGACTACATTTGATAACATCTGCATCGGCCTGTGTCTCAGTCAGACAAAAGGAGTTCATTATGATCTGTTAGGGAGTGCTGAGGTTTTCTTATATTTACTAAATAGGTCATATCTCAGTAATTGGCTAACCAGTATGACGGACAGCTTTGGAGATTCTTACTCAGACTTTTGAACATTATGTTGGGAAAATGCTAGTTTTAAGTGTCGAGAGCTCAGGAAAACAGCTGAATAATGCCAGTGACAGCAGAGCCCTAAGGCACCTGGTGTTAAGAGACTCCTCTCAAACGCTAGTGTGCATGCTCAAGTGGTCCTGATTCCTCCTCTGGAGGGAGTAGTAGTACAGTTGAGTTTGGAGTATAGCGTGCTGTCCTGACTTCAGGGTTTAAAATTATAGAGCTGGATCTGATCCCCGGAGAAAAGCCTGATAAGGCCATGAAGACACAGAATGTCACGTAAACTGGAGTTATTCCCCCAATTTCTGTCTGTGTGAAAGTCAATAGGGAACAATGGGAAAAACATGGGGAAAGTTGATTTATTTAAGGATTAGATTTTTATGGTGACACGAGAGAACATTGCTTTTGTCACTGATGAAAATGAGACATGTATCTCTAGAGATGAGATAGAGAGAAAACCCATTGGGAACACAGGACACAATCCCTCCTTTCAATTTTCTTATTTTCACCGTATGCCCAGTGGAGTTAAAGTGGCTCAGTGTTTGTCCAGAGGAAGCAAATTGAGCCCACGTCATGTGCTAAATTGTTGCACAGTGCAAACCATCTTCAGGGAGGAGAGTACTCTACGCGAATAACACTCATCTAAACTTGTAATGGGTTCACAGTGGGAGACTGAATATGAAACTCAAGTCATATACATTTGTAGCAGTTTAGACCAAGTGGAAAAAGTCCAAACTATTCTAAAGCTGATGGGTGCACTGGATATCAGGGATTACAGACCATAACATTTGTAATTTCTCTCAACACTAGCAAATGGTTACGAGCTTGTGGTCAGAAACCGCAGCATGCAGTGTCCATGTAAACGGTAACACGAGTAGAGAGAGGTATTTGAAGAGCAAAGCTGAGGGAAGCGGTGAAGAGATGAGGACAAATTAAGACTGAACCTGCAACCAGAGTCTTGCTTGAATGATGGGTGAAGTAATTTATCTCAGCACGACAGAAAACACTGTGATATAGGCCTAGACAGCTCTCCTACAGTAAACACTCCAGGAAGTAATGAGCCAACCGTCAGCCAGTTGTTGTGGCGATAGGAGGGGGGAGCTCAGAGGAGGGCGACCTGTGGAGGTTAGATATCTCACTCGCCTTGACTGAGCAATACACTAACTGGGAAGGAGGGGAATAGATGAGTAGGATGAAATACAAGTGCTGAAAGTGATAGATAGAGGAGAAGGGAGAAGTGAAGAACGTGTAGTTGGAGTTAACAGGAAGACAAATATGACTAAAAGAAGCCATGACAAGTTTATATGAGGGGTAGGATGGAGTGTAGATGGAGCACATAGGCTGTATAACTCATCACACACTTCAAAAATACCGCCTGTTTTTCAAAGATTTTCAAAAGGTAACGTTAAAAAACAGCACAGTGGGAATACCAAACAACCTGGGATGCCAGCATGATGTACAGCACGTATTATCACCTCCTCTTATCTTACCCATCCTCTTATTTCACACTTCATTGGACATTGACTCAGGGATGTGTTTGCTGTTTTCTCATAGACATCTTTTCGCCTCTGTCAGGCAGTTCGGTTTGAATTGTTTGCACAATCAAGTCTCTTCACTGAGTCTTCCTCCTCTTGACCATTCTTTCACCTTTAATCAAAACCTGTCTTGCTGAATACCTCCTCAGTGTCCTCTGTGTGTCTTTTAAAAGACATTTAAAGTTGTTTTTTTACACAGTATTTTGTATTGCCTTTGTAAGACTTGACTCAAGAGGTGGAACAAACAAAAGTCTCCCAGCTGGACTCAAACTGGTATTGTTGCTGTTCATGGTCAGTACGGGGCTCCCCAATTGTTCGTTGTTAAAGCAATTTTGAAAAATAAAAAAACAGTTCCATAGCCTATTTTCTTGTATGAATCTTTGTATAAATCTTTCGGTCCCTATAAATGCCCTTGTTGTACTGTCACAGCGTAGCGGTTGGTGTTTGGAAACTTATCTTTCCCCTCAACTGTAGCGCTGTTGTGAGTCCCACCCAGCGGCTCGTCCCCGCGGCACCGGACAGGAACTGTGTCTGTAGCATTTGGGCAGTCACACACACACTGTTAGACTTTCAGGTCATGGAAATAGGAATCATCTGACATCAAATCGCCGCTGCTTGTTCTCTGTCTGCTGTTGTGCCAGCAGACAGAGTGCTTGATTACAATGACATTTTTCGCAAAATAGAGACAGAACGGAGGGGAATGCGTAGAGTCTCATTGATCCAAACAATGTTCAATCAACGAGAACTGCAATATATATAGATTTTAACTGTAATGAAGCTTTGGTTCTCCATTCCAGACGTCATCTCAGAATCCCAGCTGAGCTGTCTTTGAGATCAATAGAGCAGTTAATTGAGGGTGCTCGGAACCTGTCACATTATTTCATCTCTTCATGCTGAAAGCTGAACCGTTACCCGCAGGGTCACTACGACTGGGAAACTCTTCCCCTCCACAGAACAATGTGAGCTCAATAAATTGTCTCAGACACACCAGAGCTGCACAGCACGTCTTTAACGTCAATTCAAAAGGCAGTAGTAAACAACATGTGCTGAGCAGGTCAGTTTGTGTGTCCAGAGACTTCAAGGTCTTCCTATTTGTATCGCTGAATGGTGTTTTTGTTTTTCCTCTGTTTGTCGCTTGAAGGCAAAGATGTGGTGTACGTTGAGGGGGAAATGCAGGGCAGAATTAATAATGCATTCACATATTTTTCCCCCTTTTTAAACCCATATTGAGTTGATACAGGGTTTATATTAAAGAGGATGTGTGGGTGGTAGTGGGGATGTTGATGAATATGAGAGCTCACAGGAAAGTATATGATTACCAGGTGGACTTTAGAGCTGTTATCAGAAACTACAGTGGAATGTTTTTTTTGTTGGTAGGATTTGAACACACCCTTTCCCACGCTACCTGTTGTGCATCCATCTGTTTTCTCAGGTCCCGAAAAACAAACTATTCAAATATGATTGAAAAATACCCTCATAAGGTGTGAGGTCATCCCATCACACCGTCGTAGCTAAACGCTTCACTTTCTGCACATTTGTTTTTATCTTTGCTTTCTTCAGGATATTATTGCTGTCTTCATCACTTTGTTTTATTTCATTCATCTTAAATGGAGATTTATCATGATCGCCATTAGTTTATCTTGCTTCAGGCCAGGCCAAATACCATTGCTGGTTGTTTTTCTTTTTATAGTAAAATGGCAATACTAGGAATTTTCTTTCGGGCTCTCTGTGTGTTTGTGTTAAATTGTATCGTATGTGTGTCCAGAGAGATTGTGTTTCACAATATATTGTTATTGATATAGTGTTTTAGCTTCTGTATCATCACACATCTTCCCCTTCCAACTCGGAAGTCTTAGTTATGATGTCCATAACTCCTCTGTGTTTTTCTTCACCCAGTGGTTTTCTACAGCGGGTAACAGCACTTTGTTAGCTCAACAGTCTAATTGGTGCAGTCACATAACCTTTCAAGGCCCCGTTCCTCCCCATCAAACACAACAGGTGGTCGGGCTCCTATCTCTCCCCGTTGTGGAGGCGACAGCAGCTTCAGAAGCAATCTCGTCACAGAGACTTTTTTATTGCTTCCTACGCGCTGACGGACCACCTACCACGGTCAAGATCTTCTGTTCCCATGAGGCACACCACTTCAAATAGTTTTGAGGACTGTAGAGAAAGGGGAAGAGATGCCCTGCTGGAGTAAAGCAGTGATAAAAGGAAACTGTGAACACTAGTGAAGAGCAGGCTGAGAACTCAGAGAGCCCACAGCAGGCCTCTGCTATTAAAATCCAGTCAATTCAGCAAGGTCGAAATGCAGTGAATGGAAATCTTTTTGCTTAAAATGGTATGTAATCCAGGAATTCATTATTTCCTGTCGGAGACTTCAGTTTGAGTTTTGAACTGTTCAAAGTTTCAATACTTAAGATTATTATGAAATCTAACTTTGTTTTGATACTGTCGGCATTATTCCAGCAAAAGGCATTCAATGTATTTACACTACCTCTGGCTTTGTGTATGCAGTCCAGCATTGCTGGTTGTAATTTTGTCTCAATTATATCTTCCTTCAGTGTTTACTTTTCCCTTTCCAACAGCCTTATCAGTGCTATATGAATGACGGTATGAGTAGGATTTGTTTGTTGTGGTTTGTAAATACAGCAGTCAAAGTTGAACCCTTCTCCCTGGCTCAACGGTTCCCTGGCCGTGGTTAGGTTTAGGGTGCGTGCCAACGGGCGAGAGCCAGCCTCACGTTCATTCTCATTTTGGAACGAGCTTTGTCTGGTCTGTGTTTTGCCTCGCTTTTTTGCCGTTTTTCAATGTTGTGTCTGGCATTTTCCTATATTCCTCTTTAGTGCGTGCTTAAGATCATGCACCTGTTTAATACGTGTTTTTTTTAGAGGTTGACACCCAGAAACTCCTTGCACATAGCAAAATAAGAAAATACAGGAGGAGGACGAGGTTTCTGCAGGTAAAGACACCGCCACACACTCGTATGTGATGATTGAGAGAGAGATTTTTTTTTTTTTTTTATTGCGCCTTGAAGTTATTGTTAATACAAAATAAACATTTTCTACTACTGCTCGCTTTTTCACATGAACATCATTCATCTGGAATACTTTAATGAATTAAACACTACACAGTCACAAGCAATGCAATGTATTTGTCAGCGCTGGCTGTCGATGCGGTCTCATGCACACAACCCCAAAGCCACTGTGTTCATCTCTTGTGAAGGATTAGTCTCCAAGAGCCTCTGCATTCCACCTCAGTCCTAAGGGCGACTCCCAAGTGTTTTGTACCCACGCAAAAACACAGCAGGCCCAACAGAATCAATAGCTGATTATTGGTACACTGCGCTCAATTTCAATTTCAATTTCCCTGTTCAGGAGCTACATATGAATTCCAGGATGTCCTTTTTCTTGCTTATGATTACAAGGATGATGCGTGGTCTATTCTTGGATCCCTGGAATACGTTATTAGTGATGTGTGTGACCTTTTGACTCCAGTTGTCTTCTGTAATGGCAGCTCTGTCAATTGAGAGGCTTTCTAATGTGCACAATAACAATGTGCAGACTCAGGGAATTGCTTTATTGCTTTGACTTTACTGTCGGCATTGTGCTCATGTCCATCACCCTCCACTCGCTCTTGTTTTGTTTTTTAAGGCGTTATCTTGATTTGGGATCTGTAGTTGTGTTGACATACAAAAGTTTAGATTTAGACAGTAAATCCAGTCATGTGGACAGCCTTTGCCATATATATATATATATATATATATATATATATATATATATATATACACACACACACACTTTATGATGTTGTGTTTCAGATTAGGTATGTCAGATGATCCTTTTCATGGGAGATGCACATGTGAAAGCGTCATGCAGTTGATGCACACGCTATTGAACAGCACCATTTTTTTAAATATTTCATCACTATTTCCCTCCATTCTTCCTCCTACTTCCACCACTTAAACTGAGAGCCGCACGAACCTTGTGTTGACAAAAGCAAAAGACTGTTCAGGGTTGTGACGACAGAAGCTACTATTGGCTCTGTGATCGTGTAAAAAAATAATAAATGAAAATGAAGGCTTACATTATTGAGTGTAAATGAAGTGCCACTTAAGTGTAAATACCTAATACCAGAGCATAACTGCACAAGTGACGGAATAGAAGTGTGTATAAACATTTGAATAAAGAGCACTAATGCCCCTATAACATACATAAGGAGCTCTTTCATTTTCGCAAACCCGCTGTGATTTGTTCCACAGTTTGACGGGCTTTTTGTACCAAGAACTACTCCAGCTCCTCTGTCTGCCAGTGAACCACACACACACACACACACACACACACACACACACACACACACACACACACACACACACACACACACACACACACACACACACACACACACACACACACACACACACACACACACACACACACTGTGTATACAAAGTTAGGGCACTAATCTTCCCAGATGGGTACTGCCCTCCTAACAGGAAGAGGAGTGTCAGTGATAACCTTGGGGCACAGGAAGTGACTTCGTTGGATGTGGCCTATTTGTGAGAATTATAGTGGAATGCTGCCGCTACATTGATTTTTGTCAGACACTGTACATTGTAGATTTAGGAAGTCTGGATTGCACGGGATTGGATGAATCTAAAGTGATCCGACTGGGGAATAGCCTCAGAGCTCTACCATGGCCGACTGGTCCTCTGGTGAGATCTGGCTCTGGGTGTAGTTGTGTGTCTGTGTTTATGTGGCCATGTTTGTGTTTGTTCACTGTGGCATTCATTTGCTCTGTTTGTGATGCTGCGATATGGTTGCCCAACTTTATTTAGACTGTATGGCCTCTGCTCCCTCTTGACATCATTGGAGACGGAAAAACTCTCGGCTTTCTGCTGTTGCTCTTTGACTCGTTTACATTTTCCCTTTTGGCAGTTATTTTTTTGAAAGACAAAGTGGTTAATAGTGAGACAATGTAAGCTGCATTTGAGTCTTGATCAAATACACTTCCGTATTCTCGTCTCTTGGTTTGTTCTTTTGTTAAGATCCTTCTCTTTGAATAGCGTCTCTTCTGTTTTGACTTCTGTTAGTGTATGAATAAAAGTGGCCTCCCTTTTTATAGTTATTTATTACATAAAGGCATCACACTCAACCTGAAACATTTGTCCAAGATGTCTATACTTAAAGCAGCAATCATTTATTTTCAGTAGAAGAAATAATAATATTGATTTGTGCAGCTTTTAAAAGTTTGTGTAAAAAGCACCTCTTTGTCAGCTTTAAAGGCCACAAAGTCTGAGTAAGTCACAACCCTGATGCAGCGTGGAGCAGCCACAGCTGTGATGGAGGTGACACAACCAACAGGCTTTTAACTCGGCTGACCCGTACAAAATGTTACACTCAGATGTTTGTTCTTTCCCTCTGTTATCCTGAGTTTACCTTGCATAAATTGTTGAGTTTCCCATTAAATATCTGAACCTTTTCTTTCCTCAGCTCCAATTCTTACTAATAATTATAGGCAGATATACCTGAAATAGATCTTGTTCTCTCTGCCATCTTTCAGTTTTCTTTCTGTCTCTTTCAACTCTTCCTCACATTCTTTCTTATATTACGATTTCTTCACTGATGATTTTTACTATTTATTTCCCATGTTTCTCCCCCTGTATAAGTTCTCGTCGTCGCTGCCTCTCTTCTCAATCAGTCAATTTTTTTCTCTCCTCTCCTCTTCCCTGAGGGATTGGAACCTGTAATGATCCTAATCCGCTTGGTTTAGTAATGTAGCCCAACGTTAACCCCACAGTCTCCTGCCTTAAGCTCCCACATATGTCCGTGTTTGCAATCTTAATAAGTGCCTGTTTTTGTGAATGATAAAAGTTGCTTGCATGAAGTTCAAAACCCTTGGTAAGCCAAAAATGCCAAACATGTTTCACCAAAAGGTTGTTTCATCTCTTTTTTTCTACTTAATCTCAGTTTCCACTCATTGTTGAATTAGTTATGCTTGTCAAATGTGGCAATTCCCACCAGTTAATTTCACATCCTTTGCTGGAAAGCCCTCAAATAGTATATATTTGTCTGCGTAGATCAAAAATGCTGTTTAAGGGCCTCGAGTATGTACATATTTTTAATTAGCTAAGCGCACTTCAAAGTCTTTCTCTTATGAATATGCAACGTTGTATTGTATCTTTTCTTTTTTTCCTCACTCGACAGCCATCTGTCTGTGTGTCTTTGATGCAAACCACATGTCTAACCTGCTGTTCAAAATGCCAACACACACTCTCACACAAAGACTTCCGCATACAGGTTTAATATATGGAATGCATTAATGTAAAACTTGCATCTCTTTTACATAGCCCTATAGACCACAGTCTCTACACAAGCCTCTCCAGACCTGTTATTTGTCGACTCATTTAATGCATCGGGCCTCTGTTCTGTAGTAGAATCACAGCGCTCGCTTAATGCAGTCCTCTGCAGGCTGATGGTATTCAAATGATGGGACCTGAACTGTAACAGGCTTCAGTAGTTCCTGGAGTTGGTATTTTAAATAGGAGCTGTCAAAGAAAGGTGTTGAACATCGATTAAAATGCATGAATAACGTCCTCTGTACAGAAGTTTATGTCTGCCCTGTCTTTTATTCTTTTAACAAAACAGCCAGATTTTCATCACCTCTGAGCCAGACAGGTAGAAAGTTCCACAAGTGGAGCTCTGTTCATTTGTTCCTCTGCCCTCACTTTCTTTCTCCCAGAGACACTTTTCTTTTTTTTTCCTGCCATTTTGCACGTGCACGATTTTCACTTCCATCACTTCTAACTTTTAGCCATTCTTACATTTGAATCCTTTTTTTAACTACTACATTCCATATATAGTGCATATAAAGTTTACTCTAAACTTTCCACTCTATACCATGCTCTTTGCCCAAAAAGGCCTCAGGAAGTGGGTGTGTAGCGTGTTGAGTTAGTTTAGGAGGGAGGGAGAGAGCGAGAGAGGTAGGCAGAGGAGGGGAAAGGGAGGATACTGATCAAAATAATAAACAGCTGTGTGAAAGAGTGGGGCTAGTGGCCAGAGAGAGCGAGAGCAACAGAGGAAGAGGAGAGGGGGACGTGGACACCAGCCTGAGAGTTTGTGTGACCCCGTAAGGAACAAAAAGCCAAAGAAGAAAACATAACTTTTTTAAGAAGTTTCCTCGTACCAGTGGGGGTGAGCGCGAACAGGATGACAAACGAATCAACCTCTCCTCCCTCTCAAGAGGCAAAGAGAAGATAATCGGCAGAGCTTCGACTCAAAAGAGGCTGGCGAGTCCGGCTACCTACACAGGATCGGGATGCCAAGTCTTGAGGCAGCTCCCTGCGAAACACGTGGCTCCAGAAAAAGAAGAAGGCATTCTTTGACTAAGTGGCCCAGTCATGGCAGTGATTAGGAGGGTGTGATAGAGTGAGACCAGACCGGGGCTGGAGACCCGAGGGGCGGGTAGCAAGGTAGACACTAAGGTGACTGTCTCTTTGAGCCCGTTACTTTTGACTCAGGGGAACGAGAAGGCAAACCATGTGCCTCTTTGTGCTGCTCCTCTTGAGGTGTGTAGAGTAGTGTGACTGGCAGGAATAGAGTGCTTTTTATCAGAGTAATTGAGAGCGAATGCCACAGCCCTGCCCTGGGTTGGACTGCCGGACATCGTGTAAACAGCTTCCTTCATGCCCAGAGGGAAAGTGCAGGAAGGAAAGTGCAACAAAGTTGAAGGAGAGAGCCAGACCTGTCCTCGGCCATTGGGAGATCTACATCAACCGGCTCGTCCCTCAAGACACAAACCGCTATCTCCCTTTTGCAGACGGCCACCCAAGATTTGTTGGATTTCTCTCCAAGTTTTAGTGCCCCATTCCTGGCCAGAGGAAATCAGCTGTCAGCCTCCAGCCTCGACTTTGTCAAACCTACAGTGGCACCAATCGTTCCGTTAATCCTAGTTCCAGCTCTGAAGCATGACTGCAGGGTAGCCGTCACCCCAACTCTCAGCCTTGCTGCCTTTCCAAAGAGGATGCGACGAACATGTGGCGGGATTGGGCGAGCACACACACCGCCACGCATGCCCAAGTGCTGCCGAGGGGTGTGTGAATTGCCTGTTTTGGGACTGCGACCCGGATTTGACCCTCTTGCTTTTGAATTATTTACAACAGCTGGCTTTCTCTGTGGTTGGATTCAAGTTTGTTCGTCCTTTGGATTTAACATTGATCCAAGCCTTGAAGGAATCTGTTTTGACCATAACCACTGGAGGACTTACCTACCTGTCCTGACTCCTTGCCGACCTTCCACCTGTTTGACAGTCGAGAACATGTAGACACTAGAAGGAGCGGGAGGAGTCTGTGCACACGCTCCAATATGATTGGCTTGAACTTCGGCTTGCAGGAGCTGCTCAAAAAGCTTGAACAGGTATATATTTACTGATCTTGGGATGCATTTCTGACGGCTTGATCTTAGTCTCACAGTGGCTTTTACGTCGTTTTAACACCATGAATACAAACAGTCACCATTGATTCTCCCTCTCCCCTTGTGTTTGTAGTTGTGGGCCTAATGTAGTCTGCTTTATAAGGTCTCAACAGTCATTATTGCACTCATTAAAATGGAATAATCTGTTCTAGCCTGCTTTGCTAGGTATTAGAGAGCACTACGATGCAGAGAGAGAATTAGTATAGAATGAGACCCAGAGCCTTGAATTAGGTCTAATTTGTCAAAGCAAACCTTTACAGTAATTGTGTTATTAAAGGCTAAAGACAAACATGGCTTCGCCCAGTAAGGGTCATTGTTTTTTGTCAATGTGAGATACTTATTCTGGGCAAAATTATCATCAAAAGGACATTTTGTTTGGGTGTAATTTACTTCAGCCACAGCTTAATTGTGTGTTTTAAGGCTTTTATTCTTCATAAAGCTCTAAGTAGTAGTTTTAACCTCAGTTAACGTAGGAGAGTATGTCACATCTTATCTGGGCTCCAACCAGTCGCCTGCCAACAAATCTTTATCACTCATTAAAGTGTGCACAAGATTCAGAACCCATTAACCTTTCAATTTCCCTCCCAGAATGAATGATTTAGTTGAGTCAGTAGCTGTCTGTTTCTGTTATGTACACGTGTGCTTTTTTATGATGTGTTTATTTATCATGTTTTCACTGTCTTTAGTATCTTCACGATTAGCCTAAAGCTAATGTGAATTTGAGATCCTTTGCCAGGACTGAAAACCCCATATTGAGTTAATTTCTATCAATAAGCCATGAATAAATCATAGAATAGTGGCAAATAGAGAGTTTTTGTAGCTGACACGGTGACCTGGTGTGTGTGTGTGTGTGTGTGTGTGTGTGTGTGTGTGTGTGTGTGTGTGTGTGTGTGTGTGTGTGTGTGTGTGTGTGTGTGTGTTTTAAAGAGCACGAGACAGAAAGTGATCCATCATCACACTTAATGCGCCCCGGGACACACACTGACATACATAAACCACTGGCTCAAAGTAGTCTTTCAGTGGGTGAAATGAAATTTAAAGGGAGCTTTGTAAATGAATATACAGTATGTGCCTCTGTCTGCCCACACAGTCTGTGTATTCTGTGACTGTGGGAGAGTATGTGGTTGTGTGTGTGCAGTCAGTATTACTTCCAGTGGAAGTAGAAGTGCAAAGAAAAACGAAAAGGAAAGCACTTGGGTAATGACTTGAAACCCGGCCAGCTGGCTAAGTGACAGAATGGCTCTGTCTTTCACGGTGTGTCTTTTCCTATACGTCTGTCTTTCTGTCTTTCTTACTGTCTCTTTCTCTCGCTCGCTCACTCTTTCTCTCTTCTATGACCTTTAAGAGGCATTTGATTTGTGTCAAAAAGCCAGCGGGTGATTATCCTTGCAGATCACAGTGGAGGGGTTTGCTTCAGCCTTTGTGAAATGGCTATTGGCATTCAGTAAATTGCAGCGCGGTGCCACGGATGACTGTGGTAATTGATAGTTGTTTTGAGAGTACGACGGTACTCTGGTTTGACTGTAGCTGGATTGTATTTTGTCCATTTTTATTTTTTACGAGAACACAGTTTACAGAGAAGCTGAGCTGTGGTCACATGGTCCACTTACTGTACCACATGTTGTCATGTGCACCTAACCTGCATCCCCTCTGTGTCTCCCATGTGTTGTGCCACATCCTTGATCCCTTCAAGGACGCTAAAATAGAGAAGTACCATTGTCATATCAGTGTAGTACAATACATGCACAGTAAAATCTAGTCCGCACACGAGATGCAATGATAAAAATACAGATATTGGTCCGATACTGACTAAAATTGCTGGATCCGGTATAGGTGACAATATGCCCATCTGGTACCATTATTTTAATAAATAACAATTCAGGGCATTTATATCTATTTATTTGTTACTGTTTTTTTTTTTTTTATTACAAAGTTGGAAAGCAACGATAAAACGGAGCCTTTCACATAAAAGAATGGTCACTTCCACACAGTGAGGCACACATCTTATTAATATATGGTATTGGATCTGTACCCAAAGACCAGATATCACTTTCGGTATTGGAGCTGAAAAAGTCAGATCAGTGCATCCCTAGACTGCACTTGCCGAAAGGCTCAATAGCTGGCATGAACATGAGTCTCCAGCATTGCAGCTCCAGTTACTTTGCACATAATTCTCATGGTGTCTCAGCCTTCATTTAATAGCCTTGAAGCCCTTGCTGATGGGTATGTTTGTGTCTATATTTGTATGATAATGGGGGGGGGGGTCATTACTGTATGTTCCCTCTAATACATGTTATCTACATAAGTATATTGGTATTTGTGTGATTCGTGATTTTTTTCCAGGCACGATTTACGGTAACTAATATGCAAACGAAACACTCTAATTGCCTATGTTGGTGATCACAGAGACTATAAGAAAACAGTGCAGCAACATTCATTTCATTTTCCTAGATAAGGCCGTTTTACAGGAATTGTAAAATGAAAATGTTGATGGATTTCAGTCATTTCCAATCTGTAATGCAACAACGAGATGGATACACAAGCAACAACTGCGGTCACTGAAAAGGGGTCATCTCACACACAATGACCACCATATGTGTTATTACCATACTATGTACGCTATATGTCTCGTTACACTTCTCTTATCGACACTCATTTCTTCCCATTTGCAAATCTGTCTCTGCTGCAGGCAGTGTTACACTCATCCACATGGTATTGGAGTCTTTTCTTTATCTGTAGTTCAAATGGGTTGAACTGAAGGGAGTCCCACTAGCAAGAGAGAGAGAAGAGAAAATGGAGCAGTTTTACACATCTAAAAATAAAACATTTGACAGGATCCTCTTCTTGCGTCATCCCCCCTTGTGGTTCCACCCTCACACACAAACACTCGCATACCCTTTGAGATGTGGTTGTGTGCAGCCTTGTTAAGGATACTTGTATACATGGGAAAATTGTACTTTGTCATAGTGTAATGTAGTGGCATCTTGCAGCCGCACACACACGTAATCACAGTGTTTTGGAATAGCACTGCAATACACAAGTTTTGCATACAGTATATGAGCATAAAATGATCAAAGCTTGATTTGGTGAAGCCCTGGTTTTAACCTAGTGAAGCATTAGTATGGAGGCAGGCATTGCCTGGGGATTTGCTTCTGGTTCGGGTAGGCCTTGGAAGTGAGTGAAAGGGTAGATGCTAAATTCTTTTTAGTCAAAGAGTCAAAAAGTACCTTGAGGACATTTCATAAAAATATAAACTTCTCTTCCCCCTGGAAATATTGTGTGCGCGGTGTGAACTCCCTCAAGCCCTTACGACAAAATGCAACGTTATTTTCGGTTCTTGAATACTGTTGAAGGCTGCTACAGCTGAGAAGACTCTGATGTCCAACTTTTGGATGATTTTGTAATAAACTTGCCTGACTGACTGCCCTTGACTGTGAATTTTCTCAGGGACTTCAGTTTCCCTGTAGAATTGTTCACTTGTGACAATTCTTTTGTGTCTGTGTATTTGCAGGACATCCAGGCTGAGATCGATGCCCACAATGACATCTACAAGAGTGTGGACGGGAACAAGTCGAAGATGGTCAAGGCGCTGGGTAGCTCAGATGAAGCTGTGTTCCTCCAACATCGACTGGATGACATGAACCAACGCTGGAGCGACCTGAAGGCCAAATCTGCCAACATCCGGTCAGTAAAACTTCCTCCAATACTTACCAATAGAATGTGTGCTTGCTCCAGTGTTTGTGGTCAAGCAGCTCAGATTTCAGTTTTCTGCCTTTTTGCTCCCATCAACTCTGGGAAGAAAAAAAAAACATCTTGGCACGATGTATCTGCTTCAGTTTACTATTTGAATCAGCCAGTGAATGACCCATTGCAGAAGTGAGTGTCTGTGTGTAATTCCAACATATTAAATACAAAAACACAATAACAAAAAAAGAAACGTATAGTAAATCAACCAAGAAGCCAGAAATATTTCTAAAATACACAGATTTTTTTATAGATCTTATAGATCAAAGCCACTTTCAACTCTTTCAACTTACCAATACACTTAACTCTGCATTTAACTAATAATATATCTCCCATACTGCTGACTGGCGTATTCACTACTCTCTGCTCCCAAACCAACTCTAGCATGTTGTGGAATATTTAAATAAGTTGTTGTTTCCTGTCAGCTGTACTGATACAGTAGCTCCTGTGCTCCACATGTCCGCCATGAAGCACAGGGATGAGATCCAGCTCCAAAAGGAGGACATAGCTGCCACAGTGGCACATCAACATCTGAGGACAGAGACAATGTCGCGTCAGCTGCAACCTTGGCATAAATAAATAAGATTGGCGATGCAGAGGGTGAAGAAAGTGAACGTGGAAGTGAAGTTGACAGGGCCAGATGGAGATGAAGACAATGAGGAGGAGGGAAGATGTAGAGAAGCAGCAGAGGAGCACAACAAAGCTTTGGGGGCAAGGGGAAGGGTTAGAGAGGCTAAAGAGGGGAGGGAGGGGAAAGAAACCAAAGGTGCAGGGAAAGATTCTTCCCTGGAAAGTTCTGGGGTCAAGGTCAAGCAGTACAGACATAATGGGCTGGACATGTTCCACAGGAAGACAAGCGAGAGAAAAATAGACTGTGAGAGATCAGTCTCTGTGGGAGAGGGGTACCGGGTTTGTTGATTGTATATAGCCCATTATGCCTTAATTGCAGTACATGTGTAATTATGGCTAACTCAGCGAGCGGCAATAGGAGGTCTCTGTACACAGTGTTCAGAAACATTATGCCTCGAGCAGAGGAGAAAAACTAAAGTGCTTATCAACACATATTGCTTGCATGCTACCACCCACGCAATTAGTGTCTAACTGTGTTCCCTTTTTATGAATAAAATCTACCACTTGAGTGGTCAGGGACCAGGTTTTTACAGGGCTTTTGTAGTAATAAAGGATTTTTTTGTTGATTTCTTCTATATTTTTACAAGCTATGAACCTTTTTATATAATCAGTTTCCTGGTTCTCACTTTGAAGAAGGTCTCTGACCAAGAGCTTGTTATATAAAATGATTTTGTACAGATCTTCAGCTCCAGCATCTCCGCTAGTCTGATACCGGGTGAGCTGTGCTCTATTCTTTATATAATCAGTTTCTTAAAAATAAAAGAATATGTGCCATTATTTCTGTATAAATGGATCAGCCTTTAATAGGTCTACATTAATGTTACATGTGTGTCTCTTAAATAGACAGCTCTATGTGTGTACAAGACTGTGTCTGGCTTCAATAGTGAGAGTTGAAAATGCACACAGTATAATAATAGAGTAAGCGGATGGTGTATGTTGGCAGAGCCCATCTGGAGGCGAGTGCTGAACGCTGGTCTCGTCTGCTGGGCCTCCTGGAGGAGCTGTGGAGGTGGATCTGCCTGAAGGATGAGGAGCTGGCCAAGCAGATGCCAACAGGAGGAGATGTCCCAACCCTGCTGCAACAGCAGAACCACTGCACGGTACGTTCTGTTGCCACAGGCACTGTTCCTGCCACTCAGTACGAGATTCATATACCTTGTCACTCTTTGTGTTCTTCGAGTTTCCTAAAAGTTGAGCATTTTAGTTTTTCACAGAAGAGAAAGCATTTCTGCTGTATAGGTTTTTAGCATTAAAGGCCCTACTTTAATGTGCTAATAAGGTGTTGAACTTATTTTGCCTCATTAGACCTTTTTTAAAGGCTCCTTGGGTGCATACAGACTTCCCTCAACTGAGCAGTTTTTATGAGACATAATAAATAAAAACACCTGAGTGGGTTTACAGGGCCCTTAAGTCAAAGGCAACTGGATCATGTTCATAACATTACTAGGATTTAATTATATTTGACTGCATCAGTTAAATAGAATTAAGCCATCATTCATCTTGTGATTTTCACCTGTGCCGTCCTGCGTAATTGAAAATGACTCTGCTCCCAGACGAGATGAGGCAATACAACGCTGGATTAGCCTGTCTAATCTTGTGCTCTACCTATACGCTGTAAATGATCCAGACCGAAGATGATAATCCAGGTATCTGAACAGTATTTTATAGTGCTGGTGCAAGAGTCAGTCCCTGTATTCAGTGGCTACACAACTGCCAAACAGTCCAGACTGAAATCACAAGAAGATACTGTTACTGTAAAGCAGTAGCAGTAATCACCCCGACATTGTTTTACATTACGCTGGTCATCATGGTGGCTGCAGTACATTTAGGAAAAGTACAGATTGCCACAGTCAAGCACAACAACCGCAGGATGTTTTACCTCAGCAGTCAACATGCACACCGCTTGTGTCAATGCAGAGTTAAAGACCAATATCAAAATCACTACAGTGTTGTTCCTTCTATTTCATTCCTAGAAATATTGTTATTTATCACTCTTATTCCACACTATAATTTATTCTAACAAGAGATCAATATCTTTTGGTGCCGACCCATTCACACCTTTTGTCTATACTGCTATTTGTCACCTGTGTTCCCCACTGTATTATTTATTGTAACCACTGGTTATTGTGATAGTGCATTGGCGTGTAATTGCTTTCAGATAGATGACTCACCCTGTGGCTACGGTTAACTCCCAGTCTGCTGGCCCCCTGCTACTGTTGATGTCGCTCTTGACATCGTAATGCGTTTCTCCGCACGCCGTTCTCCACGCTATTATTTTCTTCCCCAAGATGTCTCGAGGGTTTATACACGTGCTGTTGTGAGCGGGCGAAGGATCACACACACACACACACACACACACACACACACACACACACACACACACACACACACACACACACACACACACACACATCCATCACATTTGTGTATATGATGCTTACTTCACACGACACAACGACAGCACATTTACATCTGTGTATGTGTCCCGGTACATGTGTATCCACTTTAAGGACGTGTACGATGTTATTACAGTTTGACAAACAATTCTAAGCTCAATCATTTCAAATTTTTTATTTAACTACATTTTACATGACATTTTCTTGTTTCATTTTGGTAGCTACAATACTCGTCAAAAATAATAAAGCAATTGTGCACACGGAGACACCATCAGTTTCCAATAAAGCTGTAATAAGATATGTCCTTTATCATAAGGCGGGAAATCAAACCCTCCTTGAGACTAATAAATGGAAGGAGAAGAAGATGTAAAAAAGGAAATAAGAAAGGTTTTAACATATTTAAAAGTCTAGAAACCTGCTGAATATTAAACCTCATCCTAACCCCCAACAAAGAAACAGAGAACTAAGGCTTCAACATCAGAAAAAAACTTTTTTTGCGGCCTCTAATTTCAAAGTCCCAAAATTGAGAATGTCAGATAACTAATCTATTGTAGAGACAGAGTGGGGCTCTTTGCATGGGCAGACAATCAATTTCTTGGCGGCTGTAATGCCTGCTAAGTATATACTTTTAATGATTTAATGGAGAATCATCATTCAAAAGCAGAACTGATTATGTAAAGGAATACTTTTTCCCAAAATCATGGCTAAAATCTTATATTATTAAACTATTACTGCCAGGACAATTCCAGACCATGTCAATATAATATATCCAGGGAAGAAAAAATACAATGGTCTTTCCCTCATTATATATATTTAGTCTGTGAAGGAAAGAGATGTATGAATAAAAAAACAAAAAACATATTCATGTTTGGGGTTATGCAAAGAAAAGAGAGGTTATACTGCCATTTAAGACCTTAAATGAAGGACTCAGCATCTGATCCTCAGTTATGTCTACGCTTTGAGCCACGAGACAACAAACAATTGCCCAGGTTAATCAAAACGTGTCCTCTGAGGTCTGAGATGACATCGAGGTGTATCTTGTTCTCAGAAACTGACAGAAAACATAGACAGGCCTCAACCCAGCAGATCAGTCTAGGTCCATTAAATAAGGAATGGGACTGCGAGCACATAATAACTGCAGGAGAATACAATCTTCCCGCAATCTTCTACTTTCACCTTCCTTTTCTCATTACCCTCTCTCAGCTCCGCTGTCTCGTTTTCTCCTCCGTGGCGTCTGTCCTGCTGTCGGTCTCCCTTGCCTTTTGTGTCTCCTTTCTTTACATTCTTTCTCTCCCTGTCCTCTCTCCATTTCCGTGTTCATCTCCAGGTCTTCAGCTTTGAGAACGCTGGAATAAGAAATAATGGAACGAGGGAGTTGAAGGCTCACTTTTTCATTCTGACTATGTTTCAGTATATTTTTCCCTTCGCTTCCTCCTTGTATTCTTAATAGATTGGCCTGGGGGTCTTGCCGACCCTGAAAGGGATGAGGGGGCTGAGCAGCACAAAGAGCTGTGGCTTTGAACACGTCATGCTCTATTACTTGCTTACACTGGCACACACACACGCATGCTATTCCCCTGTGCTCGCGTATACATGCGCACACTCACTTCAGTCACTCACTGATACACAGCTACTCAGTCAGTGGGATGGGGGAAAAGTGCATTTCTATATGGAGATAGGTATCTATGCAGTACGGAGGGAATAGAAGGGCTAAGTGGAAAAACTTGTCTGTTTCCCCTCTTTTTTTTCTCTCTCGGAGACTTAAAAAATATAAAGGTGAAGGCTGAGCCACTTAGCCCAACAGAGAGCAACGGATATTGCTGTTATTAAAGAATCGGAGGCAATAAAAATATGAGAGCAGTTGTCCGAACAGCTCAAGAAAGTGATGGACAGGAAGAGGAGGAAAGAGCTTTCTGTGTGGAGGAAAGGCAGTTATTAGAGGCAGAAACATGGGGCACTTACCCCTGTCTATTTTCAGGATATTCAGTTTCTAACACAACTGTTGCATTCGATTCTGCCTGAAAGCCTTCCTGTTTATTTGCCAACTCCGAGGAGGAATTTTAAAAGTGTGTGTGAGACAGAGAGGGAGAGGTAAAGGCATTGTCCTGTCTTACTTGATAGACGTTGTGCTTCTTCCTCTCTGTATTGATTTGTGTCTGTGTTTTCTTTTGCTAAAATGCCCATAATTGCGTTTATTAATTGCACATTCAATTATCCAATAAAAGGCCTCCGTCAGCATCCAGCTGATTAAACTCATCAATCTCCTCTATTAAATTAACAGCGTTAAGAAACGGGACCAAGTGCTTGTGGGCATTTTTTAACAACTCTTATCTTTCAGCAACAGTTGGCTTCTTGTCTACATTGCTAGACAGTTAAGTCTTTTTAAACGCTTCTCCAAATGTTTTAGAGTGAATAAGTAAGCAAACAATTTAAATGTAAATGTATTTAACTTGGTTTCTTTAGCAGTCTCTTAATATGCTTAATATGCTTAAGCAGGGCACAATTACCCTGTCGAAAGTGAGGAGGGTCTAATACTCCGCCCGAGAACCCATTTTAATCATTGTGCCAGCATGATTGATCAGCACCATTTGCACCTGATCGGACAGGTAGTAAAGGAGAATGGAATGAATTAAAGTGCTGGACTTTACCTTATCTCTCAGGAGAGGAAGGGCATTTATATATACTCAATTGCCTCATTTTGAGTAACTTTTTATTGCTTTTTTCTTTGCATTTTGTTGGCAGACTTGTGTCCCGACCGTGTGTAGCCCTGCTTGTTGAGTGCAGTTTTTGTTAAAGTTCAAGTACATGGCTTACTAACAAACATTACAGATTTAGGGTACACTATCGTGGAATATGTTTCCACTACACCTCAGCAGCATAAACCATTAAAGCTGCTATGATCAATATATTTGTATTAACAATAACATCAATACATGTATGTGAAAAGGGTCGCTCTCCGTAAGAACCCACAGATAAATATCACCTGAATCTGAAGTTCCTTTTACCTCGACGGAGCATTTTAGTGTCTTTCAGCTCATGGTTTTGGCGTTACTGTTTTGATTAATTCTCACTGCTCTCATCAGCCTCGTCTCCAGCCACAGCATGCAGCTCTTTTAGCAAATGAATTCTCAAAAACAATTGTACACCACCTGTCCAGCAACAAATGGCAGATATAACTCATAGTGAAGCATTTAGCAGCTAAAGAGAAAGATATTTCATACCTAAAACAGAGTATATATTCAACATACATTCATCAGGTGGACATACACATAGTATGACAGTGTTGTTTCTCCCCTGTCCTCAAAGTGACTAAAACAGCAGTAAATGTATGTCATAGACAACATGTAAAACAATATAGTCAACAAAGACATTAATGAATAACTGTGACTACACAGTAGTGATCAGTGATAATACAAATTACAAAAATACTATGTTTTCATGTTAATAATTTGCATTGGGAATTGAAAATATTCCTTTTTGCCAGAAGCAACAGAAAATGTTTCTTCATTAGACTAAACTCCTTGAAAGATCATTGCAGTGGCAGCAACGTTGTCAAATAAACATATCCAATACATAATTTAGATACAAAAACTAACTATGTGGTACTAGAAACTGTCACTGAAGAAACTTGAGTTTGCATTATTATTTAACTGTGCTTTACTATTTTATCGTCTGAGACATGGTCCTGTTGGTATTTTACTTATTTAAACATGGCTCAGGCTGGAAGCAGTAGATTAGCAGAGTCGGTAAATGTGATCTCAAACAACAACAACTACATATCAGTAGCTGTTGGCTATTCCAAGATAACTGTGGGTGTTTAGGGGAAAGGTGCAAATATAATGTTTGTACTAAGTCACTCTGAGGCTTCTTTTGGAGCCGTGTAACTGTATGCAGTTGCAAAATCGAATTTGGGTCAAACATTTGTCTTCACTAAAAATACCAAAACATAGTTCATTTTGTATTCATTTCTTCTTCATTTCTTTGAATGTGAGTGAACCCTATTTTCCAAAGGCTCCTTAAGTCACAGTCACGTGCTGTTCTGATGTTTACAACTGGTATATTGTAGTGTTCCTTTCTGGAGGCTTATATTTCCTCCTGAAGATTAGGGGTGCGGTAATATTGCGGTGAGGCTGAGATTGCAGGGTTTTGAGAGCGGGAAAGAGGGATGTTGGGCAGAGCTCGGAAAGTAGCGGTGTTGTGATGGTACCTTATCTCCACCACAGCACAGGGCACACGGTGATAAGAGTTTGCTGTGTTACTATGGCCCCCCCAAAATCACAGACATGGACACAATCATTTCGATACACACGTGCACAAACAACCAAGGTTGCAGTCCCTCATCAATTTCTGTGGGATTGACAGGAGCCTTGTCTTCCTCTGGTCTTCACAAATCACGGTGGCCCAAACCATATTCGGATTTGCCAGTGCGAAATACAAGTGAAGCATAGGAAAGACATAGTGGTCCTTTTCATCTTTGACATAGACGACCATGTCTTATCACTCGTAGGCGGCCTGGGATTTGATAACAAAAATGTGTTTTCTTAGCCTTAAAGCTGTACATCTGTTTGATGTTTACCTTTCATGCTCTCATCCTCTGAAAAGTGTGTCCTTGTTTGTCACTCTGATAATGTGAGTGCAAGTGTGAAATATCTCTCAAAAGACTCATTTGAGTGTTGGGGAAAGGTCTTTGGAGAGGTCATCTGTCTGAACTGCAAGGATACCCAGTGGCTGGATGACAGACGGAGGCTGTTTCTAGCAGAGGGAATTACCCGGCACTTCTGTGTCTTTTGTTGTGTCTCTTTGGAGCCACTTAACAGTAAACAATGATATACTGTCATACATTTCAACATCTATTGTAATAGTATCAATAATACAGTATTTATCAAACTCGGGGCTGTGTGATATGGTTATTTATATGATTGTCACAATATTAAAGGAGCTGTATTTAACATCAGAATGTTAATATAGCAGTAAACAACTATTTGCTCTGTAAAGATACAGCGGAGTAATGTCTACCTGAGCAGAGAATGGAGTCACTCTCCCTCCTTCTCTGCTGTTATCCCCTTGATTCCTCTTCCCCTTGCAGCGTGTGCTCTTAGTGCATGTTGGTGCATGTTAGTGCATGTGAGCGTGCCCCACTGGTTAGCTCACGGTTTCTGCTCTGCAACGCTCTCATACGGCGGTTACAGCTGATAGCGTCGTCCCAACAGACAGCGTCGTCTTGGTTGGTAGCACCCACCCTCCGGTTCCCCTTCTGATAAACACTGTTAGTTCTGTCAGCACTTTTTAACGTAGTTTGCACAGTTAGCACTGACGGCACCATCTCCTATGAGCCGTCAGATCACCTTCACCATGTTGAGAGCCGTTAGGAGGCAATCGAAAGGTTCTCTGTCTCGGATCTTGTCGCTTTGATCAAGACCGGGCCTCAAAGTTCATTTGTGTTCGCGGAAACAGAAGTTAACAAAGTCATCTCACCACACGCTCCATTTAGTAGCTGATCTGGAGCTTTTAATCAACTAAAGATAATTAATTACAACAATTCAGCACAAGATGTATACAAAATCACATAAAATAAGATCACACTCCTTTCTGCTAAAAATATTTGTTGTTGTAGCCTTAGCATCCAGGCCTAAAGCAAATGTTCTGAGATTTTGCTATGCACACTTTATGATCTGTGAAACCGTGTCAAACAGAGTCAAAGTCTGTAAATATTTTCACAGCAGCAGCCATTTGAGTTCCTTTTTTTATCCGGTTGTAATCAGGCGTCTCTGTTTTATCCAACAGGGATGTTGTTGTTTGTGCTCACGCAAGCTGCTATCTGTGATTTGCAGGAAGAAATTATTGTGACGCAAGTAAACTGATATCAGAATATTTTACGTGCTAAACTCATTATGCAAATAATATATGTGAATAAACAACATCTCCACACTTAATTTGATCCCTTTCAAAGCCCAATTTAAGCCACCAATAAATCTGTCAGTGTAAAACAACAAACAAGAAGTTGGTTTCTGCCGGCAGTTGTCCTCGCAGCTTAGCTCCCACCCTCCTTTTCTTATCTGGACTCCACATATACACCGCTTTTCCTCTTCTTCAATCACCTCTCATTTACTTAATCTCTCATGGTCCCCTCTCTGAGCCACCTGCCTTTCATCCTTCTTCCATGTGAGCAGGTAGGAAATCATTGTAACGGAGCAAACCATTTATTAGCAGGTGTGATTTAATTTATCTTCAGCGGGATGCTCCATTTCAACGCAAGGGTACTTTTGTCCACAGGACGCCGTGTGGAATTGTCATTGCAGTGGTCTAAACTTAACTTAACAGCAACGTAGTCCCTGAAATTAGCTTTGTTAGTTTGAAATTAGAACAAAAAGTACATCCCAAGGCCTGTGAGCAGCAGACTGTTACTTCCCACCCTCTTGCCCTGCTAGTTCTTCCCACATCTTTTTATCTCTCCAGATGGTACGTATACGCGATCCCAATGAACCCAGCATGTTTGACATCTGCCGCTCAATGTTGTGTGCATGACTACAAAACAGAATCTTTGGCGTCTCATTTGAGCTGCACTCGTCTGTTGGATGAGTCTGACAAGTGTGAGACTTTATCAAAGCGAGTTGTCCCATCTAATCAACTTTCCTCACAGCAGCTTCGACTACATTGCCTCCTCACAAAGCAATCTCACACTCCGATAGGCAATGAAGTTCCCCAGGGGTCACACTTATGTTAAACCCAGAATGATTATATTGTTACATGCCATGCTCACTCCCCTATTTTTTATCCGGCTGTGGCGAGGATGACTCGTTGACATGAGGTGTCATTTCTTATTTAAATTTTTTTCCCATATGAGGACTTGGAGTGTGTGTGTAGATGGCTACATGTGTCGTAATGTGTCTATCGCAGTGTGAGCCTTTAATATAAGAAGATGACTACGATATGTGGTATAACTAGCCGACTCTGTAATGATGATTCCTGCAGCGTTATTACTCCAAGCAACTCACTTTACTCTGCAGATCACTCAGCTAATTTCACAGCGACCCCTAAGAAATGCTCTATCTGACCCTGCACTCTTCAGGGTGCAGGGTCTTCTCCTTCAATCACCGCTCTGTTTACAGCATTCTCACACCCGCTGTCACTCATGACATAGCTGCTCTCTGGCTCTTATCTCTGACTTTCCCGCTCAATACGGGAAGACTCTGCAATCACCTAATTAGCTGCAGAGAGTGTTGTTTATCTCGTCCATAAGTTGAACATAAACATCTGCTTGTCTTCTTTTGCCATATAAGTGGGGGAAGAAAGTGTCTCTTTCGGGAGAAAAGGAAAGTTGGAGCTGATTTAAACAGATTTAGTTGATTGGGGGTATTTCAGCACTCTGGATACAACACCTTGTTCAGCAGGTTCACTTGGAGGTCACTGGTGCTGACGAATGGTGAATGGACTGTACTTGTATAGCGCTTTTCTAGTCTTCCGACAACTCAATGTGCTTTAACACTACATGTCATCGTTCACCCATTCACACCGGGATAGGAGGGGCTACCATGCAAGGTGCCACCAGCCCATCAGGACTATCTAACCATTTATACCCATTCATACACCGCAGGAACAGCCTGCGGGAGCAATTTGGGGTCAAGTGTCTTTCCACATCGACATGAACTAGATGACGGGGATCGAAACGCCGATCCTCTAATTGAAGGACGACCAGAGTCGCCCCTCAGACAAGATAAAGAGATAAACATACACATACCTGCAGAGGGAATCAATGAATTACCCGTTTCTCAAATGCACTTTCTTTCTCATTGAGATGGCTTGTTCTGTCTTCTATGACTGCAACAAAGTGTACTGGATAACACACAGTCTTTTCTATTATAATGACTACAAAGTAAAAAAAAGCTATTTGTTTTTAGTAACACTAACGTTTTCATATAAATGGAGCGCACTTCAACACATTGCTTTGCATTTCTCCTGCAGGTACTAAGGTCCGAGTTGAAGGAACGCGAGTACTTGGTGATCAGTACGTTGGATCAAGCCCGGATGTTTCTCGCTGACCAGCCCATCGAGGGTCCCGGAGAGCCACGCAAGAACCTGCAGCCAAAGACAGGCACGTTTACACTCTCCTTAAAATCTACATACTCCCTTATATAATAGACACTTTGTATATAAACTATAGTGTGTCTTATGTAGGGTTGCACAACTGTAATGAATGCCTCTATAAAATGCAACTTACTGAATTGTGGGATTGTTACTAGAAAGGGAACATGCTATGGACAATACTTTTTCCCTTGTGAAAATGGCGGAGGGTAAAAATAGTGCTCTATACATTACGATTACATGTTCAGTATCTTACATCCCATAGGTCACCAGAATGTCATCGTAGACTTCTTGTTAATTAGCTTGGAATACCAGATCAACATGATGTCTGATTCAGTACACGCTGTACCAAAGATCACTCAGACAAGCACAGCAGGCCTGTCTGGTTGTCTTTAAATCAAACATACAGACTTAGTTGTGCCAGTTTTGAGGTTAAGTGCTCTAAAAACACCATTCACTAAAGTCTGAGCTGGTGGTAATGCCAATATCTATACCCGAGAATAAAATATGCACAGACTCATTCAGCATTCCCGCTCTGTTTCTGTCGGATGCTCCATTGAAGTTGTGTTTAAGTCAGCACATTTCCCTTCAAACTAAAACTCCACTGTGTAAATAATTAAACCCTCCCAAGGGGCTGTGTAGGGGTGTGGCAAGACTTCAGAGTGCATTCCGATAGGCTTGTTGTCTATGATCTTTGATACGGATATCAAAGCATCGCCTCATTGTATAAATACATAAAAAGCTGATCTAAGTTGAGATGCTTTACTTGTTGTTTTACCAGTGGAGATGGGATTTTGTATATAGTGACACTGCAACTTCAGTTGTCTTACATTCTCTCTTTTAGTAATTTAGTTTTGTCTCTGCCACTAAATTGACTTTTATTGTTTTGTTTGTACCCCACATTCTTAATTACACAAGACAGACAACTTCACATTGTGTGTATCTGTATGAGGTATGAGTGCTTCTCCCATATGTGTGTGTGTGTGTGTGTGTGTGTGTGTGTGTGTGTGTGTGTGTGTGTGTGTGTGTGTGTGCGTGTGCATGTGCATGTGTGAGGAGGGGAGAAAGGGAATAAGAGAGGTGCAACAGGTGAAGATGGTAATCCGGTCACTGCCCTGTAGAGGAGACCTTAGACCTCATAAAAGCTGCTCTTCTTTCTTTCTAGTTAAAATGGGTATTTGGGGAACAGTTTTCTCTTCTGCCAATTTTTTATTCTTGCTCTCTGTCTGTATCCTCTGATATATCACACATATTCTATCCTCTGTGTCTCTCACCCTTTATATCTCCCTTGGTTTCCTCGTGCCTTGGCTGCCGTCACTTCCACCCTCACTGTGATTGAGATCCTTGTTTTGTATTACCTCCTGCACTTCTCTTCTCCCTTCTCCTGTTGAGTGTTCCTTATTGTGCAGGCTGAAATCAAATGAAAGGAAAGTAATATACAGGAAGATGGAAAATTCCCAAGATAGATATCCAGTACCTTACGATGTAATTTAAAAAAAACTTCCAGAGTTCTATATTTTATAACCCCTATATCTTATAAAGACTGACTGGAGAATGTGTCTCTTCTTTGAATCGTAACTTGTATTTAAAAGTACATGAATGGAAAAAAAAATATCAGAATATTGAATGACTTTCTGAAATAGAAAATACTCATTTTGATGCAAGGAGGACATTATATTTTAAAGGTTGGAGAAAGATATTCCTGCTTTCCATGTAGTGGTATGGAAACTAAGTATATATGTAAGAGTAATGAAAACTGTCTTCGTGAGGAAAATAACTTCTCTCCTTAACCTGTCTTTTCTCTTCTCTTCCTCCAGACCTCACCCCAGAGGAGAAGGCTCGAGGGTTAGCCCGGGCCATCCGCAAGCAGACAGGCGAGGTGAGGGAGCGATGGGAGCGTCTGAAAGGACACATGGGTGGCTGGCAGAGTCAGGTGGAGCGAGCCTTGGAGCGACTCCAGGAGCTGCAGAGCTCCATGGACCAGCTCGACCTGCGGCTGACTCAGGCGGAGGAGACCAAAGCCACCTGGCAGCCTGTGGGGGATCTGCTCATCGACTCTCTGCAGGACCACATCGACAAGACCATGGTGAGTCAGCCCGACAGCGCTCCTGCCAAAGCACCTTAATCATCAAGACATCATGTCAGGAGTTACACACTCCATCGCTCTGTTCATCCTTACAGCATGCAGCACCGAATCAACTCGGATAAATCCAGTCTTTCTTGCAGGATCTCATAGAAGACCAACTGATTTAACAGTAAAGTTGGTGCTGCCAATTGGGATTTGACTCCAATTGAGCCAAAACTGCACATCCAGGAAATAAGTCTCACTTATCATTTCCCACTTTCCCCATTTTATTTTTCAGAGCAAAATGCCACTTGATTTGATGATGTACTTGGTTTGATGAGTCTTGTTTGTTTGTGAGGGCGTCTTTTCCCAAGCACACC
Organism: Myoxocephalus aenaeus; assembly: GCA_038501785.1. Classification (NCBI taxonomy): domain Eukaryota; kingdom Metazoa; phylum Chordata; class Actinopteri; order Perciformes; family Cottidae; genus Myoxocephalus; species Myoxocephalus aenaeus. The sequence goes on along the minus strand of JBAMJR010000204.1, from coordinate 17,704 downwards.
TGGCCAAAAGAAGCAAGCAGCACATTTAGTTTACTAGCAGAAAGATTACTTCCTAATTAACGGTAAACAATAAATACACTGTGAAAAAAAGGAAAAACTGTGGCAGCATTATAGCACAACAAAACATTATTTCAAACTTGATTTATCTCCAATTCGACGTCATGAGTTCAACACAGTAAACAAGGAAAAGTTAAACAGCAGCTAGGACAAAACAGAAGATAATCAATGTTCTGTGCATCAGGAACTCAATTATTGTTTGTCAAAGCACAAGCATCACAATTATAGTAATGAAACAGCCTAGGTTTATAGTAATAATACAGTTACAATAAAAAAAAATCACAGTGTAACAACATACAACTTTCTGTTCAGACCTTCAGAGAGGAGACCGCCCCGTTACGGCAGGATGTGAGAATCGTCAACGAGCTTTCTGCAGAGCTGACGCCGTTGGACATCCAGCTGTCCTCCACTGCTTCCAGACAACTGGACCAGCTCAACATGAGATGGAAACTTCTACAGGTACTTGAAATCCTCCATCCTATGCAGATATTGGAGCAGACACATATCTCTTTCTTCCTCTCTCTTGGGTTCTCTCCCACTTTTCATCCTGCAGCATTGTGTCCACGCTTGCCTGAATGAATGCTGGTTTCAATACATCTTGATCCTCTTTCTTCCCGTTCCTTCATTCTCCTACTGCCTGCCTGTGAGTTTTTATCTCCTCTGTCTGTCTTTGTCTCTCTCTCTCTCCGTTTTTCTCGCTGTGTGCATGCTGATTTCACTTCGTTTCAGCCAGACACACAGGAGACTGAGAGCTGTCCCTCTACCGGTGTACCTGTTTTTATTAAACGCAGCCCAGCGCTCACTGCAACACTTTGTCTCTGCACATCAATGGCCACTATTCTCACAGAGCACCAGTCACATTGTTGGCTCTCCACGCACCCGAGTGTCTTGGTGTGATCCTCTGGGGGACTCGCAGAGTTGTTTGAGTGCAGCATGTCTCAGCCCTAGAGGAAAAGTTGTGGAGTGTGTTCACAAGTCATCAGAAGGAAATTGGGGAGTGGAATCCTCTCTGTTAAGTCAGTTAAGTCTACAATTCAAGTGGGCGAGCGCCTGAGTTGTGTCGGTTCTTTCAGACACGTTCTCCTTATCAAGCAAGGTCCATTGTGCCTCTCTTTCCGTTTGTTTACGCTGTGTCCTCATCAGGCCTAATTTACACATTCGCTCTGTTTTTCTTTCAGTAACAAGTTGTCTCATCGCTTCTATATCTATCGTACAGTTGCAGAGAGAGGTGATGTGAAAATATTTTTCTCCGTATTGACTGACTCGTTGCGCCTTTGAGATCCTTGACCAAGCTCAGCTGGCCGGTGATGCCTGTGGCGCTCAGTGGCGGTAGAACTGAATGCAGGTCACACCGCCCAGCTGAGATGGCATCAATTCAAAGGACACCAAGCAGCCAATGATGGATCGTGATTTCAAAGACACTGTGATGGAAACTTTTACAGACTTCATCTTAAGTTTTTCTCTTATGCAGTCATGCGGCATTGTTGCTGAAGATAAATGAGTTGGGGCAGAAATAAACAGGAGTTATTTGTTGAGAAAAAATGAAACCTTGGATGGAAACCTTAAGTCATCCCTTTTTAAAGCGCTACACTGGGTAGCTGGGCTAATTTGTGGCCTTGTGATATTTCCCCTATACTGGACAGACTCCCACTAATAGTCTTTCTGCCTGGAGAGTGAACATAACTCAAATACTGAGTCAGAGGGCAAAGTTTCAGTGGTCTGCACACTTCTCTCTGTTGTCCGTTCACTTTATTTATTTCAGTCTGCAGGAAGGCGACAGCTTCACTAACAAGCCAGTCCTGGCTGTGCAGTTTGAGGATTTGGTATTCATATGCAGACAGCTCCCATCTTCCTCTCTGTGGGACAGTTGCCATAATAGCCATTAGTGGCCAAAAAGAAACTGAGCTGTTGGCCTTTCTATGCCTATTTCCAAGATCCCTGTGTGGACAGCTGTAATCTGGCTGCCATACCACCCGAGGTGTGTGTGCGTGTGTGTGTGTGTCTCAATATTACACACTGCCAATACTGTCTTGCTAGTCAGCCTCATGGAGCAAAGCAACAAGCAACACCACGACCACGGAGGGCACAGGTGCACCGCTTCAGAGGTCAATACACAGTTTTCACAAGGGTACAGGAGTGAGTGGGTGGATGCTAGCAAAGTTGAACTTTTTAGTTTTTGAAATACAGTTTTGTAATAATGAAGAGTATATAAGGATACATAAATCTCTGGTATTTTTGCACAGGACGTACAGAATATCACAATATGTATTTGTGAGAATATCATCCTAACTTGCGCACATGCCAGATATCTGTTTATGGAGACTTTTCCTGTTGAAGGCAGGATATGATGTTTATATTTGCAAACACATTACTTGATCATGACAGAGTATCCCCGGGACGCGCCGGCGTCATTTGTTGCCTGAGCCGTTATGTTTTCGGGACAGAACTGTCCTGTTCTCGTGAAAGCGATATATCAGTAACGCCTCGAGGGAATTTCTTCAACTTCCTAATGCTCTGCAAAAACACTTTTCTTAAGCACCAGGAACAGAAAGGGAGTTTGTGACCATATTTGGTCAGATACTGAATTGGCTACACTAATCGTGGGTGCCCACTTTAAAAATGCGATGATTGTATAGATCTTCTGTGATGCCGGGTTGAAGACGTGTGTGAAGCATCCATGTTTTTGAATTTGTAGCTTCTTTGCAGCAACATCCAAATGTTAAGCATAAATATGGTCATGGCTCCAACTTTGTTCCATCATAAACAGTTTATTGGCTGTAAGGGTGAAATAATTTTTTAATAATTTTTTTATATATATTTATATTTGTACTTGTACACTTGGGTATTGCCAAAAGAAGAAATAAAACCCATAATGATCATAGTTTGTCAGCTTCTCGACGAGTGACGCTGTTCGGCACTGACTCGCTGCCCCCACCTCTCTGGTGTCACCTTTTTCACCCCTCATGAGTTTGCAGGTCTGTGCACAGCAATTGAATTCATCCCGACCATGAGGCCAACTCCGGCCACTGTAAAGCTCTTTTTCTCGAAGTACAACTTTCAGGCCCACAACTGACTGTCTTCTCTCCTTTCTGTCTGTCCATCCGTCTGTCTGGTCGTTATGTAGGTGGCGGTGGAGGACAGACTGAAGCTGCTTCAGGAAGCCCACAGGGACTTCGGCCCGTCCTCTCAACATTTCCTCTCCAGTAAGTACAGAGCCGGTGGGGAATTAGAAAGATATGTGGGGACTCGGTTTGTTCCCACTCAGTTACACTGCTTCACATCCCCCCTAATTTTCCCATGTCCCATCTTCTAATCTTCGGCCATATGCTTCACAGTCATGCATGCTCGGTGGATATGTGGGTGTGCGCACACACACACACACACACACACACACACACACACACACACACACACACACACACACACACACAGACACAGACACACACAGTTTGCAGACGAGGCACTTCACTCTTGAATAATGCAAGGCTTAATTACAGCTTTCCACTGTCTCCCTTTAGCTTTCCCGCTCTTTAGAGTGGTCATTAGGAGAGAGAGAGAGAGTAACAGAGAGCGTTAGAGACAGAGCTATAGAGAGAAAAGATAAATGCACAAGTGTGAACATTAAACAAAGCAGCCAGACTCTCCCTCTTTCTAATGTCATTTTCTATAATCATGTGGCCATTAGTGTTCTTTCTGCTGCACCTGATTTGCTCTGCTGGCTGTCAGACACGGAGATAAAATGGACGGAGTGTGATTCAGAGGCAGGTGGTGAGCTCGGCCCGCCGTGCCATGTCACCAATAGACATGAATTTACCAAGTAAGCCCTGCTGAGAGCTGAGCAGCGGCAGCAGACAAAACAGCACTCCGTCTCTTCTTTCATCTTCCTGGCACTACGACACTATCTACTCCATCACACATTCGCTCTCATTACACTAGTAGCTTAATATTCCCTCGGGGATCAATAAAATACTGCGTCATTATCTTGCCTTCCATCTCATATATCTCCCAATCTCGCTTAATCTCTTTCTCTTACTGTGTTTTCATCTCTCTATCTCAGCGTAGAGCTGTGTCAAGGAGGAGGGAAAGTGGGAGGGCGATAAATCAAGCAACATTTCTGCTCCGTATTCCCCTTAAGAGCCTCTCAAGTCTTCTATCTAGCTCATTTCAACAATGTATCAGCTTGTCATGTTTAACATGTCCTTTGTCTATCAGTATTTATTGTTTCCTTTCCATTAAGTTTAACATAAACCTGGACATACGGCACCTTTTTCTCAACAGTTGTTTAATTTATGTGTCCTCTCAAGCCCTATTGTCCCCTTATCATCATTATTATTATGGAAGTTTTAGATATGAGATTTATATTCAAGTCAAGCCCCAAACACTAAATGGATTACTGTACTGCATTAGTAAAACTGTGCAATGTTTATTAAGATGGTGTTTCCATTCTGACTTTTTGTCTTTCTCTCCATCTTTTCTTTTTCTTTTTCTTTCTCTCTCTGTCTGCAGCTTCAGTCCAGCTCCCCTGGCAACGTGCAGTATCTCAGAATAAGGTTCCATATTACATCAAGTAAGTATCGAAAAATGGCTTTGATAGCCATCTTTGCGTGTCTTAATTGTAACTGTGTGTGTGTGTGTGTGTGTGTGTGTGTGTGTGTGTGTGTGTGTGTGTGTGTGTGTGTGTGTGACACAGTGATTATTTTATAGTGATTGGTATTCAAGGCAGAGCAGTCAGGGTATTGTCTGTAAAAATGCTGTATTTATACCTTTCATCTTTAGTAATGGTCTCAGATGTGTTTTGTGTGTGACCTTTTCAACCAAGGCATTGTCTATTTGTCTTCACCCGGTGAATGTCTTTGAGTTGTGAGCACTTAAATTGAAGAGTGATTTTCTTGTCTAAGATTGTTTTTGAATTTTTAGAGGTCAAACTAAGACATTCCAGCTACTATAGACCTGAAGAGTTTGTAAAAATGCCGGTTAATTATATCAGAACAAGCCCAATTATACTGAATATTCATATGATCTTTGACTTTCACTGGCATCTTTGGAAGGTAAATGGATTGGTATGTAGATTTCCAACTGCTATATGTGGGCAGCAGGGTGCAGATAGAGTTGATTTTTCATTTTTATTTAGCATTTCAATGCTCATAGTTGACTGAGCTCATTGTCTTTTCTATCTAATGCTTTTCAACTTTTTCACATTAAAGTTCTGACCTCTAGTGACCTCTCACATACATCACCCACGAGTGGTCAGGTAGCCATTGTTCCATGTGCATTCTATGCACGTACATCATTTGTAATACTCACAATTAGAAGCTTCGTTCAGCCCATTAGCTCCTGTGTGTGTGTGTGTGTGTGTGTGTGTGTATATATTAAAATTCCGGCCTGCATGTTTCACGTGCACATTTCTCATTCAGTCCAACATTTGCACTTCCTTTTGAATTGATGAATACCTGGCTGAGTCCCTGGGCAGCCTTCCACACTGTTGTAATCGTGACTATAACAACTTTCTCTTGACGTCTTGCAAGCCCAAACAGCAGGTTTCTATTAAACCAGGTAGAGAGAATATCTGTGTCGGTGGCAAACAAGGCAGCTTCACCGTGGTTCAGCAAATGACATTTCTCAAAGTTTGAAGGACCTCATTATCCAGAAGTCATGTAACTGTCAGTAAACTGCTGACTGACCAAACTTCAATTTACCCTTATTTTTCAGTTATGCGGTCCTTGTTTTTCTTTCTGGTTTCTGTTGGGACACTTTTACTGTTTCACTTTGTGATTTAGGATGATAAAACTGTTGTAATTTTTAGGACTCCCTTAAATCTCCTTTTGCCCGGAGTTAAGATGTCACCCTATCAGTTAAATAGTCATTAAAAAAAATCCCCCTTGTGCCATTGCTCACAGAACAACCCTCCATAAAAGCTTCAGCCACAAAGATGAACAGATCTTGACTGGTCTTGTGGTTAAATGTCTCCAAAGAGATTTAAAGCAACATTTTCCAAAGCGTATCAATTTATGTTTAGTCTGGTTGAAACTTAAACTTGTAGAGATTTTAGATTTTAGATTAATAACATTATATTACTTTCAGGTGGTGTACATTTGGGACTGTTTTTGAAGGCTCTAGCTCGGTGGTGCGTTTAAGTGTTTCTGGAAAGCTGGTATCTCAAATGATACAGCTAGTTAAAATAAACCCATTGTAAAATCAGACGATGAAGACATAAACCCAGGGATTTAGACAACGAGAGTGGGCCAAGGACACCTGCGCTGTGTTTAGGTTGCAGCTTGGCACGGAGATCAGATGGAAGCCAGAGACAGGCAACGACTCGGAGGACAGGCTTATAACTTTCAAATCAACAACAGCCTGTGATCACAGATGTGCCCAGCCAATGAACCTGCATCCGCCCACTCACACAAACAAAACACGTGTGCTCAAGGGTATTCGCATCAACCAATACACACATGTTGGAGATTCCCTTCTTCTCACTGGCAAGTTAAACGCTTACTCACACTCAAATATTCATATTTGTTGAAGCGCAACCGGAAACGAGCTCAAACTCGCCAACCAAACACACACACGACATAGTGAACACACACCATTTGTTTTGTTGATGCCTCTGAGTTTTCTTCTGCCTGGCCTTTTTCACATTAAATTGCTTTTCAGAAACAGGAAGAAAAGAATCAATCCCTTTTCAGTTTTTACCTCAATGTGTGGCTTTTCTTTCATATGAAAATGAAGATAGTCGACTGTGCTGTACACGGCTCTCACTGAGCCTCCCTCACCCATAAATATACATGCAGGCTGCTGCACACTCATGCAAATCCACTACATTTGCAGCTTGGAAACTGAACTCTAAATCCATCTCCAGGACTAATCACAGGTCGCTTTCAGTGCCGTGACATCCCTGGGACACCCGCATCAGTCTTTGACACATTCATTACCCCAAACCAATCCTCGTTTCCGCTTCCATCTCCTCTCATTCTTTGCCTCTTTTCTTTGGGCGGACAAAGGGCTCCTGATTAAAACCGCGCCTTGTCCACCTCCTGTAGCGATGCGTTTGGGCGACATATTAGGGGAAAATCAAATGGCTTTGCACAAGTTCTGTGCCTGCCATCTCATGCTGACAACCTCACATGCTGTCCCATTTCACCCATTCTGGCACTTCAGGGGAGGGCTCACACGCCTCGTAGGCTTATTGACGGGAAATATAACAAGACTGCATCTCTGAAACACAGAGATACTTGAGAAAGTATCTCTGTGTTTTTGTTAAGGAAAACTTAAGTGGGATTGTTTGGACAGAACAAAAAAGACAGCCTTGTGGACTGAATGCATCTCTTTGTCATGTAGGCGACATTTTGTGGAAAGAAGAATTAAAGCTTTTTGAACTCTGTCAACAGCAGAATGCTGATAACATTGGGAGGGTGGGTTTAATTTTATGTGAGCAAAGGATGCAGTGGAGGAGACGTGAAAGACAGGAGATGTCAGGTGGTGAATGCAGGCTCTTCTCCCCTGTCACAGACACTTCGGGAAAAGTCTGGCAGGTTGCTGTCACCGGAAAAAAGTTCCTGAAATCTTTCTCTTACTGCTGATGTTTCACTAATTCTGTCTCTTTGGATATCCAGATAAACAAACATATTTGTCATTTATCTGCACTCTCATGATTATTCTTGGTGTGAAACAATGACAAACTCTCAGGAGACACACAGCGGAAGTGTTGTGCAGACGGGTTTGTACACGACGTTTCGATGGGATACGTCCACCTCTTGGACCGTGGGGCATTGACAGGTCTTTTATTGTCCTTTTGTAAGAAAGACAGGCACAGTCACTCGTTATGGGAAAATTGCTGATATGGTTAATTATGAGGCAGCAGAGAAGTGAGTAATTAACAAAACCACTTCTGTTGGATTCTATAGCAGCGATAAATGGCGACGCTACCCTGAAAACGTCAAAGGAAATAGCAATTATTTTTGAAAAGCTTAATTGTTATCATGGTGATCTGTTAGCCTGAGAGGGTCAGATCGTTCTGTCGGATGTTCATCTACCTACTTTGTTCGTTTGTGAGGGAGAAATCTCACAAAAACATCTTGTAGAAGGTTATTTTCCCCCCTAACGGCGCCCTACATGGCGACATATATTTTATCCACCAATGTTGTTACATTTGCAATCATATAAAACAGAGGAAAAAAAGCTGGTGATTTCTTTTCTGTTGCCTTTTCACTCAAATAATTGTCCACTTAGTTTAGGCTGGTATGAAAGCTGTCAACGGACTAAAAAAAACTACATCGGTCTCGCTCGTTTTGTAAAAAAACAAAAACAAAAAAACAGTGTTAATTCAAACCAAATTACTGGTGTGAAAGCAACTTTTGATTGGGAAGACCTCACACTGGGTTGCGGTTCACTGAGGATGTACTTCTGTAATTTCCAAGAAGCTAGTGAATCTGTGTTTGTCCGCTGCTCTTTAATATTCTCTGTTACCTCTCCTCTCGCCTCTGAATGTTTCCTGCTGTGTTATCAAACCTGCAGCAGCTTTGTAGTAAATGTGTCAACAGTTTGATATTTTTTCTTCCGACAGGACAACAAAAGGTTTGCTTAGGCATTACAAAGGGAATACATTGAAGGGAAAGCGTCGAGAACAGTTGAACCGGGCAACTCAGGCGTCCTCATTATGGCATTCATGAGTTGTGGATACAAGCGCAGGCTCTCTCATCTTTTTGTCGATGGAAATATATGTGCATGTGTGTTAACATAAATTCGATACAGATTTTTTGTGTGTGTCTTGAATTGATTGTGTTTCTATTGTGTCCCTAATGTACCCCTTCTAGATCTCACTGACAAAAATGTTTTTTGGCAGTAGTTGTTGGGTAATTATGGCCTGGAAATGCAGTCTCCTTCATGTGTGTCTGTCATCAGCAACGGATGACCCAGGCCTAAACGATGCTTGTGAAAGGGTTCATCAGTCTGTACGGCCATTGAATAGTGATGCAGGTCTGTGCAGGAGAAGGGCTCCGGTCATCCACTCCGCCTTCTCAGTTCACTGTCAGCGCTCCACTCCACTTCCTGCTGCCTGTCAGCGGAGAGCGAGCCATTGCTGAAACCACAGGGGAGCCTCTGCATTCAAAAACAGACTTTTGTTTAAAAAAAAACATATTCCAGAAATTTTCTCAAACATTCCACACAGATCTGAGTGCGTCCTCTGACAGCCAGATAAAACACACGCGCGCACACAGCCACAGCCCGACCGGCAGACCTCAAATACATGCACAGATTGGCAGCCGCAGCTTGAGAAAAGTCAGATTATTTGCTGTCCTGCGAGTGAAGCCAACTATGTTTGATCAGTTGTCGCACAGCCTTATTTTATTTATTTTTATAGCAGTGGTTTTTCAGTAGATTTAGTTTGTGGTTTTGTGTGTATTTGTGAGGCGTCTGTCTGACGCAGAGATGTAAACAGGGAGTTGAGACTAGGTCCCCTTGTATTTACGTCCCATGGTGTTTGAAAAGAAAGATGCTGTGTTGATGAGAGGAATTCACTGTGTGTGTGTGTGTGTGTGTGTGTGTGTGTGTGTGTGTGTGTGTGTGTGTGTGTGTGTGTGTGTTGTCTTGCTGTTTCATACAGACAGCTTTTTTAGTTTTTTTTCCGGTGTGATTTATGATTTGTGGAAGAATCTGTAGCCTTTGTCCCCAATTTGTGCTCGATAACAGAAGAGTTGGAGTTTGCACACATCAAGTGAAGATGATAATGATCTTGTGTGCAATCTCATTTAGCCAGTTTGTTGTGCCTACTTTTACTATTTTGTATTTGTTTTAAGTACTAACAGAGGTAGTTTTTGTAAGAGCCTTGAAAACTTCTCTGTGTTGATGTCAGTGGCTCCTGTTCTGTTTGTGTGTCAGCGTTGTGTTTGCGTTTCTCAGTCTCATGGTCCTTTATTGTTGTTTTTCAGTCACCAGACACAGACAACCTGTTGGGACCATCCAAAGATGACGGAGCTCTACCAGTCACTAGGTAAGAAACGCACACAATCGCTTAGTATCTTCAGTACCTTGAATAATCTTGACCCAAACATCTAGTTAAAGGGGCAGTTTATCTTATTACAAAAAAGATCCTAAACCACCAAAACATGGAATTAATTTCATTCTGGTGCCAAGTATTACATTTTTTTAATAAAAAAAGGATTCAACTGTGAAATATCTGTCCAGAAACCATATTCCTGTCACTCTGGATAATCCCCCAAATTCACTGTGCACTGTTTTAAAGTATTTCTAAAGTTAAAAGTTCCAATGAAAAGTTTTCAAGGTGTGTTCTCGGTTTTCTTGTGGACCCACAATCCTGTGGACTAATTTCTCCTCTCGTCTGGTTAGTTTACTCTTCGGATTTAACTTGATGAAAACTGCACCTTGATCTTTTCGCTCTTTCTCCTGCTCCTTGTTAATATCCATATGCGCGTGTCGGTCTCAGTGGGGTGGCTAGTATGACCGCGCTTTAATGAGCAGCCGGATAAGTAATACGCTGTGAAACTTTGGGAGCGTTTTCTGTAGGCCAGTAGCTCAACAAATAGCACCGGGCCCCGCTGAGACAGAACTCACTAACCTAATTACACGGTCCACATTAGCCCCCCCCCCAATCATCTCCATAGACAATAACTAACAAAAAGTCGCCTGCTTATGTTACTCAGTGGGCAGATTTCTGTTGCACTTTGTGTTCTGATTTTCGGCTTCTGTTTGCTTTTTGTCTGTGCGCCTTTCATCTCTCTGTTTCTGCCCCCGTCTGTAGCGGACTTGAACAATGTGAGATTCTCAGCATACCGAACAGCCATGAAGATCCGCAGACTACAGAAAGCACTGTGCTGTAAGTAAGGCGCACATACACTCGAACACGCCGTAGTACCTGCAGTCGTGATTTGTTTCTTTTGAAGTCTGAGTGCAACGAGGGGCTGCAGTGATGATTTGAAGCTCTGCCAGATGCTGTGCCAGAACAGCACAGAAGCCAAGGATATATTTGGGCTTTAAAATTACACACTCTGTATCAGTGTGTGTATGGGCATGATTCTGACCATGCACAGTCACAGCTGGTGAACGCGTTAAACCTGTTGAGTATAGCCTCATTTGGTGTGCACAGGTGGGATTTATTTCGGCTTTGCTTCCCCCCCCCCCCCCCCCCCCCCCCCCCCCCAAAAAAAACTTTCTCAATACAAGAGCCGCTGACTTCTCGTTTATAATGGAAGCTTTGATAAAGGCAGCTATTACCGACAGTCTCAGATGGCTATCAAACCCATGTACACACACACATACACACATATTCGCACACACTGCAGGTGCATGCAGACTCAACCAGCACGACAGCAGATACTTGTGCTCAGCACAGTGTAATAATGTTGACAAATGTGAACTATTATCCAGCTGTTGACATTATGATGGAACACCACGCTGCGAGCCCACGCTGCACATTTACATCCTGCTGCTTGTAGGAAGTTTGTTCTGAACGCATGTTGCAACAAACAGATGAAATATACGACGCCCCATGCCATTGTGTGTGTGCCCCATGTAGGCATGTGCACCTGAATAACCGTGGGTATCAAAGTGTTTTTGTGTTTGTTGGTTGTTGTAATGAGTTTGAGTGATTCAAACGTTTTAGTTTGCTATCTCATATTGGCTCTCTGATCGCATGCGTGTGTTTCTGATGGGAATGCTTTAGCCTGAGTGATTTCGACTTGGGGCACTGCAATTCAATTTCATCCATTAGATTAGAACAGTCACGGCGCAAAACACGCACTCACACACAGACACACACACTCACACATGCCAGACATGCCACACAGCAGAAGGATCAGTAGTTATTAGTTATTAGCCTGGATTCATGTGGAATCTTTGCTTGGAGACCTTTGTGTGCTTGTATGAATGTTTGTAAATGTGTGTGTGTGTGTGTGTGTGTGTGTGTGCGCCATTACCTCACACACATGCATGAGTACAGACATACACACATGCATGAGTACACACACACACACACACACACACACACACACACACACACACACACACACACACACACACACACACACACACACACACACACACACACACACACACACACACACACGCATGACAGGGATCCTATCAAACGTCTAATTGGGTTAAGTCTGTGCCAGCGGCTGGTACAGCACAAATGAGCTTGCGTGGCATCCCGCTCACTTGCCACGGCCTCTCATATCTCAAGGTTTCCTATCTGCGTGTGAAGTGAAAAAGCTAGACGGAAGCAAAGTTTTGCTTTCTGACGGCATTGGCTGCACTGCTGTGACCGCTCCACGCAGATACTCCACACTAATGACTGCTTTTTGGGGACCAGGAGGGTAACGTAAGGCAAGGAGCCGTAGAGGGCTTTGCAAGGAGCATGCAACAGGGCAAGTGAGGAGATTGAAGTGAGGAGTAAAGGGGAGCGGGATGCGGGCTCTAGGAGAGGGAGTTTAAATGGTTTGTGGAAATGAGTCAGAGGAAGAGATGCATACAGAGCAATATAGGGTTCACGGCTCATGAAAAACTATGTCACTCTCTAGTATATCTGTAAAACGTTTCTTAACCTCCTGTATTTGTTGGATGGAAGCAGTGCACTGTGATCAGTACCTTGAAATATACATAAGTATACATTGTATTTAGTAATGCTCTACTATATATCCACAATTTAATAACCTTTTTTTTGTAGGGGTGTAAACAAATATTGATACTCTTGAGTATCACAATATAATGTTTTTTGGATACTGTATTGATTATCAAAGACACTGTATTGAATATATAAATAACATACAGTGACAACATATTAAATATATGGAATACATGGAATGAGATCATGTAATATGGCCAAGCCCCAAAAGCATACAAATGCTATATGTAGTCTTAAACAATAGTAAATATAATCAAAATATATACAGTCTATATATGTTTAACTAAACTAACTTTTTTTAAATTGACTTAATTGGTTCAACTAAAAAAATCCTGCAAGCACTTAATTGATAGAGGCCAATATTAATTATTTTGCTCAGATTCCACAAAAAGTAGTGCTATTATGTTGGTTATTACAGGGACTGTGATGAATGCAAATGCAGATCACACTGTTCTGATTGCATAAATATGTTAACTCCATATAATGCATATGGTGGAATGTTAGTGAGAGTTTTCCTAATTAGTTTTTAAATATATTAGCTTGCCTACAGTAATATATAGGAATATATTGAATCGTAACCCCTGAATCCTGATACATATCGTTTCGCCACATTCATATCCTGCCCTGTTATTTTGGTCATGCTAATTAAACAATTGTAGCAGACAACACACTGAGGGGAATTCACAGAGAATGGATTACGACCACTGACAGCGCCAGGAAATGTGCATCATTTACAACCAGTCTCATGGTCCAATTTACTATATGGCGCTAATATTACAGCGCAGACACCCCCATAAAGTTTTGCTGCTGAGTGCAATTTGCCCTTCTTTTGCATTTGATTGCAAATATCCATATGGCAAAATATAAATGTGCTTGAGTCTAGGGCAGTGATTGTGAGGGGGGAGAGTCAGCCTGAGCAAGAAAGAGAAAATAATTAAGCCCAGGATTTGGGAAAGGAGGAAGAGGAAAGAGAATAAATGGTTTATTCTTTTTTATAATAACCTTATTTTTCAGTCCTTTCTTTCATTGTGTGTTTTCAAAAATTACATGAAGTACAGCTTTATTCATTTATTTTTCATGACACAATAGTCAACTTTCAAATTGGCTTTGAAAGGGGACAATTTTGTGCTAAATATATTCATATTACCGAATTGAAGAGCACAGGAGCACCAAGATGCAATAAGCTTGGCAGCACAGTTAGGGATGCATTTCACCCCCCTTGCTTTGATAATTATGTGGTTTCTTTTTGTCTTAATTGTGCAGGTTAGCAGCTGCAAAAGCCACGCAATCCTTTTTCTGAATTTGCTCCTGTGTTCTTTTTGCACTACTGTCTCCATGCTTTGAACAGTGATGGGGTTAACAGTTCAACCTTTCCTGTGAACCTTAAGTAAAGCACTAAGAATCCCGCCTCAACCTGAACTTGCCCTTAATTAATCTATAATCTGATTTGTGTAAAAACACTGGGTCCCAAATGCATACTAGGTACTCATTTGAGTCAACAGTATAGTCACATTTCACAATCGTCTTAAATGAGTAGTTTAACATTTGGGTGAAAGGGAATAAGCACATTTACCAGAGTGCCAATCTATTTCTGAAACTAATTTAAACTCATGACTCCAAGAAGCGTCAGTAGGATTAGCTCTGGAAAAGAGCATATGAGTGGTGTCCCAATTCCATACAAATTATATTCAGCATGTACTCCATACTGTGAGATAATGCACAGCATTACAGCACCAGAGAACATTTGCATTGCATTGTGGGAAAGTAGTGTGCTTCCACAGCACTGGACTGTGTATAGTATACATGCTGTCACTTTTCTAGTGGGAACACACTACAAGCCCAGAACTGAATCAAGATGTTGATTTGTTTTGCTTGTTCTAAGAAAATGATATCCATAGATGAAGAAAAATGACATGTTAAGATTGAGTATTGGTGTTCAAACACTATAAAGCCCACATTTTCAGTTGGCACAATGTCAGTTTATGTATGTGAGGGACCAGCTTCGGAAAGTGTATTGTGTTTTATGTATTGACATTTATTCCTCGTTTGTCTTTTTCTGTTGAGATTTCCCTCTGATATTAATATTTCACCACAATGATCTGCATGCTTTGTGTCTGTACTCCCTGCAGATTCTCACACTAAGTTGTTTTGAACATTTTGGACAAAATATCAGTCAAGTCTGCATTTTATAAGTGCCTCTATGAATAGTCTATGCCATTTTCAGCTCCTCCATCCTATTCAGATTTGACATTTTTAGAAAGATTGCTGCTGAAAGCCCATTGAACAAGTCGGAAAGGTTACTAATGGTTCTAACTACCTCTTTCTTTTGGTCCTGTCATCTCTATTACAAAAAAACATTGTATGCTCCTTCTCTTTGTTCTCGTTCTAACCTTCCTCCTTTATCCTCTCTTCTTCACTTTCACTTTCCTCCCTTCCTCCTTGTTTCTGTCTCCTCTTTGTTTCTCTCCTACACTTCTCATCCATCTCTTCTCATCTGCAGTGGACCTGTTGGACCTCAGCGTGGCCCAGAACACCTTCGAGCAGCACAAGCTCACCAACAACAATCAGCTGCTGTCTGTCCCCGACGTCATCAACTGCCTGACGTCCATCTACGACGGCCTGGAGCAGGAGCACAAAGACCTGGTCAACGTGCCGCTCTGCGTCGACATGTGTCTCAACTGGCTGCTCAATGTTTACGACACGTACGTATGCCATCTGTGTCACATTTAGGATGGAGGATTATGCACCGGCCTCTTTCTTTTCTGAATTTGTCACAGATTACGACAAAGCTTTCGCCACCTGCCTCCTTGCCTTTCGAAAATCTAACTAATCATTGCAATCAGGGTTGCTACAATATCGAGTTTGTATACACATCTAAACATGCGCTACGAAATACAGCGTGTAAAATGTCCTAAATCAAATGAAAGTGGCAGAACTGATACATCACTATGCTCTAGCATTTGTAAATCCATCTGCGTCTGTGCATAATGATTATGTTATACGTATTTACACGCATGTATCTATATATTGTGGCAATGTCAACATGCTATGTACACCAGCAAGTGCATTATTTGGCATACCAATGGCTGTTTTTTTTAGATCAGACATGCATGCATATATGTACATGTTCACATTCACTCTGCACTGGCCTACACAGCATGGACATACTGCATAATCATATTAGTGTTCACATACTGGTCTAAACATTGTTTGTGGGTGCTCAGAAAATGGAATAATAATCGCACCAGCTCTCACCCACAATGACAGAAGTATAAAAGCACACACACACTTGAATAATCCTCTTTCCAAGCACTTAATGATTTTCTATCACTGCTGTTGCATAATACAGATCTGAATTGAACTGAACACACATACACATATTGTTTATACACAAATATCCACCCACAATATATAAAACTGGCTCATTGACTGTGGTGGTGTGTGTGTGTGTGTGTGTGTGTGTGTGTGTGTGGTCCCTGCAGTGGCCGCAGTGGGAAGATCCGCGTCCTGTCCATGAAGATCGGTGTGCTCTCTCTCTCCAAGGGACACCTGGAGGAGAAATACAAATGTAAGTAGCAATGACTAGGTAAGATATCTGCTGATGTACACATGCACTGTCCAGGCCAGTCTGCGGCAAGTCCATCCTTCACTCTTCAGCAAAGCTGCAATCCCAGCTGTATTAATCAAACTCGCAGAAAGAAAGAGATAGAGAGGAGCTGGAGAGCGGGCCGTCTAATTGCATGAGAGACCTCCTACGCGTTTCCCCTGTTCTTTATTTAATTTTCTATTCTGATTTATTTTTTGAGGATTAGCAAGCGGGAATATAGGCTTGCTGCACTGGAGGAGACTGTCATTCTGGCTTCCTGCTCTTTGTTTCTGGTTCTTTATCTCTCTCTGTCTATCTTCCACTGCTGTTACTGCTCACACCATTGTTCATCCATCCAACAGTGGCCCCTTTGTCTTCTGTCCTGTCTTACTTACTCTTACTTTCCCTCTTTTCTTCATCCTCCTTCCCCTCTTCGTCTTTCTCCTCCCTGTCTCTTGCCATTGCATTCCTGAGCCTATTCGTTCCACTGGCAGTTTCTATTAGCCTGAGAAGGGTATCAACCATGCTTGATTGCGTTGTTCTTCCTTTACTCTTTTGGAGTCTCATTTGCTATCAGTCCATTGCACATAGCCACAGTGCAACACACACACATACACTCTTATTGTGACAGTTGTGCATGTCATTGGAATCTTGTGGCAGAAGTAGTGAGTTGGAGATGTGGGTGTCGATCAGTCAGACAACTCGAGGGATGTGTGTCGGAAGCGGGCCACGAACACACATCATTGCTGGCGCTTGCATGTACCGAACGCGCACACTCACTTAACAGGAGCTGGCATCGGGGCCAGGCTTCACACAGAGATCAAAGTCAACTGCAAGCGGAGCAGAAAGACCTGTCATGCCCTTCGTTTCCCCCACTCCCCTCTCCTCTTTCTATGGATTACCCTCTCTGCTCTCTTTGCTCAGTTTTGTATGAGCTCTGGAGATGTTCCATAACTTCATCTGAAATATAACGTGTTAACTGCCCGAAGCCTGCAAAGTCACTGGGCAGGCATCCATATCCAGTAACAGCTCTGTCAATCGTCTGGGCGAGTGTGTGTGTGAGAGAGAGAGAGAGAGAGAGAGAGAGAGAGAGAGAGAGAGAGAGAGAGAGAGAGAGAGAGAGAGAGAGAGGAGAGAGAGAGAGAGAGAGAGAGAGAGAGAGAGAGAGAGAGAGAGAGAGAGAGAGAGAGAGAGAGAGAGAGAGAGAGAGAGAGAGAGAGAGAGAGAGAGAGAGAGGAGGAAGAACCTGGCATGTAAAAACAGATAGATTAAAAATGCATCTCTTCCCGGATTTCTTCTGTCCTCCCTACCACCTCCCACCCACATATACACACTCACACTTTCCCTCCCACTCTGTGATATTATGCCACACTTTCTCCCTCTACATCTATTTATACCTACATCTTTTATTCTAAATGTCA